>CM052814.1:41015728-41131727 GCA_028533885.1 Nasua narica
CTGCCTCCCTGACTCTCCTACTCTCCCCAGAGCCCTGAGAGGACCTTGCTAAACCTAACTGGGAAAACCACTGTCTGGTCACCGGCGGATTTACCTGGTGAAATTGCCCTGGAGCTCCGCCTCCAGGACCCACCCTCTAGGATGAATGCCAATCCCAGGCTGACAACCAATTTGGTCCTCAAGCTCACCCTGGTTCTTTTGCGTAGATTTGAGAATGGGCTGCCCACCTTTCTCGGAATTGATGGGCACCTCACGGATCCTCATGTCCATCTGGTGCTCAGAATCCTGTTCCAGGAGACTGCAACGGGAGAGAAACTAGGGCTGAGCTCTGAAAGGGGAGGCAATCAGCATGTCACTATTGAAATAGGCTTTCCAACTCTTTTAATGGTGCTAAATTTTTTTCTTTGCAGTTGCTTGTGCAGGAAACCCCTCGCCCCACTTAGCATTTCTGGGGGGGTTCTTACTCTGCACTCAGGAAAAAGAAACCATTGGATAAGAGGATCAGGTCTCTGAGATTTGCTAAAAGGGTTGCAAAGAGAATGTCTTGGGCACATATTACAGAGAAAGAAAATGCTATGTCTGGTCCAGTGTATGTATCTCAGGAGGGGGAGAGAGGGAGTGAAGAGAGAGACAGGGAGAACATGAGGGATTTCTAATTCAGACCTGCAGAATAATTTCATCATCTGTTGGAAGGAGTCCCCATGACACAGAATTCCGCAGTTTCTCTACCTTCTCACAACCCCCGCACTGTTTCCACTTCATTGCTAAGAGAGGGTTTCTAGAACTAGAAGGTTCTGAAAAGCTATTGATGAGGAATTATTTTATATACCACCTCCTGTGCCCCAAATCTTTCCTGGAATTTGGGGGAAAGGAAGGCAAGGCACTTTTGTTTTTGTTCTTGTTTTTAGAAACATTCTTCTTCTCCTCAATATAAAAGCAACAATATATCAACAGTATCAAATGTTTGAATGCTAGCTTTTATATTGATCTTTGGGTTGATGAGCACTTATAATAAACAAATTAATAAATAAGAAGATTAAATTAATAAATAAGAGTATTTGCTGAGTTGAAGTATATGATTAATCCAATTCAGAATGTGTTCTGGCATCCAAACGGAAAACTGAAAGCAAAATTACAACATTCATTGTGAACAATTTAGGACCCAGCAAAGTAGGTGAAGAAAGAGTCATCCCTAAGAGTATCACTCCAGAAATAATCATTATCAACATTTTGGTATATTTCCTTCCAGCTATTTTTTTTCTAATTCAGATTTTTAAACAAAATTACAATCATGATGTTTAAATAGTAATCTTATTCTTGATACATTATATTATTTATATTTTCTCATGTGATAAAATAATCTCTGAAAATGTTTCTAACAACTAAATAGTATTGAATTATGTTTTTGCATCATAATTTTTTGACAAATCCTTCAAATGTGTTCATTTTGGTTGCTCCTAATATTTTGTTATTATGAATAAGATTACAAAAAGCATTTTACACATAAATCTGGGTGGTATCTCTGATGATTTCCTTAGAATAAAATTTTAAGAGCAGAATCAAGGTATGAAAGATTTTGAGTTATTGTTACATGTTGATAAGTTGGAGGGTGCTATTTTTATGAGTAATAAACTGAAAAAGATAATGCACATAAAATGCCTAATACATACACAATAGGCATTTAATCAATATCAGTTGAAAATGAAACTGCATATAATTACAAGATCAGTTAGAATATCTTGGAAGAGAATAAAGAACTATCTTCTTCATCTGCCAGGCTATGAAAATTAAATGACTTAGTATTTTTTGTTAACTTTAAGTGCAAATATAAGGGCATGCCATTGGAGTGATTGTTTTTGTTGCACTAATGGTAATAAGTATAATCTATGTATCATGTTATTCTTTCACAAGTGTTTCCCTGTGCATTATCTCATTTGCTCTCCATGATAAACAACCTTCTAAGGTATATGTTATCATATTATTCCACACTTTACAGATGAGGAAATTGGTACTTGGGTTAGAATACTTACCCAGTGGCTCTGTTGGTTGAGAGACAGACTCAATTTTGGCTCAGGTCATGATCGCAGGGTTCTGAGATCGAGCCCCACTAAGGGCTCTGCTCTGGGCATGGAGCCTGCTTAAGCTTCTCTCTCTCCCTCTCGCTGTGTTGCCCACCCCACACGTGTGCATTCTCTCTCTCTCTCTAAAAAAAAAAAAAAGAATACTTACCCAAGATGATAAAGCTTGAACCTAAATTCCAGGGGCATCTGGGTGGCTCAGTCGGTTAAGCATCTGACTTGTAATTCCCTCTTATGTCCAGGGTCATGGGATCGAGCCCTGAGTCAGGTTCCATGCTCAGTGGGGAGTCTGCTTGAGATTCTCTTTCTCCCTATGCCCTTCCCCCAAAATAAATAAATAAATTAAAAAAAAAAAACTGGATTCTAGTTCCAATAATGATGGAATGACTTATATTAGAATAACTATCCTCCAGTTAATGCTTATAAAGTATGGACAAAACATTTTACATAGCTGTCCAAAACACAGGAGAAAACAACCAAAAGCAGGCAGAAAATGGAATGCAAATGTTTAAAACCAGTTATTTAAGCTTCTTCTTAAGAAACTAGAAAAATACAGCAAATTAAACTAAAAAAATGTAGAAGGAAGGAGATAATACAAATCTTATAGGTGATCAAAATAATAAAGAATTATTGTGAAACACTTTATGTCAAATTCAACAACTTAAATGAAATGCACAAATTCCTTAAAGAATATCTTACCAAAACTGACAAAAGAAGAAATGGAAAACCTGAATACTCATATCTATTTTTAAACTGAATTTGTCAAAACATTCCCACAAAAAGAACTTTGGGTCCAAAGGATTTCACTAATAAATCCAATCAAATATTTAGGGAAGAAATAACACCAGTCTTCAGTCATTTCCAAAAATAGAGGAGAAGATACTTCCTAGCTTGTTTTGAGGCCAGTATAACCCTAATACTAAAGCCTGATAAAAACACAGTATAAGAAAAGAGAATAGGGGCAATTCGCTGGTTCAGGGCATGTGACTCTTTTTCTCAGGGTTGTAAGTTCAAGCCCCATGTTGTGTATAGAGATTACTTAAAAATAAAATCCTAAACAAGAAAAAGAAGGGGTGTTTGGGTTGCTCAGTCAGTTAGGTATCCAACACTTGATTTCAGCTCAAGTCTCAATCTCATGGTCATGAGTTCAAGCCCCATGTTGGGCTCAACGCTGGGCATGAAACCTGCTTTAAAAAAAAAAGAAAAAGAATAAAAGTTACCTCTCGTAAAACTTATTCACTCTCGTGAATACTGACACAAAAATTCTTACCAAAATATTAGCAAATCAAATTTAGCAATATATAAAAAGTCATTACCTTGTGAAGTTTATCCCAGGAATGTAAGGTTGGTTAAATACTTGAAAATTGATTAATGTAATTTATGATTAGTAGTATATAGGAGAAAAAACACATGATCATTGCAATAGATGCAAAAAAGGTGTTTGACAAAATCCAAAAGCTATTCATGATAAAATTCCCAGCAAATCAGGAATAAAAGGGAAGTTAATCTGAAAAAGGGTATCTCTGAAAAATATACAACTAATATCATATATAATAATGAGATATTGAATACTTTCTCATTTCATGAATAAAGCAAGAATGTCAACTGTCACCTCTTATACTCAACATTGTAGCAAAGATCCTAGCCAGTTTCAGATGGCCAAAAAGTGACATAAATAAATCAAGATTGAAAAAGAAAAAATAGGGGCGCCTGGGTGGCTCAGTGGGTTAAAGCCTCTGCCTTCGGCTCAGGTCATGATCTCAGGGTCCTGGGATCGAGCCCCGTGTTGGGCTCTCTGCTTGGCGGGGGGCCTGCTTCCCCCTCTCTCTCTGCCTGCCTTTCTGCCTACTTGTGATCTCTCTTTCTGTCAAATAAATAAATAAAAATATTAAAAAAAAAGAAAGAAAAAGAAAAAAGAAAACTCTCATTTCTTTATAGACATCATGATTATTTCCATACAAAATACTACAGATTCTACAAAAATGTTCCTACAACCCATAAATGAATCTGACAAGATTGTAGGACATATGGTCAATATACAAAAATCAATTATATGTCTACATATTAGCACTAATAAGTAAAATTTTAAATAAAAAAATTGAAAAAAAAATTGAAAACAACTCCATATAATCGTAAACACAAAACACTTGAGAATAAATTTAGTGAAAGACATGCAAAAAGCTCTACATTGAAAATCATAAAACATTGCTAAGAGAAATTAAAGAAGGTCCAGTTAAATGGAAAGACATGTTCATAGAATGAATGACTCACTGTGTTTGTTCTTCCCAAATCTGATCTCTAGATTTAATGTAATCCCAATCAAAATCTCATCAGGCTTTTTTGAAATAATTGAGAAGTCATTCTACAATTTATGTGGAAATGCAAAGGACCTAGGATAACCAAGATAATCTCAACAATAACAAAATTGGAGGAGTCACACTACCTGAGTTCAACACATACTAGAAAGTTAGAGGAAGAAAGAGAAAGTGAAATTTGCATAATTGTCATCCAAGCCTACTGAATGATGTAGCTGCATAAATATTATTTAAGACTCCTTTTAAGGTCGCTTAGCATTTCTTACTTTCAGACAATAACAGCTTTGGTAATAAAAAAAATGGAAGCCGTAAAGCATAATACAGAATTTTCCAAAGCAAAAGTCGTATATCACTGGTCTGACTATGATTTTAAGTGGAATACAAATATGATTTTTTTAATAATCATGCATTTAAAGGTCATCCCATGCTTAAAGTTACAAAAAACTTTTTTTTTTTTTTTTATAAAAGATGCTCATATGGGAGTATCTGACTGGCTCAGTCAGGAAAGGAAAGTATGTGACTTTTTTTTAAGATTTTGTTTATTGAGAGAGAGAGAGAGTGCACAAGCCCAGGGGGCCGGGGAGAGGGGGGAGGGACAAGCAGACTCCCCACTGAGCAGGGAGCCCAATGTGGGCCTTGATCCCAGGACCCTGAGATCATGACCTGAGTCCAAGTCAGACACTCAACTGACTGAGAAACCCGGGTGTCCTGAGCATGTGACTCTTGATTTCAGGGTTGGGAGTTTGAGCCCCACATTGGGTGTATAGATTACCTAAAAATAAAATCTGATTTTGGCACTGAGCCAGCTTAAGGTTCTCTCTCTCTCCTTTTCCATCTGCCCCTCCCACCCTTTTCTCCTTCCCACTCTTAAAAAAAAAAGAAAGAAACAAAGAAAAAACAAAAAGATGCTCATATAAAATATAAAATTTCTTTCTGGTGGTGCCTCGGTGGCTCAGATGGTTAAGCCTCTGCCTTTGGCTCAGGTCATGACCCCAGGGTTCTGGGATCGGTCCCCACATCTGGCTCCCTGCTCTGGGCAGAGTCTGCTTCTCCCTCTCCCTCTGCTCCTCCCCCCAGCCTCTGCTTGTGCTCTCTCTCTCTCTCAAATAAATAAGTAAATCCTTTTTAAAATTTCTTTCCGAGATAAAGCTTTTAAAAAGCAATAGATTTATGGCCTAACACCTCGTTACAGAATTAGGCAGACTGACCCACCCAAGAACTGGCTGAGCAGGAAAACCCAGGCTTCCCCTTTCCCTAGAGGCTGACTCCTTCGGTTGCACAGGAGAAAGTAGAATAAGAAGCATGTTTTCCACAGACAGGTTGGCTTCCAATTTACCAATCCAGTAACTAATGGATGGAGAGGCATCTATTAGTGTATCCAGGCATCCAGGGTTAGAGAGAACCTTCCCCGTAGAAGCATGAGGGGTAGGAAGTAAGTATGTCCCTCCCCAGCATGCACACACGCACGTGCACGCACACACACACACACATGACATAGACCTCTCAGTGTCCCTGGACCCAAATGTCGCCACGTATCTGTTGAATGTAGTGGCTGCCACCGCTCTCGTGTGAAAAGATTCTAGGTGATCCTGCCTCACATTCAAACTTCCAACTCACAGCATTGAAGCTTATGCCCTCAGCCCACGGCCACGAGAGAGGCTGCCAAAGCAAGACGGTATCTGATAGCGTTCATTTCTATAGTGTCAGTCCCACGGTGGGGCCCACCTAACGGAGAAAATGGAGGAAAGCTTGTTGGGTAAGACCAAACCAATACTCTATGGAGGAGAAAGCCAAGCGCTAGAGAAGTTAGGTAACTTGCCACGGTCACAGGGCCAGCAAATGGTTTTATTGCATTACAAGATCAGACACTTCCCAAGCAAGTTCTGGGAATGAGAGGCTTTGGGAAGAAATTTTGGTTCTTACATGTGACAGAGAAAATTTCTGTAAGGAAAAAGAAAAAGAAACAATGAAAAAACGATGGAACCCTCAATAATCAAAGGAGCCTGAATTTATAAGGCTCTGAGTGATCCAAGGCTACATGAAGGAGACACTTTCCCTGCTTTTTCCAGGGAGATGTGTTGTGCAATGTGCTTTTTTCATAGTGATGTGAGAATTCCCAGGAAATTGGCTTTGTGTTTTTTCCCTTGTAAAGTCAGTACTTCATTGAAATAATTGCCTTTCTTTTTCTTTTACAACTTTTCTTCTTTCTTTTCTCCCTCCCTCTCTCCTTCCTTCCTTCCTGCCTGCCTGCATGCCTCCCTCCCTCCCTTCCTTCCTTTCTCTCCCTACCTCCCTTCCTCCCTCTATCCCTCCTATCCCTTCAACCCCCATTCCTATACGATTCTTTGACAACTGGGGGCTCTTTTCTAGTTTTGGAGTCTGCAAAGACGTGGGCGCTCCATAGCCTGTACCCACTGGCAGTGGGCTAACGCCCTCTCCGGAGCTCACATTCTGGGTGGCAGAGGTTCTCCCCTGTAATGGCCATCTGGGCTGCTGCCTGGTTTGTCTCCACCTGTGTTGTTCAGAGGCTGCTTTCGGGATTGCGACGGCCAGCTAGTGAGCACCCCCGCTTGGCAAGTTTGCCCCTGGGAGTTCTTGGGGTAGTGACAAAAGCCGATGTCCTCAGGACATACACTGTTCCCCTGTGTGTACTTTGTTTCCATTCTGAGATTTCATTATTATTCTGGTCTCTGGTTGCACAAGACCTGTATAAATAATCTGGGCCACTCCTTTGTTTCTCCCCGAAGTATGACCTTTGAAAGCTCTATTGTTTCAAGGGAACTTTTCTGTTGTCTTTTTTTTTTTTTTAAGATTTATTTTATTTAATTGAGACAGAGAGAGAGAGAGAGAATGAAAGGGGAGAGGTCAGAGGGAGAAGCAGGCTCCTCTCAGAGCAGGGAGCCCGATGCGGGACTCGATCCCGGGATTCCAGGATCATGACCTGAGCCGAAAGCAGCCGCCCAACCAACTGAGCCACCCAGGCGCCCTTTTCTGTTGTCTTTTGAGAAAAAGAGATGATTACGTCTGTTTCTTCTGGTCAGATACTCTCCCCACATCTCCACCTGGAGACCCATCAGAAGTCCAAGGATATAGCACATGGCCAAAGCTCCCACTAGTGATGACAGAACTGGTTAATAGAGTTAGAATTTATAGCTGAAGTTCAAGGACAGCAGTCTCTGGGGAGGGGAGGGGAGGGGAGGGCAGCGGTGGACAGGAGCGGACTTAAAACCACATTTACATAGCACTTTACACAATAGCTAACAATAGGTTCTATCAATAATCCCACTTTACAGATGAGGAAACTGAGAGACCCAAGCGAAGGTCAAGTAGAGTAAGGGGTGGAGCCAGGATTCTAATCTCAGCAGTTTGGCTTCAGAGTCTGTACTTGTAACTTCCACACTGAGAACCTCTTTTCTCCCCCAGCAACCCCTTGTTGCGACAACTAGAATCCTCCAAGAGAATGCTCTCTCTCTCCAGTGCCTCCCCACCACCCTGCTTTATTTAGCCAGACTGTGTTTCTTGGAGTTAAAAACCCCAACTGCTATTGGTGAAATGGAGATAATAATGGTACCTGTTTCATATGGTTTTATAAATTCTAAGCATATGGTAAACATAAATAATAAGTGACCGTTATTACTATAAGCTATTAGAGAATTTTACAGAGGTTTAGAAATACTGGCTAAAGACGAGACGTCTCTGACTTCATTAGGCTAGAATTCTCCATTATTGTTTTACCAGAACAAATACAAACAGGTTGTTTATCATTGTAGTTCTGTATCTTACTCAGAATTTCAAATTTAGAAATTTCAGTTCAGTCATTTTGGGTTGAAAGAGAACCGTTACAGTCAACCCCACAAAGAAAGCTTGGGAACCGTTGGGTTTGAGACCCACGAGAGGGCCCACCAGGCAAAAGATCTCTATCTTGGCCTCACCATTTGAGCTTTGCCCACACACACATTAATTCAGACGAATAACAGAACAAAAGAAAGTACACGGTGTATTCTTTCATTAATGGGTTTATTCATTGGGAAAGGAAGAGAAAAATAAACGCTACCAATGAGAAGAGCCAGTTTTGGGGGAATTAAAAGACACTTACCTCAACGTGCTGAAAGTTTAAATAACAAATAATAAATTATCCGAGTCAGTAGCTTTTAAAGCATATTCAGGGGAGCCCTGGAGTTTTGCAAAGGCACCTCAGGGGCAGCTCTGAAGTTAGTCATCATCCCACTGGCTGAATGTTAACTTGCAAAGGAACGGATGTACCGAGGCCCTGAACCAGGGGAATGACTTAGAAACAGGTGCCTAAGAACCTAAAGAGGTGATCAATCCTTGTATGTGTGACCTTGGTCAGGTCACTTCCCCCTCTGTTTTCTATTTTCTGTCCAACGAGGAGAATCAGGGATGGAAAGGAAACAGAATTCTTTTGGCTCTAAAACTCTGAGATCACTGCAGGAGTGTGTTCCCCACAGTGGCTGCTTCCAGCGAAAAAATAGTGTAGGATTATCTTCGTACCACTGTCTTCAGAGCTTATATGTTATTTCTTTGATGTTTCTCGGCGATTGCAAATCCTAGCTCTTTTGGTTTGTCCGTTTGTTCAAAACCAGGTTAGTTTTTTGTTTTTGTTTTTGTTTTTCACTCCAAAAGTGTTTCGTGAGGGGCTGTCAAGAGTCAGGTGCTGGTCTAGGTGAGGAAAAGATGAATAGGTCAAATTTTCTGTTTTCACTAGGAACCCCCAGTCCAGGGATGAGCTGGTGAACCCACTCGTGTGGTTTTTTTGGTATGGTTTACAGATGTCTCCTAGGTCTGGCCCTTCTGACTAGGGCGGATAATACGTTTTGAGTCAAAGATCAGAGAAACTGGTAGTTGCCTTGGAAAGAGGGAGATCCACCTCCCCAGCCTTTCGACGGGTTTCCAAATACGTATCTTCCGTCGCAAAGACCATAAGGCTTGAATCTGAAAGCAGCCCTATTCTCCTATTCCCATGTCGTTGGTAAGTGCAAAGTACCTTCAATTCCCAGATCCCTTTGGTGGCTGGCTGGTTGGCCAGCTGGTTGTCTCGAAGGATCTCTGATGCAGCCTTGTTTGGCAACCACGTCTCACTTGGTTCAAATGGGTCACTGTGCATGGTTAGGAACGGCGGTCTGTGCAGTCACCTGATTTAGATCAATCTCGACTCAAATTCCAGCCCCATCTAACTGGCTCTGTGCTTTTTGGCAAGCCAGTCAACTTGGCTGAGTCTTACCCTTCCTGATCTGTAAAATGAAATTACAGACATCTCACGAGGGGGTCTGATGGGGAAGGACTCACCGACACAGAGTGTCCAGTATCAGTTTATACCTGGTGAGGACTCAAAAAGTGGGAGCTCTTTTTATGATCAGCTCTGCGAAGAGGGCATCAGTCATCACCCTGCCTGTGAAGGGAGGGGTGACTGGACCGGTCCTCTTAGACCGTTGCTGGAACTTGAAGGAATCACTGTACGGCTGAGCAGAAGCTTACAGAGGTACCCTGGGTGGGAGTCAGGGAACCCCCAGCACCACAGAAGGAAGATGCTGGGGTGAAGCTGAGTCAGCAGTCTGGCCAGACATGTTGATGGAGTGGAAATCTGAACTGGATTCAGAAGAGGAACTTTCATGGCCTCCCATCAAAGAAGGTGTCAGTGGTTGCCATGGAAGGTGAATGGATGAGGCTTTTTCTCCCCATTGATCTGCTTGATTAAACCAGTGGTCTCTGTTTGGAAGGCCACATCATCACCATTTGAAAGATTAAGCCAGAAAATCTCAACAGTTGGAGGAGGCCCCCGGTGTACACATTAAGTCTGGAGCTGGAGCTTGGTGAATGGGACCTTGAAAATGGAGGAATCTTCTTCCCACACTGACATTTGGAGGTTAAGGGTCCGCCAGCTCAGAGGTTGCACGCTGGAGGCCTTTGTTGTCACATCTTTTTCAACCTGAACGGCGTTTAAGATGAAATTTCACCTAGTTTTCTTGGCTTTTCTCAAATATTAGACACCAGAACCACACCGAACCCACATTCTTGCACAGCGAGTTCGCTGGAACCAACTTCTTGGGAGGTTCAGATCATTTGCCAACTTCCTCTTTGAAACCATCTTTTCTTCTGGTTTTTGTAACACTGCTCTGTCCTCATTTTCCTCCTCCCTCTCCACCTGCCCCTTTTCATTCCGTTTTATACAAGCCCTTCTTCCTATTGCCTTAAATGCCAGCAATCTCAGGGCCCTCTTTCAGATCCTCTTCTCTTCTCCCTATTCCACATATTCCTTCTGATCAATCTTTTGAGGAGAAAAGTTTTTTTCCCCTTCCTCCCTTCTGGGTTCTTTGGCTGGTCTAATAACTAAACTGACATAAGACAGATTAACAAGAGAAAAGCAAATTTAATTTTATATGTAAGGGAGCCTATAAAAATACGAGATGCAAAGAAGTTATCGAAGCAGGCAGCTTTGTTACACTTTCAGACAAGGAAGTAATACATTTGTGAAGAATTAGCAAGGCAGAAGGGTTTGGACTTGGTGTAGCAAATTAGTGAACAAGTAACAAAGTTTGTTAAATAGCCCTGGGCCTGGAATGCCCTCTTTCTGGTGGTAAGGATGCCTCTAGCCTCCTGGGACAGGGAGGGTACCCTTCACATGGCAAATTTATTTCCTCTTTTCAGGGCACAAAGGAAGGTCAAAGTGTCCTTTTCTCACTGGCTGTTTCTTAAGTAACTTTAATTCAAAATAATCAATTTGAGGCATATTTTGGGGTGGCCTATTCTGGAGTCCTTCACTGCTTATGTCCATGAGAGCTCTGTGGTACATCAGGGACTTGTTGAATTGTTTTTCACTTGTGCAGAAGCTCAAGATGGTGGGGTTCTGGTGTGGTATTTTTCTTTCTCCCTTTTATCCTTCAACTGACCTAGGCTGGTTTTTTGTTTTTGTTTTGTTTTTTAAGGTTTTAATTTATTTGACAAAGAGAAAGAGATCACAAGTAGGCAGAGAGGCAGGCAGAGGGAGAGGGGGAAGCAGGCTCCCGCTGCGCAGAGAGCCCGATGCGGGGCTCAATCCCAGGACCCTAGGATCATGACCTGAGCCGAAGGCAGAGGCTTTAACCCACTGAGCCACCCAGGCACCCTGACCTAGGCTGTTTTTATTCTTAAAATCATACTGCTCGTTTTGGAAACTTATGAAAACACAGTTTTAAGTAAAGGAATAGATATTGTGTACAATCCAGAGATAACCACTGTGAAGATTCCTCTACTATGCTGATTTCCATCATTATCTTCTCACTGTAAGTTTTTCTTCATAAACTCATTATCATATTACTTTGTTTCCCATCTTCTTTGCTATGTGTTGTCCACTGCCCCAGACAACGCCTAGCACACAGGAGGTGCTCAGTAAGTCTTTGCTGAATAAATGAGTCTCTCTTTACATATACAACAGAGTTGAGATCATATATATACAGTCCTAGATTTTTCTTCATTTAGCATTATACTCCCATCTTGCCACTGACTTAAGCATTTCTCGGTCATCTGGGATGACAAATGCATTCTTTTATGAATTAAGAGAGTCCCCAAGGGTCTATCAGTGGCCTCCCATTCACTTCCTCACTGAAGATGAACACTACAGACCTCCAGGCTTATTAGAGTAAATCAAGAGCAAAGCTTTGGGAACTATAAACCCTACTAGCAGATAGATGCTGACTCCGGAAATAGACCAGGGCTCCCATCCCATTGTCCCATTACCAAATCTGGGACTTTGAGTGAGATGCTTAGAAACTTCAGGTCTCAATTTTTTCATCTTTAAAGAAAGCAATTATCAATAGATGATAGTAATTACAATTAGGCCTTTGGAGATGTCGACACTCAGAAACTCTGGAACAGTACACATGAAAAGCACAGTATCACAGTATCTGAAAGTGCCTCACTAGAATTAACAGGACAGGATGGGGTGCCTTTGGATGACCATATCAAAAGAACTTATTAAGTAAACTCAAAACATAAACATGTTACCAATATTGACACTGAATTATATTAACTCATCTCTGCTCTGAGGGGCCTGGCACTATTTGAGTTGTGTCTTCAATGTTTGTTTCTATGTCCTAAATTGTCCCTAGATTTACTCCCCTGGGGTAAAATGAAAAGTAAAGGGAAGACAGAGTGGTGAAAAAATTTTTTAAAAAGATACCAAAGTAGGGGCACCTGGGTGGCTCAGTTGGTTAAGAGTCTGCCTTCGGCTCGGGTCGTGATCCCAGGGTCGTGGGATCGAGCCCCATATCGGGCTCCCAGCTCAGGGGGAAGGCTGCTCCTCCCTCTCCCACTTCCCTTGCTTGTGTTCCCTCTCTCACTGCCTCTCTCTGTTGAATAAATGAATAAAATCTTAAAAAAAAAAACCAAAGTATAAAAATAGGTAAAGTCATGCTAAAAATCCAAATTAAAACTAGACCAGAATATTTACATATTTTATTAAATCTTTACAATCAGTAATTATAATCAAATACACAATTATATACAAGGATTATATACATTTTGCCCAGACTTTTACATCACAGTACATAGTTTCCCTTAGAAATATTGTATACATTTATCACCAAACAATAAAATCCAACAACAGTAGTGTTACAGCACCTGTTAGTACAGACATCTTTTTCATAAATTACATCATAAGAAAATATACGGCTGTAAATTGGGCTTTTAAAAATGTCTTTTATAAAATCTGAACATACAATATTTCATTCACAGAATGTTTTTTTTTTCTATGTTCTGACTGAAGCCTTGTGCATAAAACGACCGGTTGGAATATTTACTAAATTAACTCCCCCCCCACCTCCAAAATTATAAGCACTATCTGAATTACTTATGCTGAGTTTCCTTTATAATGAATTTGGCATAGGGTTTGGTGAGAGAACAAATGCTGGTTTTATTATAAAAAGGGCTATGATGGTAGCTTAAATTTTTAAACAATTCTCAAAAGAATAATTGTATTAGAAATTAAAATCAGAGAGCACACAATTTTTCATTTTACTCTCTAATACTGTGAAGACAAAGGGGAAAGTATAATGTCAAAAAACAATTTGTTCTGAAACAGTTGTATTCTTGTTGGAAGCCTATTGAAGGTTAAAATGGAAAAAAAAAAAAAAAACCCAACACCTATCCAACAAAATATCCCATCCTAAAAAAAAAAAAAAAAATCCCATCCTAAATGTATCCAGTAAATTACAATTCTGTCACACCTACTTTATGGGAAAATTATTGCAAATTAGGGTGTATCATTTCAATAGCCTTACATAAGCAGAAAAAACTACAACTATTTTTTAGTAGGTAAACAAGTTAAGTTTTAAAACTTGAAAATACCTGAATTAAACGCTCTAATATCTAACTTTTCACTTTCAGATAAAATCCTTACTTGATTCCAGGTTTGTAAACATTGTATAAATCCTTCTTAGTCAAACAATTTTATGGCTGTGGTGATCACTTCAGCTCTGTTTCTATGCAGTCAACATTTAACTGAGGTAGACCAGATGTTTCTAAAATTCAGGGTCTCATAGAATCCCCTGAATATTTAGGAAGTAAATAAAACATCTATCAAAGGTATTTAAAAAACAAAACATTAAAAAAAAAAAACACCTAATGCTGCTGGAATTTTTTAATGAACTCAAAAAAAACTTCATGGCAGTACTTCGAATAAAAATGTAGAGTTAATGATAATGTTGGGAGTTTTGAAGCTGAAAATTACACCTTCTTAACTAGGGGAAAATCAAGTATGATTCCTTCTGGGTGTTAAGTATAACTTGTTAAATTTTTTTCCTTTTTTTTCAAGGATTCACTTTTATAAAAAAGTGAACAATTTGCTTCTAGACTTCAATGAATGGCAACAACTCCCCCTAATGGCCAAAGGCAGGGAGTGTAATAAGCTGGCTCTCGTACACCATGAGATCTTCATGAGGTCTTCACTGGGGAAAAAAATCATGTTCTTTTGATAACTTAGGAAAGTTGGATTTAGACAACAATGGCTCTGACCTACAAATACAAAATCAAATCAATGTATATAAGGCTTCTGTAATCAAAGTCTTAGAGGAGCATCTGCTCCTTTTCTCCAAGCCCCAGTCCTATAAATCAAGGCAAGTCAAGTAATTAAGCTTCAGCTATTTTGGCAGCTTTGCAATTAATATGAACAAAGCACTATGTCTATCCTTCCGTATACTGTATGTATTATAGTTCTATCTTCTTACACCAAATTTCACATGCAGAAAGACTAAAATATCCATTTTAGTGTCAGGTTTATTTAAGGGCCAATAAAGGTCTTATACTACTACTCTTCCCCACCCTCCCCCCAAAACATGAATTCTCTATTAGTTTTATTACTCACTGACCCAATTACATTTAGCTGGAATTTTTGAAAGCAGCTATTTATCCCCTTATAAAAGAATATGTTTACTTGGGATCTAAGACATACTGTACACGAATATACATAACTACAATACAGCACTGCTCTTCTCTTAACAGCTCCATATACAGTTTAAGTTCATCAGTACCTCAAAACTGTGTTTTAAGAAAAGATTATTATGTAATGTCACGGTAAAGAGAAAGAAAATTAAGTCTCACAAATATTCCTTTAGAACTGATTTAGTAAGTTTAAAAAAAATAAATAAAATGAATAAAACCATGATTTCAACTACAGGGCTGTCTACAGGATATCAACAACAGATTTTAAAACTTAAATGTGGCCAGCACCAGACTGCCACCAAAAAAAAATAAGAAGGGAAATAAATTCTCATTAAGCTATATGGCTATATGTTAGTTGCTACTGTGTAAGTTTTTTACACAGGTTACCATAGATTAATTTTCAAGTCCATATCAAAAGGAATATCTGTTAAAAAAAAAATGTTAAAAAAAACCCCAAACCTTAAAAATCATGATTCAACGGAAAATGTGACAGAGTCCTTAGGTGCATCTTTAGAAACCATAGTTTCAAAGAAGAAAAATAGTAGTTTCCCTAGGATTTTTAGATCACTACCACAGTTTCATTATGGCTCCCTAAAATAGAAAAATGGAACAAAATGTATTCAGCTCTTGGCGATATGGCCCTTGTGGCTCAAACTGCATACTAAACATGGGATGGAGTAAGGCTGATGGCTAGAGGTAATCACCTCTAAGAGAAATGAACCGGAAAAGATTTATAATTTACCCGACAAGGACAGAACTTTAAGTTCCATTTCAGAGTAGTCACGGCTTTCCCTACAGAAGGCCCAATGGCAAGTTCATATTACATTATAGTTTCTCCCTTGTTCCATTTTTCCTAAATATTAAGTAACCAATTTCCATAATATATGACCTTTTTACCTGGTCCCAATGATTAACCTTTATGCAGAGAATTCACTGAGAAAGTACACTGACTATACCTTTGGTTTAAATGAAAAGGACATTGTTAAGAGAGAAAAAAATCAAGTCATCTTGATCATTTGTTTCACAATGAAGCGAGTGAAAGTGATGAGCAAAGGCCGTTTTCACCATAAATGCATTTGCTTCATAACCACTTAGGTCACTTTGAGTGTTTTTGTGAAGGCAATATAACCAGAATGCCCACAATACTCATATGTCTCCCAAAAGAGCCTCTAACCCCAAAACGAAGAAAACCAAGCTTCCTTTAATTAGAAAGCTATACAAACTCCTATTCTCCACTCCACCATGAACTGAATTTGTTTCTTGTCTACCCAGACTGCAGAAATCTGGTTCCTAGGAATGCCCAGCAGTCTTTTCCTGGCCTGAGGTGCTGGAGGGTGGGGCGATGCTGTCACAGGGTGGGGGTCAGGGTGGGGGAGGGACTGTGAGTTTCCATTTTGGATGGGACAGTTTTAAGCAAGGTCAATTCTGACACAGCATGCTCCAGGTTCCTATGGTAACTAACTCAGTCAGAACGTGGTTGCTCATCACCATACTTACAGACCCCCATTAGAGAGCCCGCTTAGTATCAGAGTGTCTGTGAACCACAGTTTGCCTTTTCTTTTTAAATACCTACCACCAGATTCGTTAGTGAGTCATAGTTCATCTTTCTCCATCATTTCAAATGCTTCTATATCTTCATTCCAGTCTGCTAATATGGAGTCTATAGGCTGGACCTTTTTACCCCAGCTAACATTAGGATTGGAATCCTCCTCAGTTTCTGATTGTTCTTGAAGCTGGTTATCTAAATCTGTACATTCACCATCAAGACTTGTAGTCTCATGGTTTTCCATGGAGTTAGAATTCTGTTCAGAAGCAGAAACACTTGCAGCATTGTCCATATCCACCGGAGATGATGATTCTGGTTGCGAGTGTAGAGAACTTTCCTCAGGAGACTCTTGGTCAACCAAATCAACCTCCTGAGAACTTGACGTAATCTGTTCAGCACTTTGATCCTGAGAATCATTTTCAGAGGATGGTTGTTCTTCATTTTCCATTTCAGGATCTGTATACGAAAGAAAAAGCTTCATGCTACTTTCCCACTCAAAATATTTACTATGGCAGTTTTAAGAGCATACTGGTTTTCACAATAAAATGAAGAAATAAGAGAGAAAGAAAAGCACAATACAAAACAGTGAATATCAACATTGAAGAGTAAAAGGACTGTCTCTGAATAATAATGTAATCACATTTTTCCTGTATATGCACTTTGCAAAATTTGACAGTACAAAATACTTTTCCAAACTGAAAGGGATGACTCTAGTAACTGTAAGACTACCTTCAATGGGGATTAGTTAATGCCAAGAAATACACTAAATAATACTGTTCAGCGCATACAAATTTGCACTGTATGTCTAAAATTTATTATTAAATATCTAAATTCAGTAAAGCTTGTACATGAGAACATATGAAACAGATTAAATTTTAAAGCAGCACTTATCACTATGTTTTAAAATAATATTCTTTTGAAAAGTCAAATTCCACTCGGTAAGCCACGAAAATGCTGGTAATACAAAACTATGGATGATTTGAGCGTATTAATGTGGTTAGATAAAATATTTTCATAAAGACAAGCAAGAACTGAGATTATTTATTGTGTTTCATTATTATAGGTCTATGAATTATAAGATATCATCTTAAAATCCACTGGGAGGCTGAGGAGGAGGTTAAACCTCTTGTACTGAAGATACAGTGAAATCACTAGAGGCATTCTATTCAGGGTTTCCACAAGAAAGTGCGTAAACCACACTGGTGCCCCTGACGCGTCTTCCCTGTCTCTGCAGGCAGTCAGCACATAGGTCCTGAGTGTCCTCTCGGTGTGGCAGGCACTGTGCAAGGTGATAAGATGAGGCAAAAACCAAACACCAGACCTGCCCTAATGGATCTTTTAGTCTAGGTGGGGAAAACATTTACAAATAATTACACAAAATAAATGGAAAAGTGTAACTACGACATGTCTTATGTTGCTAGGAAAGCTTACAGAGAGTAGGAAAGAGTAAGGAGAGCTGAGGGTTTCCTTCAGAAAGTGACACTTAAGCTGAGATTTAAAAGATAAGTAGAGTTAATGAGTCAAGGAAGGAAGGGAAGATGGACATATTATAAAACCAGAAAAACTAAAGGAAACAGGCATGCAGGATGGTACAGACAGGTGTGTTTATGTATACCCTGATGAAGTAGGACTACCTGACTAGCGGCGTTTAAGTTCTTAGGGGTTGGGGTCCCCACACTCTCTCTCTTCTAAGCTGTGGAAAAGGTATACTTTAATGCAACAATTAGGAAAACTATGGTGGGGACCAAAGAAGAGAAAGCAGGAGCTCATACAGTAGGCTACCCTAAGATCAAGGGAAAACAAAAAGAAAAACCTTCAGGGTTTTTTCCTAGATTGTATTAATCTGGTTTAGAAGTATAGGAAAAGGTGTAGTACTGTCTGGTCTAGTAATAAAAATTGTGCTTTGGGCAAAAAATTACCCCACGGATATATATTATGCAATATATTTTGGAAACCTAGCTAAAACAATAGGATAAGAAAACAGAAGAGTCAGTGTAAATATAGGAAAAGAACAGATCAAATTGTATTTTTAGACTGTGTTGTATATTTAAACTCAAAGCAACTCTAAATTTTTAAAAGTAACATTAAGATAATAAAAGAACTTGATAAGGAGGGTAAAAATAAGATAAATGGGCAAATAACCTCTCTATAGTAACAACTGGTTAGAAATAAAATTAAGTACCCTTTTCATAATAAAAATAAGAACTATAAAATGATTAAATTTACTATGAAAGGTACAAGACCTACATTACTTAATACCATAAAATGTTAATGAAAACAAAACAAGACCTGATTACATTTACAGATAAGTAAAATTATTTATATGTAAAGCATACAACCATGCAATTCCAAAATGAACCCCATTTCTACTTTTGTTTTCTTTTGGGACCAGACAGAACTATTTGGAAGTCTTATGGAAGAATATACACCGAAGAGAAGTCAAGAAATTTTGAAAAGAATTAGTGAGAAGGGAGTTGCCTTACTGGGTATCAAAATGCATTCAAAACAGCAAACTTTTATTACTGGCATAGGAATAAACAGATTAGTTGAAAAGAAGATCAAGTCTGGAAACAGAGAAAATATATAAGACTGTCTGATAGAGAGCAAAGAGGCAGCAAGCAGGAAAGTAAAGACAGTCGGTGGAGAAACAGAAAAGGCAAGGACGGAGTTAGCATCGCACCGCGTCACGGCTTTAAGGAGCGAGTCAGCCCCCCCTCTGGGGCGGCCTAGTCCTCAGAGCATTAACAACTACATCATTACATTCAGGAACGGTGCATCAGAAACAAAAAAATGAAGAAATGAAGAAAATCTCAAGACACAAAGACAAGAAAATGATGAAGTTTTAATAACAAAAGGACAAGGGAGCCTTGGCAAAGACTTAAGAGACTGGATGTTCTACAATCATTGATTCATCTGTACAGCCAGCATTTGCCTCAAGCACAGATTACAGAGATGAGAGCAGGTAAAGCAGCAGGACTTAATATAAGTGTCAAAGTAGAACTATATTAAAAAGACCCTCAGGGCCCCTCAGTGGCGCAGTCAGTTAAGTGTCCAACTCTTGGTTTCGGCTCAGGCCACGATCTCAGGGTCCTGAGATCAAGCCCCATGTCGGGCTCTGCACTCAGCACAGAGTCTGCTTAAGACTCTCTCTCCCTCTCCCAATGCCCCTCCCCCTGTTCTCTAAAATAAATAAATAAATCTTAAAACACGCACACACACACACACACACATACACACCCCCTTAAATTTTACCTATGAGAATAAGAGAAAATACCATTAAAAAGGTGGTATTTAAATGGGTATGCAGGATGCTAAATGTCCTCCAAGAGAAAATGGGCCACGGGAGTGCAGATAGGGCTGGATAAGCATTTCGGAAAAAGGAAGAGATGTGCGAATGCAAAAATGCATGAGAAAACATGTCAGGCTGTAGAAGGGCGCAGGTAAGTATCAATTCGGCTTAACAAGAATGTTTCAGATGCTCCTTTCCAGGCAAAGAGGTCTTCTGCATATATACTAATTTTGGCAGATTCACCCCAAAAAGTTCAACGGGGGATAATCTTAGGAAAAGTAACACTGCTAGACTTAAATCTTGAGCAGTTCGAACCATGGGATCTTTCTTTTCTTTCCCCCATTTTCTCTGCCCACCTCTTTATCAGGTAGATAGAAATACAGGAGTAGCCCTGAAAACATCAGTCTGCAGCTCTCAAGGTACCACAGGCCTACACCGTGAACTAAAAGCATGATATCGCATGGAACCTTCAAAATGCTGATTCTTTTCCCCTTGAAAATACTACTGAGAAAAGGAAATTGATTCTTAAATATAAACGGTTTCAATTTGGATCTAAATGTAACAGCACAGTGTCATTTGTTGGTAAGCACCAGGATGGAATAATTCTTAAAATTTGGAAAGGTAGAACACGTGAGAGACATGATATTAAAATTTCCGTGGATATCTCAACTTTTAGAAGTAGGACTGGTCTGACCCGAGGAAGCAATATTTCCACTTGGTAAATTACTAATGCTTTACTTCTGAAGAAGAAGGTGTAATAAGATATCTGAACATTTTTGCTAGCAGACTATTGCAGATATTTCTGTATTAATGGCTGGGACTTCTCATCAGAGTAAGAAAGCGAGAGTGGGAGTAAGGGCTTGTTCTAAGGCTTCGGGCTTCTACTTTCTGTATCAACATGTGGGAAGAACTGCTCAATCAAAACTGCGTGACTTTATAAAGGAAGTATGAATTTGTGGAATGAGATTTTTAAAGAGCAATCTGGAGGACATGTTACTGTTCAGATTTTAAGGATGCTAATTAGTTGGGGGTACTTAAATAATCCTACCTAGTTCCCTTAATGGTATAATATGGTTCATACATAGCTGGGAGACTAAGATAAATAAATAAATAATTAAAAAGATGCCTTCTTAGTGTTGTTCAGTGCTTCTCAAAGTGTAGCTGAATGTAATTACCTGGGATGCTTGTTTACAATTTCAGATTCTGGTCCCCTGCCTTCAGAGAGTCTGATTCAATATCCTGGAGTAAGACTCGGGAATCTACACTTGTAACAAAAGCATCAGCGGATGCAGAAGAGAAACACTGGGGCAGTAATGGCGCAAGACAAATTAACGACAACACTATAGACATCAGCTTCTTAGGATAGTTTCCTAAGTGATTAAAGTAGCTGATTTAATAAAACTATTATTGAGTTTCTGTTATACTGATAATTTTGTTACATTGATTTTGTTAATATAGTTGTACAGTTCTTGAATGAGCTACATAAAAAGGGGAGTTATTTTTAAGACTTTTTGTCAAAAGATCATTCTGTAACAGAATCACAGCTCACTAACTTTAGAGCCCAGCAAAACTTTAAAGAATGTATCATTTATATAAATCCTTTTTATTGCACAGTCCTTAAGAGAATACTGTTCAGAGAGTATTTTTGGTACAGTAGCACCTCTCTCCCATCGGTTTTCTTTTCTGACATGTCGGTTACCCGCAGTCAGCCGTGGTCAGGAAGCAGAGGATCTCCCGCCTCCTGACACACGTCCGAAGGTCACAGCAGCCTCCTGCCAGGTCACACTGCCTCGCTCATTCCCCTCACTTCATCTCACCAAGTAGCATTTTATCATTTCATCTCACCACCAGAAGAATGGGTATAGTACAATAAGATATTTTAAGAAAGACTAGGTTCAGGTTCACATAAATCCCATTACAGTATATTGTTATAATTGTCCTATTTTATTATTATTATTAGCCTTTTATTGTGCCTAATTTATAAATTAAACTTCATCATAGGTATGTATGCATGGGAAAACATGGTATATATACAGAACGGTGTATCGTCCATAGTTCCAGGCACCTACTGGGGGATCTTGAAATATGTTCCCCACGAGTGTAGGGGTGGAAGGGAGGATCTGTGGAATTTATGTTTTTCTCTTATTCTTTCTCTGGTATGAGAAGCACATGCTTTACTATGACTTCGTAGTCCTAATCCCATGCAGCCTTACACATATATGAGTTTTTAAAACAAGATGATATTTTAAATACTTTACATTATATTCAAATAAAAGTGATCAAAAGTAATACATGCCAAAACAACAATGTCTTTGTTAGACTGACTCTTACATAGACTAGTGAGTTCATCTATATTATATGGATATGTAATTTATAGGATTTGTTATGACAGGATCAATAAAGAATTATTATTGTGGGATAGCTGACTAAACATGAAAATCTAATTACATTAATCCAGATATTATCATGGTATCTACTGAAATAAATTATATATATATATATATTTGCACATGTGTGTGTGTATATATACACATACACACATACCTATATACATATACATAATTTAAAGCTTATTAATGCAAGATACTTACTACTATTAATAATGTAGCTTGGAATCATTTTACCTTTTAATATTGCTGCTGAAATTCCAATGGTAGCACAAAATAGGGGGAGAAAAGCAAAGGCATTAAAGAGTTATATGGAATAATAATTTGCCTCCGTTTGATGCCTAAATGCACATATGTAGGAGAGAAGATCTGAGTTGAAAAAAAAGACTCAGAAAAAAAAAGTCAGGAACACAGGAGGATTTAAGATCAGAAATCCTTTCTATCCTTACATACATTTATCATATTCACTTCATTGCTCTTAAATAGTGGACACGTGGAAGAATCTCAAAGAAGAATAAAGTAACACAAGAAGACAAGATAAAATACTGATTTGGATAGTATTAGATTATCCCTAAACTTTTTTTTTTTTTACTGTTTCACTTGAAAGTTACTCTGAATTGAATCCGTTACCTACCGAGTTGTCAGACATCCCCGCGGATTCAAGAACCCTGCACAAATCCCACAACGTTAGCCATTTACAGGTAATGAGAGAAATACAATTCTCGCTCTAGATGCCTCCACTGGATAAGGAGGACTGCTCCCATAAGCAGGATGGCAGTCTATGTCTGATGGGTCACTTTCCCTCACTTCTCCACTATCCCTGGGCATCAAACTACAAAAGATTACTAGTAAGACCTTGCATTTATACAATAATTTGGGTTTCAAACAGCTTTCAAGTTACTAACACACATTTTGGGCTAGAGAGGACTACATATTGTCATGAATTAAGACAAGCTACCCTGTTCTTCAGACACCAGCCAGTTGTAACTCCTGTAACTGGTAAATCCCTACGTGATAAACATACACCTCAGTGGATAGAACCTGCTAGATTTTTACTGCCTTCACCAAGATAATGGTCATTTGATTATTGGGGGCCTGCTGAAACCCAACTACTATTAAGCTGTATACAATATCATTCGATACAATCTTTTTATTCCTTATAAAAGAAATGTAAGATGTAGAATCAGTATAATTGAATGGTGAACATTTGAGACTGTTTAAATTGATTCTCTTGATCTATTAGCGGTATTTTTATCACTGGGCAGAACCACAGCAAAAGTGATAAATGACATATAAAAAAAAAATTCTAAAAACATCCTAAGTCAGCAAGCAAAGCAAAATAAATGTTTTACAACTTTTATTTCTAAAAATATTTTTTGAAACCATCTTCTATTTTACCAGTGAACCAAAAGTAACTTTTTGTAACTCATTTTTGTTATCTAACTAGTAAAATTAATGCTCAGCTGCGTAAAAAACACATGATTTTTTTACCCTTACCTCTATCTTTCGCTTTGTCAGAAAGGAGCACTTCCACCTCCTCATACTCCCGGATGGCATCCAATATGATACTTCCTTCTTTACTGAATAAGAACAGCATGGGGATCTTGATATCATCTGTGTCTTTTCCATCACCCGCCATCTGGAACAGAGGGGCAGTATCACTGCTGCTCCCCTCATTGTCATCTAGCCAGGAAATGAATACAGCAAACATCAAAACATCTGTCCATCAAAAAGATCTACAGACCAATCTTTACTATTTTTTCTCCTGTTGGCGGCATTTATTTTATGCATCAAGAATCATAAAAATGAACATACTTTTAGAGTTCACTAATTCTACTCCTAGAAATTTATCCTGAGGGAAGAACTCAAAACAAGCAAAATGATCTATGCCTAAAGTAGTTTACTGGAGTGCTATTTGTAATTGTCAACAACTGTGAACTATTGTAAGTAAATTATAATTAACTACTTGATGGAACACACAAAAAAACAGAATATTACTACACAAAAAAAGTAAAACACAAAATTCTCTAATTATGACTAAAAACTTCCATATGCTTATGAAAAAGCCTAGAAATAGATATTCAAAGCCTTGGCTTACAATGACAGAACTATGAATGAAATTTCATTGCTGTTTACGATTTCCTTTAATGGCATTTACCAAACTATTAATTGATAGTTCTTATTTCTATACTGCTCACAAAGAGGAATGATGATCATGGTTTTTCCTCTCTAAGTTGAGGTGAACACTACTGTCCTTTCACACTGGTGAGGTAACTGCAATAGGCCTGCTAAATACTGTTTCACTGGTGAGGCCGGTCACACCTTCCTCTAACTGCACACGCCAGATGAGAAGCCTGCCTGTCCCTTCTCAGAGAGTTGCTCTGATAGGCCCTGCTAAGTGGAGAATACCATGTAGGACTCTCCTCCTTAGCAATAACTGATTGGACAAAGCTTGGCCACTTGGCTCTCAGTCTCTCTAGAGGCCCCGGAAGTGGCCCACAGAAAGACTGTTTCAGTTAGCAGTGGACAGTTAACTAGTAAGGTGACACACACTCAGGGCTGAGGCTGTAATTTTAGAATGACCTTTTTGGAACTAACGAGCAAAGAGGGAGCAGGTTGGTGAGAAGCTGAAGAACGAAGCAGAACTGCAAAGTGATGCAGAGAAGAGAGTCTAGGAAGACTCAGAGATAAGAGAGAGAGATGTGAAAAACTCTCCTAGTTATCATGGTTCCTAATGATTTTCACTCAGCTGAATTTCTTACTCTTACATTCAATTAAAATAATCCAGTTCCATGTAGTAAACAAACCTCCCTTCTTAAACCAGCTTAAATCAATTATTGTCTCTTGCAGCCAAATGATTATTCTAAGATAATTTTCACTTTTAGTACTTGCGATAAAAGACAACTAAGCCCTAATCTGCTCATTTACATACAATGAAAACCAGCAAACCAAACAAAATACTTCATCAGGAACAAAAAAACGTAGGGAAAAAATATTATAATACAATAAAAGATGTTATAACACAAGATATTTCCCTTTAAAAACGAAATTTCCTGGAGCACCTGTGTGGCTCCGTGGGTTAAAGCCTCTGCCTTCGGCTCAGGTCATGATCTCAGGGTCCTGGGATCGAGCCCGGCATTGGGCTCTCTGCTCAACAGGGAGCCTGCTTCCCCCTCTCTCTCTGCCTGTCTCTCTGCCTACTTGTGATCTCTCTGTCAAATAAATACATAAATAAAACCTTCTAAAAAATAGATAGATAAATAAAAATGAAATTTCCTGAGAGTAAGGATCATTGCCTCTTATTTGTTTACCCACTGAACTCAGTAGAAGATTCTGCTACTAACAGCTTTAAAGAAAACAAACTTGATAAACCTTGCAGAGTATAGAATACCATAAGAATTAGATTTATAGGGAAAACTTAAACTATTCCACATGTGTTCCAGCCTTTATTTTTTATATTTTATATTTTTTGAGTCTTGGTAAACAGGTGTTCAAAATGATAGTGATGACAAGTTATTAAATTCTTCAATAAAAGAAACCTTATTGTAGAAAATAACCTAGGATGGAGAGATCATTTAAGTTGGGCAGCAGCAGCCTTTTTCTGTAATTGGCCAGAGTGAATCTTTTAGGCTATGCAGTTCTTCTCCACTCTATTACTGTTGCTCAAAAGTAGGCATAAACAACATTAAACAAGTTGGCATGGCTGTGTTCCAATAAAACTTTTATTTATAAAAACAGGCAGTGATGTGGACTTGGCCTACAGGCTGTAGTCTGCCTACCGCTGATTTAAGTTATTAAGCAGAAGTTCTCCTAATACTCACTTAACTAATGAAATCTATGCACTCAATATATCAACACTGAAGTGCCTATATAGGATAAGCGAAAGGAAGAGTAAATAATTATTTTCACTGAAATAAATCCTAGTATTTTATTTTAAATATCTTAATTTCGTAGAAGTAAATCCTAGTATTTTAAGTGCCTTAATTTTTATTTACCTTGAATTGAAAAAGGAAATCTATCCCAGTAAGAAAGAAAAAATTCAACATAGATTTCCCCTGTGAGAGAAGCTATAAAAACTTAGCTTCATAATTAGGATGTGACCTCAGGTCTTATAGTTCTGAATATAAACTATATACTTAAAGCAAAAAAAATTTGGGGCACCTGGGTAGCTCAGTCAGTTAAGCATCTGACTCTTGATTTTGGATCAGGTCATGATATCAGGGTTGTAAAAGCAAGCACGGCCTGGGGTTCCCTGGTCAGTTGGGGGAGACTGCTTGAGACTCTCTCTCTTCCTCTGCCTTTCCGCATCCCCCCCACACTCTTTCTCTCTAAAAATAAATAAATACATCTTTAAAAAGAAAAGAAAAATTTATATTTTCCCTGGCAGTCAAGGCCTGCTTGTTATAAGGATTTTCTAAGAAAAATAAAAAAGCAGAACACACTGGTTGAAATATAGAGGTGAAATGATTTGAGTTTGTAATTTCAGTGGAAAAAGACCCAAGGAAATAAAAATTTGCTAGCAACTAGTGCTTATACCTATGACATGTAAACTATTATGCTAAGAAATTTTGTATATATTATCTTCAAACCTTACAACCACCTAAAAGATATTTATTACCACTTTTACTAGAGCTCAAAAAATATTCTACTGAATAAACCAAAAAACTAAAGCTGGGCCAAGGTCACACCATGATCTTGTGGCAGAGCCAGAAACTACACCCCATTGTATTTGACTCCAAACCCTGCATCTTTGTAGAGGAATGGGTATTTTTAATGGCTTCCTACTGGAGGTGGAAGGGTGTAATTCTTGCCCATAGAGGGCTTTGGACCTGAAAGCATATTTTCTTATCCATGGTGTTGGGTGCTTTGGGGGTACCCCCACATTCACATCTGTCCCCAAGTAATTTTACTGGCATTAATATACAGAAATCCAAATCTAGACTTTCAAAAAAGATATACAACACACAGAAATTATTTAAGAGAGTCACTGGATTACCCGCCCATTATGCTGTCTAGTGAAGTAAAAATAATATGATGAATTCTACTAAAATTTTGACAAACACAAGGAAAGATCCTAAAAACGATCTCCTCCCAGTCAACACAACGGCATAGAGGATTACTCACCAATAACAATGCCACCAATGGCACCAGCATTCTGAATGTTGCGAGCCTTTTCTGCAAACATGCACTGTCCTCTTTGTATCAAAGCGATTTTTCCCATCACTGCCTCGGGGTTAGTAAGCTCTGAACAACCATTGTATGGTTTACTGCTTGCAACAAATCCTCTTGTCTGTCAGAAATAAAAGGAACTTAAATAATCTTTTGTCTTCTTGAATCACTATCTAGTCCATACAATTCACTATCTAGAGCTTTAAGCAGAACTTACTTCTTTTCTAATGATAACATACCCAATATACATTTAGCAAAAAGCTTTTGTTTTGAACACTTTTGCAAATCATAGTACCTGACCAACATTTTCCTGTGCTCTGCAGTTTAAAGCATTTTTATACATAAATTACTAAAGCTGATCTTTATAACGACTCTAAGAAAAATACATATATCTCCATTTTACATATGGGGAAACTGAGACTTGGGTTACATAATTTGCTCAAAGACACAATGTTAGTAAGTGGTAAAGTTGGAATTTGTAGGCAGATTCACCTCATACGCATAGCCACACTTAAAACAGCTGGGAACCACTTTTAAACCATCACTTATAGCCAGAAAAATTTTTGAAAGAGAAGAAAAAACGGATTTAGTCCACATGAATCTGCAAGCAGTTCTCTTCCTAGAAATGATTAAATCCATCGGACTACAGATTTTAAGGATACCAACATAAAGATACTTTAATATCCTTCTCTCTCCTAAAATGCAAATTCCACGAGGGCATGATTTGCACTCGCTTCATAAACATGATAGACAGCAAACATCTAAAATGGCCTAGAGTCTACGGCCATAACCACCCTGAACGTGCCCGATCTCGTCTAAAACGGCCTAGAATATAGTAGTATTGGACTCAAGAAAGAGTTGCTGACTGGATGAGTCAATCTATAAACCTTTAAGCATTAAAATACACACACAAAAAAGGTCTCAATTAGGGGGAATGGAGTTCAAAGAGCACTGGCTTTAGATTATCAGGCAACTTGAGTCTGGTCTAAATTCAGCAACCAATTAGATGAATTTGTGAACTGTTTAGCAATGCAGGTCTTTGTTTCCTATGTTAAAACTAAGGGGCTGGGCTAGCTTAGTGGCCTTCCAAGTCTGCGTGGTGGGACCTCAGTGTCACGCTCTCTACAGCCACCCGAGCTAGAGCATCTCTGCTTTTGGCTGTGTTCTACCTTAAACCCCCAAGTTAGATTTTTGTTCAATGAAAGGTTCTAGTAGTTGTTAAAAAGTAAAAAAAAAAAACCAAAAAAACAAAAAACCTTTTTAGATAAATTGAAGATACCAAATTAGAGAACAGGCCAAGAACTGGACAATATCTGAACAATATTATAAGTGAAGTTCTATAAGCATGTTGTATATACATAAATGAGGACTCAAAATTTTCAAGATATGCTTTTAACTTTAATCTCCTTTAATCTGGGAGAATGAATATTTGCATTTTAGTAGATTAGTCAGGTTTAACAAATTAAAACTACTAAATTAGACTAAGCAATTAGACAATACTTACCCAATACATTCAATTTCAACAAGCATATTCTAAGTGTACACACCTCTTTATGTTTAGACAGATCTAGCCCAAACTGAGCTGGTCCAGCAGTCAACACTACCCTGCCAAAAAATGGGTGCGAAACAATTTGTACAGCTCGTGGAGGTAGCTGCTGTTCTTTTTGTTGCTGACTTGACAGTTCAATCATCTCCTGCATGAACCTCAGCCCATCTTCAGCATCAATTGAACTAGCAGCCTAGGGAAAAAAACAGATGAATTTTATCCTTTTGAAATGAAAACTTCCAACTTTTTGATGTTTTAAATACTAATGCACCATATAACCTACTCTAAAATTTCCCCTTTCGGTTTCAGTCCTTATCAAATATTTATGGCCTGATTTGTCCTAAAAATATTGCTTCTGGAAATATTTTCTGAAAGTAACATTTGTAATTTTTTCAATGTCTCCTTCACTGTTCTACGAACCACCTCTGATTCAATTGAGAACTGGGCTTCCACCAAATGCTGAAATGCTTACTTTGCTTGATTTTTCCACTGCTTCCCCTTTTAAGAAATAAACCTCATACTGACCCATACTTCCCTTCTTTGGAATTACGAACCAATAATCACACTAAATTCAAAATATATGTATCAGGCTTCTAGTAAGATTCCAGCAATGGACTACAAACTGCGAAGAGAGTCTTTCACTTTAAGAAGTTTGTATCTAGAGGATACAGACATGTAAATTTACCTATGATAAAATTCTCATGCGGGAAATTCGACTAGCAGCACAGACAAGGGAATAATTGATTCTGCCAATGTGGACCTGGGAAATATTCAGAATGATATTTGAATTGAATTTTAACAGAGGAAAAGCTGAAGAATGCCTGACTATAGTGGAAAAAAGGTAGATTCCTGACACTTAACAGGGAAAGTTAATTGCACTTGACAGAGTTAGAAGATAAGAGAGAACAGAGAGGAGCTGGGAGACAAGTAAGTTCAAGCCTATCTGGTTATGTCCAGTCTCGGTGACTTAAGAGAATGATGTTAAGGGCTATTGAGATGGCAAACAAAAAAGAAGAGAGAGAGACTCAGGTGGGGGCAGGAAGAGATAATTCAGGTTTGGACAGACTGAGACTGAGATGCAGACACATGTCATACATATTAAAGGCAGATTAAAGCTGAATTTAATAGTTAGGAATCAGGGTTACCTATGTATATCTAAGAAATCACATGTACAAAGACGACAGCTGAGCTTGTAGAAACATGTGACTCCTGAAGAATACAGAGAGAAAAGGGTACGATCCAGACTCTCTGGTAGTGCCTATATTGAGTGGTTGTGCCACTTTTCCTTTTCAAAAAGGAAAGTTCCAAAGGAACCCACAAAGCAATGAATAGAAAAGTAGGAAAGATATTTGTTGCTGGAATGCCCTGAAAGCCAACAAAGGGGTATATTTTAAAAAGGGGTCAGTCAACAGTTACAGAAAATTCAATCAAATAAGGATTAAGAGGCCACTGGGTGGTAGTTATGCCATTGGTGGCGTAAGTGAACATAATGTCACCAGAGATGCCGCTCCCACTACTGAGAAGTGACAGTAAGTGAAACGTAAGGGAGCCGACAGAAGACTCTTAAAGGATCAATACGACAATAGAGATAAGAGAAATCAGAGGGAAAACTAAGGTTGTGGGAAGGCTGAATTTGAGATTAAGGGACACCAGGTATGGTCCCACGTTGAAATTCTTTAGCAAACTGTGTTTTCTCAGAATCAATGTACTAATAAGGTGAATAAGGTAAAAAATTAAAAGTTCTCATGTTATGAAAGCTTTCGAAGCAAAAAGCAATTGAGAATTTTCTCAAAAAGGCATGTTATTTTTCCTAGGCATAGACAAATACTTGCAAATTTTGGTTTCCACAATGAATAAAATACTTAGATTCAGTAGCTTTTTGGAAACTAAAATACTATAAACTACAGAAGTATTAAAATGAATTACCAGCTTTTAAGATTTGCTCTAAAGAGTGGAAAGACAAGGTGCTGAGAAACAGAAAACTGAACTTGAGCCCTACATTTGACTCTGTTTATTTAAGCAAATTACCCAACCTATTTGTGATTTGATTTATACTACAAAGGGGCTGAATTACATGGCTTGCCAAGATACTTCCAACTCCTAAAATTCTGATTCTCTAACTTTAAATCATATATTAAAAGTTTTTAAGAAAGCCAAATGTCATAATCTTATGAAAGCTGATGAGACCAAAAAGGGCAGAGATGGTATCTAATTAGTACAGCAATGGCTTACTTGGATTGCATGTTGAACCAACTGGACTCTCCCATCTTTGAGGTGAATCAAACTCACCCCCATCTTCTTCAAGATTTCTAAATGTTCAGGGTTAGTGGCCATGAAATCTCTGGCTCTCAGAGGGGGTTTAGCTCCACTCCTGAAACTCTCCTCTCTGCTAAAAGTAATTATAGGCAAGGCTTAAAAAACTACAAATCAGAACCGGGGAAAAACTCAAGACAAAAATAATTTTAGATATTTGAAAAATTGCTTGTTTTAGAATTAGTGGAACTGGAAAAACTGGAAACAGCTCTTTTCCCATATATAACTTAGGTTATTAAGTGGTATAGCTTTCAAATATATTTTACAGTAACCAAAGCATGTATATTATCTACAAGTCTGTATTAGTCAACAGCCTTATAACTATCTGAAAGTACAGTATAGGTTGACTTGGGGATTTGTTATTAATGATTTCTTCCTTGAAAAACAGGGTTTTCTCCCAATATTTTAAAAGCAAAACAGTGCTTCTATCTGTGAATAATAACACTCACTTTAAAAAATATTTTTTAAAATTTCTTACTGATGGCCTTTCTTGTGTAACTATTTGGGAAAAAATGAACTTATTATGCCAAAAAATTTTATTTAAAAACCAAGAATAAGTACTTCACCAAAAAATAAAATAAAATAAAACAAAAACCTATATTTTCACTATATAGAAACTAAACAGATTAAAGGAAAAATACTTTCTATATATACAAGACATGTGGAAGTATTTGATGAAACTATTTTATGTAAAAATGTACTATAGAAGTTAAAAACTATTATATGTCACCCACTGACTATTAATACTTAGTTCATTAAACAAAATAATCACCATAATAAATTTCCATAATAAAATTTCCATAATAAAAAAGACATTACTGCAGAATAAACTTTGCCATCTAACTTCACCAATGAATAATTTTTAATTAGTGATAACTACATACTTTAATATGTTTTTGGTCTAAGTGAACATTTTCTTGCCTATTACATGTTCCTTACACTGTCGTTTACTAACAACTTTGTTATTAACAAATACAAAATAATACATCTTACACTCTGATGATGCCTCTAGGACAGCTCTTATCCACCACATTTTTCAAGGGTTCACGAATACTTTGAGCATACAACGGGTCATTAGGGAAGAGAATCTGAGTGTTTGGACAAGTCCAGTCAAAATTACTGTCATCCAATTCTGTATATTCTGAAGTCTACAATATAAAAGAATGTTACATAAATAAAAATAAAAATAATTATTTTACTAAACATTACAGCTTGTTCACATGAAACATTAAGTGAAATCTAAGTGTGTACAGGATAAACAATATAATAAAACAAAATAAGAATAAAATAAGTGTATACAGGATAAAACTACAAGGCAACAAAAATTCAAGTGTACTTTTCCTCCTGCCATACATATATTTATTGAATTCTATTCATTAATTACTTTTCACTTAGAAAATAAACACATAAAAGAGAATAAGACATTTAGTTAAAAACATAACCTACTGTATTCTTCTTAGAGATACTTTGATTTGTAGTAGAGAGCCAAAGAGGTAACAGATGAGCTTCTGTTGTAAAGATGTAATCTTCTATGTCAAAAATAATGTCTTCTTTATCAGCAAATAACAGGTAAAGATATTTAAACATCTCAGCCAAGAAGAAAGAATCCATTCTAAAATAAAAAGTCACAAATAAATCTAAGAACATAAAAATATTTAATGCCAACTATTTGAAACAGACAGAGAATCAAAGTAAATGACAAGTCTATACCAGTTTCGATGTCCAAAGTACTATAGAATCTATCTATCCCCCAGTGGAATAGTCTTGACTCTAAGCATATTCCAAGGAAATGGAAAAGACCAGAGGGGCTGCCTACCACACAGGTACACTAAATCTTGTCAATAGTTCAGACAAGATTTTCCCGCTGGCCTTCCAATGAAGGAGAGTTTTCCATTTCTTCTACAGAGAACCAATAGCAGGGAAGTGATGCACATAAACTTTACTACTGAGAGCCATATAAAAATTCAATTAATGTTAAACTGGAAAAGTAATGCAATTTTGATGGAGTTCATTATGTAGCCATTTAAGTGATAAACAAGAAAGCTTTAAGGTGAAGGAAATCACTTACAAAAAAATTACATGAAAAAAGTACAACACAAAATCACAGGGACAATGATTAAAACTTTGTAAATATTTAAATACCTGTCAAGAAGGGAATACAAAAAAAAAAAAAAAAAAGGGAATACAGAAGAAACAAAGGGGATAAAAATATATGTGACTTATAAATTATTTAATGTTATAATGTTTTAATAAACATTTTAAAGAAAAGCTTTAATAAAATTAAAAGTGGCAGAAAAAGAGCATAGCTGTTAGATGGAGTTATGGTAACATAGGATTTATCACATTTACTACCTCCCAAAGCATCCTAGGTTTTGGCAGTAATAACTTGTAATTTACTGGACAGATTGCAGTTTCACACCTCCAGCCAAGCACAAGTCCTGGCACACAGTAGGCACTCAATAAACATTTATTAAATCAAAGCAAGTTTTAACAGTATTACTAAAGAATGAACTAGAGAGGCAATGGAACATAGAGGTAAAGAAATGGGCTTTGGAAACAGAAAAGACTTTCCACTGACTAGCTGTAGAATCATGAGGATATTATATAAGGACTGTAAGCTTCAGTTTATTCTTCTGGAAAGGACATAATAATACATGCCTAACACTGGGGTAAAGACTAAATGAGATACTACAAATCTATTATTTAGCACAGCACCTGGCATATGTAGGAGCTCAAAAACAGAGCTATCAGTATTTTTCCTATACATCAATGATGTTGTTTGTTTTGGAACAACAACTCACCTGTAATGTTTCAAAATTTTTTTGAACATTGTGTATGTTAATCTTTTCAGAATAGATAAAATACTTCCGGTCAACTTGCAATATACTTATGATAATTTAACTTATTCTGGGGGATAGTTACTATCGTGAGCAAATGCTACCTGGAAAACTGTAGACTGATGAGCCTTGATTTTTGGCGAATTCTAGAACTTACTATGAAACAGTAAGTTTCTTACTATGAAACAGATGATTAGCAAACACTTAGAATACAGAAATGGTAAGATCACTACAGTGCGAATTGGGTAAAGCTAGCAAACTGGGTATCATATCATATAATCTGATTTGTATTATAAAACCATAAATATATCCACAAATGCAAACACATATGCAATAAAATTGTCGGGAAGACTGTTTATCAAATTGCCAACAGTGATTATCTTAGGGTGGGCAAGTAGGGAAGTGTCTTAGGAAAGATTTTCGATATTATTTTTGCCATTTATATTCTTTCAGTGATCATTAAGGAACAGATATTTCCAGTTTGAAAACTGTGTGTGTGTATGCTGATGAGCCAGGGGACGGCAGTGGTAGATCTGTAAGGGAATAAGCAACCAGATGCAAAGAGCTTGTAACCTGAAAGCCCTCAAGTGTCACACCATAAGGTATACTAGTCATGGTCCTAACCAAAATTCTTCCCCTACAATTTAGATGGAAATTTTTTAAGGTATGCCTAACTAAACTGAAGATCACTGAAAACAGGTAATTTAGGTAGCACGTTTAATGACTGAGATGAGATTCAAACTCTCTTTTAGGTCTAGAAACAAACATGCACACAACCCAACAAAATCAAATTCTGCTAAGCTAAGGATAAAGTTCTAAGTTTACACCAAAAAAAAAAAAAAAAAAAATCACTTGCTTAAAAGCAGGTTGGAGAATATCCATTTGTCAGGCCACAGTAACTGAAGTCAACTGGCCACAAGTTCACTGTGAGCTGAATATAATAAAGCTGCTAAAACATCTAAAGCACATCTAGTAACACAGAATGATGACTAGCAGTTCTCAACTTTTTGCTGGGCCAAATGCAGGAGAGATACAATGCTGCCATGAGGAACAGTGAGTTGATGAAGCAGTGATCCTCAAATGGATAGGGGGTGCAACCCCATCAGCCACTCAGAAAATTAGCAACCTCACAACTGTTCTTGAACAGTGATGTTCTGCCAGGCACATCTTGAGTATGGTTAATTCTGGACGTGATATTTTAAGAGATACTCTATATACTGGAATATAATCAGACTGGGACAAAGGCAGTGGTAAATAGTCTAGAGACAATGTCATATAAGGAATATTTGATAGGGAAAAATAGAAGAATGCTAAATTTAGAAAACTGGAACTCTCTAAATAGAGTAAATCATGCCTTCTTCTGTAATTCCTCAACCTGTTTCTCTTCTTTCTACTATAGCACAAATCACATGGTTGTAATTATCTATCTTCTATCCACACTAATTACAAGTCAAGGGAGGGCAGGAACAGGTTCTAATTTCTCTTCCCATCCCCACACGTAAGTGCAGTGCCTGGCATACAGTAGGTGCTTAATTACTGTTTCCTGCATGAGTTGCCATAATAGCATTGTGTTCAAGAGCCAATCTTCCTTGATAAGAATTCTAATTACTAATTGTGTGACCTTAGGTAAGTTCCCTAATCTTTCTGTGCCTTAGCTTCTTCACCTATACAACGAAGATTATAAGAGAAATTACACTTCAAAGGGTTGTTGTCAAGATCAAATGAATTAAACAAAGCAGGAGCTTAATCAGAAGAGTGCCCAGAATGTAGGAAGCAGCAAATAAATATTAAAAATAAATACACAGCCTATCTGCTTTCATTTCTTGCTAGTATCTGCATGCCTACTTCCAAAAACCTATCCATTTCTCATCAGCTATCATCAGGGAAGTAGGTTTCAAGCCTCATTAACCATTATCTAAATACTCTCAAGTGAAGGACTAAGGGACAGCTCTGATGATGAGGGCTGTGTCTCACCTGCCACTAGCCCCTCTGCCTGAAATTCTTTTTACTACTTTTTCTCATCCTTATCTTGGATGATACAGAAGCCTCCAGAAACCTTCCAGGGACTGTCATATCCCAATTTTTAATATGTTTCACGGTGGGCGCCTGAGTGGCTCATACACAATGTTGTAACATCTATTTATCTGCCTATTCTCAGTGATTCAAAGATGGAAAAGACATGTCTCCTATCTTAAATCCTCAAAAACTAGCATAACTCCGGCACATAAAACACTTCATAAACACCTGTGGAATGAACCTTTGGTAACAAAATCCACAAACGTTAGTGTTTGTTAGAGATGCGTTGCTAGGTTCTGGATGGTTAAAATAACCAGGTAAGTAATCCTGGAATAACTGTAATGTTAGTGAATACCACAGTAACCAAAGTATGCTTTTTACAGCTTGAGTATTTCATGCCATCCACATCTATCCAGTATCCGATGAAAGAGAAATTGCCAATGGTCTTCCCCAGCCCTTCAAATCAGCAACAGAATAAGAATACACACATTAACCAAGATATGCTTTGAGGATTCTTGACTCAACACAAATCATAATCCAGATCATTCATCATCTTGATAATTTCTAACACTGTACATAACATAAAAATTGTTAACACAGAACCCTCTCCCCCCCATTCCTAAATACCAAGTTTCTGGTATTTAACATTCATTTATCCATCTACTTAAAAACCATTTAAGCACCTACTATATGCCAGGCACTATGATAAAAATACAAACTGTTCAAACAATTTTAAATGAGCCTATTCAAGAGTTTAAAATATAAACACAATGAACTACATTTTGCATCTTCAAGAACTTTTGTAAAAGCATTAAGCTTATCTGAATTCTAACTGAGAGTTGTATTTTGTGTTGTATCACAGTTATCCTGAGAAAAGGGGATGTTAGGAATTGTTTTACCTGTCCTCATGACTTCCAGTACGAACATCCTTCATGGCAGCAAATCCGCAAGGCACTCTAGCATATTTATTTAAATTTTCAATAAGTGTTTTCCCTACTTCAAGGTAGTAAGGATCTCCTGTAGCCTATTAAAAAGGAGAATATATGTATACATATATATAGCTTATATATTACCATATACCCACTCATTTATCAGATATTTATTGAGTACCTACTAGGTGCTGAGGCATTGTATCAGCCACTGGAGTACATGTTACACAGAACTTAGCTCTGAACATAAGCCAGGGATCTGCTTTATGTAATTTCTTAAACACACAACTGGAAAGCTGTCCAACTGTTTCTCAGCCCTTTGATAAAATTTTTAAAGCCCAGAAAGGTAAAAGACATGCTTTAGAAAGCAGCTCTAGAATATAACATTTCTCTTTTTAAAAATGTTTATGCAAATATTTTGAAAAGACACAATACTTAGATGTCAATCCTTCTATCTTTTAATAATTATGGTCTAGATGAATGAAAATTGTAACATATCCAATCATTATAACATTAAACAAGGACTTTGAAAACCCAATTACTTTTATAATACGGTAGTGAGATATCCAACAGAGAACGGGGACTAAACAGCAAAAGAGAGGTAAAATAGCTTACTTTATACAAGAAGTAGGTACTTTCTGCAAACTCTGGTCTTAAAGGATGTTGAGCCCAATGTACCCTGAAATCTGTGGTAAATGCCTGGACAAAATAACATATAAATAGGTATAGAAATGTGATTTAAAAAATAAACATGTGATTCTAGAGTATATAGTACCTAAGTTAGATCATAAGAAAATAAAAAATTAAAATACTGGTAACAATATTCATCTATAAAATGAAAAATTTCATTGCTTAAAATCACAATTCAATTTTGCTAAGGTGCTATTTTTACCAATTAAGTGTAATTATTTTTATAAATGATCATTTTGGCTATTAGGAAGCTTAGAGAAAACTATGAAACTCAGTAAAGCCACTAAATGGGTCTTTGTGTTTTCTTCTTTTTCCTTACCTCCATTTTTTCCTCTTAATTATTAAGTCCCTTGTTCTCCGATTTCTATTCTAGCATTTTAGTATATACTTTCTTTTATAACAACCTCAAATCATCTGCAAAGTGAGACAAGGCATTATTTAAAAATAAAACTAGTCTCACTTGAAATTATTCACTACCAGAGCCAACTAGTTTTAAAAAAAAGATTAAAATAAAACCAAAACCTTTATGGGAACCAAATAAAACTTCATCTGTGATAAGATGTATTTAGTTGAACCTCGGTTTATTCTGAGTGAATATAAATTTTCTACAATGTACAGTCCTATTTACCTGAAGTCTAATAAAACTATACTTTCTCAAACAAACACTTAAGGAAACAATCTAAATTTTCATGAAATGCTTAGATATCTCACAGAGTGTAGTGAATAAGCAGGGACAGAACACATACATGAATTTGGGAATTTTTAATGGTATGTTTCCGGAAAGCCAAAATGTGCACTTCTAAGATTTTGCCCTATCAAGCTAGCAAGAATATTACTAATATATAAAAACTAGGCAGTCTATATGATCATTAAGAGTATATGTTCAATCATTTTCATAAAATTTTAGAAAATAAAGGTAAAAAAGTCTCTCTAGTTGGTGGATATATGTAAAAGTTAGAATGAGACAATATGTATGTAATGGCATAGATCAGAAAAGGCTGAGAAATACTAATTTGGGTTTTGGGTCTTTTTTTACATAAAAGATCAACATTACCTTAAATTAGACTTCTCTTAATACATGAGAAAAAGGAAAAACATATACAGTACTGTATAAACCAAAACTGATTAATTATTTAACCAGGAAAAAAAACAAATAAAAAAGAATAAACCAATCCTGAAGATAACATTTGCTATCTTTAAATTAGCAATTTATTCTATATGTAAATTAGAATTCCAAAGATGATTTGCTTACCTCTGGTAGGAAATTATGTTTTTTTATCACCTGATATAACATTTCATGAGTTTCAATAGCAGGTCTAATATCCCCTTTTAAGACCTAGAAGTCAATAATAACAACAAAATTACCTAATAAAATATGAGTTGATTTTATCTAAAGTTATTATATAAACAGAAAAATACATATTAATTTTAAGACGTGACTCCATTTTGGTAATTCAATTTTAGAGATCACATATGCACTTAATTATTCTATGTTAATATTAAAAAGAGCACAGGTTTTTTGGTGTGTTTTTGTTTGTTTGTTTTACCTGCAAACCCGGAAAAAAGGCGAGCAAAGCATCCATCCAAGTTCGAGCATTCAGCATTGGCTTGTGGATATGCACATCAAGCAGAAGAGGTGGCTGACTAATGTACCTCATTATGGCATCGTAGTGCTAGAAGATCACAATATGTGTTCATGAAATTGGATGGAAAAAGATGTATTAGTCTAAAAACAGTAATTATATCTCACCGTGAAGAAAGTAAACCTGAATTTATACATAAATGCATTTATTTATTAACTATGTAAATATTTAAATTACTCTATATGGAAATCTTTCTAAAATATAGTATATATATTCCTCTGTTAATTCTGATGCAGAATATTAAAGACTATAGTTAATATAGGATCTTCTGAGGGGAGATCCTATTGCTGTCTTGTGGGAATGGCCCATGGCTGTGGCCAAAGGATGCTCTTACATCCTCCTGAAATATAGTTATTTCTATAACTATATAGTTAGGCTTCTGTATTACAGAATTAGTTGCGTTTTCTCCTGTGTATAGGAAGTTTGGTCCCTCTCAGCTAATGTAATACTCTCTGGTGGTGCTCACCACTACTTAAATTAATGCATCTAATCAGTTACAACTCTTACAGTCTGTTATATCTGTCTTTTATGTTCTTAAAAATTCTTTTTCCCCTTCTTTTATCTTCTAGATATTTCTCAGGTTTGACAACAACATGTTGAGCTGTTAGTCACTCCATGATGACCCAATAAAAAAAAATAAACCTGTCCTCGTTCACCTCCAGAAAATCTTGATCAAGAAAATCTAATAATATGTGATCGTGTTTTTTTTAAAGTATTCAACTGGCAACTTATTAGGTCTCTTACTGGTTCTTCCTAACTCATCTATTATTTAATAACTGTCATTGAGTATCTGCTAGATGCTAAGGCATTGTTCTAACACTTCACATGCACTAGTTTATTTAATCCTTCCGATAACTGTATGAATAATACTAGTATTCCCATTTTGTGGATAAGGAACAAAGTTAAATAGTGTAAAGTTACTTGCCCAAAGTCACAAAACCAGTGGTACACTAGGATTTAAACCCAAGAGGGACAACTCCCATACTTTAGCCACTATACCATACTGTCTCACAGTAATGTGGGTGAACTGATGGGTGCACAAAGAAATTGTAAATGATGTCAAAAAGAATACAGTGATATAGCTGATGAGTTTGCTGTACTAATTTCAATTTGCTTCAGTTACAAAGGCAATCCAAGCAAGTTCAATAATCCTTCCCTTCTCCCCCAAAAATATGCCTGTGCTTCTGACCCAGACTTAAAAAGCGTTATAGACATGCTTTTGAAATTAACACTCACTAGTTTCTTTAAATCTCCAAAGCCTTGCATGCTTGATGTGATCAAGGACTAGGCCAAACTTCCAAGATTTCAACAAGAATTGGAGTCCAAAGGAGAAAGGTAATTAGTAATTTATCCCAATAAATTCTCTTCCTTGTTTAAAGATTAAGTAAACTCAAATCTACCTATTTTATGACTTAATAGCAGAACTCAAAAACTTCTGATAAGAGATGAAAAACTACTTTATAAACTAATTTTTGGAATGTATGTAGCTTTGTCCTATCCCTGTCCAACATCATCAGGGAATACTGACAAAAAAACGAATGCACATTTAAAAAGATTATTTCTCAGACTGTCACTCAGACAATTCAGTTTCTATCAAAATCTGGCACTCAAATAAAATTGGCTCCAAAGTTAATACAAAATTAGATCAACTTACTGTATTAAATCTTTCCAGAAAGCTGTCATCTCCAAGCAAGACATAGGCTTTCAATAGATATTCATAGTATGAATCAATTCCTGCTCCAACTCCACTATCTATGGAAAAAACACATATAAACGTGATTCTTTATTAAACAAGTCTTAAAAACCCTTGACAGAGGACAAGCGAGGGTATTAGTACATTAAGAATGAAACATTAGTCTAAACATGAAACTGTTTAAAGTAAAAATTCAACATTTATAGAAACATTAACCCTACTATATGAATAACAATGGTTCCTTGCTGATTATGTTTGTATATTTACAAAAAAAAGAATCTTACTTTGTAAAACTGGTTATATAAGTCTTATTTAAAAGCAGGAGATACAAGTTTTAAGAAGTTTTTCAAAGTTCATTTTCTCAGTGAGGAACTCCAAAAAGGAAACATTAGAGAGGACCATTATATGTCTTTAAAAACATTTAGACCCTTAATCAGTAAGACATCAATCTTCAAAGTTAGAGTAGATACGAAATCAGACTGCTGCTATTTGGAGGTTCCAAGTTTAATTTCTGCAACTAACATGGTTGTTGGCTTCTTCCTCCAAGATCATCACTGAGGACCAAAGGAAACTGTAAGAAGCCTGGCAGCATGGGCAGGGCAGGTTGGGGGGAGGGTGGTTTTGGCCTGGAGCAGAAGGCAGCCAGACATGAGCAAGAAAGAATCAAACAGGAGGGAAATTGCTAGAGCTTTGCTCTTGCTTCTCCCCAACCACTATCTTAAGACACACCTCCTCCTACACTTGCTACAACTCAGGTCTGTGCTCCAGGTCTCCACAAGAGTAAAATCGGGGCAGCACAGAAGCCCTGCATGAGGAACTGAACAAAAGAGGTGGGAACTAATTTTAGACATTCTTTCCCCTACCTTTCCCCGTAATTCCTAAGGTTGGTGAGTTTACAATTTAAATTATAATTACAATTGCAATCTTAGAAATCCCTATACCCAGGGAACACTCAGCATCAATTAAATCAGATTCTCCTGGGGTCCAAGCATCGATATTTTTTAAAAAAATTCTTAGAATTCATCCCTAAGATCACTGGGGATGATGAGGATTGGAACCTGACCTTCCCACAGAGTAGGTGAAAAAGGAACATAAACTTATATACCAAAAACACAGAAGCAGCATGACCTTCTAAAAATAAAAAGAAGGTGTTGGAATGAGAATTTATCAGAAGAAAAAATAATAGAACGAGCACACTTATTTTAAATTATTTAATTTTAAAATTAGCCTAACAGACATACTGAAGATAAGGAAGATATTAACAATATAAAGTAATAAGAAAAATAATTTTCAAGTAATCTCTACACCTTACATGGGGATTGAACTCATGCTCTATCAACTGAGCCAGCCAAGAAACACACGAAGAAAATTTTTTTAACCAGGCATAAATATATAGAATAAAAAATGTTTAACAGTTAAAATAATAAAACAGATGGGATATATAGCAGAAAGGATGAAGCTGAGGAAGAGACTAGCAAACTGGAAGATCACATGTAGCAATCTTCCAGAAGAAAAAAAGGCAGAAAAAAAAAAAGAAAATATAAAGATGAGATATATGGAGGACAGAAACAGAATTGATTTAAGTAACAGGAATTGCAAAAAGATTAATAAAAATGAAAAGAATATCTAAAAAATAAGACCAGTTTTCAGCAATTAAAAACAGATTTTAAGTAGAAAGGACCCACAGAATATCAAAAGGAGAGCTAAAGAAAATTCTACATCTAAAATTACAGTGACATTTTTAGAAATTTTTCTTTGCTTTTGATATTCTTAGTCTTCCAAAGAGGAAGAGCAGATCGCACACATAGGGCATAAAAATCAGAATCTCACATTTTTTAATACGATGTAAGAAGACAAAAGAATTATATTTTCAAAGACTTGAAGGAAAAGAACTTAAACAGAAAATTATATACATCCAAACTGTCACTCAAATATGAAAGTATTATAAAGTTGTTAGGCATAAAAGGCCTCAGAAACTATTAAAAGCGACTGAAAACAGGAATAAATAAGAAGGGAGACAAACCTAACAGGTGTTGTGAGCAATATACAAGGTACAAGTGACCAAATACCTGAACAGTTTAGTTTGGACCTTTAAAGAAAGAGAAAGGACGGCTGCACTAAGACCAAAAGAAAAAAGAACATATTCATAGTGAGTAAGAACTAAATAACTACATAATATTAACAAAATGGAGGATGGAGGTTGGAGCTGGGGGTGACAAGAGGTAGGAGTACATGCTAAAGTTCACGTCTTGCTAGGAGGTAAATATAGGTTTCATTTAATAACAAAAGGATTAAAGAGAAAACAGGAAAGGTGGAACACGTTGAAATTACAATTAAGGTAGTATAAGTCCAAATATATTAAAAATAGAAGTAAATGTAAATGGACTGAAATCACAAATTAAAAGACAAAGACTGACAAATTGGCTTTTTAAAACCATCTATAAATTTTATAGGAGTTACACTTAGAGGATCAGCACCTGCAAAGACTGACAGTAAAAGGACAGAAAAAAATTTATCAGGCAATTAAGCAAAATAAAGCTGATATGGCTGTATTACTATCAGATTACACAGACTGTAAGATAAAGAACATTATTAGAGATGATCACCACATAATGATGAAATACTTTAAATCATTTGCATGTTTAAAACAAAACATAAAAAATATTTCTCTCAACTAAGGAGAGCTTTTTTTAAGATTTTATTTATTTATTTGACAGAGAGAGACCACAAGTAGGCAGAGAAGCAGGCAGAGAAGAGGGGAAGCAGGCTCCCTGCCGAGCAGAGAGCCTAATGCCGGGCCTTGATTCCAGGACCCTGAGATCATGACCTGAGCCAAAGGCAGAGGCCTTAACCCACTGAGCCACCCAGGCACCTCAAGAGAGAGCTATTTTAAATGAATGCACCTAATAAAATAAACTAATGCACCCAAGATATAGATAAAGCAAAACAGAACTACAAGGAGATATTAGTAAGTTCATTATCACTGTCAGATATTTTATCTACCTTTCTTAATTCTTGGTAGGTCAAGCAAAGAGAGAATCCGCAAAGATCTTAACAATGTTAACTGAGCAAATTGGCATATACAGAAATCTATACCCAACAATGAGAAAATATATACTTTTTAAAGCACAAGCAAAATGTTCACAAAAACCAGCCACGTTTGGGGCACCTGGGTAGCTCAGTTGGTCAGGCAAATCCAACTCTTGGTTTTAGCTCAGATCATGTCCTGAGATTGGGCTCTGCATTGGGTTCCGCACTGAGCATGGAAGCCTGCTTAAGAGTCTCTCTCTCCCTTACCCTCTCTGTTTGCCCCTCCCCCCACCCTGTGTGCATGCAAGCACGCACATGCGATCTCTCTCTCTCTGGGGAAAGGAAAAAAAAAACTGCCCATGTTCTAGGCCAAAAAGAAAACAATAAATTTTAATGGATAGTTATCACATAAATCAGTATCATATAGGTATCAACAGTATTTTTTAAAAGTACAACTGAATAGAAAACGGACAAAATACAAGAACATCAATATCTAAAAAAGGGAAACCTATAGACCAATAAATACAAAGAAGTGTTCAACATCATCGGTGATCAAAGAAATACAAATCAAACTACAATGGGAAATCATTTGTATACCTATTTCATTGGCAAAATCTTTTGAGTCTGACAATACTCAACAGAGGATGTTGATCCATGTTCTTATATTTTGCTAATGGAAGTATAAAGTGGTGAAACAACTTTGAAAAAGCAATTTTGAAAACAATTCTGACATTATCTCCTGAAGCTGAACACTAACTTATCCTATGATCTAAAATTTCTACTCCTCCATACATAACCAAGAAAAACTCATATACATGCACAACAGGAGAAACATATAACATCATGGCACTACTATTCATAATAGTAAAATCCAGGAAACAATCTATATATCCAGATTGTGGTTCATTCATCCAATAAAATATTACACAGCAGTCCAAAAAAAACCAAAAAACTACACCTTCATGCAACAATATAATGAATTTTAGCAATATATTAAGTGAAAAAAGTCTCAAAAGTATGCATGTGATATGATTTTATAAGGCTTAAAACAAAACAAAAAATATACTTTTTAAGAATATACAGATGCAATAAAACTTTATTAAAAGCAAATGATCAGTAGAACATAAGAATGCTATTTCAGTTAGAGAAGGCAGAGGTATGGGATTGCAGAGGTAGAGTCAAGGATCATATGCACAAGTGTTTGTTGTCAAGTAATGGTTCATTTGTGGGTCCTCATTACATTAAAAATGATTAAGTAAAATGGGCCACACATGGACCAATGATGAATGTGTCAAACACCAAGGATTAGGATTAATTTAAAATTAATTCTGACTAATTAATTTGCACCTGAGTTCCAAGCAAGTTTAAAAAAAAAGAGAGAGAAAAGAAATGGCAGAATTCTGAAACCAGAATTCTGATTAGTTTCAAGAACCATTTAGATAAAATATGAAAAAATCTTACTTAATACTAAACAGACAATAAATAAGATAATCTTACTAAGAATAAATATTCTAGTATATTTCCATTCATCTATGCTCTATAGGGGTGCCCTATAAAGATAAAATTATATTCTTTATATAATTCTATATCCTGTTTGTTCATGTAACATTTGTCTCATGATTCCAATTCATGTCAATAACATCTAGTGATAATATTATTAAATATAGATTTCCACTTAATGTGAGATGACTGAAGTATTCTGATTCTCTAGTTCTCAAAGAAACTAGTTCTAGTGTTTTATCTATATCTTATATCTATAATGCTATACTGATTAAGGTATGGAATAAAACAGTAAGTCCATCTAGAATAAATGTGCTATTATTTGGTCCCACAGAAGAAAATCAGGTTAAATTAAAATTCCAGCAATCTGGTGAAAAACTATGCTTTATACTGTCCCAAAGATTATCTTAACAAATGAAAATCCTTTCTTTCCCAACCATTCAGAGGATGTGAAGGCTTGATTTAAAAAGCCCAACCTACATGAAAAAAAAAAAAAAAAAAGCATCCAACTTACATACCTTTTCTTACCCAATCTCCAGTATGAATATTTATAGTCACACCCACTAAATTACTACTTCGCTGTCTTTTTTCCCAGAGAAAATCAAGAGCTTTTCTTGCGTATTCCTATAATTAGAAAAAAAGAAAAGCATACTTGAAGAATTGCATGTCTCTGCACGTCTCTGGTAAATAGGAAACAAAGAAACAAAAGTCAAAGGCTCACAAAATATTTTAGGGATTACATAAAATTCCTATGATAATCATTTATAATATACATTAAATTTCCTTACAAGTCAAATTTTGGCTCTTTTTCAGCCGATCAAGCCTAGTTAAAAAGAATGAGTCTAAAAATACTATTTAGTGGCAGTGATCTCATTTTGAGACCATCATGTTCGTCTATACTTGTAGTGCAAGTTCACATTCATATACATGTATTATTAAATTATATTAGTTGCTGCCATAATTAAATGCACTTGTTAAAATAATTTCTATCACTTAAATACAAAGTGAAAATTTCCCTACATACTTTTTTTTTTAAAAGATTTTTATTTATTTATTTGACAGAGAGACATCATAAGTAGGCAGAGAAGCAGCAGAGAGAGAGGGGGGAAGCAGGCTCTCTGCCTAGCAGAGAGCCAGATGTGGGGCTCGATCCCAGGACCTTGAGATCACGACCAGAGCCAAAGGCAGAGGCCTCAACCCACTGACCCACCCAGGCGCCCCTCCCTACATACTTTTATTTAGAGAATTAGAAGAGAATTCCAAAGTTGGTATGTCATCTCTGAAACACAAACAGGTACTTCAACAACCGAGTTTTTACATAGCATGCAACTTTGTTAGTGAAGAGTAAATAAATTCACTAAGTATTCATTTGAGAATACCAAACATAACCTTATGACACCATGTTTCTTCTTTTTCACTTATTTCTATCCATTGGCCACTTAATTAAAATAATTTCTAGTCTAATTCTTAACTCTGAATAAAAAGGGGTTATAAAACATAAAAAAGCATAAGACATGTATAGGAGAGGAAACTTAATTTCAGAACATGAATCTATTTAGCATTGGAGAAGTACTTCTACAAAAGAAAAAATCATTAAATCAATTTGCCGCTTTGCAGATTTAAGAACAGAGTATAAAGTAGTCTTAGCTCTTGGGGCACCTGGGTGACTCGGTGGGTTAAAGCCTCTGCCTTCGGCTCAGGTCATGATCTCAGGGTCCTGGGATCAAGCCCCACATCGGACTCTCTGCTTGGCAGGGAGCCTGCTTTCCTCTCTCTCTCTGCCTGCCTCTCTGCCTACTTGTGATCGCTTTCTCTGTGTCAAATAAATAAATGGGATATTTAATACATAAATAAATTTCTATAAAAAAATAGTCTTAGCTCTTGAGTCAATTTATTTATGCTGATTTTTTAAAACAAAGCAGATTATGGCTTTAATTAAATGCTATTAATTTCAGAGCCAGAAAGTTTCATAAAGATTATATTTCCCTGTTCCTTATAGCTAAGAAAACAGGCCCAGTGAAACCAAAGATTTAACCAAAGTTTAAAACTGAATTCTAGAACAATATGAGAATTCATATCTCTATATATTAGACCAAAAGTCAACAAACTTTTTTTGCCAGATAGTATTTCAGGCACTGTACAGTCACTGTCACAATTACTCAACTCTTGTCATTTTAGCACAGATGCAGTCATAGACACAAATAAATAAATAAGCATGGCTGTGTTTCAATAAAACTTTATTCACAAAAAAAGGCAGTGGCTAGATCTGGCCCCGAGGGTGCTATTTGCCAACCCTATAGTAGGTCAATGCTGTCAACTGCATCAGGTTGCTTCTCTTAAAATAAATTACTATATATTCATGAAGTTAAAAAAGATCCTAATTTTCAAATAGATTTACTTGTAAGTACAAAATAGATCAGTGGAAAGAGTATGGGCTTCGATTTTAGAAAGGCATAGATTCTACACTTGACTTTACCCAAAAGGCCGAGAAGTGATAGAAAGGCATAGATTCTAATTCCAGTTCTACTCATTCAACCATAGCTGTGTATCTTACCCTCTTTGAGTCTCATTTTCATAACCTATAAATGCATCAGTATCTCAGAGTTTGTAGTTCAAATGAAATCAGACAGTGCAAAAGTAACTATACTTTTCAATGAAAGGAAAATATGTCGGCAAAGTACAGAATAAAAATTAAACCAAATTAATAAATCTGTCCTTGACACTCTAAACATACAGAAGCCCAAAAACCACTTGACTTGTTTTATTTACGCTCAGATCCAATGTCTCTAATGCTAGTATATATTCCCTATTTCTGCTTGCTTTATGTGTACCATTTGTTGAATTTTTTAAAAATTTCCTAAGTCGGGGCGCCTGGGTGGCTCAGTCATTGAGCGCCTGCCTTCGACTCGGGTCGTGATCCCGGGGTCCCGGGATCGGGACCCGCATCGGGCTCCCTGCTCTGGGAAGCCTGCTTCCCCCTCTTCCACTCCCCATGCTTGTGACCCCTCTCTCGCTGTCATATAAATAAATAAAATCTTTAAAAAAAAAAATTTCCTAAGTCATATGTTTGAAAAAGAAGGTGTTTTGTGATACTATTGCACACAATAACACACTTAAACAGATAGATAAAACTAAAAGTGTGAGACATAGCTAGTCTACGACAAATTACTTGGAGAATATTAAGTCTTTTGGATAAGAAATAACATTAACCTTGGGGGTAAACAAACTTACAGATATGACTACCAAGACAAGTGCAAAAATTACACTGTTTCAGTGAAGTTTTCAGAAATGCAACAGACCATCTAGAAGTATAAAAAATAAAAGTTTTCCATATAAGACATTTGTGATATTAAATTCATATGATATGGCTAGAAATCTAAGAATAAACCTAAAAATTTATAGTTTGTGAAAAAAATGCAGTTGTATTAATATATATCTACCTCACAATGACTTCTATGTTTTTGCCAAAAACCATTTAATGGAATCTAGACAAAAGTTCACTAAAATGACAGTAATCCTCCGATTATAATCCTCATGCTTGAACAATGAAAAAAAAGATATAAAGTTAGTTATGTCCAATACCCAAGAGATGAAAGACTATGAAAAGCAAACCTCAAATATTGTTGCTCCCGTGAATCGACTTAAAGCCGCAAACTCAAGGATCAAGGTACCTGCACAAGCTGTACAGGTATCTGTCTCAGTTCCTGTCCGAGCTTCTGGTTTTCTGATACCGAACTTTAAATTAATCTAAATAAAATCAGAAGATTATCATTAGCAACTATGGAGAGAAAATGGCTTCTGGATAAGAGATTATTTTTCAATCAAGATTTTTCATCAAAAAAAAAGATTTTTCATCAAATCATGGAAGTAATTCATAAAATATCTAAACACTGAAATTTGATGATCTTTGTGACTTTCCAATTTAACATCTAGAGAATTATATTCTACATATATAATATTCACAGGGTAAGTAAGAACCAAACTGACCAGAAACTGGCTAAAACTCGAATGGTCTTCTGCAGTCCAAATAAATAAAAAAAAGAGCAAGCATATACCAAGGATTTCACGTAACGATAAACAAAAACATCAAATACAGATCAGTTATTATTCAGACTCTATAAGGAGAAGTTCAAATAAATGCATATTTCAACTTATCTGCAGAAATAAATTGCTGGGTATGCCTATACCCAGCAGGGTCCGATCGACACTCTAGGACTATCTAAGCAAAGAAGACAGGGATAACACCCACTCACCACCAATAAACAAGTAACAAAAGTGAAATGTAGGTGAGATACGAGGAGTGGATTATTATGCTGGTTGTTTACCTCACTTTCCAAAATGTCACTTGAGACATTTTACATCATGTTCCATGTCCTATTAGCCTAGAAGCATCTCTCTACCCCCAAATTCATAATTATCTCTACCATTTATAATTCTGAAAGAATAAATGCCTTTAGGTAGTTCTGCACCAAAAACCAGAATGGAAACCATGCCCTGTCCTCTTATGTTACCTACATCTGTATCAATAGAATTAAAATTGATATTAAGAATAAACTTTAAAGGGCACCTGGGTGGCTCAGTCAGTTAAGCGACTGCGTTCAGCTCAGGTCATGAACTTAGGGTCCTGGGATGGAGCCCCATGTTGGGCTCCCTGCTCAGTGGGGAGTCTGCTTCTTCCCTCTCCCTCTACCTCTCCCACCCACCTACCCCCCTGCCCTGGCCTATGCTCTTTCTCTCTCAAATGATAAATAAAATCTTTAAAAAAAATAAACTTTAAAATGAAGACATCCTCAATAATAAAATACATTTTTTAATATTTTTATTTATTTAACACATAGAAAGATAGCGAGAGAGGGAACACAAGCAGGGGGAGTGGGCAAAAGGAGAAGCAGTCCTCCTTCTGAGCAGCGAAGCCCAATGCGGGGCTTGATCCCAGCACCCTGGGATCATGACCTGAGCCGAAGGCAGATGCTTAACAGCTGAGCCACCCAGGTGCCCCAATAATAAAATATTTACATTAACTGCACTAAGGTAAAGTGTAATAATTTTTATAAACACTTGCAATAAGAGTCAACAGTGAAAAGTATTTTCTGGTTAATTCTATTAATTATTACAGTCAATTGATCAATAGTTATCTATGATGTTTGGAGTATTATGTTAAGATACAAAGTAACTGAAAAGATCCTTGTCCTCAGGGAGCTTAAAATCCAGACATAGAAAATAAGACGGACATATAAACGGAGACAGTAACTAATAATCGAAAGTCATAAATAAGTGCCAAACAAATGGAACTAACAACAAACACTAAGATCTAAAAATCAGAAGAAATATCACTGATATTTGATGAAATATCACTGATATTTGATAAAATATCACTGGATTGGGAGTAGCTGAGAGCTAACAATGGCAAAGTCCAGGGAAGTAGTCATAAGAAAGCAAAGGCAAGACAAAAAACATTTATATCCCATTTTTAGTATCTCTTCTCTTAATAAAAAAAAAAAGGAAATACTTTGACACACTGAAGTTCTGTACATTAAAAATATTTAAGATGGTTTTTTTTTTTAAATATATTTTTTAATTTATTTATTAGAGAGAGAGAGACTGAGAATGAGAGGGGAGAAGGTCAGAGGGAGAAGCAGACTTCCTGCAGAGCCGGGAGTCCGATATGGGACTCGATCCCAGGACTCCGGGACCATGACCTGAGCCGAAGGCAGTCGCTTAACCAACTGAGCCACCCAGGCGCCCCTAAGATGGTTTTATATTGCATTATAGTCATTACTGTCCCAAGATGGTTGGTACTAAATGATGTAAAAGGTCTATTTCTTAATACAACTATATACAGTATCATATCATTTCCATCTCGTATGCTGAAGATCTGCATTATTAAACAACTTCCAAATGTAAAACCTTCAGGGGGCACTGCCATTTCTGTAAGACAAGGAAAAAGGGTTGAGTGCCTTTTTTGCTTATGTTAATCCTCTTGTCAATTCTCACTCTAGAGGCTGCTTACATAACCTGACTAGATCTCCGAAGATCAGTGTAGAGAGGGCACTGGGAGGAGCATCCATTTAGTCATGTAGAAGTAGAAACAAGGAGGTTATTGCACTTTACTTGAAAGGCTTCAGACAAAAAGGGTTAAAAGTATAAGAAAGGTTTTGTACTTAGAAGGAAATTTGGAATCTGCTTTCTCTCTCCTGGTCCTATGTTCCTGGGAATCACAAAGTAATTCTTGAAAGGAACATTTTTTATTGAAAGTTAGAAGTTTAAATTACCTACACTAAATTTATCTAGGTTATATATTTGCTATGCCCAAAAGACCCCTAAAATACGTACAAAATCAAAATGGAATTGCCATTAACCCTATATTTTATGGATATAATCATCTACCTGACCTTAGAAATGAGGTCTTAAATGAAAAACTGGCAAAGTGCTTTTAATTAACTTTGAGGAAATGGCATCACAAAGTGTGGACTACCTCAGGGTTTATAGGTAGATGTAACAAATGACCATTAACCACTAAAATACCATTTCTGTCCAGCAAATTCTTGAATTAAAAACAATAATGCAGTACTATCAATTACGTATGCATATCTAAGAGAGACTGTACACATTTTCATGAGTAAGAGTTCATAAGTATGAAGAAGGCAGGATAGGAAGACGCTTAGTTTCTATCGGTAGTCCTCTTCTAAAAAGCAATTTTTAAAATTTTCTTAATACTTCACAGTATAAGAAAACAATGTTTTCTTTATTTTACTATGATACTCTTAGTACCTATTGTTTTAATTCCTTTCCTATTTCTCGTGTTATGACAAAAGTGAAAAAATGCTAGATTCCCCAAAATTTGCACCTCCAATTATAACAAAAATTAAAAGTATTTACTAAAAGTAAATTCAATTAAAAAATATCTAGGTTATTTGAAATAACTTTGTTTTTAATTTTAATATGCTAAGAAAATAAAAAGATCAACAAACAAGTTTAACCACACCAAAAAGCAAAGAAATTCCAATTAAAACAAGACTCCATTTTTCTCATCCAATTGGCAAAGACAACACACTGTTGGCAACAGTAGTACAACGAAACATACACTTTTATAAAACACTGAGTAACTATAAAAGTAGAACCTTTCCAGAGAATGACTGGCAATAAGTACCCAAAGCCTTAAAAAACATTCCCTATTTCTGGGACTTTATATTTCCTCTCCTAGTAATTTATCCCATGGAAGAAGTAAAGAGATCTGTATAAAGATGTTTACAGAAGAAAAAAAAAAGATGTTTACAGAAGAGCTATTCAAAATATCAAAAGTGAGAAATTTAAATAAGATTTTAAATTAATTTAATTTAAAAACTAAATAAAAAAATAAGTAAGTTTATTTCTCTAAACAAACAAAACTGTGGGTCACAATCCACTAAATTGGTGGGTAAAGTAATATGCTATGACCTTCAGTTTGAACAGGTTGACCTTCAGTTTGAAAAATTATGCTTTCTAGTCAAAGGTTTCTTGATGGTGAAAGTGAGTTACTTGATTTATATTGGGAGAAAAGTTATTCTAGGTAATAGAGATGACAGGCCTAACAGCATGAAAATAGGAAAAACAAAAAACAAAAACATAACCTTAGGTGTTTGGTGGGACACTGTTAGATTCTTTTGGCTGAAATGGAACACTCATTTGAGTGGGGTATGAGGTTCTTTTTTTTTTTTTTTTTTTTAAAGATTTTATTTATTTATTTATTAGGAAAGAGAGAGAGTGAGAGAGAGCATGAGAAGTGAGAAGGTCAGAGTGAGACGCAGACTCCCCATGGAGCTGGGAGCCCAATGTGGGACTCGATCCCGGGACTCCGGGATCATGACCTGAGCCGAAGGCAGTTGCCCAACCAACTGCGCCACCCAGGCGCCCTTTTTCTAAAGATTTTATTTATTTATTTATTTGACAGGAGAGAGATCACAAGTAGGCAGAGAGGCAGGCAGAGAGAGAGGGGGAAGCAGGCTCCCTGAGGAGCAGAGAGCCCGATGTGGGGCTTGATCCCAGGACCCTGAGATCATGACCTGAGCTGAAGGCAGAGGCTCCAACCCACTGAGCCACCCAGGCGCCCCAGGGGTGTGAGGTTCTGAGCACATCAGAAAGTCTATTGCCAAACCATAATAAATTCTAAAAGTTAAAAGATACTCTGTACAATAGGGAGTCAGTAAAACTTCTGAGGATAGTTGGATAAAAATTGTTTTAGTAAGATTAATTTTTTAAGTCTCTAAAGAATAAACCAGAGAGAAAAGAGTAAGATAGGTGCTTATAATAGTTTAGGAATTATACTGGCTCAACTAGCATACCAGCAGTAAGAAATAGAGAAAAATTATCACGACTTAGTAATAGCTGAGGGAGAGACCAGTAACATTAATAAAAAATAAGTCAGGGGCATGTGGGTGGCTCAGTTGGTTAAGCGTCTTGCTTTTGGCTCAGGTCATGATCCTGGAGTTCTGGAGTCTGGGGATCAAGCCCTCCTCTCTGCTCAGAGGGGAGTCTGCTTCTCCATCTGCCCCTCACCCTGCTCATGCTCTCTCTTAAATAAATAAAATTTTAAAAAATAATAAAGAAATAAATCAACATATAAAGTTCTTTGTGTATTCAATGGCTCTTTTCCCTTTGCTTTAAATATAACATTTTCTTGGGGCGCTGGGTGGCTCAGTGGGTTAAAGCCTCTGCCTTCGGCTCAGATCATGATCTCAGGGTCCTGTTATCGAGCCCCGCACTGGGCTCTCTGTTCAGCAGGGAGCCTGCTTCCCCCTCTCCCTCTGCCTGCCTCTTTGCCTACTTGTTATCTCTTTCTCTCTCTGTCAAATAAATAAATAAAATCTTTAAAAAAATAAATAAAATAAATATAACATTTTCTTGAAAAACAAAACTCCCTCAGTTGACTCTGCAGCCGCATCGCATAGTGTACTACCAACACAGAAATCTCAAAATGAATGGTCCTGTGTTTTCACCTAGTTTGAACCCTTCCCTCCCCTTTATTCTCCCACATTACATCCTTTACGGGTCTGTTTGCATCTAATTCTCCTATTGTTTTCTAAAACACCTCCTTTTGTCTTAGGTGTTTTCTTAAACACCTGAGATTTCATCATACCAGAGCTCCTACTGTGTGGTTCCTCCTGAGTCTCTGAACGCTCTCTTTCCCAAGGCTCTACTTCCTCATTCCCCTCTGTCCTGTGTTCTCTCCATATCCTCTCTTCTGAAGAGCCAACACCCACTCTCACTGTTTCAACTGTATCTTCTGCACAAATAATTTTGTGCCCAAATTGCAGTCTGGCATCTGTTTCTCTCTTCTGCAGCATTATCTAATCTGTTACGTGGTGACACATAAAAGCCTTAAATGAATCGAAACTCTCATATCACTCAAATGCAAAACTGAAATGTCAATATAAATGTTTTTTATAGCTATGAAGTATTTTTCTTCAGCCTCAAGCATGTGATGAACAATGGCTCCAATTACAAAAATTGATTTTTTTAAGACAACAAAGGAAGTATATAAAGACTGCCATATTTTTCAGAATTACTTACTCTTGGATAAGGAAGGCCACTGGTAGTATTGAAAGCTGGTAAAAGTTTGTAACCCAATTGCTTGGCCATTTGGAGAAGTTCATCATTGTACCACTGCATGTACTCCCCTTTTTCTTTCAGCATGATTGCCAATGAGTGTCCACCCAAAAGACCCCTACAATCACAGAGATGAAACATTATCCACTTCTTATAGATACTTAAAGTCACCACCTAAAAAGATGTGGGTATCTTGTTATCGGCAATTTAGCACACATAAGGAAAGACCTCAGAACATTTTCTTTTTTACACCTAACTCTGGCTACTTATTTTATGGCAAAACAGACAATACAAAAAAGTTTTAAATGGTCTATCTTCTGTAAAGTATTTGGCATTCTCAAATACCTTAAAATTTCGTAAAATAAAGAAGATCCTCAAAAAAAATATCCTAGAAATCACTTATTTTAACAAACTTGACAACTTTTGATTCTACCAACTTTTAAATTTCACTTAATGATATCATCATGCAATCTTTAGCTCTTACAGTATAGCATTAAAAAACCCTCGCCAACTCTGTATTAAATAATACAGTGAAACTACATAACTCTGTGAAAAGCTACGTAAATATCTCCTAAACTGCAAGAGACTCACTTCACCTGTCTGCCAAAAAGAAATGTGTTACAAATACATAAAAGTAACCATTAAATACAAAAATTTAATAATGCTGAAACTTGAATTAATAAATCCTGTAACTCAACATTTTTAAATGTTCTAAGAACATTTCAAACTGTTTAGCTGAGAGGTAATATTATACATTTAATTTCATTTGGCCTGAAGAGGTGCTGGCTAAGATTAGCAAACTATGTAAACTAGCGAAAAACCTGAGCTACAGCTAATATGCAAATGTTCAACTTCTAATCCTTTTTTAACAAGGGGGGGGTTTGTTATCTTTGAGTCTGCAACTATTTCCAACGTCTGCTGCTATCTGTGCCTGATATATGTAAAGTCATCTCACAGCCTGTTTCATAATATCCCAACTTTTATCTTTTAAACATAAGAAATATCTTGCTTTATTACAATCAAGAAATAAACAGTATACCCTAGGCTTTTCTGTTATTAAAATTATAACCTGGGGGGCTCAGTGGGTTAAAGCCTCTGCCTTCGGCTCAGATCATGATCTCAGGGTCCTGGGATCTGAGACCCGCACTGGGCTCTCTGCTCAGCAAGAAGCCTGCTTCCCCCTCTCCCTCTGCCTGCCTCTATGCCTACTTGTGATCTCTTTCTCTCTGTCAAATAAATAAAATCTTTAAAAAAAAATTATAGCTTTAGTGTCTTACATACTTACCCAAGAACTCTGATGTTTGTTTCAAAAACTGATACAACTACATCATTATCTAAATTAACATCTCTTAAAACTTTTCTCACTGCATCTTCGAATTCTTTAGTTTTATTTAATACCTAGAAGAGAATAATGAAAATAAAATTCTTTTCTACCAAGTCAAAGAGAAATAGCGTCAGAATGAAATACTAAAAGTTAATACATTAAGACTCTAAAAAGTGACACATACAAAATGTTTCTCTTAGGCCTATGATAAAAACGTGGTATTTAAAACCCCCCAAAATTAAATGCCTACATTATAACGAATCTTTATATATTTCTTTTTTAGATACACAGACATCATTAAGACTTTAAAACAAACATCATCAGAACTGTTAACTAGTTTCTTAATACATAACTCATGACCTAACGCTACATGAGATGAGCTCTACCAGGATTTGGTTTCTAAGTCAAAATAACACAAAACCATCCTACTTACCAAACATCATTTTAAAGATTACTTATTCTCAAAAGAGAGCACATCCTTTAGAGAATGACTGACTAATCCTAAACCACACACCACCTGCAATCTTCAAACGTGGATACCTTGACCCCTAACTAAAAAGGAGTACAATGTAATCAAGAGCAAGTCCTGTTTTGAATTTTGGTTCTTTCACTCACTACCTGTGTAATCTTGGTCAAGTGATTTCCATCCCTAAGCCTCTTCTTTCATCCATAAAAAGAAGAAATATCTACCCTTACAGGATTGTCTTCTTACGTTAAACGAGGTAATATATGTAAAGTATTTTCAGTACAGTGCCTAGCTTAGTAAGTGCTTAATATCACTACTGTTGTTGTTGTTGTTATTATTATTATTATTACCATGGTCTAGAATCCTAACAAGGTTAACAATTCTGTGGATTCTTGCGATCAGTTCCGTGAAGGGGCCAATGCATTACATAGTTTCTTTGATTTTTCAGTCAAAATCAAGGCTGTGTCAGAGAGCACTCTTGCTCAACTATTAACCCCAACAGTTAAAACCAGAAATAGACAAGACCACTTAACCCATGCTCTAGATACAACCCATTGTACTTATTGCTTATCACACTTTGAGTCACTGACGAGACATTCTGTGGTAACCACAACATTCCAACTGCCAGACCAGAGAAGCCCTGACATCAATGGAATGCCTAGAAGACCACACCCGACTCGTCCCCTTCCCTGCCCCAATCTCCACCACGATCACAGGAGCTCTCCCAACCTTGCCTTATAAAACTCTAGGTGTCCACCTTGTCGGTGGAGAGCTCTGTTGTTAAGGCCTGTGCCTGCCACCTCCCCAGCTGCCAGGCCCCGAAAGAAATCTCTCCCCTTCTCTTTTCCACACCTTCCTCTCTTGATTGGCTTCTCTTGCCATAAGTTATCTGAGTCTGTTCAACAACAGTGTTGGCACACCCAACCAGGAGCTGTGCTTCTGATTTGTCCAGCTCTCTTGGCATTCCCAAGGAGAGAGCAGTTGGCTGAGGCAGTGTGCCAGGCCTTACCTTTTCATTTCCTGAGTTAGCGGTTGTGATATACTGTTTGGTAACAGCTACATAATTACATTTAGACCTCAGATCCATTAAAAGTAGTTCTCCTTTTCTTGGTTGTTTAATCTTATTTGATAACATTTTATAGTGTTTTTTGACTTGATTTCTTTCATCAAAAATTCTAATTTAGGAATATAACATTCCATAAGAATATCTGACTAAAATTCAAGTAAAAGTAAAATTTAGGGTAAGTCCTGAGTTTGCATCTTACCCAGTGCTCCATGCAATACGTGCTCTTCTTAATACCCACCACCAGACTCACCCACCCCCCCACCCTCCTCCCCTCCAAAACCCTCAGTTTGTTGCTCAGAGTCCATAGTCTCTCATGCTTCGTCTCCCTCTCCAATTTACCCCCATTCACTTTTAAGTATCATTGTTTAAATATAAGACTTTATCAATCTTTCTTAACTCCTCTTGAGGGTAACTTCAACAAATAGACGAGTTACTTATCTGAATCTGAACCAAAGATCAGTAAGAAATGACATGTTATAGTTAAGAGGAAACTTAGATACCTAGTCTAGGCCCTTCTAAGGTGAAAACAGGAGCCCAGAGAAGTTAAATAATTTGACCAAGGTTGCACATATCAGTGATATGTGATCACTTCTTATCACTACCTGCCACAAGGAGCCAGAACTCAAGTTTACACCACACATCGCAGAGAGTGGTCCACTGACCAGCAGGCGCAGCACCACCAAGTGGCAGTTTACTAAAAACACAGATTCTTGGACCCCTCTTTCAGTCTATTGGATCAGAATCTGCATTTTAGCAAGATCCCTAGGTGACTTGTAATACATTGAAGTTTAAAAAGTACTGCATCATTATACAGTATTTCTCAAACTTTAGCACATATCAGAATCATCTGGAAGCTTGTTAAAAAAGACTGCTCGGCCTCACTCCCAGACTGTTTCATTTAGTATGTCTGGGATGAGGCGCTAGAATTTTGCATTTCTAACGAGTTGTCAGGTGCTGCTGCTACTGCTGGTGGTCCTGGGATATTCTGAAAATCAAAGCCACCGTATACAACTGGTATAACGTGAAAGACAGAACCTTTGTAATAATTAATGTCTACTCAATTAGAAGCCAACAGATTTCTAAATTCAGGAAAGTTATGCAGCCTGAAACTATCTTTTTTCCTTCATTTCTGGTAAGATTTTTTAAAGCATATGATATCTGAGATCCATGTTCAAAAAAATCAACTTACAGAGAGATGAGGGGGAATTTGCTATATGGAAAGATAAAGCCAAGCTGACAGAATGAGAAACAAAGTTAAGTTCACCTATGATCTTTCCTAACACACAGCTACTGCTCCTCACTTACTTCCCCCATGTCAACGTAGACCTGAGGAAGATAACCCAGCTATGGTTAGTTATAAGTACACCACTTGGCTACTTTCAGGGTGGCGATCTGTGCCTCCCAGAATATTCTGTTTACCTTTAACTTTTATTTGTAGAGGAAGCCCTATTATAGCAGAACACATAGGACCACTAAACCAAAAATAAGGCATACAAATATTCTCTCATTCTCATAGTCATGATAATACAGTTCCCACATTCCTTTAATCTCTCAGAAATACAGTCACAACTTTTGAAACCCTGACCCAACTGTAAAAGCTGTAAACAACTGCGGTCTTTGCAACAAAAATATTCTCAACCATGACTTCATTTTATAAACAAAGAGAAGTTTTAGAAGCACAAATAATAATAAAGCCCCAACTCCAGAGTAATTAAATCAGAGTAATTTGGGAGAAAGGGATATCCTTTAAAACTTCATAGGCAATCCTCCTAAGGTGCTAGTATAGAAGGAAGGAGGGGAGAGAAGGGAAGTGAAAGGGAGGAGAAAGGAAAGGAAAAGAAAAAGAGAATGCCCAGTAAAAAAAGAATGTACAAACAATATTGGAAAGAAAAGCTTGGTTCTGAAAAATTCCTGCTACCCCAAAGATTTTTTTGTTTTGTTTTTTAAAATATTAATCAATCCTCAAGACATTTACTCAAAGTTGAGAATTAGGTCTTAAGGAAAATCCTGAAACAAGCCTACTGTTATATTGTGAGTGATCTCAACGTAGAAAATTAGATACTGTATTTAGAAATCATGACATCTGGAACTCAATTTTTCTTCTCTGCCATTACAAACCAACCCCAAACAGAATTAATTAAAATGATTTTGTATCCCATGAGATCGAAAAGGGTTGCCAAGAAATGATCACTTGGTGCTAAAAATCACTGGTGGGAAAAAATGAATTTTTTTAATGAACGTAAGAATTCTAGTCTAACAATTTCGGTATCATTGTGGCATGCCATTCTGGAACAAGAATATCAGTGGTATTTTCTAGAATTAATTTCTTCCAGTAGTTTCAACCTTCTTGTATAATGGAGAAACAACCATCCTGATTAAGAGTGCCATCATACAAGCTAACATATCTATAAATTATTTCAATATCTCCATGATTTCTACATACTTTCAATTGATAGTCACATGACATAATCAACTCAATACTGTGAAAGAGCTATTTAGAAGCAAAGTTCAGAACACCTTAAATTCTGAAATTTCTACTTCAGACTTACTACATAATGACTGTATTCATAATATTTTGAGTTTGCGAATAATGAAATTTATAAAATAAGTAAATTCAAGAGGATTCACACCTACCACAAGAGTGTCCAAAGAATCAATCAGTGTCAGGGAAAATCTAAGAAACAAGTATGAGATACAAACTATTAGAATTCGGAATATTTTATCCATGAATATATAAGCAAATGTATCTATGCCTTGTCCGACTGGTAGTTTCTACTAGCTAGTACTTCCATGCATCTAGAGTACAATGTAACCTATAAAGCACTGAAGGCACCTGAAAAAGCTTAAACATCACATTTAATAATATTCGGTGTATCTACATATCTTTCAAAATGAATAGAAATATTCATTAACTCTTTTTTAAAGCAAATAAAAATATTAAACCATCAAGGTGCCTGGGTGGCTCAGTCAGTTAAGCATCTGCCTTCAGCTCAGGTCATGATCCCAGGGTCCTGGGATCAAGTCCTACATTGGGCTCCCTGTTCAGCAGGGGGTCTGCTTCTCCCTCTTCTTCTGCCCCCTCCCCTGACACCACTTGTACTCTCTCTCTCAAATAAATAAAATCTTTAAAAACTAAAAATAAAAAATATTAAACTATCAACACCTTATAATGTGTCAATGACTTTATATACATTTCAAAAGTTATATTTATCTTAGCAACTTACCTTTTCACTGATCTAAGAGGTAAACTGATTTTTTATAAAAGGTAACAGAAGGAAATAAGAGTTTAAAGTCAATACTTAAAGCTGTCCTTGAAATTTAACCAACCCCCAGAAATACAACTGTCAGCTGCATTAGGAAGTCTATGACTGTGGAACGCTGAGCTGCCATATCATCCACTGTGTTAATACTCACTTTCCCAAGGCATCATCAACATCACCCCGACTTGGCTCCTGGCCTCTAACACGACCTCTACAGGTTAAAGGCATGAGTTCATCAGCCGGGTAAGCATGTTCCTGCAAGGAAAATTACAGTGCGTCACTGAGGAAAATAAGAGAAAGCAAACATCACCTAGAGGACACAACCTTCTTGCAGTTATTTAAAAAAAAAGTAAGATGCAAGTTAGTCAGAAATTCTACTATTCTTAGTCTATGGGAACCTTTTCAAAAATTTAGTTTAATACATGCTTAAGAAAAAAATGCTAAAAAATATTTCTTTAAAAATCTGATAATCTGCTTCCATTCCACCAAATCTCACTCCTCAAAAGTAACTACTGTTAAGACTGGCATTTATGAAAAAAAAAAAAAAAAGACTGGCATTTATGCTTCCAAATTTATCCACATACATTAAAATACAGGCACATACATAATTTACATTTTATTTACAAATAGGTGCTCCTGCCATATGCACGCATTGCTCTAAAATTTGTTTACTTAAATCACCATGGGGTTTTTTCATGCTAAAATTTTATAAATGTATTTTTTAACTACAAAGTGATCATATAATATTAGCTGATATTACTGAGTACTTAAGTTCTAAGCGCTGTTTTATACAGTTCAGTTCATTTAATTATCACACCTCTGAAACAGACTCAATTATCTCTATTTTACAGATGAGAAAATTGAGGCCCGAGAAGTTAAGTAAGCCCAGACATGCAACTAGTAAATGATGAATCCAGAATTTAAGCCTGGCAACCTGACTCTAGAGCCTATGATCCTTCACGGTACCTGCTCCTCACAGTATTCCAAAGTATGGATACGCTAAAATTTATTTATTTATTCCTTTGTTGAGGAATATATAGATTGAACTCAATTTTTCACTATATAAACAATGCTACAATGAACATCTATATGCATGCATCTTTTGCACATATGCTTGTATTTCTATAGATTAAATCCCTAGAAATAGATCCAGTGGGTCAAAGGTATGGATATTTAATTTCTGATAGCTATCAAACTGAAGACACTAATTTACATCCCTACAATACTCTAACACAGGAGATAACCAATGATTTATATTCTGCCAATTTCTTGAACAAAAAATGGTATCTCAAGTTTTATTAATGAGGATAAACGTGTTTTGTATTCGTCATTGCTATTTTTTTGAAATGTCTGTTTATACATTTTGTCCATTTTCTACTGGTTGTTTTATTCGCCAAAATATTCTCTATACATTGTGTTTGTTACATATAATAAATATATTTCTCCTGTCTTTTGTTTATCTTTTAACTTTGTTGTTTTTACTTTAAGTCTTAAATATGTAGTTAAGTCCTGAGTCTCTTCCTTTATGGCTTCTAGATTTCAGGCTATCTTTTTTTTTTTTTTAAAGATATTATTTATTTATTTGACAGAGAGAGACCACAAGCAGGCAGAGAGGCAGGCAGAGAGAGAGGAGGAAACAGGCTCCGCGCTGAGCAGAGAGCCCGATGCGGGGCTCGATCCCCGGACCCTGAGATCATGACCTGAGCCGAAGGCCGCGGCTTTAACCCGCTGAGCCATCCAGGCGCCCCTATTTTCAGGCTATCTTGACTCTGAAAACAGTACTCTTATTTTTTGGTCTAGAGATTTATTCCATCTGGAATCTAATTTTCTTTATGATGTAAAATAGGTATATAGCTGTTTTTGCCCCCAAAAACAGCCAATTTTCTAAATTCCACTTTTTAAACAACCCATTCTCTCCCTAATTTCTTGAAATGCAGCTTTATTAGTTCAAAATTGTCTATATTTTGCAGCCTCAATTTTGTTCTACAGACCCATCTGCTTGACAGACTTATTTCCTACTCTTACTGCCCTACAGAGCTATTTCCTGCTCCAAACCATTATCTTAATTATTCTATTTTTGCACTACATCTTGCTACTTAGTACAGCAAATCACTCCCGCCCCCCATTATTTTTCTTCAAAATTTTCTTAACTATATTTTCAAATTTACTCCTCTGGATAACTTTAGATTTTCTTTAGGACTCCACTGAAATTTTAATTGGAAGAGCCTACTTTGGGAAGAACTGACATTATTACCAACTGAGTCTTTCCATCTAGGAATGGACTATATTACTACATTAATTCAAATCTTCTGTTATGAATTTGGTCTTCTCTAGATCTCACACAATTCTTAATAGTTATTAATAGGAATTTTATCATTTGGGATACTGTTTTGAGTGGAATTTTCTTTTAAATATTTATTTATTTATTTGAGAGAGACAGAGCACATGCGTGTGCATGCACACATTGGGGGAGGGGCAAAGAGAGACGGAGAGGGGAGGCAGACTTCCTGTTGAGCACAGAGTCCTCTGCCAGGCTCAGTGCAGAGCTCAACCTCAGGACCCTAAGATCATGACCTGAGTGAAACCAAGAGTTGGACGTTTAACTGACTGGGCCACCCAGGGTCTCCTGGAATTTTTTTTTTTTTTTTAAGAATAACCATGACAGAGTATTTCTAATCCAGATAATAATGAAACACATGCAAAAATCTTCCCTCCTATTCATTACATACACAGAAATGCTGTATCAGTATTAAATTATTTTAAGTATATAGCTGAGGTTAAGAACAAGAAAAAATTCTCAAGTACCAAAAGTGAATAATGGGAGTACAGAAGATGAAGCTGCAGTGACAACGGCATGGGCATTAGACATAAAGACAGACTTCAGGGGAATTGTATTAATGGCCAAAGGGTATAAGAGTTGATGCTACTGGTCTTGCATACATGGCCATAAGCCAGAGAAGTACATTCTATAAGTTGGATAGTTGCTTCAGTGAAACTAGACTGGAACATCCCTACCTACTGGCTATAGGTCCTAACAGACTAGAACATCCCTACCTACTGGCTATAGGTCCTAATACAAAAGGACAGAAACAAGAAAGACCCTACTGAACTTTGTATTTTCTTCACTAGGGGAGAGTCCCTAAAAGATTCCCCTAAAATTAACTTTATGATTATGAGAAACACTTAGAGATTAGGATCACTGTACTTATATATTTCAACTTCAGACAATATTCACTAACTCCAGGCATCCAAATTGGCAAAGAAGTCAAACTCTCACTCTTTGCATATGATATGATACTTTATGTGGAAAAACCCAAAAGACTCCACTTCAAGACTGCTAGAACTCATGCAGGAATTCAGTCAAGTGTCAGGACATAAAATCAATGCACAGAAATCAGTTGAATTTCTATACACCAACAGCAAGACAGAAGAAAGAGAAATTAAGGAGTTGATCCCATTTATAATTGCACCCAAAACCATAAGATACCTAGGAATAAACCTAACCAAAGAGGCAAAGAATCTGTACTCAGAAAACTATAAAGTGCTCATGAAAAAAACTGAGGAAGACACAAAGATATGGAAAAATGTTCCATACTCATGGACTGGAAGAACAAATATTGTGAAAGTGTCTATGCTACCTAAAGCAATCTACACATTTAATGCAATCCCTATCAAAATACCATCAATTTATTTCAAAGAACTAGAACAAATAATCCTAAAATTTATATGGAACCAGAAAAGACCACGAATAGCCAAAGGAATGTTGAAAAAGAAAACCAAGGTTGGCAGCATAACAATTCCAGACTTTAAGCTCTATTACAAAACTGTAATCATCAAGACAGTGTGGTACTGGCACAAAAACAGACACACAGATCAATGGAACAGAATAGAGAGCCCAGAAATGGACCCCCAACTCTGTGGTCAACTAATCTTCGACAAAGCAGGAAAGAATATTCAATGGAAAAAAAGACAGTCTCTTCAACAAATGGTGTTGGGAAAACTGGACAGCCACATGCCAAAGAATGAAACTGGACCATTTCCTTACACCACACACAAAAATAGACTCAAAATGGATGAAAGACCACAATGTGAGACAGGAATCTACCAAAATCCTTGAGGAGAACACAGGCAGCAACTTCTTTGACCTCAGCCGCAGCAACTTCTTCCTAGAAATATCACCAAAGGCAAGGGAAGCAAGGGAAAAAATGAACTATTGGGACTTCATCAAGATCAAATATTTTGCACAGCAAAGGAAACAGTCAACAAAACCAAAAGACAGCAGACAGAATGGGAGAAGATATTTGCAAATGACCTATCAGATAAAGGACTAGTATCCCAAATCTATAAAGAACTTCTCAAACTCAATACCCAAAGAACAAATAATCTGATCAAGAAATGGGCAGAAGATATGAACAGATATTTCTGCAAAGAGGACATCCAAATGGCCAACAGAAACATGAAAAAATGCTCAACATCACTCGGCATTAGAGAAATACAAATCAAAACCACAGTGAGATACCACCTCACACCAGTCAGAATGGCTAAAATTAGCAAGTCAGGAAACGACAGATGTTGGCGAGGATACAGAGAAAGGGGAACCCTCCTACACTGTTGGTGGGAATGCAAGCTGGTACAGCCACTCTGGAAAAACAGTATGGAGGTTCCTCAGAAAGTTGAAAATAGAGCTACCCTAGCAATCGCACTACTGGGTATTTACCCTAAAGATACAAATGTAGTGATCCGAAGGGTCACATGCACCCGAATGTTTATAGCAGCAATGTCCACAATAGCCAAACTATGGAAAGAACCTAGATGTCCATCAAGAGATGAATGGATAAAGATGTGGTGTGTATATATATATAATGGAATACCATGCAGCCATCAAGAGAAATGAATTCTTGCCATTTGCAATGACGTGGATGGAACTAGGGGGTATTATGCTAAGCGAAATAAATCAGAGAAAGATAATTATCATATGATCTCTCTGATATGAAGAATTTGAGAGGCCGGGTGGGGTGGTCATGGGGGGTGGCGGAGGGAAATGAAATAACATGGGATCAGGAAGGAGACAAAACATAACAGACTCCTAAACTCACAAAACAAACTGAGGGTGGCTTGGGGGGTAGGGGGGTTGGGATAGGGTGGCTGGGTTATGGACATTGGGGAGGGTATGTTCTATGGTAAGTGCTATGAAGTGTGTAAGTCTGATGATTCACAGACATGTACCGTGGGGCAAATAATATATCATATGTTAATAAAAAAATTTTTAAATAAAAAATAATAATAAAATAAAAATGAAAAAAAAATTCACTGACTCTCTGTCAAGAATAGTAAGATTAAATAAACATATTTGGGGGGGAAAAAAAGAATAGTAAGATTAATACACTCACAGTGTTCCCCCATCAACTTAAGATTTTTGTCAATTATGCTATTAGACAGCCTTCACTCTGCCTGGCTTCACTATATACAAGTTTCTACAATCTAGTTAAATAAACCCTCAACAACATGACTTAAATTCAGTTACCACTGTGTATGAACTGCAAGTAAGTACATAAAATACCAACTTCGGTGCCAGTTCTTCAACCCACAAGTCACTACATAAATAACCGACGCTCTTCATGATCAATGATCAATCACATCACTTCTTTCAAAGTCTGTCAGCGTCTTGATTACCATGTGTCTAGTTTTTAGTTCATACACAGCAAGAGTGTGGTTATCCCCTTGTCAGCCAGTGATAATCAGACATGACAGTGTGACAATTTATAAGGACAGATAATCAAAAAAAGGAAATTAGCCAACAAGGATGAAAGTTCAGCAAAGAAAAGAAAAATGAGGACACCGAAAGTGCAATTCGAACTGAACATAAACGGTGTGTAGAATACCTGGCCAGGGACAGGTGGTAACACTGACACTTGAGAGTCTGCAGATGCGCATCTATAGGAACTGAGTGAGGGCCTAATAATCCACATAGATGGAGAAAGTGGTTGAAACATAAAGGGTGACCATGTCACAAAGGAAACGATACCTGCAAAACACTTCCCTTTAAAGGAATTCCCAGAGGTATCTCAGGAGAGGGGAAAAAGGGTAAAATTTTTTCAGCTGATCCAAATTTTGAAAGGAGGACAATTCACAGATGCATAGAAAAGATATGTGCTGTTGTCTTAGGTTACACAACTGAAATGAAGGCAAAGGAGGCAAGCCTATCCGATCTTAATGAATTTTTGCAAAGAAGTAACACTTTAATTTTCAAAGTCTCTAATATTTTGAACATTAGTTTTATTATTTTAAAATCTTCTCTGTACATTTATAACCATCAGAAAGAGAATTTTCAATGTTTTGACAAAGATTTTACAAGGTCTATAACATTTGTATTCTGGTCTGCAACCCTAATTCCCACAGTTGCTAGTATCAGAATTTTACTCAAGTAGAGTCAACTCACACCATTTTTCTAATGGCTTCTCCATTCCTGACTTATTTTGATTCAGCTGTTGGTTGCCTGGACTTGGCCTCAGGTACGTTTTTGTTTCTCAGTTTTAAGAGTGTCATCAGTATTGTTATTTCTCTGGTATCCCTGGGTTAGGATGTCTCTTGTCTTACACTTGAAAAATAAAATGTTTATAAAATGATGAGACGTATTTTCTTTCCTTCAGAAATTTGAGGATATTCTTCCACAATCTTCTTGCATTCACCAAGCATCACTATGGCAAAGTTTCTAAGACTAGTCTGATCCCATGTACCTTGAACGACTTGTACCTCCTATACCTGTATGTTCCGATGATTCTTAATTCTTAAAGTTCAGCAGGAATACTCCCAATTCCATACCCAGCTCTACCCTATTGCTTCTCACGAAACTCAATTATCTATATGCCAAACCCACAGCACATTAGCAGCAGAAAAACATAATAGGGGACAGAAACACTAAACACATGGTCAAATAGAAAAGGAGAGACAAAAAAATAATAATACTAAAGTAGACTAAAGAAAACAAAAAGCACTGAAGACTGCAACCCTTCAGATATTTTAAAAAGTTCAGTGTTCCATAATGATTCATTTCCTGAGGAAAGGATTCCAGACAACTGTTTGTACTATAATTAGAATCCACATGCAGCTACCAAATTCTGAATTGAACATATTGTAATTTTAATATTATATACAATTTTTAGCATAAATTCCTAATAATTTTGTCTTTTAATATTTTAAGTTCCTAACTTCTTTTTCAGTGTTAATTCCAAAAGAACTGTGATTTCCCAGAATGCATATGATTTTTTTATTGCTTAAGTTTCATATTTAACACATCTAAACACTTTGAAGCAATTCAAAAAAGTGATATTTTTTCAACTTGCTGATGTATTTTTGAAACTTTGTAAGATATCATTCAAATGTTAATTTGATTGTAAAGAGTTCCTTACTATCTAAACTACCACCACTTAGAATACTTCATAATATTCCTAGGGTTTTACAAAAACATGCACATGCAAAAACACTTCTGTCTGAAATTAAATATGAAACTCAAACCCTAGGCTTAGCTAGATAAGAAAAATATTAGTAGCAATTACAAACAGAATATTCAAATAAGGGAGCTTTGAACAAGATGTAAAAATACATTATGCCCTGCTAATTCGAGTTTACGGATAAAAACAAAACCACAGCCTTTTCTTTGGGTTAACCACAAAGTGAACTACAGCTGGTTTGCATAAATCCGGAGCAGTGCCTACGTGGCAAATAAACAGCCATATTACACTTCAAATATCCTGTCTATTTGAGGTACAGTAATACTTTCTCTTCAGGATGCATTGCCAGAATGAGGGATAAGTAATTTATATTGCTATGACTCAGAATCACAAAACACATCTAATAATTACTCAGAAACAAAACTCAGGTGATAAAAAGAGTCCTATACAAATTAAGTAGAACATGTGCCTAGCTAAAAGCAAGAGCAATTACATAAAACAAAACAGAGTAGGCTCCTATTTCTGGTAAAAACTGACACTACGATTCTAAAATTTACACAGAAATGCAAAGAACTGGGGCGCTTGGATGGCTCAGTAGGTTAAGCATCTACCTTTGCCTCAGGTTTTGATCTCAGGGTCCTGGGACAGAACCCCATGTCTGAGTCCTTACTCAGGGAAGAGTTCACTTCCCCCTCTCCCGATGCCCCTCCCCCCCCACATGTGCGCATGTCGCATGTGCACACCTGCGCTCATAAAATCTTTAAAAAAAGAAATGCAAAAAACCCAGAATATCAAAACAATTTTGAAAAAGACCAACACTGAAAGACTTACATTGCCTGATTTCACAACTTAATGTCGCACTTAAGACAGTGTGATATTAGTATACAAAAAAAAGTGTGGTATTAGTATACATATATTCAGATCAATGGGGGAAAAAAATACAGCCTAGAAACAGACCCATGCACAGATAGGTAACTAATTTTACACAGATACCAAAGTAATTTAGTGGTAAAAGGATATTCTTTTTAACAAATAGTGCTGGATAGAGATGGATATCTACACAGAAAAAAATGTCAACCTTTAACTCATTCTACATGCAAACATTTTAACACAAAATGAGTGATAGACCTAAATGAACAGGCTAAAATTATAAAACACCTAGAAGAAAACAAGAAAATCTTTGTGGCCTGGGCTATGGAAATATTTTTAAGGTACAATATAAAAGATAGGAATCATAAAAAAGGACAAATTGGATTTGATCACAATTTAAAACATTTCCCTTCGAAAGACACTGTTAAGAAAATTAAAAGGCAAAGCACAGATAGGGAAAAAATATCTGTGCTATGTGACAAATGTGATAAAGGACTGGTATCCAGAATATTTAACTCTTATGACTCAGCAGTAATAGGACGAATGATCTGATTTTAAAATAGACAAGAGATTTAGAGCAGGCATCACTAAAAAAGAGATATACTAAGCACACAGATTTTCAACATCATTGGTTATTGGGAAAAGTTAAAGTCACAACAAAATGCCACTATATACCCATTAGAATAGCTAAAATAAAGAAGACCGAAAATACCAAGTACTGGAGAAGATATGGCATAACTGAAACTCTTACACATTGCTGGTGGGGAATACAAACTGTTATAGACACTTTAGGGAAGTTTTGCAGTTTCTTACAAAGTTAAATTTATCCTTCTCATATAACCTAACAATTCCATTCCTAGTTGGAAAACATATGAAAATGTATGTCCACATAAAAATTTGTGTTCACAGCAAATGTTCACAGTAGTCTTTTTAATGATAGCCAAAGACCAGAAACAAGCCAAATATTTACCAGTTGGTGAATGGATAAGCAAATTGTGTTCTATCGAATCAACTGAATACAATTCAGTTGTATTAATAGCAATATATAGAAACAACCAATAAATAGGAACTACAATATATCCAACAACATAGCTAAAATCTCAAAGCCATCATGTTAGAGAATCTGAATCAAAAGACTACATACTGTATGATGCCATTTATATGAAACCCTAGAAAGGAAAAACTATAGTGTCAAAAGCAGATTACAATGGTTGTCATTGATCAGAGGCAGGGAAAAGGAACTGATTACTCCGGAGCATGAGGAAGCATTTTGATGGAAAAGTATGTCATGACTGTGGTGGTAGTTAAACAAATGTAAACAATGTCAAAACTCAGAATCATGCACTTAAAATTAAAAATTTTTTTCATCTATAAGTTATAACTAATTAAACAGAAAAACTTTGTTCTACTGAGTTAAAATCCTATACAGAGTATCAGAGTATGATAATAAAATATTACAAGAGGATACTACAGAATTTATGTCATTTTGACATAGTTTAGGATGCTCTCAAAGTATAGGCCAAGGAACACTGGTTAACAAAGGTAGTCCCACTCATTCACACAAAAAAAGACATAAATTTATAACTTCCCTTCTCCCAGCCATTAGTACCACTTTTTAAGTACTTTATTTACAGAATTATTCTCTTTTTTAAAAAAAGATTTAATTTATTTATTTGAAAGAGAGAGAGAGAGGCAGAGGCAGGGGGAGAAGCAGGCTCTCCGCTAAGCAGGAAGCCCGATGTGGGGTTTGTTTCCAGGACTCTGGGATCATGACCTGAGCCGAAAGGCAGTCGCTTAACTGACTGAGCAACCCAGGCACCCCCAGAATTACTTTCTGATGAACAATCAAAAAGAAAACATTAGGTACAGAGTTTCAAATGGGGAATATGAAAAAGTTCTGGAGATGGACCGTAATGGTTGCACAACATGGTGAATATACTTAATACCATAGAAATGTTCACTTAAAAATGGTTAAAATGGTAAACTTTATTATATATGTATGATTTATATATATAAATATATATTATGTATTTATAAATATATAAATATAAGATATATATATTTACCACAATAAAAAATGTTCAAAGAAAGTAACATTAGGAGAAAAAACGTAATTCTAAGAAAATGTACATAAATTAAGAAATCTGTAAGGAAGTTAACATTTCCCCTTGGTTTGAATGATAAGGACTAATCTGTTTTTTTTGAACTGTGCTCTCATAAAATCAAGCTTAAAAGCGGTTATTAGGTATGATTCTACTAGGTAAAAGAAACTGTGCTTACCAACTCTTTTAAAGTTTATTTGTAATGTTTAAGGCTCTACCTTAGCAGTTTTTGCTTATAACAGTTTGGGTTGTTTACAGTAACAGGAAAGACGTTGGGAGACAAGTGTCAGGTCAGGAAGCACAGATCCAAAATGGTTCTGCATTTGGTGGCCTAAATACATGTCATTTCGTCATCTAAATTAATCTGAAAAGTAACCTCAGCACAAATACTAAAAACATACTAACAGAAGCGCTAAAGTGGCTATGGTCTGAGGTTAAATAAGGCCACAAAAGAACTGCCAAAACAAACATCGAATTTCATGTTATTTGAGGGAAAAAGAAAGCCATCTGTGCGATTTACTGTGGATAAATTGCAGTCTGATAGAGGCGAGAGATTTGTCAAACATAGTTGTTATAATGTTAATATTTAAGCCAATAATTGATAAAACCAGAAGATTCCTGGATATAACAAAGGATGTCAGTATTGTAGTACCTTACCTAAAGCCAGTAGGGCATTGTTATTGAAAAATGTATTTACAGAACTTGGAAAAGAAAAAAAAAAAGGTAAGGGGAAAAAATATGCTCAAAGGGTACATGCCTAGAACAGAAAAGAATGTGTTTTAAGAAGTTTGTATGTACAATCGGAGGAACAAGTTCTGAGTTAAAAGCCTAGATGAAGTTTAGGAGGGCAATTTCAATCTCGAGCAGAGAATGAATAATGACAGTAGCAGTAAACTCTTATATAGTGCGCTTCCTATTTGCTAGACACTAGTTCCACATACTTGAATTATATTAACTTGTTCAGTCCTTACAACAGCAGTGTGAGGCAGCCAAACCATTTTAGAGAGGTGAGGAAACAGACTCAGGGAGATTAGGTAACTTTCTCATTTCAACACAGCTAGCTCATGGTGTCCTGTTCCATTTCCAGACTCCTTGCTTGCTCTTAATACTATATTGCATCTCTGAAAAACCTTTCCTGGTTCTGCCAGGAACCAAGAAAGTTAAAAGGAATTGCTCTAAATGTACACTAGAATGGAGAGTAATATTAAGAAGGACTAGTGAGAAATGAAAAGCTTCCAACACTTATTAAAAGCCCACCATGTGCCAGGTATTTACATTCAGCATAGTACGCAACCGACTACAACAAAACAAGCAGACTTACAGATCCCCAAACTCACCATAAACTTGTATCTTTCATGAAGTTTGTTAATTTATTTGAATTTAAAAGGCAAAGATATATCATAATAGTCAAATGAAAAAAAAAATCACTATTTGATTACATCTTCACATCATTTGATTACAATTCATAAGAATTCAATTCAGCTTCAAAAAAATTTATTTTTTTTAAAAGATTTTATTTATTTCAAGAGACAGAAAGAGAGAGCGAGCACAAGCAGGGGGAGGTGTAGAGACAAAAGGAAAGAGAGAGAATCTTAAGCAAACCCCACACTCAGCACGGAGCCCCATGTGGGGCTCAATCTCACAACCTGAGCTGAAATCAAGAGTCGGATACTTAACCGAGCCACCCAGGTGCCTCTTTAAAAAAATTCAATAAGCATTTGTGTACCAGGCATGATTTCAGGCACAAGACATATAAAAGATGAATTTATTAAAAATTAAATATAATGATCCCAGTTCTCGGGACACCTGGGTGGTTCAGTTGGTTAAACGTCTACCTTTGGATTAGGTCACGATCCCAGGGTCTTGGGATCCAGTCCCTCCTGCATCAGGCTCCTTACTCAGCAGAAAACCTGCTTCCCCCTCTGCCTGCTGCTCCCCCTGCTTGTACTTTCTCTCTGCAAATAAATAAATAAGATCTTTTAAAAATAAAAAATAAAATAAATAAAATGATCCCTGTTCTCAACAATCTTATGAGCTACAATAGCCCTTTACAATTATGCTCATTTTACGTAAGATAGTGCTCAGAGGGGTTAAATGATCTCTTTAGGGTCCAAACTATTAAATAAACAAAACAAAATTTAAACTCAAACCCATCTAACTCCAAAACCTATACACTTTTACTTTACAGCAAGCTAATACTCTTTCTGAGTATTATAACTGGAAAAATTTTTCAAGTGACTTCAAATAAAAAATACAGAGCACCTGGTCTCTGCTTAATATTTTAGAACTGTTTCGGGGTAGTTCCGAACTTGAAAAGGGGAAGTGAGAATCCCAGACTAAATCTTGGGTTACAATCTTCACATAAACTAAGCAGAGTACAAGTACATTCATTACAAGAGTCACTTGTGTTGTAAAATATTGGAACATTTAAAAGTATGTATTGCAGTGGACTGCAGATGGGTATGGATCCACTGGAAAAATGAAGGGGAGTGTTAATTCCAGGAGTTCCCAGTCTTCTGGTTGAAATCCCTCCCCTTTCAATCTTATAGGTAGGGAGGTGTGATACAAAGCTTCCCAATTAGGGTACAATAAATAGGAACTGGCCCAGGAAGTCCTCTGAGAGTTGTTCTCAGCACCTGCTCTGTCATAAATCCATTTACTAAGTGAATTCTATAATAGGAAAATATGTACTGATAGAACTTCTGCTGTTTACCTAAGAAGAGACGAGATATTAAAAATACTGTGCTTTAGGGGTGCCTGGGTGGCTCAGTTGGTTAAACATCTGCCTTCAGCTCAGGTCACAATCCCAGTGTCCTGGGATGGAGCCCTACATTGGGTTCCCTGCTTGGTGGGGAGTCTGTTTCTCTGTCTCCCTTTGTCCCCCACCCCTTTCTCTCTCTCTCTCTCTAATGAATAAATCTTTTTTTAAAAAACAATTAATTAAAATACTGTGCTTTTACAAAGAGAGGATCCTATTCACAGTGAAATAGACCTGATAGAACTGATCCAGCTATATACCCTTTCATTCAACTTTGGAAGTAAAAGTATGCATTTATGAGATGGCTAAGGTTTGAAGGTATAGCATGGATCCACTTGGCCACCACAAAACTATTAGCCTAGATTTGTTCAACTATGCTTGGCCCAAATGGAATTAACTAACCAGAGATAAATAATTTTGAAAGAACTATTAAGGGAATTATTAAGGGAATGGCCAAGGTCTTTAGAACTGTGTTTTCAATACGGTTAAAAATACCCCAAGTTACATTACCATTATTTTCTAAAAACATTTATTAAGAACTCAATATAGACTCTTAGAAACACGAAATATAAGAAGGAACAAGAATTATCAAATATAAAACATGTTCGAATAATACAAAAATGTAGGGCGCCTGGATGGCTCAGTCAGTTAAGTATCTGCCTTCCGCTCAGGTCATGATCTCAGAGTCCTGGGATGGAGCCCTGAGTCAAGGCTAGCTCCCTGCTCAGCAGGGAGTCTGCTTCTCCCTCGCCCTTTGCCCCTCCCCCACCTGTGTTTTCTCGCTCACTCTGCTCTGTGTCAAATAAATTTTTTAAAAAGCTTAAAAGTACAAGAATGCATAAAGTGTGTATACTTAGACGTTTATAAAGATGTTAGTATATGAACATATTTGGGTAATTATAATGAAAAATGGATTCACAGAATCAGTTGAAATATACTTAAAGCAGAATCAATTAAAGTTAGTTCTCTGCCAAACTTTTCCCAACTATATTTTATAGGCTTTCATCATAAAAGAATCTGACATATTTTAAAATGTACAAACATTTATAATGTAAAAACTAAAAACATTTTAAAATGTAAAAAATGTAAAAACATTTTAAAATTCTAAGAATTCTCAGAATAATTTGATTACTCTCTTCAAAATTACAGAAATTTATACAGTTTTCTTTGAACTCTAAAATTTGCTGCTAGTTCATCTTTTTAGAAATTGAGTATTTTTTTCCTGGAGTCTAAGATCATTTTATTAAGGGTCATGAGGCAGGGAGAAATAGGGGGCAGCTACAACCCCCCAACCTTACCATCCCCCAAGTGGCTCACTGTACTATGGGGGAACTAAGTTTTTAACTGTGGTTAAAAAACATAAAATTTACCATTTTTAACATTTTTAAGTTCAGCAGCATTAAGTATATTCACTGTTGAGCAAGAGATCTCCATAACTTTTTCATTTTGCAAAACTGAAGCTGCTATTTCATCCCAAGTGAACACTAAGACATTTTAAAACAATACAGATCAGTGTATCTAGAAAGCAGAATACATTCAAATCAAAGCCCATTACGAAGACAAAACTTGGACAGAAACTAGGTCATATTTTGTCTCTTTTAGCAACGGTTTTCTTTGTAGATTATATAAAGCAATATTGTAAACAGTATTCTTAATTAAGAGAATAATTTCCCCAAGGCTAGAGATGATATCTTATTCATGTACATCCACAATATCTAACTATATAAATCACTCACATTGCTGATAGCATCAAAGGAAACTACTTAAATACAAAGTTTCATAATCTAATGCAGTTTCATAGCTATCCAATAAACTCCTCAAAGAGCCAATTACCAAAAACACTGTTAGCTTATGTTTGCATTGTTGTTGTTTTTTTAATTTCCGTTTAAAAAATGTGCTACTAGTACAGGTTTCAAAATCTGCAGCTGACTATGTTTATATAATAATCTGCTCACATAAATGATGTATAAAAATAAGCCTTCTACTTACCATATAGTTACCATAAGCATGATCAAACATTTCCAGTACTTGATTCCTAATTTTAAAAGAGCAGAAATGGAAAAAAGTTAAGGACATTCTATTTATTGTTTTTCTAAAAAAGTTAATGCTCCTTCATAAACATACACCAATAAAAAAAAAAAGAAAAAGAAAAGACATGGTCAAGAAATACACCAGTGTTAGTAGACAAGCTTTCATGAACCACATAGAGCCAGCCCAAACTTTTACTATTCCTAGCAATTTATGTAAAATTCGCCTATGTTTCCCAGAAAATTGATAAATGATGCATGCCATGCAGAGAGAAAGAAATCTGATGCTGAAAAACAATTACCTCTTAAAAAAATTATTCAACATTATCTGTCTTAAAAGAAAGAATATAGCTGGATATTCTATCAAGAGAAGGGTGGGTATGTAATGATTTGAAATAATAGTACTCTAACAAGCTCCTTTCATTTTAAATCAAATCACTAATGCCTATTTAATATTTATTAATATATGTTCACACTTTCAAAAGATACATTTTGATTTTATGATATACTCTCTTCTCCTTTAAAAAAAACTGTCAGAAGTCAAAAAAATAATATTCATGTGTAAAGTGAGAAGAGATTTGTGTGTTTTGGCTCTCTGTTTCTTAAAATCCCCAAGACAACTATTTAAAATGGAGATTTCTGATCCCCACACCAGATTTACTAAGTCAAAATCTGTATTGTCTGGACCAATAAATCAGTCTTTCAGCTCAACACTCTCAAGTATGGGGGCTTGAGGACTACATGAAAAACTACAAAGTTAATGTTATGGTTAGACAAGGCCAAATATCTCAATAATTAGCAAGGGAAAAATAGTTCAGTAATCTTCTATTAACACTTACTATTGTTCCCAAAGTTCCAGTCACTAATAGCAAGAATTGAAGAAAGTGTTAGAGAAATGGCTGGGTATAATTTTATTTTGCTTCCTGTTATATTGCAATTGTCATTTTAAAAACTGTAGGCATGGATGATGAAATACTGGTACTAATAAAGCTAGCAGACAGAAAAGAACTAATTTCCAGATTCTAGCTATAATGACCAGCAAAATCAAGTACACTCAAACTTATAAACTGAATAAATTAAGTCCTGACAAACTTTTTATGAATAATCATTTAAAAATAATCATTATAGGGCGCCTAGGTGGCTCAGTTGGTTGAGCAACTGCCTTAGGCTCAGGTCATGATCCTTGAGTTCCGGGATCGAGTCCCACATCGGGCTCCCGGCTCCACGGGGAGTCTGCTTCTTTCTCTAACCTTCTCTCCTCTCATGCTCTCTCTCACTTTCTCTGTCTCTCTAATAAATAAATAAAATCTTTAAAAAAAAATCATTATAAACAAGATCTTGTCACTTTGCTAAAACATTAATTCTTTACGTGTGTACATATATGATAGAATATGGATCAAGTTATCTCAGACTATGAAGTATCTTAAGGAATTCTTCCACACATTTATTATATTGCAAATGATAAAGATCTCTCAAATAAGCTAATGAACTAAAAACAATGTTAAAATTTTCTTTTCGAGCTCTGGTATCAATAAATGGAATATGGAAATTCTTCTTTTTTTCTTTCACTGAAATGGAATCAATACTAGGTTATTGCCAAGAAATAGGAATTCCTTTAACTGGTAATGGCAGTGTCTAGACGTGCGCATTACAGATAACATAAGCTTTAACTGATTAACCCAAATTTCATAAGCATTCAATTTTCATGATTATGAATAAATCACAATTGCATATGAAGACACATTATTTTCCAATCCTTACATTCTGGAGTACATGACCATCAGATTTCACAACACATACTTCAAAGTAGAGATATTTAATATCCAGTTGAGCACTCTCTCTCATAAACATGTAAGTCCTCACAGTCATATTTAAATACAGAATGGTAGCTTACTCTATTAAACAGAAAAAATGTCTCAATGATGGTTTTATTTCTATTCAGCAAGTGAATGGAAATGTATTGGAAATCAGATCCATAGTTAAAAAATTATGTGTTTTTAATTATGTTAAAATGATTTTTATAAAAAAAATGATTTTTATAAGTCAGCTTTTTTAAAACTACTTTGCCTGTCAATGTCTTACAGAAATTGGATGGCTTTATACCTTTTTTTTTTTAATGAAAAGATAACATTAACAACTGCTGTGACATTTAAACCACAAATGCAAAAAACAATGTATTCCAGGAAGGGTAAGACTACATATGACCGAGTAAAAAATTCCATAAACTATAAACTGCAAGCAACTGCTTACAACGTGATGATTCCAGTCTTTATCATCAATTTGGTTTGGGGGGACAGGAAAAGGGATGGGGCACTTTAGGCTTTTTATCATAAATCATTTGGGCTTTTCAAAAAATCGCACAGGTAAACCTAATGAACCAGAGTTCAGTTTCCCGAAGGAAAATTCCCAAAGGGGAAAGCAGTCAAGCAATTGTGTATTTGTGGTTTATAGCTCCAGACTCTTACTCTCAATATTTAAACGGACAGTTCAAGCCACTTTGGTTAAACTTTTCCAGTTAAGAATTAATTTTGGTCAAAAATGACTTAACTAATGACTTTTCTTCAAATAAAAATTTTTAATAAATAAAAGAGAAGAATGGTAGTCAAATAAGATACTTTCTATCCTTAACAGACTTGAAGCTTCTCTTTCCAAGTCTTAGACAATTTCTTTTCTGCTTTTAAAAGAACATGGAATGGTGGAGCACCTGGGTGGTTGAGACAGCTACCTGTCTGCCTTGAGCTCAGGTCATGATCATGATCCCAGAGTCCTGGGATCCAGTCCCACATCTCACTCCCTGATCAGCAGGGAACCTGCTTCTCCCTTTGCCCCTCCCCCTGCTCGTGCTCTCCCTCACTGGCTCCCTCTCAAACAAATAGTCTTTTAAAAAGAAAAGAAAAAATATGGAATGGCTATACATATTATTATTATGTACACTATACATATTATTCTACAGCTTGCATTTTTTTTTTTTTTTTGGTCTTGGGAATGTATCCTGGATAGCCTTCCAATGATCTACTTCCTCCCTAATGTCAAATATTATTCCACAATAGGGATGCTCCAATTCCATTCTTTCAAAATGCACATCTTTGTACACCTATCTATACATCAATAGTGCTTTTATTTCTGTAGGATTAATTCCCTGAGTCAGGATTAATGAATCAAAGAGTACACACAATTTAAATTTTTGGAGATACTGTAAGTTACAGCAATTTACACTCCCACCAAGTCTTTTCTCACACTTCAATTAGTCAGTAGTCTGTGTTTTGTACTTACTAATCTTTTTTTTTTTTTTTTTGACAGAGAGAGACATGGCAAGAGAGGGAACATAAGCAGGGGGAGTGGGAGAGGGAGAGGGAGAAGCAGGCTTCTGGCTGAGGAGGGAGCCAGGGCCTCTATCCCAGGACCCTGAGATCATGACCTGAGCAGAAGGCAGATGCTTAACCACTGAGCCACCCAAGCACCCCACTAATCTTTTTTTTTTTTAAGATTTTATTTTTAATTCATCTCTACACCCAACCTGGGACTCCCAATTTACAACTCTGAGATCAAGAGTAACGGGCTTTACTGACTGAACCAGCCAGGCGCCCCTGTACTTATTAATCTGATGAGAAAAACAGCTATCTCATTGTTTTAATCTGCATCTCTCACATTTAAGAGGTTAAGTAACTTTTCATGTTTATTGACCATTTGCATTTCCTCTTGTGTGAATTAACTCTTCATGCTCTTTGCTCATTTTCTTACTGGTTCTTGACTTTTTTCTTATTCATTTGTGGGACCCAGCATATATTAGGTATATTGACTCCCAATTAAATGCTGTAAATATAACTGATAATTTTATGACACTTTCGAAATTGATAAAAACTACTTTGAGCAAAGTGAACAGGTATACTTAACTGAGACTTCTGAATGATACCATTAAATATTGTTCTATTAGAAAATGCAGTGCAAGAAAACATTGCAAGGAAATGGTAAATGTGTAAAGTTCAAATTCCAATGAACGCCCCCTTTTCCGTAACAGGTGTAAAGACTATTTCCTTAACTACTGTAAGATCAGCAACATTTTCCCAGCTGGGAGCTCACTTGTGCGAGAAATTCAACCATGTCTTCGACTAAAAACGACCGCAGGACTCTGACGCGTAGTAGCACGGGCTGGAGCCCCCTTCAAGGGCCACTGACATGGCAGCTGCGTTGACACACGGCGGATGGCCGAAGGAGCCTGCACATGTCACCGACGGCCCAGGCGACAACCCGACGGCCCCTCGAGGTCGCACTGCAGGCGACGGCCCCCACCTTACCGGACCCTGTCCTCCTCGCCAGGGTCCTTGCGGGGCAAGAGCCATCCCAGTCGCGACAGGAGAGGCCACTGCGCGCCCGGGTCGCAATGACAGGCACCTCGCCTGTGGTCCGCCTCCTGAGGAAACCCACCCAAGGCTGCCAAGCACCCTTACCCAAGCTTCTGTCTCTCCTCCCTACTCATGGGCGCGGCCCCCGCCGTCCACACGGACGTGGCCGACACCAGGCAGAATGCGGCCGTCGCCGCCACCAGGCTCCATGGCGCTCGCTGGGGGACCAAGGACCCACAGCCCCGGCCGCCGCCGGCTTCGCTCATGGCCCCACGGTTCCGCGCACGCGCAGCGGCTACGCCCGGCCGGTGGGACACATTGCCGGACGCCGGTGGCAAGGGGGCTGCGAGCCGTGCCGAGGGCGGGATGCGGAGCTACGCGAGCGGCAGCCGTCGCCGATCTGCTTCCCGAAACCACAGAGCCGGTCCCAGCGCCAGCGCTGCCACCGCCCTCCGCCCTCAGCAGCCCCCAGCACCTCCCCCAGCTTTCCGGTGTCGTAGTCTAGGAAACCGCCTCCCCCAACGCTACTTCCGGGTAGGGCCCAAGGCGTTGAGGCTCAGGACCAATGGGGACCGGATCGGAGAGGGGCTGGCTCCGGGGAAAGGAGAGGGCATTGGTCGGGAGAAGTGAGACGTGGACAAAAGGCGGGACTGGGGAGGGCCCTCTGGCTTCGACCCTCCTCCGACCCGTGAACTTGCGACCTGAAGACTACAAGTCCCAGCGTGCACTGCTCCCTCCGGCAGGCTCGCAATCCGACTCCGCCAGGCTAAATTTCCACCCAGGGTGGGCGCGCTGCACCCTGGGACGTGTGGTCGTCGGAGGGTCACGGGCGGTGCCTAAGATCCCGCTTCCCGCCGCGTCTGGCGGCCAGTCCTTCCTCTGGGGCTGTCAGCTGCGGAGTCTGGGTAACCTGTCAACTATGTATCCCTCTTCCTGCGCTTGACGCTTCCCCGAGGGCTGGCGAATGAGGCTGACACGTTCCCAGCTCGGTGCTACACGCTTTAGGGACTAGCATTGGGCTTGTTTTCTGCTCTCAGGGAGATTACAAAACGGTAACAGCAAAAATGACTTGACCTTTAACGCAATGTGCTGAGAATTTTACTTGCGTTCTCTCATGCAAGCTTCTCAACTTTTAAGAAGTATCACCATTCCCATTTTGCAAATGAGGAAACCGAGGCTGAAGAGGTTGGGTAACAAGTCCTCATCACACTGCTGGATTAGATGCCCAACCAGCCTCTATGACTCAGGAGTCCTTGCATGTAACCGCATCCACAAGGATTAAAAAGGACACGTCCTTGATTAATAATAGTTCTCTAAAAAGCTCAATGTAAGGAGAGTAGAGTGAGCTGCAAAGAAAATTTAATGAAGGAAGTTGGAACTTTGATTTATTTTGATCATTGAGTCCCCACATTATTGATAAAATGAGGAGTAGGTTCCTCTTGAAAAAAAAAAAGCACATTTTGTGTGTGTGTGATAATTCGGTATGTAGGTGCAGAGTTTAGGTGCAGATATGATCTCTGTGACCACAGGAAATCGCCTACTGATCCCCTCAGCATCATTGAGCTCTATTTTTGGAAACTTTTTTTCCATGATTTCTATCACCTTGCATCTTCTACTTCCCTCGCAGACCTACCATTCGTGTGACACCAATGACTCTTCCTTCACTTTCCCACTCTACTCTTTCTTAAAACGCTGGTGTTCCTTGCATTTTAAGGTTTTCTTTTTGTCTTTTTCTCTTTGTATTTTATTCTTTGGTGATTTCTTCCACTCATATGGATTCAGCCATCATATGCCTGTGGCTGAGTTCTAAATCCATATCTGTCCTGATCACTAGACCCCCATTTTCACCCTCCTAATAGAAATTCCCTTCTCTCTGGCCCAAAGTAGCTCAAATATTATCTTCACTGGTTCAAATTAATGCATTATTATCATCTTCAGCAACTCCTCCTCCTCCTTCATGGCCCACACCCATTCAAGTGCCAAATTATATAGATTTTACTTCTGCTATCACAACCTACTATAACTCCTACTTCTGATCAGTTCAAGCGTCATTATCTCTTTCCTGAACCATTGCAATTGTCTCCTAATTATCTCCCTGCCACCCTACTTTTTACCCTGTTGCTACCAGAGTTAGCATTAAGGACAGCTACAGACCTTCTGAACATGTCATCTCCCTTGTACCCCTGCCCTGCCCTCACATTCGTGCGATAAGGAACAAATTCACACGTCCTACCTTTCTATGCCTTTGCTCTTACCTCTGCTATCCCACCATCTTTGTCTGTAGAACACTCTACCCATTAAATCTTGGCTTGGATTCCATCTCTACAAAACCCCTTCAAAAGCTTACAGCCATCAGAAGTCATTCCCTCCCCTGTTCTTTCATTGTATTCTATGTTTATGATTGCGTTTTTCACAGTCAGCCATGTCCACTAGATTGTGACTGTTTGGAGGGTGTAAACTTCAGCTTAATTATGTATATGTTCCAAAACTCTGCACTGTGCCTGTGCTGTTATAGATCCTTAATAAATGTTAGATATACTCGTTTCCTTATTCCTTCAGTTTCCTTATCTATAAATAAGGACTAATATAGTCCCTTTATCTACTTATATGGAGGCTGTGAAAACACATGAGGTCATTTCTGTACAACATTTAATTTTATTCTTTTTATGGACTTGCAACCCCTATGTCGGTTCCATCCTGGATCTTCTTTGGCAGCTTTAAGGATGAAGTTAGCTACATAAATAATACCTATAAATTGTTCTTGGCTCTGGCATAGAGAACATGACAAGCTAAAGGTCAATACCAATCATCCCGTATTTGAAAACTAGGAACAAAGAAAATAGAAAAATAGGGGCACTTGGGTGGCTCAGTCAGTTAACTTTGGCTTGGGTCATGATCTCAGGGTCCTGGGATCAAGCCACATGGGGCCCCATGTTGGCCTTGGTCAGCTGGCATAAGCCAAATTTGCCCCCCCACCCTAGTCACACCATGTGGGGCTCCGTGCTCAGTCAGGAGTCAGCTTGTCCGTCTTCCTCTGCCCCTCCCCCTGCTTGGGCACCCTTCTGTTTCTCTCTCAAATAAATAAACAAGATAAGGAGAAAGAGAAGAAGGAGAAGGAAAATAGCCAATGACCTTCAGTTTTATTAAAATTTAGTCAAGTCAATTATTTGTCGTAGATTATTGGCAGTAACTCAGTTTTCTTTATCTTCCTGATGTTCCAAGCCTTTTTAAGAAGTCAAAAATTGACTAGTACCTATTATTAACAAACAATGTTCACAAGGAGGAGTTTCGGCTTTTAAATATTTAGCATTTTCTGTCCCCTACTTTGGCTTATTTATTTGTTTTCAAGCTAACACTACATTTAAAAAGTGTTTGATAAGAACATGGAACGTATTTTTGTTGACTTGCCAAGTAATGAGCATTTTTTTACTCTTTTACTGAAATTCAATTTCTAGCCAGTGATAAAGTCCATTGGTCACTAATCTCTGCAAAACTCTGAGTAGAAAAGCTTGTGTGGCCTAAAAAGCATTACAACTTATCATATGTAAGGTGGAACCTGTGGAAGTGAAAGAGAAATATATTCACGAAGTATATTTCAAAAGAGATTCCATTTTAACCCCATGACGGAAATAATCGAAATTCTTAGCTAATTGGCCAGTTATGAACACTAGGAACAATTTACTTTCATTATTTTAAAACCTATACACGGGGTGCCTGAATGGCTCAGTGGGTTAAAGCCTCTGCCTTCGGCTCAAGTCATGATCTCAGGGTCCTGGGGTCGAGCCCAGAATCGGGCTCTGTCCTCAGTGGGAAGCCGGCTTCCCCCTCTCTCTGCCTGCCTCTCTGCCTACTTGTGATCTCTCTCTCTCTGTCAAATAAACAAATAAAATCTTTTAAATAAATAAATAATAAAACCTATATACATTATTTTGGAACCTATACACTTAGTGATAAAAAAGGACACAAGAGTTAGACAAGAGAAAATTGGTGTGTTATACAGGGGGAAAAAACACTGGTGGGAAGCATTAGGAGAATAAGGATAAGGACTTGTAAACAATATGGAAAAGGTTTTAGATGGGTAAAGACCATTAAAAATTCTAAGAAATCACTACACTGCAGAAATAAAAAGCTTTTGCCCAGCAAAGGAGACCATAAAGAAAACAAAAGACAACCTGGTGAATGGGAGAAAAACTTGTAACTGATGTATCTGATAAGGGGTTAATACCCAAAATATATAAAGAACTTATACAATTCAACACCAAATAATCCAATTAAAAATGAGCAGAGGACATGAATAGACATTTTTCCAAAAAGACATACAGTTGGCCAAAAGGCACTTGAAGAGGTGCTCGACATCACCAGTCATTAGGGAAATGCAAATCAGAACCACAATGAGATATCACCTCATATCAGAATGGCTAGACTCAAAGGATAGGAAATAATAAGTATTGGCAAAGATAGGGAGAGAAAGGGGCTGTTGGTGAAAATGAAAGATAGTGTAGTCACTGTGGAAAACAGCATCGAGGTTCCTCAAAAAAATTAAAAATATCATATGATATTTATTCAAAGAATATGAAAACACTAATTCAAAAAAATATGTAACCCTATGCTTATTGCAATATTATTTACAATAGCCAAAATATGGAAACTCAAGTGTCCATCCATAGAGAAATGGATAAGAAAATGCGGTGTCTGTGTGTGTGTGTGTGTATGTATGTATGTATGTATGTATGTATAATAGAATATTACTCAGCCATAAAAAAGAATGAAATCTTGCAATTTGCAACAATGTGGATGGATCTAGAGGGTTTTGTACCAAGTGAAATAAGTCAGAGAAAGAAAAATACCATATGATTTCACTCATGTGAAATTTAAGAAACAAACAAACGAACAAAGAAAAAAAGAGACAAACAAAAAGCCAGTTTCTAAAGTTTAGAGAACTGGGGGTTACTACAGGTGGGGTGGTTAGGGGAATGCATAACATAGGTGAAAAAGATTAAGAGCACACTTATCATGATAAGCACTGAGTAATGCATGGAATTGTTGAATCATTAAAATGTATACCTGAAACTCATATAACACTGTGTTGGGGCGCCTGGGTGGCTCAGTGGGTTGCGCAGCTGCCTTCTGCTGATCCCAGGGTCCTGGGATAGAGCCCCACATCGGGCTCCCTGCTTGGTGGGGAGTCTGCTTCTCTCTCTCCCTCTGCCCCTCCCCTTGCTTGTCCATGTGTGCATGCTCTCTCTCAAATAATTAAAATCTTAAAAAATTTAATTGCACCTGAATTAGGAAAATAAAGTTGTCAAAGCAAATAGTTAGAAATAAGAGCCATTTATAAATGCCCTTTTATCAATTAAGAGTTTGCACAACCTTGTAGCTTATGTAAATATGTATGCTCACCTGGTGAGCACACTCTTTACTTTTTTCCGTGGATGGATCAGGACTCAGGGAGTGGGAGGAGCCCTGGCCAGAATCATGTGGATTCGCAAACACAAGGGAGGGTCCCCACTTCAATATCCTGCCTGGGAAATAGTCCCAGGAGGCCGCACACAGCTGTGTGAGACTGACCATTACAGGAGCAGTTGCCTCTAAATAACTTGAATTCTTTAGTACAACAGATCTAATTACTCCAAAATTCTAGTGTGGAATTTGAGAGTAGTGATTTTGTCATTCTTCAAATTGCTTTTCCCCTTATTTGATAGTGGGTGGAATTTGCAGAACACTTCATGAGAACCCAATCTTACAAACATTAGATACAGACAGTACTTAATCTACATTCACAGCCAGGGACTCTCAGGCCCTAGAAAGGCAATTTCATGAAGAAGATAGTGAATGTAGCCGTCTGACTTCAGGCTTGGTGGTCTGACTTATCCAAATTCCAAGAAAGAGAATGGGAAATACGGAAGATTCACTGCTGCTTAAGATGTCCGCAGGGCTTTTCCACCTCTCAATCATGATTGAAGATCTTAAAAATCTTCAGATTTTGAAGCTTAAAAAAGCTTCAGATTATTATCTCACTTCTCTCCGCAACACCTGCACACGCTGTCTTAGATAAGAGATTTTGCTCCTGTGTCACGTTTCATGTTAAGCTCACTCTTGTGGTTGGGTGTCTCATTTTATAGCCATTTCCCATTTACTCCCATGTATCACAAACAAAGCCAAGTCACATGGCTCTCTCCAGGCAAGTGCATTTTGCCCCTGGCCTCTCTTCTAAATCCCCATTCTGCAGGTCCCCACTTTGTATTTTAGTCTGGCTACAGGGGTTTAAGTCTGCACCACTCCACATTTGAAGGGTGCTGACTTCACACGGTGAAGAACAATGGTTCTGAGCCAGCTCTGCCACTTACTTGGCATATTAAGCAAATTACTGAATTTCTTCATGCCTTAATAAGAATAAGAATAGTACCTGCCTCCCAGCATTTTTCAGGAGGATTAAATGGTCGCAGTTCCTGGATGGCTCAGTAGGTTTAGCGTCGGCCTTCAGCTGAGGTCATGATTCTGGGTCCTGCAATTAGCTATATTGGACTCCTTGCTCAGAGGGAAGACTGCTTCTCCCTCTCCCTCTGTGGATCTCTCACTCTCTCATGTTCTCTCTCTTTCAAATAAAATCTTTAAAGAGAGAGAGAGAGAGGGGAGAGAGAGAGAGAGAGAGAGAGAGAAGGATTAAATGGTTTGTTTTAAAACCTTCCTCCTTAGTGAGGTTGAAAAGTGGTGAGATGATGGGTGTAAAATATTTAGCACAGTTTGAAAGAGCTCAATAAAGAGTAGCTATTGATACCCTGGACATTATGGAGTGCACAGGAAAAGTCACCATTGTTGAGAACATTGGATTCATGGGTAGGTGCCACTGGTCCCACGGGACCAGATTTCTGCTCAGCCCTGCATCTGAAAAGATTTTGTGTTTTTGTTCTCTTCCATGGCTTCCTGGCCACTTCCTGGTACTGTAGGCTCGCCGTCCAAAAATGTAGCTCTCAAGACCTGCACCTCAAGAGACTTGAATTTATGCCTGGTTTCTGCCACAGAGACCTTGCATAAGCTGGAGAGCTTCGTCCATGTTTTAGAGTAAACATACACACAAACACAGGTACTTTTCTCCGCTCTTAAAATTTAAAGTGGCCTCGTCCGTAAGCCTTCTGAAGTTATAGAGGTGGAATCGACTTGGAAATATTGTGTTTTTCATGTGACTTAGCTCAGTTTTTTATACTTTGTTTTCATGAAGGTGCGTTTTACCTCCAATCTCCATGGGATTTAAAAGATACTCAATTGTACAGGCTGATTAAATTATATATGAAATTGAGGATCAAAGTGAAAGAGACCCAGGGTTTTTGAATAGGTCAAAAGGCATCTCAGTATTCCGACACTCAAGAGTTAAAAATTAGCTGTTTCTGGGGAGCCTGGGTGGCTCAGTCTGTTTAGTGTCTGCCTCAGGCTCAGTTATGATCCCAGAGTCCTGGGATCAAGTCCCACATCGGGCTCCTTGCTCAGCAGGGAGCCTGCTTCTCCCTCTGCCTGCTGCTCCCCCTGCTTGTGCTCTTTCTCTTTCTATCTCTGACAAATAAATAAATAAATAAAATCTTTTTTAAAAATTAGCTATTTCTGTAGTGATGCTGATTTTACTTATTATCCAAATGTGGCATTCTTACTTTCTAGAAACTCCATTTGCATATATAGATATACATGTAGAAAATTTATACACACCTAATACTGTCTTTTCTTCTTCTTGTCCCATAATCCTTAGACAGAGTGATCCAAATTTGTCAAACCTCGTCATTTGTTAACTTCAGAGGTGTGCTTTCCATTGAAATAAATGTTGGCAGTTCTTAAATATTTAAAATTAGCCACTTCCTGGCTTTCTTCTCCAGCTTAAAGTTGTATGAAAATAGTACTTTATTTGATTCTTCTCCAAATGTACTGAAAGATTTTTTTGTGCTTTTTTCTATTGTGTTTTTGTTCTTGATTTTTTGTTTTTCTTTTTCTTTTTTTATAAGTAGAGTGTTTAGTATTTTAGGTGATAAGCCAAGGGAAGGGAAAATTTGTCATGGATGAGAAATGGAATAAACTGTTCCTTTATAGATCCATTTTCTTGTGGTGTTATAAAATCACTATATATTCTCCAATACACATGATTGTACTTAAAACTTTGAAAGATGTGGTTTTAGATATCACTACACTCAATCCCAACAATGAAAAATTCATTTTTGACATTTGTTATATTAAATATCATGATCTTTGGTCTGAATTCAGATGAGATGGAAAGATGTGCCTGCTGTACCTACATCCTGATGAGACCACTCGCTGCCATCTTGGAGTGTGAAATTCTGACTGGGGCAGCTGACTGCACCTCTAGGGTAACTTAACCTAATTCATTTACAATCTTACACCATCTACATTGCAGAATTTTAAGGTATACGTGGCAAACACCATCATGATAATATTGTACAAAGGATATACAATACGTCAGGCCCTTGCCCCAGTTTCCACATGTGAAAAGTGTTATCTGCCTTTTACAGATGTAGAAAATGAAGGTTGTATCACTGCACCAGTCAAAGCAGGTAAACGGTACAGTCAAGATTTAGAGAGAAGTCCAGATCATTTCTACCATAGTAGGACGACCATAAATTTGGATTTTGCCTGTGATAATCTTCATTTACACTGTCGTGTTATCTTATCTGAACAGTGCCCCCTTTCATTTTCAAAAATGTCCCAATTTAAGCAATACATCATATGATCACCAAAACTACATTTTATCACCTCTAAAGTCCAAGGACCCCATCCCCGACCTCTGTCAGATTCTAGCTATATGAATACACCACAGCAAGGTCTGGCCAGGCTTCTTGCCCCACCACACTATTTCGAATAAAAGGAAGAAAAAACAGTATCGTTAGGTGGCACAAATTCAAGAAAAGGAAGTCCTGCTAACAGGAAATACAAGTCTCCTCCTTTACTAAGAAAAATGTAATAATGAGTCACCAGGAAATTGGACAGACTGAGGTAATTAATTATAGAATGCAATGAAAATTATAGGAAGAAGAATAAGGTCAATATTGAAATTAAGCTGTATGTCCAACCATGTTTGCCCAAGAATATCCATATTGACTATATTTGGTGTCTGTGTTGTCTTGTTTCCATTTATACTTACTCTGGAACACTAAGGGGATAAACAATATTTGCACCCAAATTTTACCACTTTGGGTACCTGATGTAGAGTTAAATTTACCGGTCAGTTGTGGGAACTGAAAAACACTTCTCTACTCTAGGATGCACTGAAAATTTACTCAAAGCGCATTCCTTTTTCAGCCAAAATCAAAATCCCTTATCGCTGCCATGACCTTTTCCTGAAATGACAAAGACAGCTGCCAGTGGATGTGGGTTGAGAAATGCTGGCCTTTTCTCGTATGAAGATTCACCATGGCAGAGACACACAGCGACGTGACCCCCTAAAGATCAAGCTTCCAGGACTAAGAAGTGTCCTTGTGTGAGGCAAAGGCAGCCGTCTGTCACTCATCATCCCATGACTGGGTTGACTATCAGAGGTTCTTATTCTGAATTTTTGCATGGCCCTCTCTCTGAAATTTATGATTCTTTGAAGCTTCTGCACCAAGCTTAAGCTGCTGTCGCTTCTCTTTCCACCTCTGACATTGCCCGAGGCCTTGCCAAAGTGGGGCTCTCAGCAGTAACTGATGGCAATGGCAGAGGAAGAACATTTGAGGAGACATCAAGTCCACCGAGACAACCCGGAACTTTCTGGTTAATTCCTTACATTGTGCCTTAGATTTGGTCAGATCCAGTCTTTTTCTTTAAATTCTAGAAAACTTTCTACTGGGGACAGGGTGGGAAGAATGGGAGAAGGAGTCAACCACATGGTAAAATGCATTGCCGTGGTCTAGGAAGGCAAAAAATAAGTCTTTGGAGTAAGGAACACTAAAAAGGATAAAATACAATTTGTGTGAAACTTACACCTATTTGATTTATAATAAAATGTGTTTCAGCTTTTACCTACATCTTGAAAATACCTTCTAGGCATCTTTGGTGTCTTGGACAAGGTGGGAGTAATGGGAATGTTTTGAGCTGGGATATTAGAAGAGATGTTGTCTATATCGCATTTTTCAAAGAAGAAAATTCTATTCTTCCCTAATCTATGATCACAGCCCCCCTTTCTTCTTGTTAGGATTGTAAGAAAATGATGGCTAGTATCTAATGAGTTCTAACATCATTCTAGGTGCTTTATATGTATACGTTATTTTTCATCCTTTTAAAAATTTTGGGAAGTAAGTCTTATTAGGATCCTCATTTTCCAGAGGGGGAAAGTGAGGCACCAAGGGGTCCTCAGCCTCCCAGCCTTGGAATGGCAAAGATGGGTCTGAACCCACACGGTCTGGCCCTGGAGGCTGCTTTCAACCAGCCAATACCTTGCCTGATAAATTACTTTTGAACATGGGTTAACATGGGGGCGCCTGGGTGGCTCAGTCTGTTAAACCTCTGCCTTCGGCTCAGGTCATGATCTCAGGCTCAGGGGACTGAGCTTCATGTCAGGCAGCGGGGAATCTGTTTCTCCCTCTCCCTCTGCCTCTCCCCCCGCCTGCCCCCTGGCTCATATGCTCTCTCTCTCAAATAAATAAATACAATCTTAGGGGGAAAAAAGATGGGTTAGCATGTTTTTGGCTGCCTTAAAGTACTAAAACAAAAATCTGTAACTTACTTAAATGGTCAGTATGCTGCTCTCATTTTGGAAAACATCACAAACTTCTTAAAATCACTTGTAACACAATTTATTTGACTTACAGGACTTATTTGATGTTACTTGTTTAAATTTATTTTTTATTTTTTTAGAAAGAGAGAGAATATGAGTGGAATAGGGGCAGAGTGAGAGGGAGAGAGAGAATTCCAAATAGGTTCCATGCCCAGTGTGGAGCCCAACCTGGGGCTTGATCTCACAACCCTGAGATCACGACTTGAACCAAAATCAAGAGTTGAGGGGTGCCTGGGTGGCTCAGTCGTTAAGGGTCTGCCTTCAGCTCAGGTCATGATCCTAGCATCCTGGGATGGAGCCCCACATTGAGCTCCCCACTCAGCAGGAAGCCTGCTTCTCCCTCTCCAGCTCCCCTGTGGTTATCTTCCCTCTCTCTATTTCTCTCTCATAAATAAATAACATCTTTAAAAAAGAAAAAAAAAACAAAAATCAAGAGTTGGATGCTTAACTGACTGAGCCACCAGGGGCCTCTGATGTTACCTGATGTTTTTCATATTGAAAAACATTCATTGACTTGATATTTACTGTTTTCCTTCCAGATATAAAGCACAAAATTGAGTATGCACAGAGTCTGTGGGGGGAAAAATCTCTCTGATAAGAGGTAGGATATGCCCACAAATCATAAAATGAAAGTAAGTGCCATCAAAGAAAGGCAAATTAAGAGCTATGGGAATTCAGGAAAGGAAAGCTGCTAAATTTAATGGCCTGAAACTCCAAAGAATGTCCCATCTTCTTGAGTATCCATTATAATAGCTACTATATCTAAATTACCATGAAATCTTTAAAAACATAACAAAGAGAAGTTATTATTAATTAGAGAAGAATTAGAGAGCAATTATTAATTAGAGAGAATTAGAGAAGCTGTTAATAATTTAGCATTATCTTGGTCATGAAGTAAGATTACTTGAACTTCAGTAAAAATTTATCCCACTTAAAATACTATGACTACTCTTTTCTAACAAACCATGTTCCTCAATTCTCTAAAAATATTGTTGAAGTCTAATCTCTAATGAAATCAGCACAGGGTCTTGTACTAATGGGTACTGAATAAATACATATTGTTTGAAGACTACTTAATTAAACCAGTCTTTAGCATTTGCATGCCCATTTGAACATAGCTCTATTATATCATTCTCAATATTTACTCTCTGTTGTTTTCATCATACTTGATCTACCCTTCCATTCATACACTTAGTTATTCAACAAACATTTTTTTCAGAATTAGTAACCTGGATTGATTTACGACTTGTTTCTTTATTTTGTTTCTTTATTTGTTTCTTTTATATTTCTTTATGATTTGAACAATTTATTGGAATGTGGTGCCACTCACCAAAATGGAAACCATAGGATGAAGGACAGTTAAGAAGAAGGGAGATAGATGATGAGTTCAGTTGGGACATGGCGAGTTTGAGTGGAAGTTGCCTGTTTGACATCCCAGTGAGGAATACAACAAGCAGCCAAATGTGTAGGTCTGGAGAGAGAGAGATCCAGGCTAAATAGAAAAGAGTTACAAGCACCATGGGTGGGAGTTAAAGCCACGGAAAAGTCGTTCTTAACCTCAGGGGTAAAGAGCCTCACTACCAGTGTTTCAGTATGTCCATGTAGTCCTATAATTACATACAAACAAGTTCTCCCCCTGGAATGTATTTCTCCAAGAAGTTCATGACTCTGGAAAGGCTAAGAAGGATAGGTGAAAAGAGAAGGTTCAGGAAGGAATGCTGGGTATCTCCAAAATAAGAAGTGGAAGAAGAGTAGCAAAGAAAGGAAAGCCACAGTCGTTAAGCGTTTGCCTTTGGCTCAGGTCATGATCCCAAGGTCCTGGGATTGAGCCCCACATCTGGCTCCCTGCTTGGCAGGAAGCCTGCTTCTCCCTCCCCCATTCCCCCTGCTTGTGTTCCCTCTCTCACTGTGTCTCTCTCTGTCAAATAAACAAATAAATAAAATCTTTTTTAAAAAAAGAAAAAAGAGGGCCCCTGGGTGGCGCAGTTGGTTGAGCGACTGCCTTCAGCTCAGGTCATGGGCCCGGAGTCCCGGGATCGAGTCCCACATCGGGCTCCCAGCTCCGTGGGGAGTCCGCTTCTCACTCTGACCTGCTCTCTCTCACTCTCTCTCTTTCCTAATAAATAAATAAATAAAATCTTTAAAAAAAAAAAAAGAAGAAAAAAGAAAGGAAAGCCAGAAAATTTGAAAAGAAACTAGAGATGAGTCACTCAAACTAATAATGTTGCAGAAAGGTCAAAAGACATAAGGACTGAAAGGTCCTTATCTTACTGGCAAATTCCCTTAAGGTGGGTTCTGTTGCAGTGAATATTCAGTAAATGTTTACAGAAAAATTAAATCCATTAAGTAATTTGAAAGGAGTGAAGTAAAATTAATCAAATTCTGTGCCAATGGCAGATTAAATTAGGTTTGCCTTTATATCAACAAATGAAAGACATATGCAATTAGACAGTAGCACTTTATTAGGTCATTTTATAAACCCTCTTTTAAGTGATGAACTGAATCATTCTCCCAAATAACTAGAACCAGCTTTATACACAGGTAAGATAAGCAGCCACTTTCAAGGAGTAACTGAATAGATCTAGGTCTCCGTATACTTCGGTATCCCTCCTCCTGCTATCTTATAGCACCTGAAAGAACAATTATTCTGGAAGCACATACATGTTGCCTGGATTATGTCACCTGGGCCACATCAGCTGGCTAAAATGTTTGCAGAAATATCATTAACCCTCCATGATCATGGATTGCTAACTTGAGTTCACATAATGACTTTTCACTTGCAAACCTTTTAAGTTTATGAAGATTTCATAAATAGCATAATTGTATCATTTAATACTAACAACCCTTGCAAGAAAGTAGTTATAGGGCCTTTCATTCTAGGTTAAAAAAACAAACAAGTCCCTGTGTCTTTTAAGGAGATACTCTCCTATATAAAGATGGTTAAAAGTAACAGACAAAAGTTTTGAACATAGCACAAATGATAGTGAGGAGGATGCTAAAACCTTTTGTGAGTTAAGGTATAAGCCAAGGTGCTGTAAGAAAGAGATCCCACCTACAATGATTTATACAAGATACAAAGTTGTTTCTCTTCCAGATAACAGTTAGAAGCAGGTGGGTGTTTCGGGATGGATGGGCAATTCTACTCCATAACGTCATCCAGGAACAGCTTGTTATCCCAGCCTCTGGTAGGCTTTTCTATGGTAGAAGCTGGTTCACCAGCATCACACAGACCTTCCAGCTGGACTGAGAAGGAAAGCGTGAGAGGAGGAGGAACAGTTTCCTTTACAAAGGATGTGACCAGAAAGGTACATACGTCACCTATGCTCACATCTCATTGGAAAGGTATTAATCAATTGGTCTCACCTAGCTACAAGAAGGGGTGAGATTTCTTTTATCTCTAACTTGGCAGCCATATGCCCTGCTTAAACTCAGGAGATTGTACAACTGGAGAGGAGAAGAGAACAACAAGTATTGGGAAATACTTGGCAGTCTATGCCAAAGTCTTATTTTGGTCTTTTTATGGTCATGATCATACTTATACTGAAGATGCAAATAGGAGTTTTTGAAATGTCTGTGGATTCCTAAAATGCATTAACTGAAAAAAACTGTCCCATTTTACTTCTAATTTAGCTTATTGCCTATAATTTGTCAATTCCTAAATGCTATAAATAAATAATAGGCTCTCCTTGGAGAGGTGTTTAAAAATATCATTATTTTGATCAAGCTTTGGGGAAATTTTATAGGTATGGAGGTAGCCCAGATTATCTTTATGACCCTCCTTATCCTTTCTCCTCTGTATAAGATGCACAGAGATAATGTGTTACTGGAAATATTGCAAGGCAGCTTCCCTTGAGAATACTTAAATCCCATAGTGATAAGGCACAACTTGTAAACAGTGAAAGCTGTAGTAAAGCTTATCCATGGGGAATACATCCCAAGACCTCCATATGTCTGAACACCTGGATAGGATCAAATCCTGTATATACTGTTTTTTCTTTTCTATTCTTTTTTTTTTTTAAGATTTTATTTGTTTATTTTTCTGTGTGTGTGTGTGTGTGTGTGTGTGTCTGTGTGTGTGTGAGAGAGAGAGAGAGAGAGCACAAGTGGGGGAGAAACAGAGAGGGAGAAGCAGGCTCCCCTGCTAAGCAGGGAACCCCAACATGGGCCTCGATCCCAGGACCCCAGGATCATGACCTGAGCAGAAGGTAGATGCCTAACTGACTGAGCCACCCAGGCATCCCTATATACTGTTTTTTCTATACGTGTGATAAAGTTTGATTTCCAGATTAGGTAAAATAAGAGATTCATAACAATAGTAATAGAACAATTATAACAATATACTATAATAAAAGTATGTGAACATAGTCTCCCTTTTTTTCCTCAAAATATCTTATTGTAGTGTACTCATGCTTCTTTTTGTGATGCAAGAGGATAAAATGTCTATGGATGAGAAGAAGGGAGGGGAATGACCCAGACATTGTGACCTAGTGTTAGGCTATTGTTGACCTTCCGACCACACGACAGAAGGAGGATCATCTGCTTTGGATACTGGTCGACCACAGGTGACTGAAACTGTAAAAGGTGAAACCACGGGACTACTGTATCAGTAATTGCCATTGCTCCTGGAAGAAAAGAATGAAATATAATAGAATTAACATAAAAGTATTATTTTTTCTTTTTCTTTTTTTTTGGAGAAGTGAAGACTGTTAGAAATTCCTAAGACAACTTAGCGCTTTGAAAAGTTATTTAATTTATGTAGTATTAGGTTTTGGTGACAAGCAGGGAAAGTATGACAGAGGTCACCAAAGGAAGTTTGAATGTATCCCAATTAAACAGAAGTGGTTTCCGATCACTTCCTCCTGTGTGCCAGGGAACCTGGATTTTTGAAACCATTTTTATACATTTATGAACTTGGTTCTTTTTTTTTAATTCCCAGAAATCTGATTTGTGCTTTCATTAATGTTGTATTGTAAAACTGTGCTATTCGATATGGAAACCACTCGCCACATGTGGGTATTGAGCACCTGAAATGTGGTTAGTTCATAAATGTAAATATACACTGGATTTCAAAGACTTACTATGAAAAATAATGTAGACTATCTGATGATTTTTAACACTGGTTTCTTGCTTAAGTGATAATATTTTAGGTACATTGTGTTAAAATAGATTACGAACACTAATTTACCTGTTCTCACTTTTTTAATGTGACGACTAGAAAATTTTTAATTACCCTCTGAATCATATTATTCTTCTGTTGGACGGTGCTGCTTTAGAAGCTGCGTAAGAGAAAGGATCTCTTTTTCCAGCCTTCAATTGACCTACGGCACGTTGTCCTAATCGACAGAATGTTAAACCATCAGCCTCTCCACCCTATACGCTCTCATACGGCAAATCAATGCAAGGACATTGATGGTGTAGCCAGAGTCATGGATCTTGGGTTGAAAACTTTCCAATGATGGCTGCCTTACTACTCTACATGATGATCTTTTGCATTTATGGACAAGTCTAACGTTCAGAAATGCTCTACAGGGGGAAGAAATTTGGCTCTCTGTACTTTTAACTTCGAGGACATTTTCCTCTAGCATCATTAAAATAGATCCAATGCTTCTCGCCCGATGAGTCTTACCATTTAATTCAACTTAAGAATTGCCACGTACTGTGTAAGGAACTGAGCCATCATGCTCCTTATCTAGCCCCAGCTCGTCTGCTCCTCCCCAGAACAAACAGAACAATTCCTGTTCCTCTTCCTTGTTGGACTCATTTCTCGTTTGTCAACAGAAGCTCTTTTGTCAGAATATTCGTTCTCCCAAACTCTGCAAACACAAGTGTATGGATAAAAGCAAGAGTTTTTATAAGATGAAAATATTCATTAGTGAACTGACCTCTAAAAAGATTGGTCTGCATTCAACCAGCCTTTTTTAGCTTAAAACTCGCGTCTCGAGAACACAAGAGGTCCTTCCAAGATTGAAACACCAAAGGATTGAGAAGCACCAGGGGAAATTTGATGGAGCCTTTCAGAGGGTGATTTTTATGACAATGGAGCAAAGTTCATGTGATGTGAATTGTCTCATGCTATCAAACAATTTTTTGTCAAGAAGGGTTTTTTGCAAACAAAAAATACCACCACACTCCTATGAAAGGTATGGCCTATCACGTGGCCCAAAGGTTAGGTGAACGAATGTATCAGGGAATATCTAGGAATGTAAATTTTATAACCTGGAGAGTAGGATACTGTATACTTTCAAAATTCTATTACATTTTCTTTCTCAATTCGGCATCCTACAATTTAGAAAGAAAAATCCCAAATCATTACCCTTTTCTCCCTTCCCTCTTGCATTCTCTTGAGGTTTTTAAGTACCTGATGATACCTTCTGAGGTCTTTTTTGTGATCTGAATGGTGCCCCCCCCCAAATATGTCCCTGTTTTCATCCCTGTAACCTCTGAGTGTGATCTTATTGGATAAAGGGCCTTTTCAGATGTAATTATGGGTCTCAAGGTGAAATTATCTGGGTGATCCTAAAGCCAATGATAAGCGTCCTTATAAGAAACAGAAGAGAAAGGGCCCCTGGGTGGCTCAGCGGGTTAAAGCCTCTGCCTTCAGCTCAGGTCATGATCTCAGGTCCTGGGATCGAGCCCCACATAGGGCTCTCTGCTCGGCAGGGAGCCTGCCTCCTCCTCTCTCTCTGCCTGCCTCTCCGCCTACTTGTGATCTCCCTCTGTCAAATAAATAAATAAAATCTTAAAAAAAAAAAAAAGAAACAGAAGAGAAGACAGAGAGGAGGCCATGGGAAGATTGAAGGAGAGACAGGAGTTAGGCAGGCACAATCCCCCAAAGCACCCAGAGCCACTAGAAGCTGGAAGAGGCAAGGAAGGAGTCGCTCCCAGAGCTTTCAGAGGGAGCATGCCCTTGTGGACACCTTGATTTTGAACTTCTGCCTTCCAGAACTGTGAACAAATACATTTCTATTACTTTAAGTCTCTAGGTGTGTTATCAACTTGTTAAGGCAGGCTTGGGAAACTGATATAGCCTTGCTTGTGAGAAAAAGCCCTAACTTATAAAACTAGCTGAGGAAAGGGGAAGGAACTAGTCAACTCTCATTCTTTACTTTTGGCCCAGGTACCTGTTGTGCATTTCCTCGGTATCCAAGTTGGGCTGAAGGGATGAGTGACAGGTCAGCCCTAAATCATATTTAGGTAATTTAAGCAAGTTATTTTGTCTGCTTGGGTCTAAGTTTGCCCACCCCTAATATAAAAATTACAAATTCAATCAGAACATTCCAAACTCACATCTTGGGGAATTCTGTTTTGGAGGATGTGAACAGGTGTACCCCCACAATATCCTCCCCCAAAGTCAGAGACTATGTGTGGATAAAGTTCTGTGTTCAGATAAATTTAGAAAGCACTGGGCCAGATTTGTGCTATGTGACCTCACCCCCTGATTATGCTGATTTGAACCAGGGTTCTTTGCCGGTTCCTAGAAACGGGGGACAAGTGAACTCAGGGCTATGAGATAGTGACAGTCCCCCTGTGTGAAGAAATGTAGAGAAGGCAATGATGCAAATCAATGAAAATGCAGCAGATGTGCCGAGAGAGAAGCAAAAATGGGAGACCAGGTGGCCTCGGAGATGGAGAAAGATGGAGCAATGATCTCCCGGCAAATTTCGGGTTCTTTGGTTTCCAGGAGATGCCTGTATGACTTGTAAACGCTCTTCTTTTTGCCTAAGGTAGTTTGAGTAGGGTTTTGTTACTTGCCCCAAATAGCATGGACTGAGACAGGAAGATTAGCACTTGGTATCTAACATATATGTTCATCTCAAATACAGAGTGAGGGGTGCCCGACTGGCTCATTCAGAAGGGCATGGGACTCTTGATCTCTGGGTCATGGGTTCAAGTCCCACAGTGGGTGTAAGGATTACTAAAAAAATAAATAAACTTAAGCTATATATGTATAAGTACAGAGAGAAAAGTACTGTGAAACACATCTAAGCTAGAGGCCTAACGATGGTAGGTAAAGGTTCAGGTAAATAACAGAGGAGAAGAAAATGAATTTTACAATTTCACAATTAACTTCATCTCTTACATCTTAGGAGTAATTTAGTTAGTAAGAGGTAAGCATAAAATGTAGTGCATAATCCCTGTTCTCAACGACTTTACTGTAACCCTGCTAATTCAGAACTAATATTTTCCCCAAATAGATTTTTTTTTAAGATTTTATTTATTTGAGAGACAGAGAGGGAGAGAGAGAGTGCTAGGGTGAGAGGCAGAGGGAGAGAGAGAAGTAAGTGCCCTGCTGAGCAGAGAGCTCAACTCAGGGCTCGATCTTAGGACCCCGGGATCATGACCTGAGCCAAAGGCAGATGCTTAACCCACTGAGCCACCCAGGCACCCTCCAAATAGATTCTTGATGACATCTGTATATAGTTTATAAAGGGTCACTGGTTTTAACCAAGTGGAACAAAAGTACTACTTCCATAATAACTATTACATAACTAGGACTGAACAAAGATTTAAATGAGTGTCTCTGCCATTTTTTATGGGCTTACTACATTTTGAAGAGTAATTATGAGACTGTCTTGTGCATGTAGATGTGTCTAAATGTTTTGTGTTCATGTATTTAATCTCATCCCCTTAATCGAGTATATCAACTCTATCTTCAGGTAATTTTTACCCACTGAGAGGGTTTCCATCTGTAGTTTTGATGTAGAAACCACTATTTTTCTGAGAATCAAAAAGGACACGCTTACACATCAAAGGATATTCAGGCTTTTCAGACTTCAAATAATAACCGTATGCTGTATTTTTCACAGTGCATGATCTTGGGCTTTAATGAGTGTGATCTCTTTCGTATTTGGAATTTCTTAAAGCCTAGGAAGCAAGCAGTAATGGGCTTAAATAGATTCAGTTGTCTTTCATGTTAGACCTCTTGGGGGGATCCCTCAGTACTACATGTCTGAAAATAGAACCTAGATGTTCCTAACTCCCCACCAGGCAGTCTGTTAGATCTTGCTGTGCTCAGGTGTCTGCCCTCCATGGTGGGAAGAAAGTGCCGGCAAGGTGGTCTGGCAGATTCCAGGGCATCAACACAGGAATTATGGGGAAGAAGATTGGAGTCCAGATCAAAACTTCAAAGAAGCAGCAGAGCCCTTCAGAGTAGAACTCATCAGATGGTTACTTTAGGGGCTAATTTTAACTTGGCAAAGGTTTCTAGTAACTTTTTCCCTTGTGTTTATGTATCATTCCCAACGATACACTGTTGTTAATGGGCCTACAGATAGGAGTAAATGCACCCAAAGCATCCCTTAACTTCTGGGATTCTACAAAAGGATCCTTTTGCCCAATTTAAATTAAAACTTAAAATATTTTTAAATGTTCACGTTTTCCTGATTTTGACAGTAACACATCTTCATTGTGGAACCTGGGGGGCAGGGTTAAGGATACAAGAGACGATAATAAACATTTAAAATCTCATCAGCCCAAGCCACTGTTTCTATTTCAGCAAAACTTCTTCCAGGCTTTTTTGCCTATGCATATATATTTAATCTTCTTGAGATTTTTTTTTTTTTTAATTTCAAAACCCTGGCTAAGCCTTCTCCACATTATTGCAAACTATTTGTAAACAGTTCTCTTCAAGGTTGGTACACCCATATATGTTGAAAATAAAATAGCTCAGCAGAAAGATTTAAATGGCTCTTCTTGATGTTTTGAAGTTCAGTACAGCTAAGAGTTTGGAGACCTGCAGAGGGAAAGGACAGTTCTCTCCTCCTTGAGTTGAGAGGAGAAAGGAAGAGGAGAAACTTCCTTCCTGCAGTTTAAATGGCGACTAAATCTGTGTTATTAGCTGAGCGACATAGGCTGTACCTTCTCCATGTGCTCATGATACGAAGTCACCTCCAGGCACAAGTCACATTTCTAAATGGTCTAAGCTACCATATTCATGAAGGAGTGTTAGATCGTGCTGGTAAGTATCTGGTCCTAAACCAAATTTTAATGACTGTTCTATCAGTCCAGTAACAAAAATTTTCAAAGAAAGATAACCCACAGTCTGAATGCAAGTGGGGTGGGCATCTGCCACTGTATCCTCAGGGCCTAGCAGAGTCCACAGCACATTAGTAGATATCCATAAATATTTCTGAAAAATCACCCCATGAACGAGTCCTGATGGTGCATGGAAAGCATCATTTATTCTAAGACCTGAATCAAAATTTAAGGGTCCAAAACTTGAACCTCTGACAGATAGAAATGAAAATACCTTCCTTTTTCTACACATGATCTCCCTCAAACCAATGCACCAAAAAACTGCACCCCCACATGATTCAAGAAGCTGCAGAGAATGTGGAGACAGGGAGGGAAGAGGGCGTTAAGTATTATTACCAAAAGCCACCCCTTAGATTCAAAATCCCTTCAGTACCTTGGAGGAATTCCCCAACACATAAACCTACTTCTGTACTCCAACAGTTCCACTTAGAATTGCTAATATAAAGAGAAGCCTCACCACTACTCTTGTGTATCCTTTTGTCTAGAGACCAGAAGGGGAAAATTAATCCATGAATTTGGCTTCCATGAATTAAACCACAACGAGTCTGCAGAAGGTCTGGATCAGCATCCAGAGAGGCCGCAAGGTTCCTGAAAAGAGTGTGTAGGGGTGGGTGTAAAGAGGTCTTGATAAAAAGGTTCTTCAGGGGATCTGTAGGCAGCTAGAGTTTGGATTTTAGTCCACGACAGAGAAGAAGTAAAAGAGGCAGGACGTAAAGGGCAGGCTCAATCGGTTCAAAACCAAATGGGGAATTTCTTGAGTAGAGTCTTTAGTTCCTCCTCTGCCTGCAGAACCACAACTTGCTTCTCTGTCTTCCCGACTGGACCATGTTCCCTAAAAGCAGGAACCACAGCCTCTTTCCTGCTCCTTGCCCAATCTCAAGAGGAAGGATTGCGAGAAGGCAGATGCTACCCACAAATTTCTTGGGCATTTGCTCATGTCTCGCAGATTTGGGTGGAATTCAAGGGAAACTTCTTAACTTTTTACCTTGTTGACCTCATAGGGACCTCAGGAAGATCTGGCGGAGGCTCCTATTCTGAAACCTAGGACTGGTTCCTATTCGCTAGCCTGACGTGGGGGTGACTTGGCTCTAATGCTCTCTCCCAGAGGGACAGGGGTGCACAAGCATGCAATGAAATTCCATCATGAAGACAGAACTATCTCAGTCGGCTAAGGGTGAATCGTTTTCAGCTTCACAGACCATTATGCCGTGCCAGGCAATCATGGTAGCTACCTCTCCACTTGTCTTCTGCTTCTGGGATTGGTGATATTTATGCATTCGTTCGACACTTATTGAGTGCTTTCTGTACTCAAGGATATAGACTCTGTTCGGGACACAAAGACTGAAGTCAGGGTGGCACAGAGACATTGTAGATGGCTGCAACAGAGTGAGAGAAAACAACAGAAGTGTGGGCAAGTAAATGAGGGTGACAGTTTAAAAAAGTGTTATTGGGGAGGGATGAAGGGTTTGCCCAGGTTTGTCCTTACTCTTACAGGAAAAGTGGGAATTGGCCAGATTGAGAAAGGAGGGTCAGAAGTTCTTAGAAAAGGGAAGACTACGGCAAAGGTTGAGAGGTATTCAAGCAGGAGTGGCTCCAAGCACGGCCGACAGAAGAGCTTTGTTTAATTTAATTGACTCCTCCAAGACGTCCATCAGTTCCATCCAAACCACACCATATAAACATATAACTAAGAAAAAACTATGCAGAAGACATTTCAAATCAATGGACTCTCCAATTGGAATTGGAACCCCCAATTCCAATCTGATCCTTGGCCCAAAATAGAAGTTCTGGAGGAGCCACCCTGGGAATGATTCCTGCATATCATTCCAGAAGGAGAGTGAGTGGTAAAGTCTTTGCCACATCCAGTGTCCCCATCCCTGCTAGACTTGATTTCTCCAATGTTCCTTCCTTTCCTGGCTGGAGTTGTTGGCTTAGGTAGAGTTAAAACTGTTATAGACAAGTTGTATGCCAAACAAGGTAGCAAATACCCTTTCTATGTTCTCTCTGGTCTTGTCTACCAAGAGAATTTGAGTTTGCTGATGTCAGGGACCATATCCACCTTATTCACCTCTGCTTCTCCAGTGCCTACTAGAGCGCCTGCATATAATAGATACACAATCATTATTTTTTGGATGAATGAATTCATGGAGGAATGAGCAACTATGGATACTGGTGAGTAATATTGTTTTATTTATGATCATAGAAAGAAGGAATGTTTTGGCGTGCCTGGGTGGCTCAGTGGGTTAAAGCCTTTGCCTTCGGCTCAGGTCACGATCTCAGGGTCCTGGGATCGAGCCCCACATCAGGCTCTCTGCTCAGCGGGGAGCCTGCTTTCTCCTCTCTCTCTGCCTGCCTCTCTGCCAACTCGTGATCTCTCTCTCTCAAATAAATAAATAAAATCTTAAAAAAAAAAAAAAAGAAAGAAGGAAGGAATGTTTTGCTTAATGTTACCCACTGAAGATAAACTTGTTTGAAAAGTAGTTCAATGACGTCAAGACTAATTGCCTGTTATTATAGACGTATTCCAATTCTTAGAGAAATAAGCATAATTTTCAAAGTGTAATTACATCTGACATTAAGTGACTTCTCTGTGGACTCCCTTCTGACAACAGAAAATTTAAAGCTCCACAGTGCAACAACAGTGACTCACCTTCTCGTCTGAGGGCTGCTCCTCCCAGCTCAAGTATGACGTTGGCTTAAAAGAGAAACCACCCCCATTCTAAATAAATATCACATTTGGACAACTCTTCAAGGATGAACATTTTATTGGACTATAGGCACTTGGCAGAGTAAATATGTGGTTACAAAGTGCTTTAAGTCTATTTGCTTTAGATAGTGACCAGAAAAACCCATCCACAGTGTAGATTTTCTTTCTTGAAGTTCCAGACTTCAGAAGTCAAGTCCCCAAACCCGCTTACTTAAAGTACGAAGACACACGTAGCCAACTTTTTTGCCTAGTGAACCTGATTGTTTTAGTCAGTGAGGTCCTTCCCTTTCCCAGATTAAAACCGCTATGGAGTATATAGCATTTAGCACTTTTGGTAGAGTGAAATTCACTCATCTGGCAGAACTGTGAAACCCTTGGAAATCACAGACTGCAGTCTGGAGGGTTATAAAACCAGACTCGAGAATCTTTGCAATAAAATGTAGAAGACCAGGCCCAGAGCCCTGCAGTTCTTCACACTCAGCCCTCTTTATAAAAGCTTTTGGACAGATTGGAATCTTATCCTTGTAGTTTCCAAAATATTTTTTTTTTTAAAAAGAGAGTTTTTTCCCTGCATGATTCAAGGCCTCACTGTCTCCACTCTAAGCTGCAAAGGGGAAAAAAAATGACAAGCTAATTTTTTTCAAGGCAAATATTCTCTTTGTGAAAGGTCAATAGTAACATAACTCATTTAGAGTCATGGAATTTTTCCCAAAAACCATGTCCTGAGGTTTTATGCATTTCTAATGGATTTGCCTGGAGGAGAGATTCCCCAGAGTGGCCCGCAGATGATTTGCATGCTGCTCGTTTAAATTACAATAACCTTGCTCTAACCTGGGAACCACTGAAGCAACACATACAAGTCTATTAAAAACAAGACAAGCTCATAGGAATATGAAGTTACTCCATTCAGCACGTTAAAATGAATAGGAATATTTTTAATGAACTTTAGTTTCCTCTTCCATCTTCAAATGGAACAATCATCCCACTTAGTCGAGTGAATTTGTCTTTTGTGAAATATGTACAGAAAAGTTATTTGTGTCCTCAAGTATGTCTCCCATGTAGTGCCCAGGACCCTCTGGTCTCCGAGATGGGTAAAGGGAGGGCACTGATCATCATCCATCCAATGCAGATGTACTTTCTTTTAGGGTTGGAACAATTTCTTAATTTTCCAAGGGGTCCAAGAAGCCCTGAGATGAGCAAAGGAAGGAAGCTGGGAAACGCCAGTATGGGCTCCAGCAGGGCTGGGACCTCCCTGCTCGCTGACATTCTGCTGGAGAGAAGGGCAGTCCTTGGTGGGGCTGCGCACTACTCCTTTGGCTCCCAGCCTTACTGGGCAGTGCATCTGACCATCTGGCTGTCTGCCTCTTGGACTTTGGACTTGATCTAAGGGAAGGCTCCCCAAGGGCAGAAAGCCCAATTAAAAACGTCTCCCTGCCTGACGGCAAGCCCCAAACAGCCCCGGGGGGGTGGGGGGTGGAGGGGGGGGTTGGATGCTGGTCTCACGTGTCTTGAGCAGCTCGACACCTGCCAGTTCTTGGGCAAGGCACTAGGGATATGAAAGTGACTTGAGAAGGCAGGGAGCCATTACTCAAGGCTGTGTATCTCTAGCAGGAAGCACACATGATTAATAAACCCCAGTTTCTGTCCTTGAAGAGAGAGGCCCCAGGAGAGACGGGAAGTAAACACAATTTCAATACTTTGTGCTCAGTGCAAGGATATGAGTGAGCACTGGGTACTGCAGGGACCAGGGAGCAGTGGTCTCTACCTTCTTCATCACTTCATAGATGTGATTCAGTATGAGACTATAATGATACTGATTGTTATTCATTCTTTATCACCTAGAAATTCTTCATGGGGTGTTGGACAGAGAAAGATTTTAATTCCTGCTGGAAGAGTTAAACTGTGGGACAGATTCTCTAAACAGCTGATATAAACTAGCTGAGGATGATCAAAACAAGCTTTTAGGACAGTGTGTTGGGATGTAATATTAAAATCTGTGGAAGGAAATGTCAAGAGGTACCACCTGGGACTGATGCTTTTAGGGAATGATATAGTATTTTCTGGAAGGATAATAGAGCACAGCTTCTTAATCTTCTGCAAGTAAGTTCTTTAACATTAACATTTCTAGGTCAAGATCCATTGAAAAGATGTATTTGTGTCTATTTCCATGAAAGCGTAAATTCCAGGAGAGAGGAATGGAGTCTTTTCCACTATAGTATCTCTGGCACCTGGGACATCACAGGGACTCAGTTAGTAATTTACTGAATGACCAAACAAATGATTTCCACTTTCGGTGACATCTTTGGAACTTGATTGGAACTTGATGATGTACATCTTGGTTTTTCATTTTCTCTCTCTTTTTCTCCTTCCCGTTTATTCACTTTATTCCCTTTCTGGGAATGAATCAGGACTATTTCAATGGACAAAGTTGTCATGGTTTGAAAACTGGCATATTTTTTCCCTTAAATTCCCTTAGGTCTTTTAATTTATGACAGACAAAGCACCTTATCTTTTCTTCTTCTTCTTTTTGTTGTTGTTGCTGTCGTTATTATGCCTAGCACAGACCGAGACATACGGCCGCTCTTCGAATAATGCTCGCTTAACCCGTAGTCTTTTATACTCAACAATCAGCTAAGGCCCCTCCACTCAGTCTAAGGCTAATCTGGAATGCTTTCAGGCTTAAACATGCCAAGGAAATTTACTTGCCTTATCTGAATTTTCCCAAAAGGTGATTAATAAGAATCAACGTGATTAATTACCAGGAAATTGATAGCAGAATTAGTAAGAGGCTCAGAAAGCCCCGCAGACCACAACCTTCCTCCGTTTGTGCTCCGCTTCCCCGGGACTCTCTCAGGCACAATCTCTCAGGGGCTGCCCTTCTTCACCACTGATCCTTCCCCGCAGTCTGACTGTGGACGGACGCTGAGTCCTTCAGACACAGCGAAGTTGCTCGTGGATGGTGAAGCTGGATTTCCAACATGCATCTGCATTCTTACCAAAAACTAAAAAGCCTCAAAGTACATTAGAGGAAAACATGCAGTGTATCGGAAACTGTGCTCCTACTGTTTTCTTTGTCTTTGCTGGAACAGCCACTGACTCCCTTGGACATCCTCAGCTGCCTCTCCCCCAAACACTTCCTATTAAAATGCTAAAGCCACAAATCACTGTAGAGCGGTTCAGGGCCACGAAGGTCTGCCTCAGTGTGCGTGGCCTGTGTGCATTTCCCCTGCTTTCATTAAACATAGTAAGGAAGTAATTTATTATTATTATTATTATTATTATTTTTGGTAACCACTTGTGTGCCACCCCTAAGCATACCCATAACTATTAACCTTTGGCTGAGTTTGTGCAAAGAAATACTTAGGCCAGATTGTCCCTTTCACTCTTCTGAGGGCTGCCCTAGGGTACCCTCCCCCACCTCTTGTGAACCTAGGAGAGCGAAGTTTGGAGCATTCTCCACCACCCACTGGCACTCGTGTACACCAGCAGCCGTAATCTCCTCTGTCTCCACACTGACAGCGGTACCCTGGGCCAGGCTGCTGGTCCCTCCCAGGACTTCTTCCACAGAACCCTGGCTCTCCCTGGGAGAGGTGTGGTGAGCTCTGGAAATGCAATCTTCTTGTGGCCCGGCCAAACCCTCCACCATGGCCGTGACCCCTCCTCCTTCCTGGGCATCCGGTCTGGAAGCCTCCTCTGTGACCTCCCTCTCAGCGGGCTCCTCGGCCTCTGCTTGCTGCTCTGGGGGGCCGAGGCTGCTGGCGCCCTGGGTGAGCCCTTCACAGGCTGGCCGAGCCCCCAGCAATCCCCCCAACTCCACCCTGCCGGCCTCCGCCTCCGCCTCCACCTCCACCTCTGGAGGGGAAGAACGGGCCTCCCTCTCACTGACTTCACTCCCTTCACAGCTGTCCTGACTGGAGGCAGCTGCTCGATCGGCCTCTGTGTCGATTTGGGTTGTTTCCTCTAATTTTTCAATTTCTGGGGGAGCACTGCTCTCTTCCTTTGAAGCGTTCTCAATCTCGAGGGTGGCCGATTCCAGGGGCACTTCGACGGTCACCGTCAACAAATTTCTGAGCTCCTTTAAGGAGCCGGAGACAGAGCTGGCTTCTGGCTTTTCGTGGGTGGGTTCTCCGTCCTCAGGAGCCCCTCCAAATTCCAGCTCTGACGAGGGTGTGCCCAGGGCTCCAGCCGTGTCCTCTGTAGCCACGAGAGCCACAGCAGGGTCATCTGTGCCTGAAGCAGTCCCCTGTCCAGTCCCGTCTGGGGGAGGGGGAGGGACAGGGAAAGACGGGCTTTCTCCTTTGGCCAACGGACTAGGGACCCCAGGCTGCTTCTTCTCCCCTGACTCCTGGAATACTTCGTTACTCAGTGTCTCGCTCTCTGAAACTCCTGGCAGAATGGTCGAGGCCCTCCTGGCAGGGCTGGCCTGGTTTGATCCTGTGGAGGTTTTTAGGTCAGTTAAGCTGGACACGCTTTCACTGGGTAAGGCCATGTTGTCTTCAAACAAGTTGTGTTTCTTCAGGAGAGTGGCTTCCTTTATCACTGAGAGAGACCAGAAAACACAACATGACTTTGACCCTCTGCCACGGCCACCTTGGATTTTCCGATGTTATCCAGAAACCAAACTCCCTTCCCAGCTTTTCTGACTACCTACATTTCTCAATGTCAATTCCAGCTGATAGCCACCCTCTCTGGGTCTCCTTCCCTCATGACCAAAGCCCACCAGCGCGTTTTCTACTCTGGATCTCTGTCGTGTTCATTCATTCACTCCTTCACTCATTCCTGGATGCAAAGTGGGCATCCACTATGGGACAGGCTCTGAGAATTCAAAGATGAATAAAATAGGGCTTTTGCTTCCTAGGAGCTCACAACCTAGGAAAGTATCGTCTGTAACAGTCACAGAGGCCCCACCACAGGGCCAGGCCTACATTTCTCTGCTTCTTCTCGTAGTCCAGTCCTGAGTGTGTGCTGGGCACTCAGTAGTGAGCATGCAGAGAGAGCCTTGTTGGCCTGCGGTGTCTAGAATGAAGACCTATGTGCATCTAGCTGAGTCTCAGAGGCCTCGAGAGCACTCAAAACTACAAGGACAACGATAGTAGCCAACATTTTTGACCACAGGCCTCCACGGTAGCTGTGCAGGCTGTCCGGTGGCCAACGGTGTCATATCCAAGGGGGTGCCCCTCACATCAGAGACAGCATACATTTGTGTATTCGGCGGAATTTTCCGGGAACGAGCAGTAGAGCATCCTACTCTGATAAAATCGGTATGTCACGGCAATTTTTTTTTTTTTTTTAACAGAGGACAGCCAAGTGTCTGGAGAAAGGGAGGCTTTTCCTAATGGGCGGAAAGGTGCCACGATGGAATGGCAGTGGGTTTGAGGGAGCCCTTCCTGTCAGATGATGTGCTGACATCTTTACATTTCTCATCTCATTGGATCAGCTACTGGGGATCGTGCTTGGCCTGTCTTGTTTGTGGAGGGCTTTTGGTGATCCTAACACCTTTGTCATGGAGACTGGACACGTTTCAGGCCTATAGTTTAGGGGAACGGCCCTGTCCAGCATATTCTTATCAAAGTTGTCCTGCCCCCGGTCCCATCCCAAGCAAGGCCGAACTCCACAGGGCAGTGGGCGCCGGAGTCCCAACAAGGTTCACAGAGCACTGTGTCGGCGCCCTGTGTCTGCTTCTGTGCAGCTGACAGGATGTGAAGAATGTGCTGAGCAGGCAGCTGGCAACCCCTGCTCCTGGAGTCACCTCCTCCTGCCTCAGGGAGGGGTTGGGAGTCATTGGCTAAAAGCACCTGTTCTCCTTTGTTCTGTCTGGAGCAGCTGGAGGAAGACAGCTGTTCATGAGACAGTCTGGCCTTAAGCTCCCCAAACCTCGGTTTTCTGTGAAAAATGAAGCTTGACGTTTCTGTCTCCTAGAGTTCTTATGTGTAATTCAAAGGGATAATATTGAATGAGCCAACATAGTGTGTGTCAGATCATGACTCTCAGTCAAGGTTTCTATCCCTCTCTCTCTTCTCCTTTCCTCTCTGTCTCCCCAACAAACCAGGTGTGATTTCCTCTTCCCCTTTCATACCTGAGTTGAGAAACCTAGCTGGCCTCCCTGGGTCCCCCTGAAGGAGTCCTCGCCTGTATCTGCTGTTCCCTCCAGTACCACGGAAGTCTTCCTCACCTTTCAGAGTCTCATCAAGGAGGCGCTGATGTAAAATCTCCTCGTAGACGTTTTCCACATGAATCATATTGGTGTGATCGGCAAAAATGAACTGCTCGTACTTCTGGAGCTCCTGGAGGGTGAGAGGTAGGAAGACAGAGGACAAGGCATGCGATGCCCCTTTGGAGAGGAGGTACAGGGAGTATGACTCACACTCAAGATCCCCTCCTTGGAGTGCGGGACACTTGGCCACTGTTCATCCCCTTTCCTTTCCCAAGCCACCCAGGCACGATGTCCCGTACTCCACACATGCTCTGTGTACTTTAGGGATGTAGACAACACAGATTTTAATCATCTCAAGGCCCATTCTATGAGTCCATGGATCTTAAGGCCCTCTTTTTTTTTTTCCATCACAACCAAAATGTTTCCTTCTTCCTTTTTTTTCCCTTTAAACTCCAATAGTAACTTACCAAGGTGTAAGTTACACACAGTAAAATGTACACATTTTACAAGTACATCTCAGTAGTTTTAGATATATAACAATATCCATGGAACCACAACCCAGATCAAGATACTTAATATTTCCAGCACCCTGTGCCTTTTTCCAATCTACACCCCCAATAAGAGATAAGCCCTACTCTGATGTCTGCCACGACCAATTAGTTTTCTTATTTATTTATTTATTTTGAGATTGAGAGAGAACACATGTGGTAGGGGGAGAGGAATGGAGGGGGAGGGAGAGAGAGAATCTCAAGCAGGCACTGAGCTGGACACGGGGCTCGATCTCACGACCCTGGGATCACGACCTGAGCCAAAGGCAGATGCTTAACTGACTGAGCTGCCCAGGAGTCCCTAGTTTTTCTAATTTTTGAACTTTACATAAATTGAATCATGTATTCTTGTGTGTTTGGTTTTGAGGTTCATCCATGCTGCCACGTCTATCAGTAGCTCGTTTCCGTTTATTGATAAAAGGCATTCATTCTATAGACAAACTACAATTGTTCAGCTATCCTCCTATTGATGGTGTTCAGATTTGTTCATTTGTGAACTGTTATGAATACAATTGCTTTAAACATTCCTGTGCATAACTTTTTTTGGATTTAAGGACTTTTTTTTTTTTTTTAATCTTTCGTGTATCCCTAGAAGTGAAATTGCTGGGTCCTGGACTAGATGTCTGTTTAACTGTATTAGAAGGGGACCCTTTCCGGGTATGAAGACTCTCTCATCAAGAATTCTTCAGGAACATTCTCCTCTTTCCCAACAGCTGGCCCTGACAGTCACTGATTCCCTCCAAGACAACCCAGGCAGGATGTGTAATTCTTTAACCCTTCCTGCTCTCCAAGGGGTCAGGGTAGGGATCAAACTACCAAATCACATTCCAGTTATCGGTATGAGGACAGAGAGGGATCAAGATGTACCAAATCCCATGCGAGCGATTAACTCAATAATCCGTACAGCTAATGGTGCTCAAAGGGCCCCAAGAGCCAGGGCCCTAGCAGAGGGCTTTGATGCCTTCTGCCTGAAGCGACAGGATTTTCAGCAGGAGATCAGAAGCCACCTAATGCAGTCAACTCAGTGCTAGGACTTGGGGGCCCAGGCCCAGATCACAACAGGCCAGAATGGGGTCCCTTTATATCTACCCTAGAGCAAAGCCGAAGGACTGAAAGACATGAGCTTCCAATCAGCTATGGCTGTGCTCATCCCAGCCCGCCCGCTGCCTCTAGGCTACGAATCGAATCCCCGCTGGCAGGGAGGCTGGCCTGACGCAGTGCCTGGATCTTATTTGATACATAGTCAATACATGTTTGCAGAATAAACAGTAGAGGTTTAAAATTTCAAACAGCTAGTGGCGCCTGGGTGACCTAGTCGGTTAAGACTCCGACTCTTAGTTTTGGCTCAGGTCCTGATCTCAGGGTCGTGAGCTTGAGTCCCGAGTTGGGCTCCGCACTCAGCTCGGAGTCCGTTTAAGATTTTCTCTCTCTCTCTCTCTCTGCCTCTCCCCTCTGCTTGCAACTCTCTCTCTCTCTCTCTCTCTCTCTCTCTCTCGCTCTCAAATAAATAAATAAATCTTTAAAAAAATTTCCAACAGCTAAATAAGTGTGTGGAAAGGAAAAATTTCGTAACAGTCACAACAGTGACACATCCAGCTTTATAACATAGGTCTTCTATATTGACTGATTGAACCGTGACATATGTTTAATTCCTTAGAGCAATTTAATTGGAGTTCCTAATGGTGGGTCTTGGGGAATCTGAATTTTTTTTTTTATAGCTCCCCAGGCAATTTTAATGTGCACTCTGGACTGAGTACCATGGGCCTAGGAAGCTGTGATTTAAAGAACCAAGGGAAACATACATTAGTAAAATAAAGAATCTTTCAGTGGAGCAGATAATCCCGTTATTTATCCATTCTGTAAATCTAGATTTTAAGAAATCTCTTGGCACTGAAATCATATCCTTCATTACTGAAAACTTGGGGTCTCGGTTTCTTTGGAAACCCATCTCTCTTGATTAAAAAATCACAAGAGCATTTTACAGATTGGATATGATTCTACCAATGCTTGGAAAAGGGAACAGATGAGAAAGGGGGACTTTCTCTGTCCTTCTCCTCTTCTGGGAGAAGGTGGCTCTGAGGCCCCCAAATTGCTTTTGGGATTGAAAAACACCCTAAGGGTAATGTCTGTGTGCAGACACATCCTGAAGACTAAGTCGTCCCGTGGGCAGCTAAACTTTTCCAGCCACACATGGCCAAAGGCCAATCATATAGACAGATTCTTTATTCCTGTGGCTTGATCGAACTCCCAGAGATAAATGCCAGGTACTAGATATGCCAAGACTCTAAAGAAAAAGGCATTTATAGAATATAGAAATAACCAAAGAAATTTCTGCAGTAAAATAACTTATGCCAAGGATTTTCATGTTCCAATTCTGGGAGACCCTGTACACTGCCCGAAAGTCCCTTTTAAATTCTAAGAAGCTTTTTATGATCTGCTCCAACAGGAAGAAGGCATTAAAAATGTCCAGGCTCACAGATCATTTCTGAAATGCAGAAATAGTAATAGTAGTAGTACCTGCTATTCACTCAGTGCACACCATGCTATCAGTGAGTCCGAGCTGCGTTCCAGCTCTGGTGGTTACCAGCTCTGTGACTCTGGGCCCAGCACTTAATCCTCAAGTTTCCCATTTGTACAATGAGGATATAAATAGTGCTTCCCCGTAGAGTCATCGTGAGATTACTGGGATGATCCACACAATGTGTTTAACATGGTGTCCAACACATGGTCAGCACTCATCAAATACTAATAATTTAGTCTCCTCAGCCTTAAAGGTACTGCAAAATATATCATCTTCATTTTTAAAGAAGATGGAATCTAGGTGAAGAAAGAGGAAAAGTGACTTGTCCAAGGCCCCAGAGTCAATACACGTGGAGGAGCCAGGACCTGAACCCAGGTCTTGAACCCGCCTCCACAGCTGGGAGCACATGGGCTCACCCATGGCTCTGCTCTGCAGACCAAGTCGCATGTTCATAATCATGGCTGTCCCTGGGAGCAGCTTTAAATGGTTTCCGTTTCATTGACTTCACCAAACAAAGGTTAAAAGAAAAAATACCCTTGTGTAATTGTGTTACTTGACGTCTCTTCCCGGATGTAGTGGTTGAGTTTCAGAAGACTCGTGGTACCCATGAGTCATACTAGGACAAGGAGTACCTGGTGTCCTCAGGGGCTCTATGACAACCCTTAGTTTGGCCCAAAGTCAGATCATTACCTTTGAGATTCTGTCTAGTCCAGGGTTGGCAAATCTGGCAGCTGCTTGCTTTTGTAAATAAAGTTTTACTGGAACACAGAAGCACCCATGGTTAATGTATTGCCTGAGTCTGCTCTTGTGCTTAGCAGAGTTGATAGTTGCAACAAAAGCAGTATGACCCACGAAGCCTAAAATCTTTACTGTCTGACCATTTGCAGAAAAAAATTGGCTAACCCCACCCTGGTCTAGTCTACTATTTGCAAGCGCATCCTAGCAAAAGACCTTGCTTGAACTTCACAGCAATAAAAGCAGACTCTCTGGAGTAACCCATCCTCTTACTGGTTTGCACGTGGATGCCAGTGCCTTCTGCACGGTGGGAAGTGTGATTTGAACCAGTGCCTCTTGAAATATCCTCTTCCGGATGGTGCTGCTGTCATAATCATATTGCTGTCAATAAAGAGATAGAAACATATGCTAAATAGCAACATTGCAATCTGTTAACTTTTGCTTAAACAAAAACTCAGTCACTCACTTGTCTCCCTTTTCCGCTATTTCTGAGGCCCCAGACGGTGTTTCCAAGGTCTCAAAGATCTTACTATGCAATTCTCTCCTACTTTGGGTGGAGGGTATGACTATTAATGACCCATCTTACCCTCCCCTTTACAGATAGGGAAACTGAGGCAAGATCCAAACAGTAACTTCTGCATTAGAAAGAAGTTGGGGACAGAAACAGGGGGTGAGTTTGTCATCACCCCTGTCCTGGGTGGGTCCGTAGGAGCCAAGATCATCTACTTCTTTCACCTCACATCTGAAAAGCAGGATTAGTGTTTTGTAATGATTTCCACAAAGGAAGGGAGGGTCTGGATCATAGCTACCTTAACACTGTGGCCTGTCAACCAAAGAAGTTTAATATCCAGAGCAAGAAAGATATTGATTCAGTGTGCTGCATGAAACAGTCAAACCTAGAAACCAGAGTTTGGTTTAAGATGACACTTTAAAAGGATCACAGATACACTGGAACACAGCCACAGGCCTGTGAGCAGAATGGTCAGGCCAAATAAAGAATAGCTAATGGGACAAAGGCATTTATACTGGAGATGATAACTTTGGGGAAAATTATAGTTCTATTCAAACAACCAAAGGCACTATGTGGAAGAAGGACATGAACAGAGAGAACAGAAGGAATCACCAATGGTGACAACTTTGGCTTCACATCAGGAAGCACGCCCTTGCAGTTCAGTGTCCAGAGAAGAAAGGGACTGTCCAGGGAGGTATAAAGTGTCCTGACATTGGAAGTGAAATTGACATCAATACTATCTTTTCTCTCCAATAGCAAGTTCATTATTACTTGTGTTCCCATAATAAATATTGCTTTTCTTAATTTTTTTTAAAAGATTTTATTTATTTATTTACTTGTCAGAGAAAGAGAACGAGAGAGAGCGCAAGCAGGGGGAGCGGAAGGCAGAGGGAGAAGCAGGCTCCCTGTGAGCAAGGAACCTGATGTGGGATTCGATCCCAGAACCCTGGGATCATGACCTGAGCTGAAGGCAAACCCTTAACCAACTGAGCCACCCAGGTATCCCATAAATACTGCTTTTAATTTCAGTGATTTGGTTGCCATTGTTTCCTACTGTCTATGATGTATTAGGATTGGATCTAAAATTCATGGGCCACCTCCTAGGCTCTGTGGGACTTGGATCTTCTGCTCCAAGACACTGTTTAGGGGGACAGGTACTTAAGAAATTAGTGGAGGGGCCCCTGGGTGGCGCAGTTGGTTGAGCGACTGCCTTCAGCTCAGGTCATGATCCCGGAGTCCCGGGATCGAGTCCCACATCGGGCTCCCAGCTCCATGGGGAGTCCGCTTCTCACTCTGACCTTCTCCCTTCTCATGCTCTCTCTCACTCTCTCTCTTTCCTAATAAATAAATAAATAAAATCTTTAAAAAAAA
>CM052814.1:41131827-41159875 GCA_028533885.1 Nasua narica
TAGTGGACTGAATTTAAGAATTGTTTTAGCTCTAGGCTCACCACTGACTAGCCTGTTGAGCTTAAGTAAGTCATGTTAGCTCTTAGTGAGTCAGTTTCCTCATCTTATAATGGAGACATATTCTCATTGTCTCACAAGTCCTTGTGAGGATCAAACAAAACATTATAGGTTAAAAACAAAAAAGCTTTACAAATAGATCATATATGTGCAAGCTGACATTATTAAAACCCATTTTGATATATATATACTTAAGCAGTAAGCACATTGAAAACAATTTCAGGGGTGCCTGGGTAGCTCAGTCATTTGGGTGTTTGCCTTCAGCTGGGGTCATGGTCTCAGGGTCCTGGGATCAAGCCCCCCATAGAGCTCCTTACTCAGCAGGAAGCCTGCTTCTTCCTCTCCCACACCCCCTGCTTGCGTTCCCTCTCTCATTATCTCTCTCTGTCAAATAAATAAGTAAAATCTTTAAAAACAAACTAAAATTTCATATGGCAGGTGTCTCTTTTTTTGGAGATTATGATTTTTCTAAAAAATGTTGGCTAGTTTGAATGGGTTTTACTATATTGTAAGCTCTTTGAAGAAGGAAGCTGTGCCTTACCTATTTTTACATTATGTAATACCTATCACAACGCTTTGCTGAGAGTGGACAGCCAATAAATATCAAGGGTAATTGCTCTATCAAGGACAGGGCACTTTGAGCGATGGACAAGAATCCCGAGGACCCGTGGTTCCTACAGTTGCCACTAGATGGCAGAGCAAGCACGAAAGTCATGCTGGGGCCCCGATGGCGCGGTAGCCATTGCTACCTCAGGGGGAGAGGGGGCAGGGTTATAAACAGGGAGAGTGAAAGCCAGAATTTGGTATTTTCCACTTAACAAAAGAAGCAGGGGGTCACACTTGTTTTACTCTTCCCACAAATGAGAGAATGGTTTTACCTTTAAGACACGGAGCTTAACCTTCTCGATGGCGACTGCAGTTTTGGAGGCCTCTCCTTGGAGGTGTGGGGAAAGCAACTGCTCGAAAGTGAACACCGAATTCTCCATTAGCTAGAAACCAAAAGCAACACAGAACAGCGTCCGGTCAGAGGCTGAGGTCTCTACCAGGAGCAGGGAGGGGATGAGCATCACAGCACCCCGCCCCCCCACACACCCCCAGGCACTTCTCTGGGGCCGCCCAGGGCAACAGGTCCTCAGCCCCCTACCTAGTTATGAAATAAATAGGCACCTGGCCACAGTGAGATCAGTCAGAGTCTGGAAAATAAGCACACACTCACACACCTATGTACGTATGCAGACATGTATTTTTTCCCTCCTCTCTTCTTTTTATGCTCTGAGCTGCAAAACCCACGAAGGCCATGGAATGGAGAATACCACCCTCTGTGGTGGTCAACCCCTTCCTCTGGTTTCTGGTACCTGTAGCCCGGCCTTGACAAAGGGAGGTGGGAGGCTTCTCCAGTTATTCCTTGGTGGCTTTAATCCTGCACTTCCAATTTTGGGGGGGATGCAAACCAGTCCAGCACAGCTCTCTGCACCTAGCCTACCCCCTCACTTCTCTTCTTTGCTCTGCCAGGCTGGAAGGGAGGCAGGGGTGGGGCTTGGCGGGCACGGCGCCCCATGTGCTCACGGGGTAGGAAACGGAAATGATTCTGATTTCTCATTCTCTGCACTGGTACCTGTATCGGTTTCCCCAGGGTTCAGGATTACCAAAGGGACTTCTGTTAAACTGCTGCCCAATTTTGCTCCCCCCATCCATCTTTAATCCTTCACAACTCGGAGGTTAGATAATAAGGTGTATCACTCAATCCGCCCTCTAACTTTTAAGGAACAAATGTTCCTTTCTTCCCCAAGCCTCTGATCCCAAAGCATGAACACATTGCTTTGTCCAGCACTCTCAACACTGTAGTGACCTTATCTGAGCCTCTGTCACAGCACCCAGCTCCTGAATGAGCTGCCCCCCCCCCCCCCCCCCCCCCCCCCCCCCCCCCCCCCCCCCCCCCCCCCCCCCCCCCCCCCCCCGCCACCCCGCCCCGAACAACCCTGAAATAGAATTGAGCTCTTCTGGCTTCAGTGATCACATCCTTCTTCGTTTAGAAAGCACTATAATACGGAAAGAATCTGTGCTTGTTTGTGGAGAAAAAGTTCCTTGTGAGGGGAAAAAAGGGAAACTGTCAAGTAAACCCAAGAGATCCAAATATGAAGCCGGGATTGGTTGATTGATTTACTGTGAACCGGGTTAGGGAATTAACGTAAGTAAGCTGTAAGCCTGTAGTTCTCCATTCGGGCTGCATATTAGAAGCAGTGAGAAGGCGAATGGGGGGAAATTCCTGGGAGTGGGGCCTAGACATCAGCATTTCTCAAAAGCTCCCCAGACGCTTCTCATGAGCAGCCAAGGTTAAAAGTGCTGGTTTGACAAATCAAGTAATTATCAATTTATGCTACCTGGCTTCCCTGGAATGTTTTTTTTTTCTTTCTGATGTTCATCAACATGGAAGAAAGATGAAGCCAGCTGGAAGGACCAAGGACGTCCTCAACTCAACATGACGACGACGGAAACGGGCCCCATTGCCCAGAGCCACACTAGCACCCCAGTCTTGCCGGCCAGCCCTTGTTCCTCTGCTCTCTCCATCCTCACCCCCACCCCCCACGGAGGCCCCTGTCGCTCCCACCTCCTGCATGTCGTTCTGGGTCCTCTGGACCACCAGGTCCACATGGGGGAATCGGAAGCGGCTCTTGAGATCGTGCAAACGCTCCTGAAGCAGGTTGACTTTACTGTAACAAGGTTCCATCTTCATGGAATCCAGTGGAAGATTCATGAGCCGGTCTAGATGCTGCGTTTTGGGGAAGGGAAACATTAAATACCTTCAGACTTAGGAGCAAGATTACATGCATATTCTGTATTACATAAATTCTAAATGATCATACATATGTTCGTAGAGTGACTCACTTCTCAGATCACTAGATCTGTGACATTTCAATTGTCTTACTTGCCTCCTTTGGGGGTCCCTGGGGCAGCTCTATTGCTAGGGCAGAGACTGGGAAGAACCCACTGGATGACAAGAGGACCCAGGGAAGCATTTGGGGAGCTCCAATCTTAGCTCTTGATGGACTCTGAGGTCTAACTCGCAGAGCTTGAGAACTAGGTAGGTAGGCTTTGGGCACCTGGAATTGCTGTTGGGCCCCCAGGACCTCCAAAGCCTACATTAATGAGGTCAGGATGCCCCTGGACCCTGGGGCTCAGGGAATGAAGCCAGAATCCCCACAGTTCTCTGAGGCTCTGTCAGGGCTCACAGGGGCTTCCTTTGCTATAGGTTCTCTATAGTGGATAGGGAGGTGGGTGGTAGGAAGAGGCCTGGCCTGGGAGAAGCATCCAGTTAAAAAACGGGGATCCCTCCTCCTCTAGTTTGCACAAGCAATGAAGCCATAAGGCTTCCAGCAAGAGGGCAGCAATGGACCTTCTCCACTAAAGATGTCAGGTTTTACCAACCTACTCATACATCGTGAGTGTCCTTGCCAACGGAATGCTTTCTATTTTCCAAGCCGATTTTCAAAAAAATTTAAATCCTGAATACTGGTTATCTAGAAGAAACAGGTGGGTGGGCAGAGAAAGAGAAGACAGGCAGGTGCTGAAAATGGACGCCTAGGGAGAACTGGGCAGTACACAGGGTGCCTCTACATCACAGAGGACATGCTGTCTGATTTTCAAGTCACAGAAAAGAGGCAAAGCTCGAGTTCTGGGTGTCTCTAGGTAGGAATTCTTAAAGGGCCCATCCTCATTGTGTTTGTAAAGAGAACACATCACTCTCCCTGAGAAGGGAGTGGTGGGAAGCTGCACCAAGGTAGAATTAATAATCAAACGCACAAGATCAAACTTGTCCCTTCTCATACAATATGAAACACATCTATTTTTAAGAAATAACAATTAAGCAGACAAGAGAGGAAAAATGGGTTGCTGCTTTGCTCCTAACAGGCCTAAGTTTCAAGGAGTGGTAAGGCCAAGCTGATGGGCATTTGGGGGAAAAGAGTCCTCTATCATACACAGTGGCTGGAAATGTAAAATTTAAATCCTTTTTTTTTTTTTGAAATGCAAATGGTAACATCTGTTAACAGGAGAAATAATCCCACCTTTCAACCTAGCAAACCTGCCTTAGGAATCTCTCGCACAGGAATGAAAGCTTCAGAGTATACTCTATGTAATAATTATTATTAATTATTATTACAGCTTTGTCCATGATGCCAGCAACATCTGGATAGTTGAATAAATCATGGTGCATTCAGACAGGAAATATTATGTAGCCATTACAAAGAATGAGTTAAAGCTAAAGCAGCTAACTTGGAAGAGAGTTTCACGAGGTATTTTTTTGAATGAGAACACTGATAAAGAGTGGGATTTGTAATTTGTTTGCTTTTTTAAAAAAGCAAACAATCTGAAAAAAAAGCCAGCCAATAAATGTGTATGTTTTATAGCTATATAAGCAGGGGGAAGGCTGGGTGGCTCAGTCGTTAAGCATCTGCCTTCAGCTCAAGTCATGATCCCAGGGTTCTGGGATCGGACCCATATAGGGCTCCCTGCTCAGCAGGAAGACTGCTTTCCTTTTCCTTCTCCTAGTCCCCCGTTTGTGTTCCTGCTTTCTCTGTGTCTCTCTCTGTCAAATAAATAAATAAAATATTAAAAAAAAGCGGGGGAAAAATACAGAATGGTATATGCTAAGATCTTAACACTAGTTACTTGAAAGGAGGTGGGTGGTGGGGGAGGGAGCGGAGGGAGAGTAAAGGCAAGTTTTAAAAAAGGTTGCAAAAAGAAACTTCAAAGTATTTATAAAATGTATCTTGTTTATGTACAATTACATGTGTATGTATGCATAAGTAAATAAGAAAGGGAAAAAAAAGAGAGGTATCTGGCCTGATCCAGGGACCGATAGTGATGTGTTCAGTGTAAACCAAGCTGCCACGTTACGGGAGGGATTCCTGAACTTGAGGGTACCTCACATCCTCGGGAGGCTTTGTGAAACAGAACACCCCCGCCCAGCTTCTTATTCAGGGGATTGTTGGTGGGGGCCTGAGGATTTGCACTTTTAACAGCTGGGGGAGGACACTACCACACTTTGAGAAACATTGCTTTCATCATCATATTTTTGGAAACAAATCAACAACCAAATTTATATTGATGAGGATACTTGCTTCCATAGTTGTAGGAACAAGTATGGGAAACACATTCTAAGTGATTTGTGTTTGTTAATTCAGAGGATCGGGAGTAGAGGTAGCCTAGGAGTCAGGGTGTGTATGGATTGATGTGGTAAACAAAAACAGGAGAAAAATTATTAAATTTCTTTACTACCTACAGCCCACTGACAAGTCCTTGAAACAGGCAGAGGGACATTATTCTAGGGACCCAGAGTTGATACTTTGCTAAGGGCCAAAGGCAATCTAAGCCTGACCCCCAGGATCCTGTGTCTACTTTAACATATAAAAATTCCTTTGGAGACTTCCTTTATCTCTACCCCTCAAGACACATGTGGGCAATCATCCCCCAAGCATATGACCCACCGATATACGTCTGAAGAGTCTCATGCTCAGGTTTTATTAGCCAGTAAGAAATGACCTTTTCCTACACTATCTCTAACCCCCTCCCAACATGAAAGTATACAATGAGCGACTCCTCATGACCCTGGTGCAGTTCTTTCTGCCCACGGGTCCTGTCCCTGTGCTTTAATAAAACCACTTTTTTGCACCAAAGACGTCTCAAGAATTCTTTCTTGGCCATTGGCTTCAAACATTAACGTCTTTCCACATCATGGGTGATCAATTTGCCCATATATACTCTCTCTCTCTCTCTTTGTATCTATAGAGATATAGATATATACTACATGTACTATATACATAGTACATGCAGTGTCACTTGCACCGGCATATTATTATTTTAGCGACTTGAAAGCCATTAATAAAGGAAATCAGGTGAATGGATAGATGAATGGGGTGGCTGGCTGAGTGGAAGAAATAGATGAATGGATAGAAGGGGGGCAGAAGGGAGGAAGAAAGGAAAGAATGCACAAATGCAGAAAAAGGCCCAAGGAAAAGGCAGCCCCCGACAGGCCATTCACACTCAGTTCCTTGGCTCCATATCTTACCTCCTTAAGCTGGGCGCTGTCTTTGGTGGTCTGAAAGTTCTGGCTGAGTTCATCCACTTCTCTTTCAAAGAGTGAGCGTACTTCACTGAATCCTGAACTCACCGGCCCCATAAGCTCCTCCAGAATGGACGCCAAGAACGGCTGCACGCTCTCTGCACAGCTTCTTTCTGCAGGCTGGGCCACCATGGCTGAGGCAGGAAAGAGGCAGAAAACTATCACTTATCATAGGCAGAAATCGGGTTCAAAGGCCCTGGAGCCAGGCCAGGGGTGGGCAGTGGCCCCAGAGAGCCATTTCACAGCCCCGGCAAGCTCAAACGGGCAAGACAGACAAGCACGGAGACTCCTGTGCCAGCATTCACCAGAATGGAAAACCATCAGGTGTTTGCAGAATTGGAACAAACCATCCCTCCCCTCCCCAAGCTTTCCTCTTCCCCGGGATGAAGTGCGCTTTTCTGCTTGGTCCCTGGGATCGCGCAACGCCTCACAGCAAACAGAAAATGCTGGTGATCCACTTCTTTACTATCATCATTATCATTATATGTGCATAATTTGTCTTCTAAAAGACAGCATTTACTAAGTTTTTAAATGGAGCTATAACTGACGTCAACCATTACATTAGTTTCAGTTGTACGACATAATGAGTCAATGTTTGTATATACCAATTTATTAAGTTTTAATTAATTTCTCTAAGAGTTAATCAGCTCATATAATTCAATTCCCCTGTCCCCTCCTCAAGAGACTTTTTAGTCTTTTCTTTTTTAAGATTTTATTTATTTGACAGAGAGAGAGAGAGAGAGCACAAGTAGGCAGAACGGTAGGCAGAGGGAGAGGGAGAAGCCAGCTCTCCGATGAGCAGGGATCCCAACGTGGGACTCGATTCCAGGACCCCAGGATCATGACCCAAGCCGAAGGCAGCCACTTAATTGACTGAGCCACCCAGTTTGCCCTCAAGAGACTTTTAAAAAACTCGAACGCAGCTTTTTCTTGGGCATACGGAAACAAATCCCATTCAAAACAGATACCGCTCCACCTCCCACTCCCAGCTCCCATTTTTTTTTTAAAGGCTATTTTTTCCCCGATAATCACAGAAAACATGTACAATGACAAAAATATAGAGAGCACAGAAAAATCCTAAAGAGGGATGAAAAAAATGTGACCACTCTTCCCGGAGGCAAATCCTACTCTTTGATTTAAAAGGGGAAGACAACTGGGGAGCCTGGGTGGCTCAGTCGTTAAGCATCTGCCCCGCATGGGGCTCCCTGCTCCGCCGGAAGGAAGCCTGCTTTTCTCTCTCCCACTCCCCCTGCTTGTGTTCCCTCTCTCATGGTCTCTCTCTGTCAAATAAATAAATAAAATCTTTAAAAAAATAAATAAAGGAGGAAGAGCATAGTAAAGATGCTTATTCAGGAAGTCTGGATAGGACTCGGAAATCTGCACTTTTTTTTTAAAGTGCTAAGGTGAAGGTCATGATTAGCCAGGTTTAAAAGCAGATGTAGTGAGGGAAGGCTGAGCTGGAAAAGGCCTGAGCTTGCTCTGTAGACTGGAAGGTTAGCTTTGTGGCACTGGTACTGGTACGTCACCTGGCCCTTGTCACAGTATCACAAAACCGAGAAAGGAAGGACAAGCATATCTGGGTGTCCAATCCTTCCATTTTACACATGGAAAATCAGAGGGCTGGAGATGTCCCAGCGCTTGACTAAGGTCACACCCTAATTTACGGATCGAGGACTACACTTCAAGTGTATTTCTTAAGACTTTATTGGCAAATAACGTGCTTACGGTGAGATGAATGGGGCCTATTCTCTCAGTTTGCAGAAATATTTCACAAGCATGGGGGATCAGACGGCGTCTTACTTGGAGAATCTGAGATGACTCTTCATATTATGAATAATTCACAAAAATTTGGTGTATAAAATATTAAAGAGGTCATAGAACTGCAAGGGGGAAAAATCCTTTTGATTTAAATACGAAATGATCTACGACTTCTAAAAACGACTTGCTTGATACCAAAATGCAAAATTGTGTGTCAGGAGAATAAAGGACTTACTTATCAATGAACTTGGAGAGAACTATTTGAAAAGCACCTAATAGAAATTTCAGACTAATCGTGAACACAGGTCACACGCAGTAAAGATTTAGCGCCGGAACTCACCCACCGCGCAGGGAGGAAAGCGGGGAGGAAATGCACACAGGCAGGGGCCATGGAGACCCCGCTCCCCCTCTGCCTGCTCCCCGCGGCTGCCTGTGTGCCAGCACCGGCTGCAGCCTCCTCTCGGCGCCTCCGTTCAGCGCTCCTTTCAGCGGGGCCTTCCTTGTTCCGGCTCTGCTTGTGACCATCCCCCTCACCCGTTCAAGACCCGGGACACACTTCAGCCACGCAGCCACAGGCCCTTGGAACCACCACCCAGCTCCCTGAGCGGCGGGCTGCCCGCCGGTGCTTCCTTCTGGACGGCAAGCATTCGACACCCCAGCCGGACGCGCTCTGCTGACTTCGGGGCGTGCAGAGACGCCACTGCGATGAATACGGTGCGCTGACATTCGAACTCACAAACCATCCTGAAGTTCAGGAGGCTGTGGCAGAGCCACGGAGCAGAGGGAGGAAGACGGAAAGTGTTGGGATTGGAGGGGTTTGGAGCCTGACTCTGTTTCGGAATCTGGGCCAAGTTACTTAATCTCTGTCTCGGTATTCTTATCTGGGAGGTGGGGATCATGGGACGAATGACTTCTGGGGATTGGGGCGACGACGACGTGGGCTGACTGTACTCAGATGCTTGGAGCTGTAGGTGGCCCTCGGGAAGCCCTCACTCACTGTGAGCCCGCGTCCCAACAACCTGTCGGCATCATCCTTTTTCCCATTAACCTACCCGAAAACAGTGCCTTTGTTATCAGGAGCCCACAGTGTTTTCTGAAGCTGACATAGTTCCTGACTGGGAACCACCGTGTCCTTGGTTCCTGCTTCTCCGGTGGCACCTTTCCCATCCTTTCCTGCTGTTTCAGAATGTGTAACACGCCTCATATCCTCTTGTTGTGAAATCATGTTGTCTTCTTTGAATCCTCATAGCCCTTGTATTCAGCAGGAGCGGGATAAATGCTTATTGAATGAATAAATACTTGTGGGGCAGGACTAAAGGCTGGTTGCTTGACTCTCCAGAGTCATATAGGAGGAAATGGAAAGATTACTGTTTAATACTCTCAGAGTTCTTACAAAATCCAAAGCCCTTTATTGACGCAGTCTGAAGTATACAGTTGATTCTTGAACAATGGGGAGGTTAGGGGTGCTGACCATCTCCCTGTCATTGAAAATCTGTGTATAACTTTTGACTTCCCCAAAAGTTAACTCCTAATAGTCTACCGTTGACCAGAAGCCTCACCCATAACATAAACCATTGACGAACACGTATTTTGTACACTGTGTGTGTCATATCCTGTATTCTTGCAATAAAATAAGCTGGAGAAGGGGCTCCTGGGTGGCTCAGTCGGTTAAGCATCTGCCTTCGGCTCAGGTCATGATCCCAGGGTCCTGGGATCAAGCCCCACATCCATCAGGCTCCTTGCCCAGCAGGGAGCCTGCTTATGCCTCTGCCTCTGCCTGCGGCTCTGCCTGCTTGTGATCTGTCTCTGTCAAATAAATAAAATCTTTAAAAAAAAATAAGCTAGAGAAAATAAAATGTTACTAAGAAAATCATAAGGAAGAGAAAATACATTTACAGTACTGGACTGCATTTATCCAAAAAACCCCCACCAATAAGTGGACCTGTGCAGTTCAAATCTGTGTTGTTCAAGGCTCAACTGTACTTTATTGTTTTAAAAGGTGGAGAACCAGAGCCTCGGTTAAAATGTGTTTCTGATATTCCCTTTTACTTATTTATTTATTTAAAAAGATTTTATTTATTTGACAGAGAGAGAGATCGCAAGTAGGCAGAGAGGCAGGCAGAGAGAGAGGGGGAAGCAGGCTCCCCGCCGAGCAGAGAGCCCGATGTGGGGCTCGATCCCAGGACCCTGAGATCATGACCTGAGCCGAAGGCAGAGGCTTTAACCCACTGAGCCACAGAGGCGTCCCATGACATTCCCTTTTAAAAAGACTTGATCGTGATTTCTTTTCAAAGTTCCTTTTAGGAAACAAAGACCAGTCGACGGGCAGAGCGTTTGTCCATCTTATGTGGGATATACTGGAGCCGCAGAGACTAGGAAAAAGGGAGAGAGAGAGACTGATGGAATTGGGGCGTGAGCTCAGGAGCTGGGTGCTGGCAGTTTTAGGTTGTGTAAGCACTTCAGTATAGTCAGTTGTAGACCAGCTGTGCTCACGGAGGAAGGACAGACACGGATAATAGCAAGCACACAATGCTGAGGCTAATTTACACGTGCCCCGGAAGGCACGGCCTGAACAGGCCCGCCCCTCCTTGCCGTCGTCAAGCCCCCTCTCTAGTCCCTCGCAGAAGAACCACTGGAAGGGCTCGGAGGCGAGCTGGGCTGCAGTGTGAACAAGGCCGGAAAGGCAGAGTATAATCCACCAAGCAGTCAGCCCCTGTCAGGTGCTAAGTCTCCTGAGAACCGAAACTGGGTCCCCCGTTCACTGCTAAAGTCCCAGCACCTTGCTCAGAAAGCACTTAGTACTTATTTTTTTAAAATGAGTGAGCGAGCAGATGAGCAAGTAAGTGAAGAATCTGCAAAATGACAATGTAAGAAGATTGTTGCTAAACTATCCCAGAGGAAATGGCATTCGGGGTGCCGTGCTTGTTGGGATGTAGGAATTAACAGTAACATTTTCACAGTTAACGTGTTATCCTGTAGACCTCCTTAGAGGCCCTCTCAGGCCTCTTGTAAGGGCACAGGCAACCACTCTTCTGTCCATGGCCAGAGAGCGAACATTCAGGACGCTGCGGTCCAGGAGGTCTCAGTTCTAATTCCTCCACCCTGCTCTCGTAGCCTGAACACAGCCACAGGGGATGCATAAATGAACGGGCACGGCTGTGTCCCGATGGAATGCTAGTTATGGAAACAGGCGGTGGGTCCGATTCGGGTCAGGGCCCACAGCTGGCAGACCTCAATCTCAGGGGCCCTCCCTCCTGATTGCAGAGGAGGACACTAAGGCACACTAAGGAAGTCAAGGGAGCCTCTCAAGTACACCTGACCGGCCAATGTTGCACCTGTGACTAGAATCTACATTTATCTGCTCTAAGCCGATTTTCTTCTTGTAAAGAGGAAATCCATGTATTCCTCCATTCAAGTATTCGCTGTGAGTCTGCATGTACCAGGCATGGTACCAGGCCTGAGTGAAACAGAGACGCACAGTCCTGTTCTTAGACAGCTTATGGCAGAGAGGGGGCGCACATAGAAGCCGATACAATGAGTGTGAGAAGTGCTACACCAGGGGAGGTGTGGGCGGTATTAGAACTCGCAGGCACCACCACAGGCAAGAAGCAAACTCTCCTCCACCTTGTGTCACTGAAGTCTCCTGGGGAAGGTCCAGGCCCTTGCTAGCATACAACCATTACACCTGTTATCACCTCTTCCCGATTCCGCAGTTTAGTTTTCCTCTGAAATCACGAAATCTGACTGCATGCACAGCTCATTCAGCTGTAAGAGCTTGGATTATCTCCACTGACCTTTGATCTTTCCAATTAAAAAGTTCTTTGAGTTCACGATCTGATCCATGTCTGAACGGATGGTTCCCTCCAGGCCCTTCGTCAGAGCGCGGCACTCCTCCTTCAAGGCACTTAATCCTTCTGAAACTTGATGTCGAACCAGGTTGTAGGCTTCCTCAAGGAGCTGCAACAGAGAACAACACAGAAATTGGGGCCCTGTCATGTGCAAGCGCCTGCCGGAGTCAAGTAGAGAGGGGAGGGCTAAGCACAGATTCTCTTAACATAAACACAACTGCAGGCACAGTTTAATTTATCTTTCCAGATTTGAGCCTGTTTGGATTAGTCCTCATGTAAGTGAGACTGAGCAGACCCAAGGTAGGCAGTTCTCCACCCAGGGAAGGAATTATTAAAAAAAGAATAAGAAGAAGGAGAAGGAAGGAAGGAACTAAGAAACTGCCCTAAAAAAAGGAAGGAAAGGGGAGTTCATTTTGAATAGCACAGTCGTGTAGCAAAGTCATGGCTTACGCCGAGCCAGGCCCTCTTTCTGTCGTTCTTCTTCCCCTTCAATTTCGGCAGAAGGTCTGTCTGAAGGGTTGGCAGGAGGTCCTCCATCACCAGGTTACTCAGGATCTGGGGAGAGGAAGACAGCCCCAGAGTGAGTTGGGTGGTGATTGATGAATTGGAGCATCAGGCCAACTGACGTCGTGATTGGCGGTGCTGATCCTGGCAACGTAAGCTGTCCCGGGCTACATAAAATCTGTTAGACTGATGGTTTCATTCTGGTTCTGAGGCTACAGAAATCTCAGCTAAAGACAATCTTGGAGAAGTAAACGTTCTTGAGTATCTGCAAAGAATAGTAACGTCCGCTGATGGTTCGCCCCCAGAAAGGACAAATTCCTGATTCGCACTTCTTCAAACTAGAAGGATCTAGTGCATTTAAGATAAAAGGCAAACTTTTAATTATGGATAAGGCTGTCCTTAGCAACCTTGCGACTTGGTTTTGACGGCTTGAGGTCTTGTCTGTGTCCTCTGAGACCATCATGCCTCCTCAAGCTCCCTTGGGATCTATGTGTCTTCATGCTCTTCGTCCCTGTTGTCCCCTGAACCCCACCTCCATCATCTTTAAAATTTAGAGAAAGAAGGGAGCAACAAATACTTGGAACAACTGGACATTTGTGGAATGAGCGGAACATGGGCGAGGGGATCTAAAGTCTTCAGAATGTTTAAAAAAAGAATTTGCTCCCAAGTCACTCCTAAAATTTTGGTTGGCTTCATGAAAATGTTTTTGTTTGTTTGTTTGTTTGTTTTTGTTTTTTAATCTGAGCATGTTCTCTATGTCCACATATTACAACACTCCAGGTAACACCAACTTCTTCTTTAACTAGCCACCTCCCCGTGAACTGGAGCAGATTTGTTTTTCAGATTCAGTTTTACAATGAATCTTTTGGGGCTCACAGCTCAGTTTTCAATATCAGGCTGCAAGACAAGATTTACAAAAGAAAAAGAATAATTTGGGGAATGGAGAATCATTTGACATCTGTTCTATGAACTTAAGATAATATTTGCGCAGAATAATGGACCTCCTTCTCATAAAAATTCAAATTAGGCTTTGGGAATTACAGAAGATTTTGTCCTGAGGTCATTGGTCAGCCTCATGTTAGTGAAAATACTCATGAGCTCACTAGATTTTGCCTTTCACCAAGGGCTCTGTTACAGCAGGGTGGGTTATTTTAGCTGAACTGTCCGGGAACACTCCCAGGGTGGAGGCGGGTGAACTGTCTAATCCCCTATGCCTGGGGTCGCGGGGAGAGAAGGTCAGTGCTCAGGTGCTGCTCAGGTCAGTGTGGGGAGTGGGGGCCTGTCACCTGTGATATAGAAGCTTGTGGTGTGACAAAAATTATAATGGGGATAGGATTTCTCCAAGTCTCATTGGTGGGAATGTTTTTCTTAACCATTCTCTGGGAGCAGTCAAGAGGTGAACCAGAATTTTTGAGGCATTTGAGAGGAATGTAATATGTGCAAGCTCCATGGAGATTAGCAGGTCCAACAATTAGATTCATAATAATAATCTCTGGATCCTCCCCCCATCCCGCTCAGTGGAGTAAGTCTTTAGTTGGAACACATCTGCCCAAGACTGATGGAAATGTAGCATGGGTAGCTAGGAAAATAAGGAGACTGAAGGTAGGACTTAAAATCAATAGGAAATATTATCTTAGTTGAAAGTGTTAAATTCAGGGTCATAATAATTGCCCAATTCATCCTCTTGCAGATAATAGTTTGAGTCTGAGCATAAGCATGAAAGGGGTTGGGAAAGATGAAAGTGTTACAAGGGCCAAAGGAAAAAAGATATTCCATTTGGGTAGGTTATAGTTTTCTTTTAGTCTTTCCCATATAATATTCCAAAAGATTGAATTCTGTTTTAAAATTTAGGGAATTGAAAAGGAAATATGTCTGGGGAAAAAAAACAGAAGGGGAATTGGAGTGGGTTGCAAAGGTGCGGGGCCTGGCAACACCACAGGGTAGGCAGAGCCTCCAAGTGCTGAGGCCCAACTGTGCCATCCCAATGCTGAGTAACCCCTTCCTCCACCTTTCAGCCCCCCCCAACCTTGTGCCGCCCCCTCACCTGACCAGGGTCCACTCTGAGATTCCCTACCTGGGTTAGCTCTTCATGAGCAGGGTCCAAAGCCCTGGGGCTATTCCAGGGAAAGTAGCCAGTCAAATAAAAAAGCCATACCAATGAAGGGGTTCCTCAACCTTCTCCCTCAGAACAAGATCTATCGAGTTTCACCAAAAGGGCCCTAAAAATACTACCTTTGCTTTTAAAAGAAATGGGGTGTGTGTGTGTGTGTGTGTGTGTGTGTGTGTGTGTGTGTGTGTGTGTGTGAATTTAACTGCTGGGATGTGGGATGTGTAGATTTCGAAATTCCATCACACATATAAGAAATCAAACATGCCATTAGGTCAAAATTAACAAAGCCAGGCTCATTCCCTGAAGGCCGCACCATGTGTTACCTTCCAGATGCTGACGCTGTGCGGAAGCGGTGAAGTCCAGAAAGACTGCCCTTCTTCCTGAGACTGGCCTGATGGTCTGACCAGGCTGTCGGCCTTGTGCCTTTTATGCTACTGAGTGGCCATGGGTGAAGGAATCATTTAAAGGGGTCACATTAAAGGTCATTAGACAAAAGACAACTCTGAAATGTACGGAGAAGGCCTAAAATGTGGATAGTTTTCTTGTCTTGAAACTACCTGTTCTGTGGGAATTATGAGCTCCTTTCTCAGCTCACCTGATAAATTTAAAGGCAAATTTAAATTGATGATACTTATAAGATAATAAATACATATTTATTATGTAAATATGTTACTATAATAAATAATAAATATACCAAGTAACTGTAAATACTTTACATTTTGCAAACTGCTTTCCTTCCTGACTTAATCTTATACATTTTTTTGACAAGTAGGAACTATATTGAAGTTTTTACTAATATACAAATATTTTGATCTTAATCGCCTGTAGACAAGTTATCCTAAGATATTTGCTCTGCTTGGACACTTGCCTGAAAAATAACCACTGCCATGAGGACCCCCAGACTTGCTATGTGAGTCATTACTATGAAGATAATAATGTAACACTGCTGAACATCTTCGGAATACCAGGCCCTGAGGTGAGGGGGTTAGGACCAAATGATGATCAACTGCTTAGCAGATATGAAAAAAGTACAAATAAATGCAGTGCTTTAAACAAAAGATGTCATATTCTCAAACTCAGTTATGTTGTGCCATTTTCTTTAACGATTTGGTAGCTTTTGGGGGGCCCTGATCTCTTTTTCTGGTGAGCGTTAGGATGGACGCTGCTTCAGTAACACAGATGTGTACTCCCCAGTGGGCCCCAGACAGGGGGGTTTTGGAGCCCATTTCTTTCCATTTCCTTTCACCCACTTCTCCAGGCAGAGCCAGACATGGCTCAAGATGCGCTTCCATCCTAGACTGGTTCTGTGATCTCGGCCAACCTCTCTGAACGTTCTTTCCCTCACCTAGAGGGTGTTGGACAAACAGTCCTTGAAATGCCCTTCCAGAGCTCACATTTTAGGAGTCTGGTTTCCTCATAGATACTCAGATTCCTGGGGGAGTAAAACTTCTCACTGGGTCACTTGGTAACTGCAGCTTTTACTCATCTCGTCTCTGTTTTTGTTTTGTTTTGTTCTGCTTTCCCACTTATGGTATTTTTTTATACTGCAAAATTAGCACCTTCCTATCATTGCTTGGTGCTAATGCTTTATTATGTCCCTATATGTGCAGACCCACACACACTTCTAACACTGCCTTATTCTCTGGATGTTTCTAGGTATGTCTTGCCTCACCGCAATGGCAAGGGATGAGTCATTTAGTTCTCTTGCACCTTCCAGCGCTTTGCACATGTCAACCCAAAGCAAAAGGTAGGTCGACAAAAGAAACACGATACTCAATGCAAAGAAAGGATTAATTAAGTACCTGCTTTCGATGGTATCATGAAGGCATGTGAGCCACCATGAGATTTCAAATGAAAGAAAAATCAAGCAAGTAGCATAGGTAAACTTGAGGAGTTAAATAAATGTTGAACTTGGTAGAATCCCATTGTTGGTGTTGATCTTTCACTGGACCAGGAATTGGAAGCCATCATTTCCTTTGTTATTTGTCCACTGAGCATGTGATGATGAACCTACCTGCTGCACGGGATAGGAACCATCCTGTCCCACCCATCTCTGGGTCACCAGCGCCCAGCATGGTGCCTGGGATAGTGTGGCTCAATAGTTGTTGAGTGACTAAAACCAGACAAGTCACTTGACTGCTATATGCCTCCCTTGGTTTTCTCATTTACAGAATGGAAATACTAGTAACCTCGCAAGATCAGTAGGACGAACACACAGAATTAGGATTTGAACATTAAAAAGCATTACACAGAGGCATTTTAACACTGGTATATCTACTAAATATGTTGGTTTACATGGTAGGCGAATCAGCGTCAAATACTTCAGCCTCCTCTTTTGCTTTCATTTTTCTTTTTGGCATAAGTACAGTTAGTGCTTAATCCTCTCAGACTGATAAATGGATGTGCTTCCCCCAAATATCAGAAACCAAGAATTGGCTAAAGTGCTGGAATAAGTCTTGGCCTAAGAAACGAATGAGTTTAGAATCCTCTAAAGGGGTTGGGGAGTGGGGGAGAAGCTTCTGAGTCAGATGGTTAAACAACGAAGAACAGCCCCATCATCACAAGCAAATGTTTTCAGCTTTAGAAGTTTAATGACCATACGAAGAAAAGGCCCCATCTGATCTCTTCCAAATAGTGTCCTCTAATAACAAATTCCACTGGCCCCCAAAAGAGGCACTTGGGGAGATGAGGGGAAATTAAAGAATAGCATTGTTGGACCCTGTGTGCCTCTAATTAAATAATGTCGTACCCAGCCTCCTCTTCCTGGCTGAATCAGTCATGTGATGGCTGTTCTCATGGACACAGTTTCCTTGGAGATTTGTAACAATGTCCCTGGTACCAAGCCAATGGAGGTACTCAGCCCATGACTAGCATTTAATCAAGGTCACAGGAAATTATATCAGGCCACAGGGGATAGACAACTAGAAGAGGTAAATAAAATGCACAGAAAACTGTCTAATGCTCTTAAAATGTGTTTCCCTGACTTCATTTACAGATCATTCAATAAGTAAAGACAAGGGTGTTCCAAATAGTTTTCCAATAACATCTCACTTAATGCTCAGAACCCTGCAAGGTAAACATTATCATCACTCTCTTTCTCAGAGGACTAACCTGAGACGAAAAGAGGTCCAATAACTTAGCAAGATTTAACCCGAGTCCACTGTCCTAAGCCCCCACCACAGGCTTTGCACTAAGCCACACTGCTCATGTTTGCTTACGGTCTGGAAGCATGAGGCCAGTTCAAAGAATCATACTTTGTGTCAAGAGTAATAGAAGCAGCTCTCCCCACTGCCATTGTGGGGTTCCAAGCTGCCCTGTTTACTGCTTAGTATGGAGGTGTTTGGAAAGGGTGCCTAATAGTTTGTGGACCAAATGTATCTAGACGATGGGAGAAACAGCCTTTGGAACCACATCGTCCGTTCTTGCAACATTTTTTGTTTGATTTTTTTTTTTTTATTACAATTCTGACCTCCCAGACACAGACAGAGAAGAGGGTCCAAAATTCTGAGCCCATGTTACCTGGACTTCATCCCCAGTGATCATTTCCCACGAGCCATAGTGTCCCTTCTCCTGCCGGAAGAACTGTACAGCTTCTAGAAATGCTTGGGCTTCGAACGTCGTCTGCTTCATGTAATCTAAGAGAAAGAGGCAAAGGCGTTTAGCAGAGAGGACTACTTCTACATTTTACCATCGTTTTTCAAGGGACCTAACATTACCTGAATATTACAAGGGAGAGAATTATGAGACACACAAAAATCAAGCGGCTGCCGAATTCAAAGTTCACGTGCACACTCCTTCCTCCCCATAGCGGCAGATTCATTCTATCCATTACTGGGCAGACTGGCTAGGACAAGGAGCAGATGAAATTTCCCTCTACCTTTCTTGTAAAGGCTTCACTTGGGCATGGAAGCTCCTAGTGGCTTCCTGCCTCCGACCGCAGCACCTCACTACGGAAGACCTTCCGTTCACGGGGCTTTGTGTGTCCGCGGAATGCCTCCCTGTTCCCTGAACAAAACTCCGATTTCTTTGTGACCTGATAGTAACTTTCTGTCAAAAGAATATCCATAAAAAAAAGAATATCCATATAATATGCTGATTGACGCAAAGAATGACAATGGCTAACAACCGTGTAACAAGATACTGTTCTTCTAAGCATGATACATATTTCACTGAAACCTCACAAAAACCTCTGTGGTGAGTGTTCTTATTATCTTAATTATACAGATGCTCCAGAAGCCCAGAAAGACTATCTGCCTCAGGTCAGACAGCTAGTAAGTGTGAACTCAGGCAGTCTGATTCCAGTCAGACAACACTGCACTACGACAGCACCACACTAAACTACCTCACATACAGGTTTTCCAGCTTTGCCCTTCCAAATAGATTTTATTTTATTTTTTTATTATTCTATTTTCTTTTATTTAAATTCAACTAATGAACGCATAGTATATTATTAGTTTCAGAGATAGAGTTCAGGGATTCATTAGTCTTAGACAACATCTAGTGTTTGTCACGTTCCCGTGTCCTCCTTAATGTCCATCACCCGGTTACCCCGACCCCCCACCCACCTCCACTCCACCAACCCTCAGCTTGTTTCCTAGAGTGAAGAGTCTCGTGTGGTGTGTCTTCCCTTCTGTTTTCATCTTATTTTATTTTTTCCCTCCCTTCACCTATGAGCCTCTGTTTTGTTTCTTAATTTCTACAGATGAGCGAAGTCATATAACTCTTTTTTTTTTTTAAAGATTTTTAGTTATTTATTTGACAGGGAGAGAGAGATCACAAGTAGGCAGAGAGGCAGGCAGAGAGAGAGGAGGAAGCAGGCTCCCTGATGAGCAGAGAGCCCGATACGGGGTTCGATCCCAGGACCCCGAAATCATGACCCAAGCCAAAGGCAGAGGCTTTAACCCACTGAGCCACCCAGACACCCTCATATAATTCTTTTTCTGATTGACTTATTTCACTTAGTATAATACCCTCTAGTTCCATCAATGTCTTTGTAAATGGTAAAATTTCTTTTTCTTGAAGGCTGAGTAATATTCCATTGTGTGTATGTATATGTGGTGTGTGTGTTTGTGTGTGTGTGTGTGTGTGTGTGTATAAAATCACATCTCCTTTATCCATTCATCTGTCGATGGACATCTGGGCTCTTTCCATAGCCAACATATTAGATCTTAAAAGGTGTTATATCTGGGAGTAAATATTTAATGGTAGGATTTTAAGTGTGGTTGGGGGAGCAGGGGCTCAATAGCCTTCCCAGAATTCTTCAAATCACACCGTGCATACAAATATCCTCATTTCTGCTATGGACTGAATTATTTGTGTCCCCCAGAATTCATCTGTTGAAACTCTAATCCTCAGTATAATATGTGAAGATAGAGCCTTTGGGAAGTAATCAGGTCAGGAAGGTGTGATGGGATTGCTGCCCTTATCGTGATGAGATTAGTGCCCTTATAAGAAGAGAGCTCCTCCCCCCCTCCCACTTCTATCCTCCCACCAGACCCTGGACCTGCCCATGCTTTGATCTTAAACTTTCAAGACTGTGGTATTTTTGTTACAGCAGCCCAAACTAACCAAGGCAATTTTCAACGCCCAAAGCTAGCTCTTGGAGGATATAATGATTACAGAATTATAATAATCTTTTCAGGGAAATGAAAAAAATAGAAATAATCTAATCAAACAATAATGAAATCAAATCTTAGAAAGGGGAAATAAGGCTAAACGAAGTAATTGAAAGCACCAAATCTCTTGCCTCCTGCTTCTCCTCCTATAGAACATTAAGTTCCCTTGCTAATAGCATTTGATCTGTATTTATAGGGTGAGTTAGATTAGCCAGTTGAAGACTGCTGATTTGCTGGGGATCTTCAGAGCTTTAGACAATGGGACTACTCAGTCAAGGAATGAGTGGTTGATAAGCAGGGATGTGGCAAAACTGAAGAAGGATCAGTCTGCTCTAGAAGGTGACAATCAGTAGGCTGTAGAGGACTCTTAAGATTGGCTTACGAGGTCGTAGGCCTCGGGAACCTGGTAAAGTGAAAGTACATTTCAGCCCATAGCCTCTATAGAGCTCAAGCAACATTCTTCACAGTGAGGATACCACGAAGCCCCAAATCTCCTCCTTCAAAAATGTGGAATGGTAACTGACATTTCTAATATCAACATACAGATCTGCTCAAGATCTAAATCAGAAAAAGAGCATATCTGAGAATCAAGTTTTTAAATTGAAGTATTTTCTTCCTTGTTATTTTTTTTCTGGCTTGGCAAATGACTTAGTGTTTAATCTTAGAGGTTTGGAAAACACAAATTAACGTCTTGGTATAAAATTGACAACAAGGGGGCTATGATACGGGGCGCAGTACACTGGGAGGGACTTTACCAACAGAGATGGAAACTGTAATTATACATTGAGATTCAAGATTGACTCATGTGCTTTTATTTTTAACAGCTGTTTTCATTTCCAACCTAAGGAAACAGAGATGGAAGAAAATGTGGTACTTGGATGGAGTGAAGACTGCCAGACCCGCGAGCCTGGGAGTAAGGCTTGAAATTCTTATCCTTACAAAAAGCATAAATTTACTTATTTCTTCCCCCACTAACCTCAGCAACTGGAGGAGGTATTTGAAATCTTACTCATGCCTTCTCTAACTATACCAAAGCAAACTATGGCAGTCCCTCTACGTGTGTTTCCAAAAATCTTTGGGGAAAAAAAATAACAGAAGAAATGGGATTTGGATGCAATGACGTGGGAGTCAGAGAGAAGTCCAAGAGGAGAAAGAAGAGCTGGAAGGTAGTAGTGGTGGATGGGGCATCTTAATCTAGGCTGAGAAGACAAGGGTTAGTAATCAGATGAACCACACAGGAAATTATAGTAATTGAACATCAGCAAGAAAGCCTAAAAGAATGAGGGCAGGGATCTGAGACCTTGGCTCTCTACCATTAGGATGGACTTAACCTGGATTTTAACTATTCCTTTTCCATATGGGTAAAAAAAAAGGATCTACTCTACTGATTCATCATTAGATTTTCAGGTTACACACTAAGTAAATTAACTTCTACAAAACTTTTAGAACAGTATCTGGCATATAAAATCCATTTTATGGATATTAGTTTTTATGATTGTAAGCCAAGCTCGACAGCAACTGCCAGATCATTAAGGAAATAAAGAACAAAGGTTTGCTTTGTGAAAGATAGAACTGTACTGCAATGGTAACACGACCTTCATTTCTTCTAAGTTGTTTGCAGAGGCGTCGCTGAACCCAGCCAGATTGTACAGGTGTTTGAGAAAAACCGGATTATCAGTTATTTGATCAGCTTCCTGCCATAGATCTCATGAGAACGGATTCCAGGATCACAATCACCCGCTTCCCTGCCATCAAGCAGCTGAGAGTTTAGTTCAGTGGTCCGCAGAATCAGCCATGGCTTTTGGTTGTTAAAGCTTTCTCCTTGTAGGGTCGACTGAGAAAAATGGCAGGTTATCAGCCCCATGGACTTTCCCAACGTGTTATCATTATGAGAATGCTCAAAGAGACAGATGTGCTGGAGAGAACTCAGACATCATTAAATCCAGATCTCTCATTTGGCAGACAAGGAAACTGAAAGAAAAAAGTGGTTAATTTCTTAGCTGAAGGTCACACAGCTGGTCAGAATCAGAGCCAAGAGTTGAAAAAGTAGCTGTGGCATGTCAGGAGAGGCCGTGGCATTCATGCTTACTTAAATCATAGACTATGGGTGCTGGAAGTGGTCTTAAAGGTCACCTAAGCCTGAGCTCTCGTTCCATGCTGGAAGCGTTCGGAATCCCAGACGCTCATCTGGCCTGAGCTTGACTATTTCCAGTGACAGAAAGCTCACAATTTATGAAATAGTCACGGAACTGCTCTAATTATTTGAAAATTTTTCCTTTTATTGAGCCAAAATCTGTTTCCATGAACTCTCATTAATCTCATTTCTGCTTTTTAGAGCAAAGTAGACACATTTACTCTCCTCTTCTATATGGTAACTCTAAAAAAAAAAATAGCTGAATATCCTTATTTTCCTTCAACCATTCTTTAAACAATATAGTTTTGGGGATCTTTTAAATTTAGCTCTCTTTTTTTCCTTCCTTCCCTTAGTAACCACTTCCACTTAATCATTATCTTTCTTAAATGTGGCCCCTACACTGAATACAACCCATTGAGTATTTTCCAACTTGCTCAAATTATGTAAAGTAAAAAGATTACATTCCTTTTTCTGGTCTCTAACTTCTCTTTCTTCTTCTTCTTTTTTTTTTTTTTAACACAAACACATCACACCATTGACTCATACCTTTCTTACAGGCAAATAAAATCCCTACAACTTTTTCATATAAAACTTTTGTCAATTTAATCCTTTCCTAACCTGTACTTCTGCTTTTGATGTTGAAGTATAGGTTTTAACGTAACCCCTAAAAAATTACAAGTTACTGTGATCAACTCAGTGCCCCAGAGCCAGCCAAAATCATTTTAAAAGTATAATTCTGTTTCCAAAATCCCTTTCACCTCTGTACCATTAAAAATTTTGGTGGGCTTGCTTTCTGTTGCTTCAATCCAACTCACTGATAAAAACATTCATGACATCAGGGGCAAGGACAGATCCCTGGGAAATTCTAAACATTTTAGAAGACATGTGGGAGACACATCTTGGCCATTCATTCAACAATCACGTCCTTAGGACCTTAGTCTCTCCCCTTTCTCATCTGTGTGGCTGCATGGAAAACTCATATTTGGGAGACATGATTAAGGATTCTGCAAGGAAAAGAAAGCTTCTCTAGGCCCCTTGGGGGAACAGTGATCCAGGGGGCCAGCTTTTGTATTTTTCCACTGGCACGGATTTACAGCACGTCTGAGTCAACTGAAACGCCAAAGCTCCAAGGCCTATGCAGTCATTCTGGATTTTGACTCTGGCTGCTGTGCTGGGACTCCCTGACTCAGGCTAGGTTTGGAAGCTGTGTTGTTATTTTATTTTATCGGTACCCTGCGCCAAGCCATGTTAGCTGATCCGCCTGGTGATTTGTAAAAGTTATGTAACAGCATTACTCACTACACTGCTATGGGGTTCATCTCACTAATGTATACTTCTAAAATGTCTTCGGCTTCAGGTCATCTGTCGTCTTTTCTGGGAGAGCTGCAGCAAGGCAGTTTGCCCTAGTTTCTTCTCTAAAGCAAAGGAGAAGAAACACGAAAGTAACCAACGTGTATTGAATCCTGTCAATGTTAAGTATGAACAATGGAAGAGGTTTACTCACACTATCTCATATAAGCCTTCCAGCAATCCCCTTAGGGAAGAATTAATATTCCCACTTTAAGGCTGACAAAGAAACTGACCTCAGAAAGATGAAACAATTTGTTTAAGCTAATAAGTGGTCAAGTCAGGCCTACTTACTTCTAAAGTCCTATTATAACACCCTTTGGTTGAAATTTTTTTAACTTTTTATTTGGAGGTAATTGTAGATTCACATGTTCTTATAAGAAATAATAGAGGTAGGGTGCCTTGGTGGTGCAGTCTGTTAAGCCCCTGCCTTCAGTTCAGGTCATGATCTCAGGGTCCTGGGATTGAGCCCTGTGTCAGGCTCCCTGCTCGGCAGGGAGTCTGCTTCTCCCCCTCTCTGTCCTTCCTCCAACTCATCTCCCTCTCTCAAATAAATTAATTAAAAAAAAAATCTAGTCCAAACCAATCATTTAACCAGTGAGTAAACTGAGGGCCAGACAGAATGTGACGTTGTTAAAAGCAAAACAAAAAAATAGTCCTCACTGGAATTACAAATGAATGGAGTTTATTCTCATGAAATGGTAATTACAGTTTGGATTTTATTTAAAAAAATGTATTCATAACCAACCTAAGCAAATATTTGCTATATTATTTCTATATTATAATTGCTATATTGCTATAATTGCTATATTATAAATAATAACTCTTATGAGCACTAACCCCAAGATTACTTAGAAGTCCTTGAATTGTATTTTATAAACTTCTAGACTAAACTACTCATCTACTGGGATGCCTGGGTGGCTCAATTAAGCATCTGCCTTCAGCTCAGGTCATGATCCCAGGGGGCTGGAATTGAGTCCCACATCGGGCTCCTTGCTCCCAGGGAGCCTGCCTCTCCCTCTGCCTGCTGCTCCCTCTGCTGTGCGCTCTGTCTCTCTCTCTGACAAATAAACAAATAACATCTTTTAAGAAAATTTAAAAAAAAGAAAAGAAAATGTATTAAAAAATATTCATCTACTGACTAACTCATATTTGTGTTAGTGGATACAGACCTATCCTGTAAGAAGAATAAGCTGAGAAAAAAATGTGCTGTCCATGGAGATCCAGGGATCTGAGGATGAGCTACAGCGTGTTGCTCTAGGTGAAGATATGAAGATGTGAGACTCACTCAGAGGAAATGAAGGGCTTCTCAAATGGACGAAGAAAGGTGTTCTAGTGAAGACATTGTTTTGATAGAAATTTTTAACCACACCGAAAAGGGCTGCATGCCTCATATGACTAAAAGTAGTGCATCTCATGTATTCTTGACTTGTCAATAAATATTAAAAGACAGTCAACAGACAAAAGGAAGTGGTGATTACTACCAGTGAGGACAGACTAACCCATTTCCTTCACATAGACATACTAGATTGGCAGATTAGAAGGCTGTTGGAGACATCCTGTATCTAGATTTAGCAAGGCAGTTATTAAAGTTTGACGTGCTTTTGACTGACACATGGAAGAAATTTAGATTGGTTGATAATGCAAATAAACATAACCCAAATAAACAACCTCAGTGATGGATGCTGGCTAAAGGGCTGACATCCTAGAGGAAAATCTCTAGGGTCCTGCCCTTAACACATTTTCAATTATTCAAAAAAGGCAGAATAGATAACCCCAGGGTTTCCCTTAACGGTGAGCCCAGAGCAAGTCAGCGATGTGATACAGTTGTACATGAAGCAGGTGAGGTTGGGCTGTGGGAACGTGGATCAGGGCCAAGGACAGCCACAGATGGGTTCTGAGATCCGCTCCTAGGAAGCTACCATCACACGCTTCTAGTTCATGTTGAGAAGCCGAATATTTTACAAAACTTTTTTAGAGAGTGGTGTACTTCTGAAGAAGACCAAATAAACGAGGCATCTCCGAGCCTTGAAAAGGAAACACCTGGAGGAAAGAAATCTTCACCTAAGTGATGATCTGCAATGTGAAAGAGGGCCGCGCGTGTTCCAGGAACATTCACACGCCAGAGTCCAGATGGTGCGGTCCAAAGCACGCTGTGGCAGGTTCTGACTCAAACAGGGAATAAGTATCTAGCACTTAGATGTATCTTAGAGTGAAATGGGCTCTGCTAGGATGTCCAGATTTCCCCTCAAGAGGAAGTGCTCCATCTGGGCTGAGAGGTGGGTGAGAGAAGGAGGAGAGGGAGAGAGTGAGGGAGACAGAGGGAGAGAGGGAAGAATGGAGGGAAGGAGGGAGAGAGGGAGGGATGGGGGAGGTAGATTAAATTTCCTTAAAAAACAACAACAAAGATTTATTTTTTTTAGAGAGAGAGTGTGCCCAAACTCATGCTTGACAGGTAGGGGCAGTGGGAGAGGGAGAGAGATGCTTAACCAGACTCCACACCGAGCACTCAGGTGGAGCCTGAGGTGGGGCTCGAGCTCACGACCCTGAGATCACAACATGAGCTGAAACCAAGAGCAGGACACTTAACCAACCTCACCACCCAGATGCCCCTAGATTAAATCTCCTTTTAAAGATTTCTTGGTTACAGAGAAAACTCAAGCATTGCAAATGAATCAGATTCTCTCTCTTTTTATCTTTTTTAAAAATTAACATATAATGTATTATTTGTTTCAGGGGTACAGTTCTGTCATTCATCAGATTCTCTCTTAATGAGTCTTTTTTTTTTTTTACTCTTGTAAAGAAGTAAAGAAGGAAACTGACCTACGTACTCCAATGCCTCTCAGACTTTGGTGAGCATCAGAATCACCTGGAGGGTTTGCTAAAACAGCTTGCTGAGCTCCCCCTCCAAATTTTCAGATTCAGTAAGGTATAGGGTGAAGTCCAAGAACTTGCATTTCTAATAAGCTCCCAGGCGATGCTGATGCTCTAGGTCCAGGAGCACATTGAGAACCATTGAGAACCACTTGAGAATCATTCCTCTACCCAACATAAGGGGAGCAATTCTCAAACATCGGAATCGCCTATATGTTTGTTAAAAATGCAATTCTTTTTTTTTTTTTTTTTTAGAGAGCGAGAGTACGATTGGGGTGAAGGGGCAGTGGGAGAGGCAGAAGCAGACTCCTCGCTGAGCAGGGAGCCCTACGCGGGACTCGATCCCAGGATCCTGAGATCGTGAGCTGAGCCAAAGGCAGATGCCCAACCGACTGAGCCACCCAGGCGCCCCAAAAATGCAATTCTTGATCTTGCCGCAGATATTCCAATTCAGCGGGTCAGCGGCTGGGCCGAGGAATCTGCATTTAAAAAGCTGTTCAGGTAATTCTATTGCAAGGAGTTTACAGGCTAGATTTTGAGGGGAAAAAATTGCATAGAGGAAAGAGATATAGTAGAAGACCATAACTCTTGAATGCCTAGGGTTTTGATGAACTTGTTCCCTCCTTATCGGGTTAGGAAATGTCCCCCCTGCCGACTGCTCACCCACAAAACACAAATGAACCCTTGTACTTAAAGTGATGCCTTCAGCATCAAGTATAAAAATAGTACTATGCTGAAGCTCTATGAAAGGGTATGTGGATAAGGAAATACTTTGGGGAGGTTCATAGGGACATCATTTCAAACTAGATCTCTATCCACTGAGGGCAACCCCTACTTGCTTCAGAAGCAATGATCACTGTCCAGACATAAATCTTCAGTTTCGACCCTGGTTGAATCTCATTTTCCCTTTTTTGGTACTCAATGCATATATGGACTATATCTTCTGCGTGGCAGCCTTCTTTTCTTTAGCATAAATGATCCCATTTCCTTTCAGTTTTTTTCAAAGCCTTAAAAAAATAAAGATAACTCCCCTTCTATCTCTTCCAAAAAGTAAGGATGGTGTCATCAAAATCCTGATAAGGGAAGAGAGAATGTTTGCTTCTTTCTGAAGACCATGAAGACATTCTGTTGTCCCAAAGCTGTGTTCATTGAACATGGTTTCCATGGGTGCAAAGAGGTCATCAGTCACTCTGTGTGCTTACACTCCTAGGCAGAGTGAGGCCAGGAGAACGACAACACAATCATTTCCTCTCTTCCCAGGACTATATATGGAAGTCTTTATATGGGGGAGGTTCATATTCTTTTTTTTTTTTTTTTTACGATTTATTTATTTGTCAGAAAGAGAGAGAGAGGGAGAGAGACGGTGAGCACACACAAGCAGGGGGAGCGGCAGGCAGAGGGAGAAGCAGGCTCCCCACTGAAGAGGGAGCCCGATGCGGGGCTCGATTCCAGGACCATGGGATCAGGACCTGAGCCGAAGGCAGACGCTTATCGGACTGAGCCACCTAGGCTCCCTGGGAGCTTCTTATTCTAAGACCACGAGTGCAGAACTGTCTCCTAATATCCTAATAACCATCTCTGCAGATAGCGCTGAAGTGACCTCAGCCAGAAAAAAAAATAATTACATCTCAAAACCCAAGCAGAACAAATAAAAACGATCTAATTTCCTCCTTAGAATGT
>CM052814.1:41160375-41202990 GCA_028533885.1 Nasua narica
GTGCAGAACTGTCTCCTAATATCCTAATAACCATCTCTGCAGATAGCGCTGAAGTGACCTCAGCCAGAAAAAAAAATAATTACATCTCAAAACCCAAGCAGAACAAATAAAAACGATCTAATTTCCTCCTTAGAATGTGAATTTTAGGAAGAGTTCACTCTGTCGTGTTTATGGGCTGTTGTGGCCGAGCACACAATCGGATCTTCTTTCAGCTCAGACCGCAGAAACTGGGTCACGTGCCTCCCGCTGCCGGCACGAAGAGTTGTGTGGCTTATTCCCTGCAGGCAAAACTTGACCACACAACCTGGACACAATTTAAAGCAAGCTTGAGTTTTCAAATAAATAGAGAAGATGATCCTCTTACCACAGACTTGCCTTTCTTTCTTTCTTTCTTTCTTTTTTTTTTTTAAGATTTTATTTATTTGACACAGAGAGAGATCACAAGTAGGCAGAGAGGCAGGAAGAAGGGGAAGCAGGCTCCCTGCTGAGCAGAGAGCCCGATGTAGGGTTTGATTCCAGGACCCTGAGACCATGACCTGAGCTGAAGGCAGAGGCTTAACCCACTGAGCCACCCAGGCACCCCTGTCCTTCATTTTTGATGACACTTTCTCTTATTCCCGGAAATGACTGTTTACCCATTGGTCTTATTATACTTTGTCACTGCAACACACAAAAATATTAGGGAGATTCTTCCGGACTGAGTCTATGATGACCTTTTTCTTGTGAGCTCAAAAGACCTTGCCTCGTCTTACCGACATGCATGGGACCATGCTTTCTACAAGCAAGGCAATCAGTGGAAAGATTTGGTCAGATTCACTTTCGAGAAGAAATCACTGGGGTTAACTGACTGCACTTGATCATATCCTCGTCTGACACACCCACAGAGTGTAGCGCCTTCTGCTGATGCTATCTGGGGATTTTCCGCTCATTGCCATTACTGATGATAAATAATAGCATCCACATTGCACTTGTCAGAAGTTTTTACAGTTTACATCTCACTTGGGTCTCATGGCAACCTCATGAGACAGGTAAGCCAGATGTAATCATTCCTGCACAGAAAATGGAAAAACTCAAAATCAAAGAAGTTGAAGTCATTACCCAAGGTCATATAAATACACAACTCATTTTATTGGGTCATCAAAGGAGAGCAAAAATAACAAGCAGGAAATAAATTTCATACAGACTCAAACTTCAAAAAGGACCTAACCTTATTTAAAACATCTAACGACAGCAGACGTGGTAGCTACTTTTGTCTCGGATAAAATGTCTGTTTCCTTATTTGTAACCTTTCCCCAAAGACCTAAAAAATTAAATTGACCCATGTTCCATTGTCTCCCTAAAAAGTAGGGATGGCAGCCACAGTCTGGAGGGGCAGTATACCCTTAGTCCTAGGGTTCTTAGGGACCAGATCACTTTTTTAAAACTGGGAACTTCAGCAGTCAGGTACCAATAGGAATCGTGTCTATACTCCTGACCTATTACAAGAAGGAGCAGTGCTGCCAACAGAGTCCTTTTTAATTTCTAGGTTAACTGAGCCCACAGTGTGTACCAGTTTTGGGTAATTGCTTTAAACCAAAGATAGTTGGAAAGCATCTTGCTATTGGGGTGCTTGAAAGCCTAGAACTGCATTAGCATACATTGTCTCACTAAGGGATCCTTTGAAAGTGGCTTTATAGGTAACTAGGAGATTTTTATTGTGAAAACTCTTAAGCGTTTACAATTATTTTCAGTAAAGTTCCAAGGAGCATCTTGTTTAATAACTTGACTAATAACAAACTTAAGCAAAACATGGTAGGATTACTGAATGGAATATTATGCAGTCACTAAAATAACAATTATGATGACTCATATACGTCATGGAAAAGTAGTTTAAAGACCATTTTAATTGCAAAAACAAAATTATAAAATTACACATATGTCCTGATTAAGCAATGTGAATATCCACCCATAGGATTGAAAGGGAATGTGTAAGAAATAAAAAGTGCCATGGGGGATTTTTGCATTTGTGGCTCAAACTTTATGAAGTGTTATACTGTCATCCTCAGGAAGATCTGTGCTAATCTAATGACTTTTTATTTTTTTAATACCAGTCCTCTCATGAGCATGAGCAGTATTTGTCTTCCCAAAGTCCAAATGGTTCTGTGGCAGTCTGCCTCTTAGAACAAATCATGGCACGTGCTACGGTCCAGACATTCAGGGTCCATACTGAGCAGTCTGTAAACTAAATTCACTGAAGAGTTAGTTCATTCTTCTTCTTTTCTTCTCCTTGAAGGTTTTGCTTTGTGTGGTTTACTCAGAATACGTCTCCACTGCCTCCTTCAAGTGTCTTCTCTTCATGAATGGAGGGAAAACCCTTACATCTTGGAGCCCTTTCAGGCTTGTGACAAATGTCCTTCAAAGTGTTATTTCTATCCCCTGCTTGCCATGAAAATGGAGCAAGGTCATGGGATGACACAGTGTGACATGCATCAGAAGCGGGAGGCTCATCTGTGCCACAACTGGAGGAACTTGTGTCCCCTCACATACAATGTCTTCGAGGATAGGGGCGGTCATACTCATCACTGTATCCCGAGGCCGCAGCCCAGTGCCTGGCACCAAATGTTCTTGTGAAGAGACCAACGAACGAAGAAATAATGGCTCAACGATACAGAGGCAACGTGGAATAGTTGAGACGACAATCTGGTGGGAAACCAAACTGGGTGTATCTTTGGCTATGAGACTTGAGGTGAGTTCCTTTGCTTCACTGGGCCTAACACATCACATTTGAAATGAGAGGCTGTTAGTTCTCCTTTTTCAGCTGTGAAATGTGTGATTTTTGTGATAAACTGCAAATACAATTTAGTTTACCAACATTTGGGTAGTGCCCTCGATGACAGAGTTCTAACCTGGGGATAGAAAGGTCCAGCTGCAGGACCTCCTTACCCTGTGCTTCCCGCCAAACCTCTTTCTCAAATATGCAGCTTTCTCTGGGCTGCAGAAAAAAAATTAACGTGACTACTAGATGTATTAAATTACATATGTAATGTACAGGGTGTTTACTCAAGGAAACAAAAACACTAATGCAAAAAGATATATGCATCCCTATGTTTTTGTTTTTGTGGAGTTTTTTTAAAGATTTATTTATTTTTGTTGGGGAAGAGCAGAGGGAGAGGGAGAGAGAACCTCAAGCAGACTCCATGCCAAACACAGAGCATAACTCGGGGCCTGATCTCACGACCTGAGTGACCCAAACCAAGAGCGACTGTGTCACCCAGGCACCCTGCCCCCATGTTTATTGAGGCATGATTTACAACAGCCAAGATACGAAAGCAACATAAGTGTCTACTGATAGATGAATGGACAAGATGATGTAGTGTATTTATACAATGGAATATTACTTAGCCATAAAAAGAATGAGCTCTTGTCATTTGCAACACATGGATGGACCAGGAGGGGATTTTGCTAAGTGAAATAAGAGAGAAAAAGACAAATACCATGTGATTTTCATTCATATGTGGGATCTAAGAAGCAAAACAAGTGAATAAGCACACACACACACACACACACACAAAATGCAGAAACAGAACCATAAATACAAAGAACAAACTGATGGTTTCCTGAGAGGAGAGGGTGGTGGGAGGGGCAGAAAGGGTGCAGAGAGTGGGAGATACAGGCTTTCAGTTATAGAGTGAATACATCACAGGGATGAATGGTACAGCATATGGAATACAGTCAATGATATTGTAATGGTGTTGCATCGTGACAGACGGTAATGACATTTGTGGGGAGCAGAGCTAATGTATAGATTTGGCCAATCACTATGGCATACGCCTGAAACTAATGCAACACTGTGTGCCAACCATACTTCAATAAAAACAAAAATTACATATGTGCCTTTCATTACATTTCCAGTGGACAGAGCTGATCTGAATCTCTTTGCCCTCTCCTCTTCCCCTTCCACTAACCTGAATACCACAGTTCAGTTTGTGGTTATTTTCATTGGCCTTACCACATGGGCTATCTAATTAAGCTAATAAATAGTAAAAATTACCCAAATTTGCCATTTTTTGTATATTGCAAGACTACAGCAAAACCGACTTATACAAAACACCGAATCATTTAAGTTGACAGTCATATGAGCACGGTCTTTAACATATTCCCTCCCCCCATTTTTTTCTTGAAAAAGTGCAATCTGGGGTGCCTGGGTGGCTTAGTGGGTTAAAGCCTCTGCCTTCAGCTCAGGTCATGATCTCAGGGTCCTGGGATCGAGCCCCCGCATCGGGCTCTCTGCTCAGCAGGGAGCCTGCTTCCCCCTCTATCTCTGTTTGCCTCTCTGCCTGCTTGTGATCTCTCTCTCTCTCTCTCTGTCAAATAAATAAATAAAATCCTAAAAAAAAGAAAAAGTGCAATCTGCCTGATATCTCTTAACTTAAAATTTAACAAAAACATTGTAATTTACACAATCTTCCAGTTTTCCAGAAAAACCACCATAGTAGTTTGGGTATTTGAGTCCAAACTGTATGGTCCTTAAAAGATTTTATCTCCACCAGAAACTTCTCTTTTATGAAATGCACATTATGTCCTTTGCCCAAATTAGAACTATCAGTTGGAATCTAGGTCAGTTCTGGATTATCTTTGTTAACTAAGTAAAGCAATTGTAATGCTAATTATTAAAACTACAAGTACAGATGTTACAGAACCTTTTCTTGTATTTACATTTGAATTCAGAGGAGTCTGGTGTTGCAATGATCCACTCTAGTTTTGTTTGTTTGTTTGTTTGTTTGATTCACTCTAGTTTTTAAAAAAAGAGCAAAGTTACCTTGTGGGGAGCTAACTTGTGCTTAGCCTGTCTTCCTTCCTTACTCTAAGTGAGAGTAGATGGCATCTCAGACCAACGAAACTGCTCGTTTCTCTTCTTGTCCTTTGTTCCTCATCCTTCCCACTGAACATTCTCCAGCCTGTACATACGCACTCACTCACGTGTACAAATGTGCGCGCGCGTGCACACACACACATATACACACACAAATCTGTCCCTAGGCTGCAAACAGTAATCAATACTGGCTTTTAAGGCTCCTCCAGAGTAAAGGAAGAGGAAGTGAGGGGGCAAGGACACTCTAGACCACTGCTGTTGTGTAGAAATACAATGAAAGCCACATATGCAATTGTAAGTTTTACAGTAGCCACATCATAAAAGTCAAACGTTTAAGATTAATTTTAATAATTACTTTATGTCAACCAATATATCCAAAATTCACAAGCAATTTAAAAATTATTAATGAGATATATTACACTCTTTTTTGGGGGTACTAAGTTTTTGAAATGTGTGTATTTCACACTCAACAGCACATTTCATTTCAGGCGAGCGCATTTCAGGTGCTCAGTGGCCAGATTTGGCTGGTGGCCACTGCACAGCTCCACGGTATGCGCATGGTTTCAGAGTTCTATTGTTTATCGGAGTGAGCAAGAGGGAGGAGGTAATAAAAGAGAGCATGCCACTACACACCTCAGCCTTATTTAAGCGGCTTCATTACAAAGGTGATCTAATTCAGATCTATTCTTATTCTAAATCAATAAAAAAGAGAAAACCCCGACTCTGTCTCTACTTCATCATTGCACACATAGCTGAGGTCATCTTCTAGAACAATTCCAGAATTAGAGTAATGTACAAAAATAAGAAATAGGATGACTTATAACGAATCCCTATATAGATTAAGGTTAGACTTTAAAACCCTTGATATCTCACTCCTAAACCCTACCTTCTGGGCGCTGAGGAATCCTTGAGGCTTTAACCTTGAGGGTTCTCTAACAATGCCATGTCTTACTAGTCCTGTTCCGTGCGGTGGAAAACTGCTAACCACCAACAGACACGTTAGATGAGATCATTTCCAAACAGGATACAGCCTTACAACAATCTCCTGTATTTATAGCAACAAATTGTTCACCCTTCTCTTACCCTTCACCAAAAAGAGAGAGCAGCTTAAATGCTTGATGGTTTTAGGTGTCCCCCATTCCTAATGTAGACAATCTCAGTAGTTGCTATAGACTTGAATTACATGATGTAATTAACTCATTCCATAAAACTATTTGGAAGACGTGGCCCAATGATCTAATTCCCTCATGGGAAAATAGAGAAAGAGAAAATAAAAACAAAACTTCAATTCCTGGATTGGAAATGTCGAAGTTTCTGAAAGTATGAGAGAGAGGAGGGAGACAGAGAGAGAGGGAGGGAGAGAGGAAGAGGGACCATATGTGTACATCTCCTATGATGATGTGTTAGTTATAAGTAAAATGTCTCCTGAGGGTTCACGGTTCTTAATGGTATTTTTACTATTAAAAAAGACAGTGAAATTATAAAACTAGAATGAGTTTTTAACGTCTAGTCCATTTCTCTACTAATAGGACAGCATTTATTTATCAAATAACTGAAAAGGCATATAAATTATTCCAGATCTATGATCATTATTAATAATAATAAATGCCAATATTTATTAAGCAGTGCATTCCACTTGGGTTTGCAAATTAAAATTAATCTGGGGGGCCTGGATGGTGGAGTTGGTTAAGCATCTGACTCTTGGTTTCAGCTCAGGTCTCGATCTCATGGTCCTGGGATGGAGCCCTCCTCAGGCAATGCCGCTCAGTGTGGGGTCTGCTTAGGATTCTCTCTCCCTCTCCTTCTGCCTTTCTCTCCCTAAAATAAATAAATCCTTTTAAGCAATTAATCAAGTGTAAGTCATTCAAAAGACATTCCCTCAATGTTTCCATCTATCACGTTTTAGAACACAAGCGTTCTCATTATCAGGCAGCTCTTTCTCATGGGTAACCTGGATTTCTCATGTTACAGTTGACTATATTCCTACAAGGAACATCTTCAGTAGAGGTAGAAATACCATTTGAAAGTCATTATTGTGTCTTCCCAGACCTTTCCTTTCAGGCTGAGTCATACAAATGTCTCTAACATTCTTTACACTTTTTATTTTTCAACCCCATACTTACATTTTTGGATCTCCTCTCATAGTATTCTACAAGTCAACATTTCTTAAGTTTCAGACTGGGCATAGTTCTCTCTCTCCTTAATTCTCAGCATATTTAATATGACCTTATTTTATACCACAGGCTGTCCTCATCCTTCCACCTCCAGCGCACTTGGGCTCCTCAACCTACTCCACTAGTTTTCTGTAGTAGTTATTTCTTTTTATCATATTATATAATTTGCTTATTTATTATGTTTATGATTCATTTTCTGTCTCCACCACTGGTCCTTCACTAGACTATAAGTGTCACAGGAATGGACATCTTTGTTTTGCTCACTGCAGTATCCTAAATGCCTAAAACAGTGCTTGGCACATAGCATATACTCAATAAATATTTGCTTAATAAATGAATGTAGATCTGATCAGTGTAAATCCACATGGTTTGAATTAAATTAATGTATAAATATTCATTTAGACCCATGTTTCTAGTTGATTGATAAGTATGTCAGGCAAGACAAAATCAAAGGTCTAAAATAAATGTTTATTTTATTATAATATAGAAAAAACCGAGTTATACTGGCAATATTTAGTCTTGAAAAAGTTTGTTTTTCTTCAGTATCAAGGATTAGAAAACTAATTAGGGTATGCCTGGGTGGCTCAGTCAATTAAGAGTCTGACTCTTGGGCACCTGGGTGGCTCAGTGGGGTAAAGCCTCTGACTTCAGTGCAGGTCATGATCTCAGGGTCCTGGGATTGATCCCTGCATCAGGTTCTCTGCTCAGTGGGGAGCCTGCCTTCCCCTCTCTCTCCACTTGTCTCTCTGCCTACTTGTAATCTCTCTCTCTCTGTCAAATAAATAAATAAAATCTTAAAAAAAAAAGAGTCACTCTTGATTTTGGTGCAGGTCATGATCTCAGGGTCATGAGATCGAGCCTCAGGTCTGGCTCCATGCTGGGCATGAAGCCTGCTTAAGTTTCCCTCTCTACTCCCCTTCCCCCCACCTCTGCTTATATGTGCCTGCACACACATTCTCTCTCTCTCTCAAAAAGAAGGAATACAAATTATTTCTGATTTAGTCCCACATTTTTTTCTAATTATAGATTCCACAAATCTAGAATATTTGGTTATGCTCACTCACTTCTTAGTTTAAATATAGGTGTCAGGGAGCCTGGGTGGCTCAGTCAGTTAGGTGTCTGCCTTCAGCCTCAGGTCATGATCCCTGGGTCCTAAGATCAAGCCCCTCCTCCTAACTCTCATTGGAGGAGGGGGGGATGTCCCTGCTCAGTGTGGAGTCTGCTTCTCCCTCTCCCTCTGTACCTCCCCCTACTCGTGCTCTCTCTCTCAAATAAATAAAGTCTTTAAATATATATATATTTATCAAATATTAAATCTATTTTAGTCTCCTGACTGACTTCTTTACCTGTTTCATAAGTCAGATCTCATAATTTTAGATTAAAAAAATGTACCTATATGCTATCTGGAGAAAATTGACCCAACTTTCATTTTTTCAAATGGCAATTCTATTGATGTGGGCTTATTTTTGATTCCCACTGTATCTCCAATGCTTATTATGGGACCTAAAATATAGTAGGGGCTCTAAAGAGTTTGATTACTGACTGTTTGTTTACCGACTGATTGACTGAAAACCAATTCTGGCAAACTTAGAAAAATTTAACCAAGGACATCTGGTTTTGAAAAAGCAACAAATACAGCATATTTTTATAAAATTTAAAGGTACGAAAAAATGATGATTGCTATAAAATTGATAAAATTATATTTTAACCAGAATTATTGCTGCCATGGTCTATTCCCTCTCATATATTTGCTCACTCACTAAACACTGGTTGAACATATTCTATGTGTGACTCACTGTGAGGAATTCTCTGAATACAAGGGAATAAGATTTGGTTTATGGGCACCAAGTTTTGTGTGGCAAATAATGATAAATATACCATCTGCTCACCAGCACCCCCAAACAACCACATGGCAGATGCTCAATTTGGTAAATATTGGTAACAAGAATGCAAAATTATTCACAATACAATAAAGAGTATAACAAATGCTATCAGAAAAAGCAAAGGATCATGGGAATTCAGAAGAGGAAGGAGCCTCTGGTTTGGGATAGCTATGTTTCCCTGGAGGTTGAACTGTGGGAAGTGGCAGGTGTTCAAGGCAAAGGGAAGAACAAGATCCATGGCACAGAAGCAAACCATACAGAGCACATATGACCTGTCCTCACTGAAGAGCACTGCCTGTTTTTAAACACCCAAACTATGAAGTCTTCAAGCCAACCTACGGAGAGTTTTTAATTTATATTAGGTGCAGAGGTAACATTATGTGGTTACAAAAGCTTCCCAAAGACAGAGTGTAAGGTGGTGGGCTCTGGAGCCCAAGAGGTTGAGGCGCTTTCTAATGGACTAAGATGCTGTTGTATTATGTGAGATTCTATGAGCAAAGGACTGAGGACAGAGCTTGGCACCATGTGGGTTCTCTATGGCTGCTTGTGACTTTCCTCCTCTCCTCTCCCCCCTCCCCCCCGTGTCCTAACTGCACCCTTGAGATGCCGACAGGAAAAGCACACATTACAACAGTTAATCTATCCCCATCACTGTGAATCCGGTCTTTAAAATGAATTTTTAAAAATCCTCCATCGAATAGACAGGGAATAGGTTAATAATACTTTGTAAGGTAATTTATAAATCTATGTAATTGCAGTTAGAATCCCACCAGGCATTAGAGGATAATTAGCTACAATGAATGTGAACACAAATATGAATATGTGCCTACAAGTGGCCAAGAAAAGTGTAAAATGAATGAAATGTAAGTAGAAACTTCTCTTATCAGATGGAAGGACATACAACAAAAATCGACTATAATAGAATCAAAAGTGCATTAATGTGGGAATAAACAGCTAAACAGAAAAGAGAATACCTAGATAACCTCAAGATATGTATACATTTTATATGGCAAGGATAGTGGCAGATTAAGTGAGCAAAGTTAGATTTAATAAATCATGCTCACACAACTGGTAATCAATTTAAAGGGAAAATTTTAGGCCATTGACATCCATATATACACATGACTTTCAGACTGAATGCAGACTCAAATGCTAAAAATAAAGCAACATAAAAACTTCAAGAAAAATCAAGGAAATTACATATATGACCAGGGAAATCTTGACAAAGACAGGAAATCTAAAAGCCGTAAAAGAAAAGATGGATGTATTTGACTATACGAAAATGAGACATCCTTACATGGCAAAAATGCATCATAATTAATGGCTAATGACAATATAAGTCAGTAATAACAACCGATGATTTTGAAAAAAATGTTTTTAAGTGGAGAACTAGAAAAGAGTTAACTAAATTTTCACAGAGCTCTTACAAAAAAAAAAAAAAAACACCAAAAAAAGGAGAGAGAGAACAAAAGAATGAATGAATGGATATACATGAAAAGAGACAGCACAGGGGGAAAATTCACATAAAAGTAAATTTCAGTGGCCAATAAATAGCAGAGATGTTCAGACTCACTGGAAGTCAGAGAAAGGGCACTCAGTAACAAGGAGACACACTCTCCCCTATCAGCTTGTCAAAGCAGAAAAAGAACAAAAAGGCCTCTTGCTGATAGATATACAGGAAAAGAGTGCTCTCCTACACTGCGGAGATGTGACATTTTACCCTCCATCTAAAAATTAATCTGGCAACATTGACTAAATTAAAACCACACTTACTAAATGTTAAACCTAGTAATTCCACTTTCTAAACATTGCCTCATAGAAATAAGAACACGACCATATATGCACAAAGATATTTATTTCATCGTGGATTAGAGTGGTAGAGCTGGAAACAAAGTTAAGGCCATCAATAGGAGAATGGCTGAATAATGTGGGCTGCGACCCATGGAGTATCACAGAGACACTAAAAAATGAATTACTGCCGTTGACTGAGTTGGATAGATTTCCATGAGGCCTTATTGAGTGAGAAAAACAAAATACAGAAAAGTATATATCATATAGTGCTACTTCTTAAAAAATCAGTGACAGAAAACTACCTTATAATGTATGTAATGTGTATACATGGAGAAAAACACAGAAAGATACATTCAGGGTTTTTAATGTTGCTTATGGAGGAATGAGAGGAGAGCAAGCAAAAAAAAAAAGTCTAGCCTTTATGATATGATTGAATTTATGCATTTGCATACAATTATGTATATATCTATATATTACATATTCTATCATCTACATACGATATATAGATGACAGAGAGATGTGAAAATTCTTTTTTTTTTTAAAGATTTTATTTATTTATTTATTAGGAAAGAGAGAGAGTGAGAGAAAGCATGAGAAGGGAGAAGGTCAGAGTGAGAAGCGGACTCCCCATGGAGCTGGGAGCCCGATGTGGGACTCGATCCTGGAACTCTGGGATCATGACCTGAGCCGAAGGCAGTCGCTCAACCAACTGCGCCACCCAGGTGCCCGAGATGTGAAAATTCTTAAATAAAAAATAGGGAAACAAAATTTGTCTCAAAAAGCGATTTGGGGGCACCTGGCTGGGTCAGTGGGTTAAAGCCTCTGCTTTCGGCTCAGGTTGTGATCTCAGGGTCCTGGGATAGAGCCCTGCATCAGACTCTCTGCTCAGTGGGGAGCCTGCTTCCCCTTCTCTCTCTGCCTGCCTCTCTGCCTACTCGTGATCTCTCTCTCTCTGTGTCAAATAAATAAATAAAATCTTAAAAAAAAAAAAAAAGCAATTTGGTTCGTTAAAACCCTTTGCTGCCTGCCAATTTGTCCTCAGCCTACCCACGATGATCAGCATCACTCTGCCTCCATGTGATCCTGGGTAAAGTCTCAACCACCCTGTACCTTATCTATGATGGCAATGGAGCACATGGTCTCTTAGATTCTTTGATTTGATGCCTCTGCTTCCTGTGCCATGGGATTCAGAGAACACAAGCCTAGTTTATATTTCCCCAGTAACCCTGTAGCCCACACAAACAAACCAAAAAGGATCGGAAAGCAGAAGCAGGGTGCGTCTCACTACCTGATTTCTAGTTTATCCATTCTGATTTTTTTCTTGACCAGACAATCAAGCCAATGCTTCTCTTCATGGCGCTGTGAAGGCATCACCACAGTGTGGAAGCCTGCTCCCTTGTTCTGCGTGGTGGGTGTGCTTTGCAATACTCATCACCGCACATCTGCTGGGTGACTGCTGGCCACCCATTAGGCATTTTAGGGAAGGTCTAGGTGCCAGTTTCACGAACAGCATGGTGAGACCACTGTTCAGCAGGGAACTAAGGTCTGGAACAGTAGAGGGGACAGCTGAGTGGGTGTGTGCAAGGCAATCAGCCTTCCCTTTTGCTACCTCTTTGCCTCATGGCTTTTCGGATGATAATCAATCAGTATGCACGCACTCCTGCACATCAGAACCACTGGAAACCGGAACAAAAGTCAGCATTTCAGGGGGGAATAAGCTAGGGGGACGTGGGGTGACGTGGAGGGGAGCAATGGCCAGGTCAGTACAAGGACGATACACAACCGAGGGAGAGAGAGAGAGTAAAAAAAGGTTGGAAGAATAGCCCCTTTCGTGAATAGCTAAAAACCCAAGAACTGTAGTGTTGGATGGGGTTGGAAATTTGAGCTATAGAGTTAATACAGGCTGGGGTTGCAGGCTGAGGGAACCATGAGGAGGAAGATGCACCCTGAGGGGCATTTAGAGATAAGGGAGTCAGCAAGGGAATTAAGAAGCACACAATCCCTAAGTAAAGCATATGGGGAAGGAGATGGGGGAGATAAAGTAGGCAAATTCCTCAAATTTCCAGAGTAAAACTTTTTTCTATTTTTAAACATGCTAAAAATTTCAAAACATTATAAAATTGTGACTTGGGGGGGTGCCTGGGTGGCTCAGTGGGTTAAAGCCTCTGCCTTAAAAAAATAAAAATAAAAAAATAAAATAAAATAAAGCCTCTGCGTTCAGCTCAGGTCAGGATCTCAGGGTCCTGGGATCGAGCCCCGCATCGGGCTGTCTGCTCAGCGGGGAGCCTGCTTCCCCCTCTCTCTCTGCCTGCCTCTCTGCCTACTTGTGATCTCTCTCTCTCTGTCAAATAAATAAATAAAATCTTTTTTAAAATAAATAAATAATAAAATAAAATAAAATTGTGACTTAGGTATCACCACTCTTAAATATCTTCAGACATCATGAAAAATGTTTTATTAAGATAGAAAATGAAATAAAGAAAAGCCATGAAGAGTGTTTAGGGGATGATATTACAAAAATTGATGTGTTTTTCTATGAAGATATTTTTGTGTATTAAAAATAATAACATGATATGTACCAAGTATTTACTATATGGCAGTCCTGTTGCATTATTTCATATAGTTTTCACAAGAACTGTTTGTGGGAACTAAAGAATAATGAGGGTAAATAACACAGCTCCTAAGTGGCGAAGCCAGGATTTGAATCCAAAATAATCTGATTCTAAATGTACAGCTTATGACCACCATGTCATACCACCTTCTACAAACAGAAAATTCATTTGAAATATGTAATGTCAAGTCTTGGAGAAAGCTTCTTGTCTGCTTAAAGCCCACTTCATGAAGAGACATACACTATGATGTCCAAATAATTTGTGCCCACAAACATCTCACTCTTGCAAAGTCTATGGTCCACATCGCCCAAAAAATGCATCAGTCAAACTAAATACTGTAACTCTTATTTCCAAGGATTTTCTAGGCTAGTGGTCAGCAAACTTTTTCTGTAAAAGCAAAAACTGTGAATATTTTAGGGCTTTGCAGGCCTAAATGGTCTCTGTTGAAACTACTCAACTCTGCCATTGTATCTCAAAAGCAGCCCTACAATTGGTAGGTGAATGATGTGGCCAATGCTCCACGTAAAAACAGGCAGCCAGATTTGGCCAGATTTAGCATGAGAGAGAAGAGGGAGAGGTCAATATATAGACCATAACTTGCCAACTCCTGTCCTAGACCTTACATTCTTCAGGGTTAATTTGCCATGCTACTCCTTCACAGAATCCTTCCCTTGAACCATCTAAAGCAAGTCCTTCTGTTATGTTTTAGTGCATGTTTTACAGACACATCTCAATTTGTAACTATATTCTTTCTTTATTATTACTAGCTTTTAACCTCTAAGAAGGCAGGGATCATATCTGCTTGGCACATAGCATGTGCTTGATATATGAAAGGTGCTCAGCGGGTATTAGCGTTGGCACGAGAGAGGGAGGGAGAAAGGAAGAGAGGAAGGAAGGTAGGCAACCGGGCAAGGGCAGTTTCTCATCCTTAACCTGGTTCTGTGTCCTGGAGTAGAATTAGTGTGTCCCATGAAGTCACCCCCCCCCCAGTACCTCTTTACCTAGCACTATGTAGTCTTCAGGTACCATCAGAAACTAGGTGCTCCAATGTCCTTTTATGTGAAAGAATCTACTCTTTCCCCCACAGGTGCAAGGACACCCACAGTTAACCTACCATTCAAAGAGAGGAAATAACGACAATGTTCACATGGTCTTTGCACCAAGTCAATATCAGACCATGCCAAAGTACATATCAGAAAACCACCTGCAGACTTTCCCTTGGCGCTGCCTGTTTATCCTTAAATATTCCCCCTTCCTAGCTCAAATCATCCACTGTATTGTGATGGGAAGTGATGGCCAACTCTCAGGCTGGCCCACAGTGGGTCTTCTGATCCTGCTCACATCACTTCCCACTTCCTGCTCAACCTCTCACTATCTTTCTTTTTTTTAATATGTTATTTATTTATTTGACAGAGACACAGTGAGAGAGGGAACACAAGCAGGGGGAGTGGGAGAAGGAGAAGCAGATTTTCTGCTGAGCAGGAAGCCCGATATGGGGCTCGATCCCAGGACCCTGAGATCATGACCTGAGCCAAAGGCAGACACTTAACGACTGAGCCACGCAGGCGTCCCCTCACCATCTTTTATTAACTTAACAGTATATGCCTCCTGTAAGGAGTTCCAAGTACTTCACGTTCAGCAGTTGACTCACTGCATCACAATATCGTGGTAGCTGTTATTAGTGGACTTGTCCAATGTCCTCTGACTTAGGAAGGCTTGAACACTGAAGCAATTTCCCTCACCTACCCTAACAGTTGACCTTATCATCCTTTGGAACTGCTAACTCCCTACTTAGAGGGAGGAAGAGAAGAAAGATAAGATCATTTTTTTTTTCATTCTGGCAGACATAGAGCAGACTTGAGGCTTTATCTCTGTCACTCGAGAAGTGTTGTTCCTTCTAATACAACAAAAATATGTGATGCATGTGATAGATGTCACTCAGGGGCTTTAACTGAGCTCACATTTAGTTGTTAGTGATTCTGAATTATAGATTCAATTTCTACTTTTAATTAAATAAAACTCTTAGAAGCAAGCTACTGCAATTGGGATTTCAGAATTGGGATCACCTACATTTACAAGAGACACTTTTGCCTTTTGGAACAAAATAAAATATGCCTGATCCTTCTTCTATGTGACCGAATATATATGAAGATTTTTCCTCCCCTCAATCATTGGGAGGCTGCACATACCCAGTTCTCTCAGAATACAACCTGCTTTCCTCACCTCATACTATTCAACTCTTCCCTTTATTCCCAGTATTGCAGCAGCAAGAACTCAAATCTATGTATGAATCGAGCTTAGCTACCTAATAGCTTTGTGACCTTAAACATGTTTCTTAATTTCCATGAGTCTTGGTTTCTTCATCTGCAAAATGGGGCTACAAATTAATTCTGCTTAATACTGTCATTGGGATTAAAAGAGCAGACATATATCAAACACCCAGTATCTCACCTAGCACAGTATTCCCTCAAATACTGGTGACTAATATTGCTACTTTCTAAAATCCCTCTTGAAATGTGTCAGGAAAAATTGAAAGTAATCCTTTAGGTGCCAAGCTCTTAAACACACATCATTTAGGAGCATAGCCTTCGAGGTCAAACATTCAGGACTGAATTCTGAGTCTACACTCGATTAACTGTCCACCTCCTAGGCAGGTTCCTTTACCTGTCCAAACCTTAATTTCTTCAGGATAACACTAATCCTGAAGTCACTAATATGACCATTGTCAGTCTTAGCACATAGTACATGGTAAGTGCTCAATAAATATTAGCAACGTTAGCCAATATTTTACCATTACAATTTACAATCGTATCTCTGAGAAGCTATAACATACAAAACATTTCATTTCCATTTTCTTCCTCTATGAGCTATCTAATAATAAACAAACACTTTCCACACGCATAATTTTAGTCCATGAACAAGTGTGACTTGCACGTTTGAATAGGGTAGGATTCAAGAAAGGTACCTAACCTGGCATTATTCTAGTAAAGCTTCATGGAGGGGATTGGGTTTCAGAAGCCACTGTAGTGTGAGAGGAAAAGTCTTTCATTGACAGATGTGAAGAAATGTTGGGTTTTTTTCATTAAGTTACTTATTCAAAAGCAATGTTAAAGTTATAGTTATAAATGTGACTCTAAAGAATTGTATATAAAGTGAAAACATGTGTAAAAGATAAGAAAGGGTTTTTTTAAAGATTTTATTTATTTATTTGTCAGAGGGAGAGAGCACAAGCAGGGGGAGCAGCAGGCAGATGGAGAGGGAGAAGCAGGCTCCCTGTTGAGCAAGAAGCCTGATGCGGGGCTCGATCCCACGACCCTGGGATCATGAACTGAGCTGAAGGCAGACGCTTAACCAACTGAGTCACACAGGCTTCCCAAAAATATTTTTTTAAACAAAAGAAAGGATGTTTAATGAGGCATAGCTGGCAAAACAATTCATTTAAATAATGGTGTTATAATCACTTTGCCTGGCTGGCCTTGGTCAGAAATCTACTAGTAAAACTGATATTCACAAATTATTTGAATAATAAGCCAAAAGTACTATTTTCAAAATTATCCAGAAGAAAGACTAAACAGGAATGATAGCAAAGGATAAGGAGCAAGAGAAAAAGTTGCAAAGTTGACGCGCCTTTGGAGAAATGGAAAATAAGCAAAAAACTGCATGGGTATTTAAGGAAGAAAGTGGAGTCTTGCAAGGAAAATGCCTTTGCTGTTAATACAAGTAACTGGACCCTCTTCCAAAACACCAAAACACAGTTTTGTTAACTATTGTTATACTTTCTAGACCCTTCTTCAAATAATGACCCCTGCCCTATGCTCTTTCACTCAGTTCAAAAATATGAAAATGTGTGCATGCTTATTATACCGTAGGCCTGTTGCTAGAAGCGATAGGAGATGCACACTGGCCTGGCCTCTAGGAGCTTCTAGTTTTAGGAGCCAGACAAGTAAACAGTCAATGATGATATACTGTGGTTGGTATTGTGTAAGAAGTAGGAACAGAGAGGAAAGAAGGACAGATGAATGTACAGATAGAAAGAAGGAAATTAGAGAAGCTTTTGTCTGGCCCTGACAAATTAAAGAACGCTTTCCAGGGGAAACGACATATAAGTCAACGCCTTCGGAAAATTGAACTAAGGAGCCCCAAGTGAGCTACTGGCACAGGATTTATTTCTACTGCAGAAAGAAGCAAAGAGCAGTAAAAATTGTGTTGTAATTATAGGATATGTTCTTTGGAGAAAAACTAAGAAGACAAGAATATAATTTGAAGAATATAATGTGTAACAGTCCATTTAGCCCCAATTGTTAGCTCTCTATTATAATATTTCAATTTCCATTCTTTTCTCTTCAGTTATGAAATTCACCTTTCCAGGAACATCTTAATGAGACCATTGGAGACTTACATTCTTTTTTTTTTTTTAAAGATTTTATTTTATTTTATTTATTTCACAGAGAGAGACAGATCACAAGTAGGCAGAGAGGCAGGCAGAGAGAGAGGGGGAAACAGGCTCCTGCTGAGCAGAGAGCCCAATGCGGGGCTCAATCCCAGGACCCTGAGATCATGACCTGAGCCAAAGGCAGAGGCCTTACCCACTAGGCCACCCAGGCGCCCCGGAGACTTAGATTCTTGACCTGGTAAAAGGATAAATGGTATGAGCAGAGCAGTACTGTATTCATTGAAAACCACCAAATATGGGAGTGCCTGCATGGCTCAGTCAGTGGAGTGTGTAATTCTTGACCTCAGGGGTTGTGAGTTCGCCCCTCATCTTGGGTATGGAGATCACTTAAAGTAAAAAATCTTTTAAAAAAATTTAAAAATTAAAAAAAAAAACAAAACCCACCAAACATGGAACTAGAAGTCAGAAGAGAAACCAGAGATGGAAAAAGTATAGACCACCTTCCCAGTCCAATAGCCACTCACTCATCTACGCTGGCAATTTTCCTACACTTCATCGCAACCAAACTGAACCATAAATATCAATCAACCTACCTCAAAATTAATAACATTCATAATATTTAGAACTTTCTGGCAATCCTAAGAACGTTTGGCCTTCAAGGTTTCTTGAAGGGAAACCTTCAGGGGAAGAAATAATGTAAGTTTTGCATTTGTTTCAGCCAACCAGAATTCAATATTTCTTTTTTTTTTTAAAGATTTTATTTATTTATTTGCCAGAGAGAGATCACAAGCAGGCAGAGAGAGAGGGGGAAGCAGGCTCCCTGCTGAGCAGAGAGCCCGATGTGGGGCTTGATCCCAGGACCCTGAGATCATGACCTGAGCTGAAGGCAGAGGCTTAACCCACTGAGCCACCCAGGCACCCCCAGAATTCAATATTTCTTTTCCATTCTATTGTTGTTTATTCATCAGCACACAAATGGTAAGTTGGTTCATTTTAAAGATAAACACAAACTATTATGGGCTGCTTCTGCACAAAAGATATAAAACACAGTGCCTATACGGATGCAGTGAGGCCAGCCAGGAAGCTGGGGTGTAGCCCCCATCACACACAGGACAGCACACGCACTATACACATAGGAAAAGTGGCCCAACTGCAATACTGAATGCCCTTAATGAACGGTCTTGTTGCAAAATTCTGTGGTTTGTGACTAGGGCACACAGTACCAGGAAGTACAGCTCATTCTGTGTATGTCAAGCTTTCTCTGACAAGAAATGCTAGACAGATGCGAACCACCTATGGTCTTGGCAAGAATGACTCATTGGCATTGCCTAAAGGGGTTTACAGCTTTGCTGGAAGGCTCATGGTTCTCAAAACTTGAAAATATATCTTCTCCGATGTCTTAAAGAGTGGTAAAGAAAAGAAGAGGGGAGACCTTGAACTATTATCCTCACAAGGAACTGAAGAAGGAAATTACAGTGGTTAAGATGTGTTATAGGATCACATCTAGTCTGATCAGCCATGTTCTCTGGAACAGAGACACCTCAGGTTGGGCAAGAGTTGACTTGAAGCCAGATGGAATGAAGTAAAATGATATTCCTGATCTACTTTCCAGTTGTTACTCCATCTATCCTTGAAAGTTAGGAGAAAACAATTCCCAGAACTCTTCGCTATTGATGGAATGGGCTAGGGTTGCAAGGCTATCCCATTCCATCAATAGCGGAGAGTTCTGGGAATTGTTTCCTCCTAACTTACAAGGATAGATGAAGTAACAACTGGAAAGTAGATCAGGAATATCATTTTACTTCATTCCGGCAGTGGCTGCTTGGTTTTGGTTTGCTTCCTGCCCACCCACCCCCTGCCCAGTATCTAAGACAACATTCTGGATATGGAAGACACTTAACAAAGGTTCTTTTGTTCCAAGTTCTGCTCATCTCATCACTTAAGGTGTCATTTATTCCTGACATACATGCACAAAACTAAAAGAAAAATAATTGTCATTAATCTAGGCAGTTGGGCAGTCAGGGCAGTCCTCTAATTTCTGTGGAAAGCTGGCGAAGGATCAGGCAAGTACAAATGAAGAGAAGTCTCAGTTCTTTTGTTTGCTGGTATTTGCATAGCCCATGCCCTGATCCCCCACGGGAAAGGGAACTTAGGAGCGAGTAGCCTGGTCTGAAAGTGGGTGTTATGATGTCATTGCTCCTTCCCAACTTCCTTCTCTTTCACCTCCCTTTTGGAGCCCCTTAAAATAGGAACGTCCCCCTAACAGCCGGATGGTGTTAGCTTGAAGCATAATTTGTGGTCTCCACAAGAAAATGCTAAAAAAATCAGGTCAAGTCAGGACTTCGCCCCCAGCAATAGCCAATATAGGAATCCAACCAGCATAAGAAAAGGTTGAAAGGAAAAAAAAAAAAAAGGCTAAGTACTTAAAACATAAGGAGATGGTAATACATAAGTACCATGAATTTTCAATCCCACTCCTGCAGCAAACCCCACAAAATTATTCTCAGCTGTATTTTTGTACTAGCCAAGAAAATTGACTTTGGAGAGCATTTTTACAGTACACAATTTACCACAGGAAAACCCATCTGGGTTAAGGCACAACTTCATGTTGAAAAGCAGAGAAAAGATTTAACTTCTGCATCTCAATTGCTACCTTAATTTCAATAAATGTACGGCAGCTCACTTCCCTCTCAGATAGATATTACAAAGTGAAACGTGTTGGTGTCAAGTCCAGTAAGAAATGACTAACCTGAGCTCCTGTGGGCCTGAATAAGGAATTGGATTAGATTTTTCTTATAGCAGCTAGTCAAATAATGGATGAACAATTGGTGCTTAAGAATACTTGTCAATTGAGAAGCTGCATGGTACAGTGGGTTAGACGGAGCATAGGCTTTGCAGGCACACAGCCTGGGTTTAAAGTCTTGTATTAATCACCAGCTGTCTTCCCAGCCAGAATCCTCATCTATAAAATGAGGATGATAAAAATAATAGTGCCTGTATTTCTGGGAGGATTAAATGAGTTAATACTGTGGTTTTACAAGTATGGTCACCAGACCAGGAATATCGGCCTCAGCATCAGCATCACCAGAGAACATGTTAGAAATGCAAATTCTTAGGACCCAACTCAGACCTAATGATTCAGAAACTCTGGGGATGGAGCCCAGCAATCTGTGTTTTAACAGACTTTCCAGGTGATTCTGACACCATGGAAGTTGAAGAATCACTGAGTTAATCCCTATAAAGTGAATAGCACAGTTCCTTCTGGTCCTACACTCATGGGAGCACCCAGAGAGCCCTCACTGACTGTTAACTATTCTTACTGATCTATGCTTACAATGCTTCAAGGCAGCAGCAAGGTAACTTAAGTTTTTACAACACAGGGTTCCTACCCTCATGAAGCACAGCCTCCAAGATAGCTGAGGGAAAGGACTAAATAGCTTTTAGAGGCATTGTTTGTCTCTGGGATTTTAGAGCCATCTCTCACTTAGAGGTAGAAGATAGTAACGGGATTCAGAATTCAGAACACACTACCCCTAAATATGGCACGTCAGCACATTGAATTTTTAAGCTGAAGTACTTTGAGAAAAATGGCAGAAACTGGAAGGTCTCCCTGACCTTCTCTTACCCTAATCCCTTCATGTGAGTGGTGCCCTCCGTAGACCTGGAAGAAAGGAGCATCCTTATCTCCAAAACAGAGGGACACCAAGAAGAATCTGAAAACAGGCCTTGCTGAGCTTCCCTCAGTTTACTACCTTTACTACTACTGTTTTACTTTATTACAGTTTACTACTTTACCTTTACTACAGTTTACTACTACCTTTAGCTCATACTTCTTGGTCTATTAAGTCTTTCCATATTTTGCCATTCTTTATCAAACCTAGCATTAAAAACACTCAGGTGAAATTGTTTCTTGTGTGTGTGTGTGTGTGTGTGTGTGTGTGTGAAATTGTGTCTTTAAGTCTTCATTCCATTATAAGGACTCCCATGTGTATTAGACAAATTTGTGTACTTTTATCCTATTAATCTGTCTTTGTCAGTCTAATTTTCAGACTGAGCAGGGACCCTAAGAGGGTTGAGGAAATTTTTTTCCTTCCCTACAGTAGTCAGAAGGTGAGTACACAACATGAAGGGGAGAGAGATATTTCATCTTACTATTGGAGATCATCTCCACACACATACTCAAGGTACACCTTGCCAGAATGAGCTCCTATGTACAATTAGATAATGCAATAGGAAAGATAAAAGGCTCACACTTGAAATGCAAAACTCAGTAAATAAATAAAATATTTCTCAGTTGTACTTGCTATTAGTACAACTATTAGATTAGATGCTATTAGATTTAGGTTCATTTTCAAAAAGGACGTTGTGTATCCTAGCTACAGTATTATAAATGGTTTGATTTTATCACATAATTGCTAAGCACACTGTGGCCATGCACTACTTTTAAACCATTTTATTGAATACCACTTCAAACAATGATTTTGCATTATAAAAATCCTAACTCTCTACCAGGAATGTGACTTAAGAAAAAAATAAAGATTAAGTTGCTTAAAGAAAAACTTCTTCCATTTGAGAGGAAGACCCTAGGCAGCCAACATTCTCAAACTTTGAAGGGATGCTGCTTTAAAATACAGATTTCTGGGCTTCCCTCTTCAGAAATTCTAATTTAGTAAGTCTGTGATAAAGCCAGGGAGTCTGATATTTTAGCACTTCTTCACCCCACCCTGACCCATATTCATTCAGAGCAAGTGGCTGACAGATCACACTTTGAAAAACATTGTCAGGGTACCTGGATGGCTCAGTCAGTTGAACATCCCACTCTAGGTTTTGGCTCAGGTCATGATCTCAGGGTTGTGAGATCAAGCCCCAGGTGGAGCCTGGTGTCTCATTGAGCCCTGTGTTGAGCTCCACATTGAGCCCTGCATTGAGCCCTGTGTCTGGCTTTGCACTCGGCACCGGAAGTCTGTGTGAGATTCTTTCCCCTCCTCCCACTCCCTTCCCCTCTGTTCCTCTTTCTGCTCCCACTCTGTTTCTCAAATAAATAAATAAAACCTTGAAAAATATTGTTAAAACTTTTCATCCTTAAATGAATAAGAGCTTCTGATTAAGCAAAGTTTTCAGAGAGCTGAAGCTGAATCCTTTATATATAGGAAAGGCTTGAATGATATTTAATGAAAAGCTTTCTGAAATGTAATCTGCATTTCTTTATCATCCTACACATCACAGACAGGGTAGAATTTATACTTGATGACTGAGATTTCTTGATTACTACCCTTATGGTTGGTATGGGCTCTAGCCACAGAGAGCATTCAACACAGGGCTAACGGAAACACTGGTTCCTAACGTGGCCCTGGAACTTGAAAATTTTCTGAAGATCAGGTTTAGTTTTTGGGTCTTTTCCCTGAGGGCAAGGTGACGGGTGTGCAGTGGCCAGATCTCAAGGGCAATGCAACACGGTTGCAAAATGGACATGTGCTTAAAAGACAGAAGCAGCCTTTGTAAAACTATTGGGGACAAGCAACACCATCTAAATTTTATCTGTGGGTGTCCAGCACTATGGTAGGCTCTAAACTTTAACTAGTCCTCTCCATAAAAAAAAATATGCTGCATAAATTACACTGTGAATAATATTTTTAATTTTTAAAGATTTCTATTTATTTATTTGTCAGGGAGAGAGAGAGCACAAGCAAGGGAGTGGCCAGAGGGAGAAGCAGGCTCCTTGCTGAGCAAGGAGGCAGATGTGGGACTCGATCCCAGGGCCCTGGGATCATGACCTGAGCCTAAAGCAGACACTTAACTGACTGAGCTACCCACGCGTCCCATATACTGTGAATAATATTTCTACATACCTTGATAAGCTGGCAGTAAAAAGAAATCTGTTATAGATTGAATTGTGTTTCCCTCCAAATTCATATGTTGGAATTCTGATTCTCAGTATCTCAAAAAATGCCCTTCGTTGGAAACAAGGTCATTGTGGATGTAGCTGTTAAGGCTATTCTGGAATAGCTTGAGTTCCTAACCCAATGTGACTAGTGTCCTTATAAAGAGGGGAAATTTGGACACAGGCATGCCCAGAGGAATAATGCCATGTGAAAATGAAGGCAGAGATAGAAGTGATGTTTCTGGAAAGCAAGGAGAGGAGCCTGGAACAGATACTTCTCACCAAGCCTGTAGAAGAAGCCAATCCTGCCAACACCTTCTTGCTTCCTGAGACAAAAAATTTATGGTGCTTAAGGCACCCAGTCAGTGGTAATTTGTTACAGCAGCCCTAGCAAGCTAATACAAAACTCCAAAATGTAAGCTAAGCCTTGAAGCTAGCTTTCACTTTAGAAAAGTGAAGGCATCACAGACCCAATGGCCTTTCCCACCCTAAGCTGATGACCTTATGCTACACTTTACATAGTCTCCCAGGAGGCTGAGTACCAGAATCAAAGTCCCAATCCATATAAGGTGCCAAATTAAAGTGCAGAAACCACCCATATATAAATGGTTTTAGACCATCACAAAGGAAGATTGCCTGTCTCAAACCTTGGCACTGAGTAAAATAGATAAACACTTCCCTTGAGAAATCATATTCACAAGCATATTCCCACAACATTTATGGCCTAAATACACATTACCTGAGTGGTCCAAATATCTGGCAGTGCCCTCTAGCATCTGGTAAGAAGAAACACAAATCCTCTCTGGAAGAATTCACCTCCAACTGGCCTCAAAGAAATATGAGCTTATATGAAAAAAATCATGAAGTACACCAGTTAATAAGGTACCATGAGCGAGAACAAGCAGAAATAAGAAATAGCTGAATACAACCCATAAAGATCTCAGATATTGGAATCAGCAACACAGAATATAAAAGATAGTCAGCTTAATGGGTTTTTAAAATAGAAGAAGGAATTGACAGTGTGAATAAAGAGGAAGAGATGATTTCAAATGGCTATTCAGATTAGAAAAAGAACAGAAATAATCACTAGAAATGAAAAAAATATGACAATTAAAAGCAAAATTCAATGAGTTTCACAGGAGATTAAACATAGTTGAGATGAGAAATCTATAGAAATTGTTCAGGAAGAAACAGAAAAAAAAAGATGAAAAATATAAAGGGTTAAGGGATGAAGAAAATAGAATAAGAATATATAACATGTATCTAATCAGATTTCCCAAAGAAGAAGAGACAGAACAAGGGAGAAAAAGATAATGGCTGAGAATTTTCCAAAATTGATTAAATAATAACCTATAGATTCAGGAAAACCAACAAATCTCAAGAATTCTATATAAATAGGAACTCTACAGCTTTGACACATTTTTGTGAAACTGGAGAATACCAGAGACAAAGAAAACATGTGTGTGTGTGTTTTTTTAAGTGAGAAATACATCAAATACCTTTCAAAAAAACAACAAATCCCTCAACTTCAATGAGGAAAGCCAAAAGATAGAATAAAATATTCAATGTGGTGATAGAAAATGAAGGTCACCTCAGAATTTCATATGTGATGAAATATCTTTTGTGAACAGGATGAGATAAAGACATTTTCTGAAAAACAAAAACTGGAAAGTCTATAGGATACAGCTCAGGAAGAAAGAAAATGCTTCCAGATGGAAGGTCTGAGACGCAAGAAGAAATTGTGAGCGAAGAAAGTGTAAAGATGTGGGGTGCCTGGGTGGCTCAGTGGGTTAAAGCCTCTGCCTTCAGTGCAGGTCATGATCTCAGGGTCCTGGGACCGAGCCTTGCATCGGGCTCTCTGCTCAGCAGGGAGCCTGCTTCCCCCTCTGTCTCTGCCTGCCTCTCTGCCTACTTGTGATCTCTCTCCTCTCTGTCAAATAAATAAATAAAAATCTTTAAAAAAAGAAAGAAAGTGTAAACATGTGGTAAATATTTAAACTGTATAAAACAGCAATAAGAATATCTCGGAGGGTTAACATAAAAAGATATCATTAAAATTCAAGTCAACAAGAGCCTATATGTGGTGGTGGTGGGGAAATGTTATTATAGGAGTTAGTGTTCTAAGTTATCTGTATTTTTTTGACAGAAAGTGAAGGATGTTCATTAATTATTTTTTAAAGATTTTATTTATTTATTTAACAGAGAGAGAACACAAGCAGGCAGAGAGGCAGGCAGAGGCAGAGAGAGGAGCAGGCTCCCCGCCAAGCAAGGAGCCCGATGCGGAACTCGATCCCAAGACGCTGGGATCATGACCTGAGCCAAAGGCAGCTGCTTAACCAATAGAGCCACCCAGGCGTCCCTGTTCATTAATTTTTGAGAAGTTATGCAGGCTAACAAGAAAGAAACAGAGTATACGCATTTCTAGGGCACAGTGATAATAATCAATCTGAAGAAGGCAAGAATATAGAGAAAAGGAAACAGAAAAAGTGGGATATACAGAAAACACAAACTATGAGAGGCTTAAAACCAAAATAAGCCATCACAGTAGATGTCGGCAAACTAAATGCTTCATTTAAAAGACTCTCATGGGGCGCCTGGGTGGCTCAGTTGGTTGAGCGACTGCCTTCGGCTCAGGTCATGATCCCGGAGTCCCGGGATCGAGTCCCATATCGGACTCCCGGCTCTGCGGGAAGTCTGTTTCTCCCTCTGACCTTCTCTCCTCTCATTCTCAGTCTCTCTCTCTCTCTAATAAATAAATAAAAAATATTTTTAAAAAAATAAAATAAAAGACTCTCAGATGTTTTTATTAAATGGATAATCTGTGCAAGCCCTAAAAAAAAAGAAAATTATTGTTGCGACATTAAAATCAGACAAAATAGACTTAAAGGCAAATAGCATTCATAGAGATAAAATGGGTCATTCCATAATGATAAACGATTAAATTCACAGGAAGATAAAACAATTTTAAAAGAGTATCCATCTAGTAACATGGATGTTATAAAATACGTAATAAAATAGGGCCCCTGGGTGGCGCAGTTGGTTGAGCGACTGCCTTCAGCTCAGGTCATGATCCCGGAGTCCCGGGATCGAGTCCCACATCGGGCTCCCAGCTCCATGGGGAGTCCGCTTCTCACTCTGACCTGCTCCCTTCTCATGCTCTCTCTCACTCTCTCTCTTTCCTAATAAACAAATAAATAAATAAAATCTTTAAAAAAAATACGTAACAAAATATAATTCAATAATTAATAGAAATTTTAAAAGTCTACTGCCTAGTGGCGGATTTTAACAGACCCCTCTTTGGTAAGGGATAAATTTAGCATAAGAAGAAACAATCAAATCAGTAGACATAAAACAGATTGAAATGACACAAAGACACCCTTAATAGACACATACATATACAAGCACCCAAGGAGCTTTTAGGCTGCCGATCCCATCCCCAAGAAGACCCCATACAGGGCCATAAAGCAAGATGCAACACATTTTAAAGGATAGCCCACAGAGTAGGTTTTTTGTCTACAATGCAGTTAAGCTAGAAACCAATAATAAATTCACAATATATATTTGGAAATAAAGAAACACAGTTCTAACTGTGACATCTACTAAGTAACTCATAAGTTAAAAAATAATACTGGAAATTAGAAAATATTTAAATCTGATAATGAAAATTACTGCAAGAATAATAATGAAAAATACTCCCCTCCAAACTTGTGGGATTAAGCTAAAACAGTATGTAGAGGGAAATTTAAAGCATTTATGATTGGAGCACCTGGGTGGCTCAGTTGGTTAAGCAACTGCCTTCAGCTCAGGTCATGATCTCTGGGTCCTGGGATCGAGTCCTGCATTAGGTTCCCTGCTCAGCTGGAGCCTGCTTCTCCTTCTTCCACTTTCCCTGCTTGTGCGCGCGCTCTCTCTCTCTCTCTCTCAGACAAATAAAATCTTTTTAAAAATTTAAAAAATAAAACATTTATGCTTATATTAGAGCAGAAGAAAGGACGATGATTAGTGAGTATATTGGTTTTTCTATTGCTATGGTAACAAATTATTCCAAAAGCCAATTACTTACAACCATGGTACATATTTATCCTTTTTCATAGTTTTTGTATTTTTGTAGGTCAGGAACTCAAAAGCCTTATGGCTGGGTGGTTCTGGCTTGAGCTGTTTCGTGAGGTTGCAGTCACATCATTGGCCAAAACTACAATCATCTGAAGGCTTGACTACAACAGAAGCATCCATAGGGTTGACATGTTGGTATTGGTTGTTGGCAGGAAACCTCAGTTTCTCTCCACATGGCCCTTCATAAAGGGCTGCTGTGTGTTCCCACTAGATGGTGGCTAGCTCCTCCCAAGTGAGTGATCCAAAAGAGAAAAAGCCAGGCAGAAGCTATTCTTTTTGTGACTTATTCTTGAAACTCAACATATTACTTCTGCCACTTCCTATTTGTAAGAAGTGAGTCACCAAATCTGGCCCATATGCAAGAGAAGGAAAATTAAGTTTCATTTTTCTGAAGGAAAAAGTGTCAAAGAATTTGCAAGCATTTTAAAACAATCACAACGAGCTAAGTATCTACCTAAAGAGATGAAGGGGAAGAAAAAACAAACCAGCAAAATAAAGCCTGAGGAAATAGAAGAAAGGCAGTTAAAAAGATAACATCAGAAATTCACATAATAGAAAACAAATATGCAAGAGTCTGCCAAATCCGAGTTTGGTTTTTTTGAAAAAGTTGACAAAATTGACAAACTTCCAGTGAAACTGACCAAGAAAAAAAAGAGAGGAGATACAGAATAACAGTATTAGAGGGGCCCCTGAGCGGCTCAGTGGGTTAAGGCCTCTGCCTTCGGCTCAGGTCATGATCTCAGGGTCCTGGGATGGAGCCCCGCATCAGGCTCTCTGCTCGGTGGGAAGCTTGCTTCCCCCTCTCTCTCTGCCTGCCTCTCTGACTACTTGTGATCTCTCTCTCTCTCTGTCAAAATAAATAAATAAAATCTAAAAAAAAAAAAGAATAACAGTATTAGAAACAAAAAAGGAACAACTATAGACCCCACAGACACTATGGGGGAATCGCAAATATATTCTTAATAAAAGGGTATTTTTTTAAGTCTCTTTATTATTTTTGTTTGTTTGTTTGACAGAGAGAGAGAGATCACAAGTAGGCAGAGAGGCAGGCAGAGGGAAAGAGGGAAGCAGGGTCCCCTCTGAGCAGAGAGCCCGATGTAGGGCTCAGTCCCAGGACCCTGAGATCATGACCTGAGCTGAAGGCAGAGGCTTATCCCACTGAGCCACCAAAGTGCTCCTTCATAAGAGGATATTGTATGCCACTAAATTTTAAAACATAAATAAAATGGATAAAAACAATTATCTTGTAACAGTTTAAAAATCTAAGTCAGTAATTTAAAACTTTCCCTCAAAAGGAGCACCAAGCTGTGTTTACAGACAAGCTCCATCAAATATCAAAAATACAAGTAGTTCCAGTGTTACAAAAACTATTCCAGATTGTATAGAAGGAAAAAGAGGATAGGGTAAAACTCCATAATAATTTGTTTTATGAGACAAGAACAACCTTGATGGCAAAACCTAAAAATGTCATTGCAAAATTACAAGCCTGGTGCACTCACCACAGATGTAAACATTCCCTAAGATATTAGCAAACCAAATCAGAATTACATTTCTTTAAACCAGCAACAAACAGAAAGTGTTCACAGCAGCACTGTTCGGAATAAATACTGGAAACAACCCAAATGCCTATCAATAGTAAAATGGATATTAGAAATTAGGGTCTATTAATATAATAGAATATATACTCTGCAGTGAAATTCAATGAAATACAGCCACAAGCAATAACTCTGGTGAATCATGGAGTAAAAGAATGAAAAGGGAGGTCATGAAAGAAGGCATGTAATAGTATTACAATTCCACAAGATAAAGTCTAAAAACATGCAGAATGATTAAACACTCATGATAAAGCTATGAAGAAAAAGCAAAATACAAAATCCGGGATGGTGTTCTCTCAAAGGGAAAGGAAGGCAATAGGATGAGGGAGGGGCACATAAGAAATAACATGGTGATAGTAATGTTCTTTAAAACTTCTACATACTTGATAAGCATTCTTTTATAGATACTCAATATTTAATTTTTAAAAACTCAAAACAATGAATAGAATGAACAACAGACAGATGGTTCTCTTCCATCTGACATGTTCTAAATTTGTTCAGTGTGGGAAGGAGGACAGAAGCTCACCATTCCATGAAAAGAGGTGAGCCTCTTCTGCAAGTCCTCCTAAATGTAGATTTTTTAATTTTTATTTTATTTATTTATTTATTTATTTATTTCTGAATGTAGATTTTTTTAAAAGCAATCTAGGAACATATGCCCAATGGAGTTCTTTCGTAACATTGACTCTACAACCACATATTAAAACAGCCATCTCATTTGCTGTATCCTTTCAACCTTATTGTATTCCATCCACAAGTAAAAAAAATAAATAAACACAAACACACAAACAAAAACCATTAAAGTTAGTCAAGCTTCGCCAAAGTCGGTCATAATAACATCAAAAACTGTCCCGTAATTTTGGAATTTACCCAATCAAAATAACACAAATAACTTTGCTTGAATTGATTTCAACTCTCTGCTTGTTTAATCTTTTTTATTATTGTTCCAAGTTGTCAACCTTAACTACCACAAGAACACAACTTTTAGACCTCCATCCCAAAATAACTACTTGGTTCATTGGAAGTAGGAAGGGGGAGGGGCGGCAAGAATCAGTGGTTTCACTGAAGTGATAACATGTGCTGGACAGGCCCAAAAGAAGTAGTCAACAGTAGTTTCATGGCAACATAGCTTTAGGCAACAAAAGAACGGGAGGCTACATTTGTAGGTACTCTGTGGTGATAAATGCTGAATGACTGAGAGAAACACTTCTGTTGATTGTAGTCTCTGACGTAGACCCATTCTTTCAGTATCAACTCTTAGACTGTTTTGAGAGCTTTGAGTAATTTAAGTATATCCATAAGTATAAATAATATGAATAAAACCTGTTTAGATCTATTATATTGGCTCTTCACTTCAACCTTATTCAGGTACAACTGATATAAAAAATTATAAGATGTATAAAACGTACATCTTGGTGATTTTATATATATATATAATGAATATATATAATATATTGATAATGAATATATATATGAATATATATAAATAATGAATATATATATATTCACACATATATACACATATATAATGAAATCATATGTGTATAATGATTACATATATAATGAAAAGATTCCCCCATCTAGTTAATTAACACATCTATCGCTTCATGTATTTATCTTTTGGTGGGCGGGGGATAGATTAGAATACTTAAAATTTAAAAAAAAAGAACACTTAAAATTCTACTTTTTTTAACAAATTTCAGTGATATGATACAGTGCTATCAACTACAGTCACCATGTTTTACATTAGATCCTCAGACCTTCTTCATCTGACAGCTGAAAGTTTGTACACTTCTACCAACCTCTCCCTATTTCCCCGACCCCTAGCCCTGACTACTCTTCTACTCTGTTTCTGTGAGTTTGACTTTTTTTTTTTTTTTAGATTTCACATATAAGTGATGCCATGTGGTATTTGTCTTTCTCTGTCTGGCTAATTTTAGATCTATTATTTTTAGACTATTCCAACGCAAGTCCTCACGGGCACCATGATGTTCCTTTACAAATCAGTTTTTACGTCAACTGTATATAACCATATGTAGCTTGCATTTTACCGTACACAAAATTTAACCAGTAAACAAGCTACATTGCCAAATATTTTATCTTCAGAGCATAGCTAGACTAAAAGATATGGTCATGTTTAGCAGGTGGGCAAAACACCAAGTTAAATCCAGATAGTATTGCTTATCAAGAAACCAGACATATCCCAGGTCTCCGATGACCTTCAGTGAGTTTGCTTCACTTTGGGTCATGCAAATGTATCACAAAAGTAATCTGATTTAATAGTACTGTAATTCATGTGACAAGAGCAGTGATGGGTATTAAGGAGGGCACGTATTGCATAGATTACTGGGTGTTACGTAAACAATGAATCCTGAAACACTACATCAAAAACCAGCGACGTACTGTATTGTGACTAACCTAACATAATAAAAAATAATAATAATAATAATAATAAAAAGAGCCTTCTAAAAGTAAAGCCAAAAGATGATAAATTACAAGGACTAGGTGTCAGGACAACTAGTCCTCTACCAATATCCAGCTATGACCTTGGGCACGTGAGTCCCTATTTGAGCCTTTATCATAAATGAACCCTGAGAGGTAGGAATAGGTGACCACTAAACGTCCCTTCCAAAGTTAACTTTCTATGAACGGTAAGCAAAGAGCAGAAAGAGGGAAGCGATAACTCCTTAAGAGAAAATGGCATATTCACAAAGGGACAGAGAGAAACGTTTATAACTTGTAGAGCATTAACTGTGTGAGGCAAAGAGCACACACTAAAATCGAGGAGAATGTAGTCTCCAAGCAGAGAGGATTTTGGGAAAGAATTTTGTTGGGGACAGTCCTCTGAAAACTGGAAACTAATACCTAGTGACTGATGAAACAAGAATTTGGCAAGCATTTTTCTTTACAGTGCGCAGAGGTTTTCGTGCAACAAAGGTACAGAATGCCTTTGAGAAGTAAAAGCATGCCAAGAGATGTTTATAAAAACTGTACTTTTATTTATGTATGTCCAGCGGAACATTCTTTTGTAATAAAAAATCCAAAAGAGCCCAAGCATACTCAGAATTTTCTGATTCATAGATCCATGTGTCTATAAATATAAGCATGTGCCACAAGCTCATAAGTATGTGTTTCAGATATAATAACATAAAACACATTGAATATTTTCAGTGAAGTTTGATGGATGCTCACATCAGAACCCCGAGTCCCTCAAGCCATGAATGTGTTTCACAGGTGATGATAGGCTGAGGAGATACGGCTCCAAGTAGAAGTTAGTGAAAACAGATCTGGGATCATCTGGTGAGCCCTGGAGAGCATAACACACCCTGTTCAAAGAAACACACACCAAAAAAGTTTTGCTCTAGCTACTTGAACCAGAAGATCCTTTTCTGTTTTAAAATTCAGTTTAATTTAGCAGCATTTATTAACACCTACAATGTGCAAGTGTCAAAACCAAATCTAATAAAGGCGTTTGATTTGACATGGGATTTCTGGGAGAAGAGCTCAAAGCATACAGCCCTGACAGCAGCCAATTCCAAAGTTTAATCACTGTGACAGCTTCACATTCAGCCTGACTCACTCCATCATTGTTGTAAGTGACTGAACAGCCCAACTCGAAACAGAGGTTTGCTGAGCGCCTTTACATAATTTTGTTTTTCTCTCCAAAATCCTCTGGGCTCTTTTTTTTTTCCTTAAGATTTTATTTATTTATTTGACAGAGAGAGAGAGAAAGATCACAAGTAGGCAGAGAGGCAGGCAGAGGGAGAGGGGGAAGCAGGCTCCCTGCTGAGCAGAGAACCCGATGCGGGGCTCGATCCCAGAACTCTGAGATCATGACCTGAGCAGAAGGCAGAGGCTCTAACCCACTGAGCCACCCAGGTGCCCCCTCTGGGCTCTCTTTTTATTCTATCCTTTTGACCCAGTGCCCTCATGCCTCCCCGATATTTCACTGTCCCCTCTTCCTAGTGTTCCTGATGACGGGGAGACGGCATTTGCTCAGTGGCAGTCCCGGCTGTCCTTCAGGCTAGCACAGGACCGTCCAACACAACGCGGCCGGCTCTCCATCTTCTTCCCAGAATCGCCATGCCTCCAGCACTGGCTGTCTTCTGGCATTTGACTCTTTTGTTCCTCAAGCCCTTTAGGCTCTGTATTGACAAATCTCTTTCCTCACTCATGCCAATGTGTTCATGAAGTAGGCCAGGCCACACTTACAATGATCGTCTCTCAAATTGCACTTCAATTCTGAAATCGGCTTTCCTTTAGCAGTAAGTTATAAATTCACGAATGCCCTTGAACCATTTTATGAAACACAAGACAGTTATCTGAGCGCTGCAGGGGGACACAAAGGGTGACATGCGATTTCCCTTGACGGACTTGAAATACAGGAAGAGAAATAGGATGAGTCAGACATGGAAATGAATAATGTAAGGCAGACTGTGGAGAGTTTCCAATCAGTAGGACAGATAACAGGTACTCCAGAAGTTAACCCTGGGGTCTTCACGGCAGGGGTCAGACTGAAGCTGGTTCTTAAAGGAGCAAGAGAGAATTTGAATAGGTGGAAGAGAAGAGTGGGTATTGGAGGTGTATGCAAAGCCAAAAGGGTCCAAGTAACCCTCCTATTCAAAGAAGGCAGGAGGTGTAGAACAGCAAGATTGGGAGAGAGGAGGCTTGTGCTTGAGAATACAGCAAATCAGCCAATCTGCTTGGAATGAAATGCTTCATCTTTGTGACAACGGCGGGGCCACTGAAGGATTTTAATAAAAAACTGTGCTTACAGATGATTTATCTGACTGTTACATGTAGAAGGAGGTGGCAGTAATTGGAAGAAATAACATCAACTAAAAGCCTCCGGGAATTTTTTTTTATGTGAGTCCCAAAGCAGGTTGGTAACAGCGAACTTGAAATAAAATATAGAAGAGACACTGGCATTTAAAGAGGTATTTATACGAAGAGGGTGAGTCAGACAGCCTAATAGTTACTGAATTTCACAAAGGTTTTATTTTATTTTATTTTATTTTATTTTTAAACTACTTTTTCTTTTTTTCTTTTTTAATTTATTTGAAAGAGAGGGAGCACAAGTAGGCAGAAAGAGGAGGAAGCAAGCTCCCCGCTGAGCAAGAAGCTAGATGCGGGGCTCAATCCCAGGACCCTGGGATCATGACCTGAGCTGAATGCAGATGCTTAACCCACTGAGCCACCCACGTGCCCCTCACAAAGGTTTTATATTCCGGACAAGCATGCTGCCTAAAGGTTCAATAGTAAAATCACAAATCCATGTAGTGAGTGAATAAGTTAGCACTTACTGAACATAAAAGCACCAAGCCATTTTCTTTAAATGTTTGCAGATTTTATATACAAACATCTTTAATCTGCACCAACATACGTGTTCTGTGCTTTTTCATACACGAGTGTATTTGTAACTACCAAAGGATGGAGGATAGAGAGATTTACAGAGCCTTTACCTGGCCCCAGGCCCTTGGACAATTGCTGGGGATGGGGATCCATAGAAAAAAAGACAACTTGCCTTTGAGGGGCTTGCAAACTACAGCCTTCCTATGAAGTCAGCCATAGCTTAATGATGGCCGGCAGGCTGCTGACTTCCCAGTTGGGTCTCCCCTCCAGAGGGTCCTCCCGTCTCTGGCCCTGTCCACGCCTCTGTCTATGAGACTTCCTCACCTGGGTGTTCACGGACTTCTCCAACTCTATGTCTATGACACTGAGTGCATCGTCTTTCCTCGGCACCTGCTCCTCTTCACACAAGGTTCCAGTCTCAGACAGTGGCAGCAGCCAGGGATCCTCCCACTGCCTCACTCTCCACACTACCTAACCTCGAGTTCTGTTCATTCTACTTCCTAGACATCTCTCTTATCCAGCTCCCTCTCACATCTCCATTATCCGCTCTCTGGTGCAGGCCCCCACGGTCTGGTGCCTGCCACGGTTTCCCAGGTGGCCTCCTGACATCCCAGAGATGCTACCCTCCCATCCCCTGCCCACAGAGCAGCCAGTGTGACCTTTCTAAAATGGATATAGGACTGAGTCGCTTATCTGCCTAAAGCCTTTTAATAGTTTCCTGTTGCTGTTAGAATAAAGTGCAAATCCCTTCATATCCATTGCAACGCCCTTTAGAGCCTGGATCCTGCCCATCTCTTCATCCCCATGTGGCACCTCTCTCCTCTCTAAGCACCAGCCACACAAAATCTTTCAGTTTCCCTAATGATCCATGCTCTGACTCTCTTCCTGGCCCCCACATAGCCTATTCTTCCTGCCAGAAGCACTTTCTCCCCATCCTGCAAATTCCTATGCCAAGGAATGATTACCCTGAGCTGAAAAGACAGACTATGTTGATAACGATCATTATCCCATGTTGCCTATGTACAACTCTCTACATTTGTTAAGAGTTTTAACTATCCTATCCCTGCAACTACAATGACCAGATTTTGCAAGCTAAAATTCTAAAGAATAAGAATGAATTTTGGACAACAGGACTATCTTGAAATACCTTGGCATTATATAACTCCCATTTTATGGCACTGGACGTTTAGAACCCTGGCCTTCCCTCACTGGGGACAAGGGACTGCAGTGATTCCAAAAGGATAGAGGATAGCAGCTGCGGCAGGCACATATCATGTAATGGGCTTAACATTTAGTCGGTGTGTTGGACTAAGATGTTCTACTGAAGAATAATTGTAGAATATTTTTTATGCCTGCTCAAAGAAGAGGGGCCCAAAACACAACACACACACACACACACACACACACACCCCTTTATGTACCTTAGGAGTATAAATAATCTTTGAGGTGTCCAGAAGCAGCTCTCTCTCTTAAAGGAAGAAGGAGCAGAGAGCCGTCTACTTGCCTCACATCTACTTGCCTCAACCTGCGCTAGGACATAGCCTTATTGTCCAAGAACACAGTGCAATCAGGCCCTTTATTGGGGTTAAATAGGAAACACATGCACCCGGGAAGGAGCAATAGGAGTGGCTCTGGATTCAGAATGAATGGACAAGCATACCTGGACCAATGTGAACCCAGAACTCCTGGGCAAGAAGCCTGGGTTGTGGTGGGATTTGAGCCGCACAACAAAGAGAGGTCTCCTGGGAACCCCTAGTGACAGACATCCTTGGTGGAACTTACCACAAAGGCAAGGAAATGATCTTCCCTCAAAGATTCCTTGGGGGCCTCATGTTAAGTAAAATATGCCAGAGAAAGACAAATACTGTATGATTTCACTTACATTTGGAATCTGAAAAAAAAAAAAAAAACACCAACAAAACCCTAAAAATCTCAAAGTCACAGAAACAGGGATCGGATGGGTGGCTGCCAGATGCAGGAGGTGGGGAGCGGGGATGTGGGGTGAAGGTGGTCAAAGGTATAAGGTTCCAGTCGTAAAATAAATAAATTCTGGGACGTCATGTACAGCATGGTGACTCTAGTTAACAGTACTGTATTGCATATCTGCATATTTGCAAGTCACTAAGAGAGTCGATCTTGAAGGTTCTCATCACGAGAAAAAAAAAATTGTAATCCTGCCAGGTGATGGATAGTAACTAAACTTATTGTGGCGACCGCTGTATGCTATATAGACATACATCAAATTAGTATGCAACACAGCGTCGATTGATACAATTATATCTCAGTAAACCTGAAAAGACGAGAAGAGCCCCGAGGACTTGTGAGAGGACAGGATCAACAGTGGCCTGGCATCAGCGGCTGCAATATGTACCTGTACCTCTATTTTCCTGACCCCTAATTTTACATCAGGTTCTAGACTCTTCTGGTAATTATGGGGGGAAAAAAAAACATGGTTCACTGTTTGTGAACGTCTTAGGGGTTTACTCAAGATCATACAATGAATACCGAGTAGAGGTGGGAAACAACAGGAATAAGTCAGTGACGATGGGGGGTGCACTGTGCAGTCAAAAATGCAGAAAGACAGGCGGGAAGGGAAGAACTGAGGCCATCAAGGACTGTTCCTTACAATGTTTTGATGGTCTCTGGTTCTGCCTGAAGCTACTGGAAGTTACACCACATCTCATCAGGGCTGCATGAAGCCGCGGGGAGGAAGAGTGGTTTCTGGACAGAGGAATGCGATGGAAAATGAAAGCAACGCGACCAGACCTCATTATCTTAGTGCTTTTGATAACACTGGAGAGCAGAGTTGGGTTTTGAATGGACTGAAATCTTCCATAAATGGAATCTGAATGCAGGCTACATAACATCCAGAAACTCCTCAGGGAATTTCCTATTATGTACATGGAAGGGGGAATGAAGCAAGCCCCGTCTGGCTAGCAGAGAACATTCTCCGCTTAGGAAAACTTCATGGTTCTTGTGTTTAGTGCCAACTGCATGTTCATACTAGACCTGAGCCCTGCACACAGAGGTGTGAGTGTGTTGAAAAGTGAGCTAGATGGAACAGGCAATGCTGGGCAATTCTTTGTGTCTGGAACATCCAAACCACAAGGCAAGATATCAATAAGGGTATTGTTTTTACAAAGTCCCTAACTAGCTCTGAGCCAATATTATGACCCACGTTACTCTGAGTTGCTATAGCAAAATAGACAGTATGTTTTCCCATTAGCTTCCTATCAATACACAAGTGAAAATCAAGAATAGACCGACACACATCACTTTGTGACTCCTGCTCTTTGGGACTGACATTCTCAGGGAAACCTCAGAATGTTAAAGATACAATGATATTAGCTTTATTGGGAAAAAAAGGCACTGATGGGGAAGGTGACTCACCTCACATGTCGCCTGTCCAAAGAGGCCTCCTCTGACAAGCCTAAAGTACTGAACTCCGTTTTTCACCACGTAGTCACTTCTAATTACCCCACGACACATTAACTTTGAGAACATCAAGTTACCTCGTGTTGTCCCTCGTGCCTATTTGAATGCAGACCCAGAGACAGGGACTTTGCATGGTTCATTCCTCTGTTCCTAAGACCCACCGAGCCTGGCACAGAGTGAGCCCTCAATGATATTTGCCTAACGACTGCCTTTCCAGCTGCCAAAGAACAAAGAGCTTAACCATCTGTAACTGAAGACTTCGTGGATTCCAGAAAAGCCAGCATTCCCATCAATTCATCAAAACATCCCATATTGCAATGAAAAGTCTTTTCCTCTCTAGACGTGATGGTACTTAAGTCCTTACCGAGTGAAGCAACATTACTCCAGGTGTGGCCCAGGACCAGCAACCTCTGCATCACTTGGGCAGCTTGTTAGAAAAGCAAAATCGGGGCTCTACCAAAGAGCCAGTGAATTAGAATATCTGAGGGGGGAGGCCCCAAAAATCAATGTTCAAGAAGTTTGCCCCGTGATTGTAGGTACCATAAAATTTTGCACAAGTTATTCAGAAATAAAGGTGAGAAAAAAAATGGAGAAAAAGGAAGAGGATGAATTATACACAAAATTTTATGCATGAGTGTGGCTCACACACGCCAGTGGATAAGGCCCCACATTCTGTTTCACGGAGGCTCCCCAGACCTAACTAAGCAACCAGCAAAGTGACCACGCTCCTGTGTACAAACTCTTGCTTCATGCGACTTCCCCTCCTTCCAAGGGGGCAGCACTCTCTAGGGACCGTTCTTGAGGTGACTGACCAGGCCCCCTGAGCCAAAGCAGCCCCGCAGGGGGTGTGAGGGCACTGTGTCCTACCGTGATTCAGATGTCTGATGCAGTGACTGAGGAGAGCGCTGAACTTCTTCTGGTCCACGGCCTCATGGAAGCAGAAGTAGCCATGTCTGAGGAACGGCTGCCACAGGTACACCGGGAATTCCTTGGGCAAGACCACGAAGGGCTGGGCGCTGTCCTTCTCATTGGAGGCTTTGACAATGTGGAACACACAGAGACATTTTTTTTAATTTTTTTATTTTATTTATTTATTTGACAGAGAGAGAGAGAGAGAAGGAGAGAGCACAAGCAGGTGGAGCTGCACGCAGAAGCAAAGGGAGAAGCAGACACCTTGCTGAACAGGGAGCCTGATGTGGGGTTCGATCCCAGGACCCTGGGATGATGACCTGAGCAGAAGGCAGATGCTTAACTGACTGAGTCACCCAGGTGCCCCAACACAAAGACATTTCAAAACGTGCATCTTTTCTTTAAAATACTTATTTCAGGTCCTGAAGGAAGCTCTTTGGGGCCGGCCATGGGACAGAAAGGTGATATGAGATGTCTTCCCAAGATGGTGGCAAATGGCAGTTCGGGCTCTTCGCACTCCCTCCACAGGTAACTGTCTCATTCCAGCCAGTGGCCTCGCCCCCTCCCTGACAGGGACATCCAAGACCACCAGACATCGTCTTTCTCAACTTCCTCATATCAAGGATCCGCAAACAGAGTCTGGGTGTCCCCGCTGGGCCTCTTCAGGCTCACTGTCCTGGGCAGCCACTCACCCTCCCGTCCCCACAGGCCTCCCTGCGCTCCCTGGCTCCTCCCTGTCACTGCCAACCCAACACTTGCTTCTTCCTGCCGCAGTCTGGTTCCTGCCCCACCAGTCCACAGAAACCCCATGGCTGAGGTCACTGATGTTGTCCTAACTGCCAACCTGTGGCTTCTTCTTCATTACCTAAGCCTTTTTCTTTTTTCTCTCATTATCTAATACTTTTAACCTGATCTGAAGCATCTGTTGCTGCTAACTGTCCCTTCTTTCAAAAACGTTCTCTCCCCTTGACTTGCACGATCACCTCTTTCCAGTGCTTGCTTCGGCAGCACATACACTAAAATTGGAGCGATACAGAGAAGATTAGCACGGCCCCTGTGCAAGGATCACCTCTCTCCTGGTCTTCGTTGTGCTTTTTAAAAGTTGCTGGTGAGCTTTATTGGTTCCCTCTGCCCTTCTCTCCATCCCCCTGTGAAGTGTTGGCGTTCGCCCTGCTCGGTGCTGGTTTCACTCCATTTTGACTAGTCTCTGCTCTCCTTTGATGTGGTCTTCCATTCCATGAGATGGAATGTTGCTTCTGCAGGTCCTATTACCTTTTCCTCTATCCTTTCCACCATGCTTTCTCCTAGAAGATTCTCATCCATCCTTCAAAAGTCGGTTCAAAAGCTGCCCCTCCGGGCGCCTCTATGGGCACCTCCCTGCACCCCTAGAGACAGGACTGGGTGCTCCCTACCTTGTTCTCCCTAAATATGGTACAGATCTGTTTTCATGTCCGGCACTGATATGCAGGGTGGAGGGCACAGGGTGAGATGAGCTCCCCCACTGGTTCTCACACAGTTCCCCTCCCCCAAAAGCAGTATCAGTGCCCCAGAGCTCTGAGAGAAAGGAAACCACGCTTTACATATCTTTGTTTGCTCAGCCCTTAGCACCGCCATGGAACTGGGGAGATATTCAACTACAGTTTGTTGATTAAACATGCTATATTATCCTAGAAAATCTTAAAAGCTTTAAGCAATGGACTTCTACCACTAACCTCAAAATCAATTCTAAGAAACTCAAGTCAAACCATGCTACTATTCAGATCCCTGCCTAAATTTTATTCCCTTCCATGCATTCCAGTTGCATGATATTACTCTTGGTTAAACAACCCCCAGCTTATGAGCTCGTGCTCTCTGCCTACATAAAATGGGCACCAATCTCAGGGAAGGGAAGAACAAAAGGGCCCCCTGAGAGGCCACTAAAAGCACTAGGCATACCTAACAATCAATCGGAGCCACATGGGAGATGCCAGAACACAGTCCTGCTCCTGGCAAATTAATAAATCAAGATTAGGTAAATAAAAAATAGATTTCCTGGGGCATATATGGGGACTCTGGTTCAATGTCCTCAAATCTGAAGGGAACAAAGTAGAATTCACTAGAAACACAAACCTGGGCGCACTGGTACCTCACAAACTACTTGGCACATAATATAAGAATGAATCACTGTACGAACGAACGAACGAATGAATCAATAATTGAATTCGGTAGCACAGGCCTGTATATGTAACACATTGTCTGATAAGGGAGCAGAAGGCAAGCTAAGGACCAAGCAAACTGCCTCCCTCCCTCATTGCCGCCGCCACCCCCAACTCCCCGACAGGATATGTGTGACATTTCTCAGGTAGTCCTCGCTGCCCTAAAACTAAGGGAACAGAAAAACAGACGGTTAACTGACAGAGATCACAGTTCTGCAGCACAAGGAATGAAGCATTCTTATCAATAGCCTGACTTCCAGAGACCCATAACCCACCCTAACATCACCCTCTCTTCCATGAGTGATGTGGGAAACTGAGGCAGAAGGGAAAGTGAACAAAATTAGATTTTTGGACCTGCAGCCCTATGACAAGGATCTGAAATAGGCAGAATATAACATTCCTTCAGGAAGCTCCCAACTGTTTTTTTTTTTTTAAGATTTTATTAATTTCTTTGACAGAGAGAGATCATAAGTAGGCAGAGAGACAGGAGGAAGCAGGCTCTCTGCTGAGCAGAGAGCCTGACAGGGGGCTCGATCCCAGAACCCTGAGATCATGACCTGAGCCAAAGGCCGAGGCTTAACCCCCTGAGCTGCCCAGGTGCCCAACTCCCAACTGTCTTAATGTTAATGCCTTACTAGAAGGAAAAAACAAGCCTTCAGTATCCTGCCATCCTCTTTACCATATGAAAGTCCTTTCGTACACCTCCCTTTGTCCTTAAGTCCCCCATCTCTCAAGTATATTATCAGCCATTCCTCAAAACCCCAGTGCAGCAGCTCCTTGTGCCCATGGGCCATCCCCATGCTTTAATAAAATTGCCTTGTTGCACCAAAGACATCGCGAGAATTCATTGGCTCCGGACCTCACCAACATTCCAGAACTATAGCATTTTCTCTTTTCCTCTTCTTCCTTGGTTATAAAATCCCTAATTTTCAGTTGAGTAAGTGACCGTGTAAGACAAAGACTACATTTCTAGTTTCCTTGCAGCTCGGTGGGCCTCAGCCACTAAGTTCCAGTCAATGGGATGGAACCTGAAGTGGCAGTGAAACTCCCTGGAAGGATCCTTAAAAAGAGGGAATGTCCCCACCTCCTTCTCTTTTCTCCTGCCTGCTTTCTGGAACGAGAAAAACATGACTGGCACTCCAACAGCCTCCTTAGACTGTATCAGTGAGGGTTCCGACCTAGAGATACAGACAAGTCGAAAAATGTCCCTGACATTTGTGAAACTGCCATACCAGCCCTGGCCTTGTAATATCCAAAATATTTTTAGCAAAAAATAAAGCCTTATGTATTTGAGTCTTTTGTTGTTTGCAGCAAACTAGATTCTAACTAACGAAATGTCACAGAAGTGAATCACTTCGGGGGCGCCTGGGTGGCTCAGTGGGTTAAAGCCTCTGCCTTCGGCTCAGGTCATGATCTCAGGGTCCTGGGAT
>CM052814.1:41203490-41231548 GCA_028533885.1 Nasua narica
TATTGTCTATTCTGACTGATTTCATCGAAAAGTTCTACTGGAGAAATTCCCAAGAGTCATCAAGTTGGCATTCCTATTTCTAGCGGCAGCTCCAGAGCCAAGATGACATACAAGTAGATGTTGAAAGAAAATATAATAATATGTATAGTGTACATAAAGTGTTGTTTTAGCTTGAATTACTTAGTAATAGTTTGTTAATCTAGGTTTATGGCCCATGTACTAATCCTATAATTGTCCTATTAAAAACACTATGCTAAGCATTCTACACCAAAATAACAATTGATAAAATGATTATATTTTTCTCCATAAATTCTAATGATATGATTATGCCCATTAATAAGAACCAAGGCGCTCTTGAAGAAACCAAGTAATTACTGTGTGGTATGATTTACACAAAGCCAGATGGAGTTATTATCCACAGTTCATGAATCTCTATGAAACACGCTATTTGGTCTCCAAATTATCCATCACTTTCTCTATGTGCAAAAAGTGGAATAAACGAGAATCCAAGAATGTTAGAGCTAGAAAGACCCTTCTAGATTTTTAAGGTCAAGGGCCTAGAATTGGAGAATCAGACACCAGAGAAGCTCAACGATGGCTGGGGAAAATATTGATTTAAGTGTCACAGAACTAGATAAAAATCCAGCTTCTAAATTTATAGTTCAATACTCTTTCCATGACAGCAATCAGTTATTATTTGCAGTTATTACTTACAGATTAATGCAACACTATTTTTATACAGTAGCTATGAGCGACTGTAATGCTTATTTAAAGCATTTTGTCAGTTCAGGATATTTTATTGCATATCATCCTAAAATTATAAAAATAATATTCCCTGACAGGTCTGGACTTGCTTGCTTAAAGGTGGGATTGTATATTTCACAGAAATAGGGCCCTACCTATTTGTTTCTGCTGCCCCATGTGATGCGATTAAAGTCAAGATGCCTGACAAATGAATGGTACCTTTTACATGGGCTATAGAAACATAGTACCTGACTTGTGTATTACTGATTGTGACTTACAATAACAGAAGTGGAAAGGGCGCCTGGGTGGCTCAGTGGGTTAAATAAATCCTCTGCCTTCTGCTCAGGTCATGATCTCAGGGTCCTGGGATCGAGCCCCACATCGGGCTCTCTGCTCAGCGGGGAGCCTGCTTCCCCCTCTCTCTCTGCCTTCCTCTCTGCCTATTTGTGGTCTCTCTCCTCTCTGTCAGATAAATAAATAAAATCTAAAAAAAAAAAAAAAAAAAGTGGTAAAATGTTTACCCAGATTAGAGAAATTACATCTTCCATGTGTCTACAGATAATGGGTGGCTAGCCCAAAGTTTCTCAACCTCAGCAACTGTTCGACAATGAATGCTTTCTGACAGATACTTCATTGTCAGGGGCTGTCCTGTGTCGGAGAGCATGCCGCCCTCTACCCACTAAATGCTTGTGGCACCAGCCTCCCGAGCTGTGACAACCAAAATTGTCGGCAGACACTGCCGATTCTCCCTGCAGCGTGAAATCCCTTCCCCCCTTGAGAACCACAGGTCCAGCCAAACAAAGCCAGTGTAGGAATTTTGCCAGGAAAAAGAATGCTCAGTGACTCACCAATAGGGTCTGGGAAAAACCGATCAGATAACAAATTATATTCATCTTCTGAGGTTAACACCTTGCCACCAGCTGGAAGAATTCGGCTTTTAGGAGTCGCTCCTCTCTGATAGGCCTAGGGAGAAAAAAGCATAACGAGGTGATTTTTCCCCCCATTTGGATTTTTGGAAAATACCAGGAATATTAGAAAGAGACACGGGCACACACACTCAGAGAAAACAATTCCTACATTATGTCTCTGAAGAAGAGCCACATATTTTAAAAATATGTTTTGTGTACCTGTGACTTGCAAGGTACTTTAGTGATGGTCACAACATGGTAAATCATAGTCCTTAATCTCAGGAGATTCACTGTAGATATGTTTCTCGAGTGGAAAAAACATCATCTCAGTAACTTCTAGAAATCCTGCACCACACCGACCATTTCAGACGCTAGCACCTGAATCCTACTCATAACCACAAGGGTGATGACGCATACAGATACTGACTGCACAAAAGGCTTGGGGACCGGTGATGATTTACATGGGGGACATATAATTGCAATGATGGTTGCCATGGATTTTCACCCCAAACAGAAAAACGTTGCCATGATAAGACATGACACCACATGAGACCTTTTTGCAGTAAAATGATCTGGGATGGAAATGCCACATCATGACATCAGTACAACTTTGGAAATGTAGAAGAGGGGCAGAGAGGGGCGCCTGGGTAGTTCAGTGGGTTTAGCATCTGTCTTGGGCTCAGGTCAAGATCCTGGAGTCCTGGAATCGAGCCCCTCATTGGGCTCCCTGCTCAGCACAGAGACTGCTTCTCCCTTCTGCCCGCCCCCTGCTCATGCTCCCACTCTCTCTCTCTCAAATAAATAAATGGAATCTTAAAAAAAAAAAAAGTACAGAGAATTGCTACTGCTCACAAGGAATCTGTGTGGTTGATCCACTCACGGGACAAACAGATAAGGTAAAATTGAAGTATTTGCCTCTGACAGGAGGGCTCACGCCAAGGCAAAATCTTGAGAATAACAGGCTCCACGCAAATTGAGACTCGAAACCAGGAAACTGTACGACCCCAAATCTAGAGTATGCTCTTGGGAAAAACTAAAATAATGTTGATCAGGGCCACAAAATCAGAATAACCGTAACATGTTCTCCATCAATAAGATGGTAAGTGAGGAGTCCCAAACAAAACAAATTCTTTTTTTAAATTTTTTTTTTAAGATTTTATTTATTTATTTGAGAGCGAATATGGAGGGGGGAGGAGGAAGACAGAGAGGGAGAAGCAGACTCCCCGTGGAGCAGGGACCCTGATGGAGGCACCCCTGGACCATGACCTGAGCCAAAGGCAGATGCTCAACCAACCTAGCCGCCGGCACCTTGCTTGTTTCCCATTTGTAAGAAGCTCGACTCAACTGTGTAAGCACCTCAGGGACCCAGAGCACAACAGAGAAGAATCTAAAGCTGTGAGTATGAGACTGTCTAGGAGAGTTCAGCTCAGGCTGGCCTTAAGACTGAATTGCGTTATTTGTTCTAACAGGCCCCAATCTGGACTTTTACAAACATTATGGTATTTAATACTCAAAACAGAGCTAAGAATTAGTTATTTTCTCCATTTTATAAGCGAGAAACATCAAGCTCAAAGAGTTTGTCAATGGCCCAGTAGTGAGTTGATGACAAATCTCGGATTCACATCCGGGTCTGTCCAGAAAGTGTACAGGAAGTAGGGCATGAATCCTGAATGAGAACATTTCATTTTTTCTGGCTTTATTACCTGCCCAAACCGGACTCTCAATGAAGTAATAGGCAATTTATAGGTACTTACTATATAACTCTCTGATATAATTAAAAAATTGCCTTTCTATAAATTAAAAAACAGGATATTATTAAAACTTCGAGGAATTATGGCAAACTGCATGAGCATTTTTTAAAATTTCCAAGATTTTTTAAAAAATATAGTTTTTACCAAATTCAGTGACCATATCTTAACAACCTGAACAAGTTTATTTAAAGTTTGGGGGGGTTTTTTGTTTTTGTTTGTTTGTTTTGATAGAGAGAGACAGTGAGAGAGGGAATACAAGCAGGGGAAGTGGGAGAGGGAGAAGCAGGCTTCCCACTGAGCGGGGAGCCCAATAAGAGACTGGATCCTAGGACCCTGGGATCATGACCTGAGCTGACCACAGACACTTAACGACTGAGCAACCCAGGCATCCCTAAACGAGTTTATTTAAAAATGATGAGCAAAGCAAAGAAAGCAAGATGGTCCATAAATTGCAAGTTGAAGAAGCAAGCTTGAAAAAATGAAAAGAAGAAGGAAAAAGTCCCAAAATCCGATTCAAAACTAAAAGATCAGTTAGTGCCAAATGTGCTGAAAACCCTAATAAATCTAAGAGCAAGCTCCATGAGCATTTCCTCTCAGTTAGTAGTAATCATACCGTAACGGCTCCACATGGGGCTCTGCCAGTGGTTGACTATACGCTAAGTGCTTCATTATGTTCATTTATTTAATCCTTACAACAACATGGTCACCATTTTACAGATAAGAAAACAGAAGCCCAAGGAGATTTATAACTTACGCAAGGACACATATCTAGTAACTGGCAAAGGTGTGATTCAAAGCACATTATATTAACCATTATGCTGTACTGCCTCTTCTCAAGCTTCCCTCAAAGAACACTGTAATGTGCTGTACAAAATATAAGGTGATTTCTTTTGTTTTTTTAAGATTTTATTTATTCCTTTGAAAGACAGAGAGAGCACAAGTGGGAGAGGGAGCCCAACGCATGACTCAATCCTAGGACCCCAGGATCGTGGTCTGAGCAGAAGTCAGACTCTTAACTGACTGAGCCACCCAGGCACCCCTGAGGTGATTTATTATTATCATTATTGTATATAGTGCATTGATAATTTGCTTCTGAGAGCAAATAAGTGTTGAATAAAGTCCTAATATAGATAAGCAGAGAAGGTATTAGCTTAATGAATGTTGAAAAGAATAAGACTACCCAGGAGGGCACTTGAACATTACCTGGTAGCCTGTGGAATAAGTTCAAGCTGTATTTTATTTCTATTTCCCATCAGAAATGGAAAGGAAACACACTGACTTGTCAATCTTAAGCCTCTTCCTAATGCTTTAGCATCCGAGGTATTACTTTGTATCCATGGAGGTTGTCCTGACTTCTCTTAAACTTGGAGTCAAGAAAGCTGAGTTTTAAACCTGGTACCACCTTTAACTGATAAACAGTATTCACTCCAAAAGGAGCTTGAGGATCTATTTAGACTAAAAAGGTGCACAGTGCAAGATCTGGAAGGAACCAGTGGGATCATTCAGCCTGACTCTCTGATGTAACTGAGGCCCAAACTAAACTTTCGTTTTCCCAATTCACTGGCTAGTGTTCTTTCCTCTAGACCAATGACCTCCCCACTTGGTGAGAGAAATGGAAACCAACAAAAACGGAAGTCCTCCCAGGTGCTAGGCATGTTATACATGACCTCATTTTCTCCATAGTTTGCAGACATCTTGTATTACATAGTCACCTAATGACTTTAGAGAAAAATCATATGATAACTGGGAAAAAGTCAAATGAAAAAAAAATCCGTTAAGTATAAATGAAATAAAGTCTTAAAATGCCTGAATTTCTAGGACCCCATGCAAATGCGGTCATAGTCTTATTAAGTAACTCCCCAGCCACTTGTCATATAGGAGGGTTACCAGTAGAAAGACATGGAGGCATTGAGCAGAGAGGGAGAGATGTCAGGGCAGTGACAAAAAGGCCTTGAAGCTGAATGATCCTTTGAAAGGCTCCTGCACTGGTCACTTGGTGTAACTATTTTCACACTCACTTGCAATTACTCGTTCCAAGTCTACCTTGCCCATTGAACTACAAACATCTGTTTCACCTGATGGTAGAGGCTCAGAACCTTCTATTAACACTTGGCATATAATAGGCATTCGGGAAATATGTTAACCAAAGTAAGTAGCTGCATGAGTGAGTGCTTATTGAAGGAATCAGTCTCAAAGGAGAGGGCACGTCAATCAACCCAGCCAATGTTGAAGAAGGTTGTAAGGACCAGGAAACATCTTACCTCTTTGTTCTCATAGCTCTCCACAGCAAAATCATTTTTAACCACAACGTACCGCTCCTTCCATTTCTTTATGTCTTCAGCAAACTGTGATAGCTCTGCTTCATATAGAACAGTTCCAGGCTCCAATGGTGGCTTTAAAGAAGTTAAATATCATTAATCATGACAACAAAAGATAACATAGCATGCAATCACTAAGTCTATCCAGGGGAGTTCAAGGAATGTTTTAGGAAACCATCTTGTGTTGAGCTCTTGGGGAAATTGTTGCTTCCCCCACCTCCTTCCATACTTCTGCTTCCTGCTCCCTCTGACCAAAGGCAAATATTTGTCTTATTGCTATGTTTGGGACTTCCATTTCCCGCCATTACGCTACAAGAAGAGAAGCAGATGGTAGAAGGGATTGTAGTAATAAGGTTGTGTCTGGTATACATGTCACTGAATGATAAACTCTGGAAGAGGTAGTTAAGTGTAAGTTGTGGCTGTACACCTTCAACACCTTGAATATGCCTGAAAACAAGAGAATTAATAGGCTGCTCCCCTATCCACCATACCTTCAGGTACAGCCTCGAGGGTCAGTGTACAGTGGTCTTTCCAGATCCAAAAGCCCTGGGGACCCAGTCTGTAAACACTTGCCCCATCCACGTGCTCTTCAAGGAGACCATGTTTGCCCTCTGGTTGAAGAACAACCAGGCTAGCCAACAAACTCTAGTTCTACCTTTTACTTAAGTAAAACTTTAAGAATTTCTTGTTAACCCTTGACATAGGTGCCATAGGGAAGGCTCTGCTAGATTCTTAGTTAGGGGGGCGCCTGGGTGGCTCAGTCATTGGTTGAGCATCTGCCTTCAGCTCTGGTCATGAGATCCGGGGTCCTGGTATGGAGCCCCACCCCCCACCCCTCCACCCCCACCCCCACCTCAGGCTCTCTGCTCAGTGGGATGCCTGCTTCTACCTCTCCCACTTCCCCTGCCTGTGTTCCCGCTCTTGCTGTCTCTCTCTGTCAAATAAATAAGTAAAATAGTAAAAAAAAAAAAAAAAAAGATTCTTAGTAAGATCTCCCTTTGGGCTAAACTGTGTAAGAAATAACTCCCATCCTTTCTCATAGTAAAATCCCTGTATTATCTCAAAATACAGGAATGGGCCTCCTGTCTTTCACGTGTCACTGAATTTACATCTCTTTTCCCTTTATTAAAAAATCAAAGGGCTTTTAGAAATGTATCCCTCCACCTCCAAATAAAATTTACATAACCATATGCATAAGACAGATATGCTAATCTTTTTAAGAATTGGCTAAGGGATGAACTAGATTGCCTTCTGAATTTATTCTGTCCTGACAGATAAGGAGGCAGTTTCGAATCTGGACTCATTAACAGGTAAGAGAGGATCTCACTCTTCTCTTTAAATGAGACTGAACCCGTATATAGGCTGATTTTATAGTTTTATGTGCAGCATTTTTTTTTAACCTGGGCCACTCAAGTCAGTTGATAGGCTTATTAAAAATGTGGCCTTACCCTAGACTTACTATATCAGAATCTCTGGGGGTGTGGGCAAAACTTTGCATTTTTAACAAGCTCCCTACATTGTGAGACTCACTGTTTTATGGGAATGACACTCAGTTATCCCTACACATTCATGCTGCTAAATCTATTGGTCAACTTAACCTCTGAGCAGTGTCTGACCCATTTATCTTTCCCTCCTTCTTGTAAGCCCTTCTTTATTTGCCTTCTGGTACATTCCTCTTTCCTGATTTTCTCCTCCTGCAAGACTATTTCTTATCAATCCATCTCGTTGGATCCTTCTCCTTTTCCTGGTCTCGAAGTGTCGACTAATTATCTATTCAATATTTCCACAGCTGTATGTCAAATAAGCATCTCAAACTTACGTGGCCAAAAGGGAACTCATGATTCCCACCCACCTCTGACTCTTCCTTCTGAGTAAAAGGCAACTCCTTGTACTTAATTTGCTCAGGCTAAAAACCAAGATGTCATCCCTGATTTTCTCTCTTCTTCTATAACGTCCTATCCAATCCATCAGCAAGTTGCATCAGCTCTATCTCAAGTCCATCTTGACTTGGACCTTTTGTACAACTGCTATCACCACCCTAATCCAACTTGCCTTCACCTTTCTTCTCTTGCACTGCTACAGTGACCTCTTCACCAGTCTATGAATTCCCCTCTTATCCCTCATCATGGTCTATTCACTACAGAGAGGCCAGAGAGATGGCTGAAAATTGCAACTTACTCTGTATTTGATATCCTCCAGTAACTTCTCTTCACATTTACAAATAAAGACCCTTACCACGGTCTACCGCCTCTCCATAGTCTGGTCCTTCCCTTTCACACCATAGTCATTTATCATCCTTTCTCCCTTACTCATGCTGTTCACAGCACATAGCCCTCCTGATGTGCTTTTGATTGCTGCGGGGCCCTTGCACTTACTGTTTCATATCCTGCAGGTATGTGTACAGCCTACTCCTATTTCACTCCAGTTCCTGTTCAAATTTCATTTTGATAGAGGGTTTCTCTGATCACTTTCTCTAAAATAAGACTCCTTCACTTTTCTTTAAGCTTTTATTATGACCTGATGCCATGTGATATTTGTTTCTTTACTTGTTTACTCTCTGTCTCCTACTTACAGGAAAGCAGAGATTTTGTCTTGATCCCTAATTCTTGGAATAGGGCCTGACACACAGTAGGTGTCAATGAATATGTGTTGAGGTTGTGGGTAATTATTATCCTGGAGCAAAGGAGAAAGAATGAGTCAGGGGATTTGAAGAAAAAATCATATTTGATCAATGACCAAAACAAAAATGCCCATAATATGAGGCACTAAAATTATGACTTTTTTTAAACCGAACTTCACTACAGCAAGTAAAATTTCCTGATATTAAAGCATCAGTGTGGGAAAAGCAATAAAATTGGATCACACTAATTTTCTAATATGGATTATACCATCAATAAGAAACCATACACTCTCACTTCTAGGCAGACAGTTTTTCGACCATGAAATGATTTAAGAACAGATTTTTTTTAACTGCCATTTAAATTACTGTTTATTTCAGAAACGTGATGAGTTATAAAGCACTCTTCAGTGGGAGAAATTGGTTGACAATTTCAACCAAATGTCCATGGGTTACCTTGGTCTTCAAAAATTGTGATGTTAAATCTCTTTGCTGTTCTACTTCACTGCGTACGTGATTGCAGAAAGCCACAGAGTATTGGCGATTGTAGTAGGGACTGAAGTTTTTGATAGTAGCCTCAGTTTTCCCTAAAAAAATATGAAAATAAGAAATTAGAAATGCAGCACCTCTTACAGAATAGGCACATATCTGCCCCTCCAAGACACTGTTTCCCAGGGATTTGTTATGAATTCACATTCCCCGAGAACTTTGAAACATGCCATAAGTGCCTTTATCTCTTCCTCTCCCTGACATCATCCTGAGAGACTCTGCTTTCCCTAACGACCATCCGTCCAGTAACTGATGGAAACTGCCTTCATCTTACATCAACAACGCATTGCCAAGGTCATAAACTTAGCCATCCTTCTGAATCTTTCTACTACTACCATTCTACCTCACCTGGTTCTCCCCTTCAACTTGCTCTTCATCCCCCTCTACCTCCAGTCATCCAACTCTACACAATAATCCCAGGGTCTACCATTTGAACTCCACACACACATTGCTCTGTTTTTCTTCAGATCCCTGAGGTTCTAACTCATCTTGCTGACCCACAGCCCTGGATAAAATCAACACTGTTTCTTCTAGTTCTGGCCCTAAATTTTTTGTGTGACTAAAAGTCTTATATAATTATTATGAAGTAGAGGGAAAAGCTTTGGTTTAATAGTCTAGAGACCTGAGCTGTGGTCCCAATTCCAGGGAGACAGAAACCAGCTGGATGAACTCAGTTGAGTCCCTCATTCTCTTTGGGCTCCAGTGTCCCTAATCATTAAGGCAGGTGCTCACTAGTCCATACTTTCCTTGGAAACTATATGACATTGAAGTATAACCATGAGTAGAGCTTCTTTACAATAGTGGCCAGCAATTGCATTATGATCTCTCTGCACCAGAAGAAAATAAAGCTTAGGATCAATCATGGAGTGAAAGGCGGTAGTTGGAGGACTCAAGATGCAAGAAGTGGGAGAGTCAAGCCCTAGGTATATTCTTGAGCTTTTCCAACCTGTGCTTAGCTGTAGAGAGTAGGGAAGTTGCAAAAGAGGGAAAGGAGAAAAAGAAATTGGGGAGGAAGGGCAAAGGAATATTCCAAGACAGATTAGAAATCCTCACAACCTTTGAAGGACTTGCTACAAAGTAGAGAAATAAACATAGGTCCCACTGACTGTGCTTACAAGCTGTTAGTCCTTGGAATAAGATATTATCGTGAGAAAAAATAAACCTGATATGACATTCCAAAATATTTTTAAATACTTTCATGTGAACTTGGTATAATTTTTGTTTTCAAATTTGATATAGTCACAGAGAAATATTAAAATATAACATACCAGGAAGATTTGTTTAGAGCTATTATGCATGTAAAATTTCAAAAATAAGTGAAGAGTTCTAACCCCATAGATTGAGATATTCAGTATGAGAACCTTGAATTCATAGCTGCCAATTTCTATACCTATGGAATCATAGCTCCAAACACCCATAATATATGAGTAATCTTTTTATATGGAGAATCCTACCTTAGCTCAGGCATTTAGAACTCATACTATGTATGAGGTAAAGGGGAATTCTTGCTTATTCTCTCCATAAAATGACATTTTTTGGTCATATTTATGGGCTTTAATAACTATTACTTGAAAGGTGCTTTGAGATCCATTAATAATAGGTTCTGTAGAAATGCAAATAAAAGCTATAATTTGAATCAGGCATGCTTTTGCTTGCTCTGTGAGTCCATGGTATGACTATTAATCAGTATTTGCATAATACTTTAATATACTCAGGCTTTATAATTATCTAATTGGTTAATATTTTTATTAGCTTTTATGTAGTACATAAGAAATAAAAAATTCTTTATCCTTGTCTATAATTTTCTTACATAGGCGTAGGATATCTTTAAGAATTCCCACAATAAGAATGAGTCTCACCTCACTGAAACACATAAACAATTAACAAAATTGCCCTTTGGGACCAAGTGACCACTATTTTGTCTAACAGAAGAGCAGCCTGCTAATTTATGATACTGATTTTTGCACTCTTGCAAGCACTTGGATTTAAATGAAAGAAGGTGGATGCCATTTTATGATGAGCTCTACAAAGCTTTGAAATTGGATTTCCTGCCACATCACAAAGCCTCACTCAAGGATCCCATTTCTGCTGACGTGTTATGATGCTACCACTCCCTCCCCATGTATGAGAAAAATGCTTCTGTGATTTGAGTATCAACATACCTCCCACCAGGCAGCATTTATAAAAAAAAGGATTACAGCTTCCTTTGGTAATTAGCCCAATGACTGGTTCAAAATGTGAATGAAACAGCTCACAATAGCATAAGTTCTAGGAGGAAAAGAACCTAAAGTGATTCTCAAAATGTACCTAGATTTTAGATTAAGCCTATCTAAACCCAAATATAGAAACGCCGAAGAACAGATCTTGACATTTAGAGAAGAGTCTAGTATTGGGGCCAAATACACTGTGGTTAGGATGATGGACTCCAGAGTCAGACCGACTTTATATGGGTTTGAGCGCCATCTCTGCTACTTACCAGCAGTGGGACCTTATGCAAGTTAATTCCCCTCATATGAAATGAAGACAAGAGGAGCATTCTCATAGTGTTACTGTAGTTATTCATGAAATAATGCAGTAAACTGCTCAGCACGGGAGCTGGCACATAGAAAGTGCTCGAGAATCAATAGTAATCAAATCAATGATGCCAATGGTGATGAGCACCAAGCCAACTGCCAGGGGAAGGTCCTTAAGCTGAACTAAGGAATCAGGGAGAAGACAAAAGCAGGATGTCTTGTGTAACTCCTCAACTGGGGCCATCTTGCCCAGCTGCATACAGAACAGCCATCCCACTCACTGCAGTTTCGAAACAAACATAACCTACGTTTTCACAGATGTTTCAGGAACACTTACCAGCACATAAGGGACCCTCTGCATCCCTGAATGAAAACCAACTAAATGAAACATCAGTAGTAATGAACCAGAGTGAAAAGCATGAATTAGTTACTGTGTTACATTGAGCCTCTCTCTCCCTGAGCCTCAATTTTCTCACCTGTAAAATGGGTAAATTGCCCATTTTCGCAGGTTTTGTGAAGATTAAGTGAGATATTCTGTAGCTAAAAAAAAGGGCCTAGAGTAGCGCCTGACACTAGTTGCTCAATAAATTTTGACTATTATTACTATTATTTAATATTCCACTAGGAAAACATTCCAATAAGTGGATCAGTCCGCAGACACCACATAAAATAGCCTCAGCCCAAAGAAGCTTGTTTTCCATGGTCTTCAAGATTCTTGAGTATTGAACGGCCTTCATCCTCCCTTCCACACAACACCTGCTGCGATTTAGTATCACATTCCTTTTCCTAAATTGTAAAACACAGTACTGTTTTTCACTAAAAAGAAGCAAATCAATAATACAACAACTATAACCAATGTAGGGCTTCTCCCACATTTTCCTACAGCAGCACTTTTGGCATAGGCATATTTCTTCCAATCCTACCCAATAATTGCAGCCCGTGCAAGGGCATTGTGTTGGTACAACTAACTCAACAAAGCTGCTCGTGACACCCTTCGGGCTAATCGGTACCAAAGCTGAAAAAAGACTCTTCAACAGCTCTATGATACTTGGGTTCATTTGATTTTGTAAAAGTCAGAAAAGCATCTTCCGGCCCCTTTAAAGCCGTTCAAATTCATGCAGCCTCAAAAACTCAGCACTGTCCTTTGATTCCTTTTCCTTCATGCCCATATGCAATCATCAGCAATCATCAGATTTTGTCCCTTCTCTTCCCACAATATTTCTTGACCCATCCCCTTGGCCCCATCCCAACCAGCATACCTTCCACACTGTAAATGTCTATTAATCTGCCCTCAGTATCACAGTGGTGGTGGTGAGGGGGGGACAGGACATAAACAAACAACAACAAGTATGAGCTCTGAGCTCTAAAAGAGGAACAAAAAAAGTCAAAAGCAGAGTGGGAGGTGGGGAATGTCAGTGCCAATAAACAGATCCTGGGGGATCATGGGAAATAAGCCAAAGTTTGGTCAGTATGGCAGAGGCAAGTCCTGGGGACTGGCCAGAGTGAGTCCAGGGTTGATGGTGCAGAACATGAAAGGCTGAGCCCAAGCTGGCCACTATGGCCCTATTCATGAGAAAGGGTCACAAGTTACCAAGTTACCACTCCAGATATTGGAGTGGGAAATCGTCCGTCAGAGCCAAGTTTTGCCCCTAATGCTCCCAGGGAACCCTTTTGAAAACCTCATGGTCATGGAGGCTTACTTCATGGTCATGGAGGTACAGTCCTCTGGGTCCTGGCCTGACAAGTTTCATCTGACAGATTGCTACAAGATCATGTCACTACCTTCATAAAAACCTTCAACAGTTCCCCTTCACCCAGAGTAGTAACCGCTTAGCCCAGTGCCAAGGGCCCTGTGATCTGACCCCAGATGTCCTGATTTCCTACCTTTCCTACTCAAACTAAATCTCCTCGTCTCCTGTTAATGCTCATGCCTTTGCCCCTCCTTTCTCCCCCGAAATGCCCTGCCAGCCACTTTCAGAACCTTCAAGCCCAGATGGCAATTCCAACTCAAAAAGAAGTTGGTTCTCCCCAGGTGGAAACAATCTCACCTTTTTTTGTGTTCTTCCAAAACTGTGCTCCACTTTGCTACAGCTGTTTAAATATACCTTATCTCTCCTCCAAGGGTATACTGTATTTATGTACTCAGCAAATATTTATTGAATTAATGAAAGAATGGCTGAGTAAATATTTAAGAGTAAAGCAAAGTACAATGCATCATAATCTTTCAACCCATACCATGTCCCCAGAAAGGAGAAAAGCACAGTTCTTAGCTCGAATATTTTGAGATTTACTTATTTTTTTTTTTTTAAGAAAGAAAGAGTGTGAGTGAGTGGGGGAGGGGCAGAGGAAGAGAATTTTCAAGCAGACTCCGCGCTGAGTGCAGAGCCTGACTAGACTGGGCTTGATCTCACAATCCCACAACCCATGAGATCATGACCTGAGCCAAAACCAAGAGTCAGACACTTAACTGACTGAGCCACCCAGATGCTCCTCAATTATTTATTATTAAAAAAAAAAAAGGGCGCCTGGGTGGCTCAGTTGGTTAAGTGACTGCCTTCGGCTCAGGTCATGATCCCGGAGTCCTGAGATTGAGTCCCACATCGGGCTCCCAGCTCCATGGGGAGTCCGCTTCTCACTCTGACCTTCTCCCTTCTCATGCTCTCTCTCACTCTCTCTTTCCTAATAAATAAATAAATAAATAAATAAATAAATAAATAAATAAATAAATAAAATATTAAAAAAAAAAACATGGGGTGCGTGGGGTGGCTCAGAGGGTTAAAGCCTCTGTCTTTGGCTCAGGTCATGATCTCAGGGTCTTGGGTTCGAGCCCCACATCGGGCTCTCTGCTCGGCAGGGAGACTGCTTCCCCCTCTCTCTCTGCCTGCCTCTCTGCCTACTTGTGATCTCTCTCTCTCTGTCAAATAAATAAATAAAATCTTAAAAAAAGAAAAACACACTCAAAGCTCAACTCATTTGTTTTTTTAAAAACACCAGACCTACTGATTAGTTCTTTTTAAGCTTTTACATGAATTTTATCCATGAAATTATATGTGGGGAATTATTTACAAACAAAAGCTTTCCTTAGTTTATTTGTTTTTCTTGACCATTGTGTAATCCTGGGATGTATATGAAGTCTTACACGAGGTAAAACTTACATGAAGTCTGAACAACCTAAAAGATTTGTATATTTTTTATCCCAGAAGTTTCTTTGTTAACCTTCTAGTTCTGTGGTAATCCAACTCCAATCTAGTCTTTATCATTAGTTTCCTTTCTTGAAAGATACCATCTATAGTGGATTATTCCTAGTTTTCCCATCATTTGCAGTGTCATAAGTATAATACTTTCTAAAGTCTTCTCGGAAATACAGATTCCTCCTTGCTTCAAATACTTTAAGAAAAACAATTCATAAGTACAGAAAGATATAAAAAATCCAAACATACTTTTGCTATATTTCCTTCTAATCTTTTTAATATTTTTTAATAGTTGAGAATATTATATTTTGTATCCAGTTTTATTTAACATTTCTTTGTTGTTTTTTTCCTATGATATTACCCTCCAAAATCACTATTTTCAAATGTTGCATTTTTATTGTTTCTATGAAGAATAAAAATACAAAAAAAAATTTTTAAAGATTTTATTTATTTATTTGTGTGTGAGAGAGAGAGAACAAGTGGGGTTGGGGGACAGAGGGAGAGGGAGAAACAGACTCCCCACTGACCATGGAGCCCAACACAGGGCTTGATCCCAGGGCTTCAGGATCATGAACTGAGCCAAAGGCAGATGCTTAACTGACTGAGCCACCCAGGTGCCTCAAATACAATTTTTTTTTAAACTTTTTTTTTTTTAAAGATTCCATTCATTCATTTGACAGAGAGAAAGAGATCACAAGCAGGCAGAGAGGCAGGCAGAAAGAGAGTGGGAAGCAGGCTCCATGCCGAGCAGAGAGCCCGACGTGGGGCTCAATCCCAGGACCCCGAGATCACGACCTGAGCCGAAAGCAGAGGCCTCAACCCACTGAGCCACCCAGGTGCCCCTACAAATTTTTTTTTTTAATGGCTTTATTTTAACAAAGTGGCTATTTCCCCAAAACAGCCAAATCCACACATGAGAAGCGTATTAACTAAGCCTTTGACACATTTTCTTAAGAACTGTTGAGGTTTCTGGTGAAAATTAATGTGAGGGAACAAGAGAAATAGCTCTAAAAAATGAAATATTTAACATTTATAAAATAGAGTATAATAGGCACTATTGTTTATTTTCCCCAGAGTTTCTCAAATCATAAAAGTTTAAAAGTCCTGATGAATTATAACATCAGCTTCAGTTTCAGGCTTCTGAGCATCACCACTTCGCACCTTAGGGTGGGGAATTGAGAAATCCCAATTCACAATACAAAGGTGCAAAAATCTAATTACACAGAATAATGCCCAAGGACTCTCTCTTCTAGTAAAGGCCTTAGAGAATGGGGATAAATTGGATTCTCCATAATTGAACTAAATGTGTGTGTGTGTGTGTGTGTGTGTGTGTGTGTGTGTGTGTTTAAGCACATTTATTATTGTGCTTGAGTGATAAGTTTTTTAACAGATTCTATAGGAAAAGTCAAAATTTCTTCGAGGGGAGCCTTAATTCCATCAACTCCCCAAAGCTTACCTGGCAGAAACTCTACTTTGTGCTAAAAACAAGAGACATATAAACCACTTACACGTTCTCTGTGATTTACTTCAGATATTAATTCACAGAAGAGAAACATAACAAACACTCCCAAGAGCTTATATTAAATATTTCAAAGTCATGCCAGGACCCTCTCTAGATTCAGAAAGCATCTGGATAGAAAACAGACAGGCTTGGAAATAAACAAAGAATGGTTTCCTCATTTCCAAAACTCACACTTACAGAGATCCAAAACTCTGAGTTGGGCTTGTAATATAACTTGTCCTTGGGCTGTTAAAGACCTTCAGGTTTTTTTTGCAATCCCTGTTCTAAAAGCAGGCCCCTATCTTTACCGTGGGCACAAGGCTTGGCCTATTAAGGACATTCAGTGAATCCCCTTGTACTTACAGATGCTACCGAAGGGACCTGACACCAACTCCAGTGGGTGAACAGGGTGAAAAATCATAAATGAAAACCTAACTGAAATGGAGTCAGGAGGTTCCACAAGGGGAGCTCTCATGCCCTACCATTCTCCATCAGTTGTAAATCGAACAGGAAGAGACAGACCATGGTGGTAGCTACAACTTTACCATCCTGGCAGGAGGAAAAAAGCCTATCTTTCGGCAACAGTCCAGCCAATGACAGAAATTCACAACTCAGCCAATGAGAAATCAGTATACTTTGACCACCCAGTGTACTCCAATGGACTTTTTGTTTATAATAGTCTTCCCAACTTCCCCTTTTCTTCTGGAAAACAGTGTTCCTCTCCTTTGTTCCATGTGGATTTGCTTCGGTTTTGCTGTAGCTTGCTTGTCCTCAATTGTAATTCTCTGTTATTTTTGAATAAACCCATCTTTTGCTGGTAGAATAAAGAGCATGTTTTAAGGTTAACAGCAGAAACAAAAACAATGTTATCTACAAATGACCGCAGAAATAAATTAAGGTGTACATCTGTACTAGGTATTTAGTAGAAAATACCTTCACAGATTAATAGAAGAGAAATGGAGGAGACACTAAGAAAGGGAAAAAACACTATCGTATTATACCTTCCAATTCCCATTACTTTATTCTACGGAAAAATTAAAAACCCCTGTGGTCAGCTATTCCAGAGATCAGCTCTCTAGAACTGTAAGACCTTAAGTCTGCCCTTCTTTTTTTTTAGAGGAAGAAACTATAATGGTATTGTTGGAAGATTATATATATATATATACAGATGTATATATATATGCCCATATCTTTATGTATACATTTTTCTTTAGTCATAATTAGGCAGAAGCTAACTTTAAATTTCTTCCATTTTATTTGGAAAAAGTGCTTAGAAGTTTTCAAGATTATTCTGCCATTACCTCACAGCATGCCTCCAATTTTCCCAAGACACATCTGATGAGGATAAATCTTGTTTATTTTGAAACTTCTCTAAGGTGTCTAATGTCCCCAAAGGAAGCTCCAGATTGGCTGTCTTTTTCTTCATTAAAATGAGAGGAAAGCATGTGAAGGAGAAAATTAAACCAATTTGACACAGCTACTTTCTCAGAAAGCATCACAAGAACTATGAATTCAGAAGGAGTCCTAGTTGCCCATTGGATAACCTTTTTTTGGTTTTGAAGAAAATATATAACTAAAATTCAGAAAGAAATAATGAGACTTCCTTTGCTGTTTTTGAGTCTAATTATAGTTATTAAAAATTTTCTGCACATATTTTATCAGAGACTCTTAGATTACTCCAAAATCCTGAAAATATTCTTTACTTTCAGATTGCAACCATGTAAATGAACACAATATGCACATTAAAAGAAATCAGGCTGGACTTGAAATAAACCAGGCGATAAGCCTAGGAATTTTACTAAGCGATTTCCCTTCCAACACAATGGGTTCTGGTGTCTTTTTTAGGTTTCTCTTTTATTTTCCTAATGATATTCCTTCTTTTTTCTTCATTCCACTTTTCTTTTCCCCCACACAGAAGTATTATCTGTTTGAAATGCTTTCTGTTACAGTTTCTACTTCTCTCTCAAGAATTTATGCCATTAGCATTAAAAAAAAAAGTGCATTTTTAGAGATCTGTGTTTGGAGCCCAGAATGCATTGTTTTGTTCGTCTGGGGATATGGGTAACAAATAAGTAGGAGTGACTTGGCTCGGAAAATGAAAGACCATAATGCTAGGTTTGGGAGGGTCCAGGAAGAACATAAACTAGTCAACATTTCTGTAGGTCGGCTAACTTTTTGAAACTATTTACAAGGCAGATAAAGTACTCATTAGTGAAAATTATTTTAGCATGCTCTAACTTATCCTCACAAGAATTTAAGAACTGACAAAATGGTTCTAATTCCTGTCCGCTTGATTCGGTCAAGCACCATGTCCTTGGAATACAGTTTTCTGTTAACAACCCAAATATCTCCAATAATAAATTTGAATCTAGCACAGTCTAAAATACAGCTCATCATATAGTCTGATTTTGCTTTTTTTGGCAATCTAATGGGTACCAGTCAGTGGAACAATTTAATCACTAAATTCAAATATTCTTTTTTTTTTTAAAGATTTTATTTATTTATTTTGGGGGGGAGAGAGAGAGAGAGAGAGAGAGAGAGCATGAGTGGGGGAAGGCCAGAGGAGAAGCAGACTCCCTACTGAGCAGGGAGCTCAATGTGAGGCTTGAACCCAGGACCCTGGGATCATGACCTGGGCTAAAGGCAGATGCTTAACCCACTGAACCACCCAGATGCCCATAAATTAAGATATTCTTGAGTAATATACATTAGTGAAAAATTATTTAAAGCTATTATATGTTATACTCTTAAAAAGGAGCCAAGAAAAGATTCACCAAACCCTTAACAGTGCTATTTAGATAGTATCAAGCTCTATGAGACCGCCCTTTTTTTCTATGGAAATTGCTCTTCTATAAAGTAAGTTCACACAGTACTTAATAAATGTACTGAAACCTCGTAAGTTTGGCTTTGCCTGGAGTCTGAACCTCACAGGTGAGATTCATTTAAACTGGTCATTATATGCACCAAGGAAATTAAATATAAAGGAGAGCTGTAAATAACTGGAACTGCCTTCCACAATAACCCTAAGAAAGCAACTTGAGTTCATTTGGATGGTAGCACGGACATGCCAATGCCAGACACACTGCAAATTCCATATATTGATGAAAAGATCAAAGTTACAGACTTCTGGAGCTGAATGGGATCATAATAATAAATGCCAACATCCTCCTCTGTTCAGATCAAGAAATTAACTGACCCATGGTCACAAAACTAGTTAGTAATAGAACACCTATAAAAATTTTTTAAGAATCAGTGTCGATATTTTTAGCAGAGTTTTTCTCTCTTTGAAGACTGCATTAATTTGTGTAGAAGAATTCAAGCACTTCTTTTTTATTACTAGAGGAATGTAAGTACTCTTTGATAATAAAAACCATATTGTCAAGAAGTCTTGTGAAACGATCTTAAATTTTGGTAGAAGGCCTTTGTTATGGTCGATTATACATGTCAATTTTACTGGGCTATGAGGTGCCCAGAGATTCTGAAGGTGTCTTTGAGGGTGTTTCTGGATGAGGTTAGTATTTGAATAGGTAAACTGAATAATGAAGATTGACCTCCCCAGCGTGGGTGGGCCTCGTCCAATCAGTTGAAGGCCTGAACAAAAATGCTGAGTAAGAGGAAATTTCCTTCTTCCTAACTTCCTTGAGCTGGGACATTGATCTTTTCTGGTCTTTCGACTTGAACTGAAACATTGGCTCTTCCTGGGTCTCTAGCCTGCTGACTTTCAGAGTGAAACTATGCCATCAGCTCTTTTGGGTCTCTGGCTTACAGACCTCAGATCTTGGGACTCATCAGCCTCTGTAATTGCATGAGCCAATTCCTTATTTTGTTTTTATTTTATTTTATTTTACTTTATTATTTGTCCATTTCCTTATTTTAAAAAATCTCTCTCTCTCTTTCTCCTGTTGGTTCTGTTTCTCTGGAGAACCATGACAATACAGATATAACCAATGAAAATACGTTATTGAGTCCCAACACAATTATCAGTTTATTTCATTTAATCTATACATATTAAGCAGTTGGGTCAGTAACAAAATAAAAGCAATGCAAATGTCTAGTGCTTCAACGTAATAAGTTCTAAATTTATCAGTAGAATCAGCATGCCAATGTCTTTCAGAACACATTCTGAAACACGTGGAATCTGTATTTAAAACATTCCATTAGTGATTTATGAAGGACAGTAGAAGCATTTGGCTCAGCTTTATCCCAACTGGCCGAAGTTGCCAGCAAGGAGGCAGAGACCCAGCAAAGCTCTGGGCACGGGGGAAACAAGCTGACCTTATCTGAGTACCCCTTAATCTTATTCAGGTATTCCAATTAAGTGGCATCACTGTCTCAATTAAAGCTACAGCCTTCGCTGGCTAATATCATAAGGCTCCTTGGGAAATTCACTAATTAAGTAGATTTTCTCATTTAATGAGTAAGAATGCGTTTTGTACCAAATCAAGGTTAAAAGGTACTGCAATGGACCAGGCCCATCATCTACATGATATTTGGAATATCTTCAACAAAGTTTTTCTTCTCTCTTCTCTGTATCCTACTTTATATGAGTCAAGAGATGAGATGTCGTGAGTGATATAGCACTAATAACAAGGGATTTGTCTATGTCTGTGTTTTCCTTAATTATGAACTATTTCAAACATCTGGAATGGTAAGGCACATAACATATATTCCTACTGTCCAGCTAAAAAAGTCTTAACATTATGCCATATTTGCTCAAAAAAATTTTTTTTTAAGATTTTATTTATTTATTTGAGAGACAGAAAAAGTGAGAGAGAGCATGAGAGGAGAGAAGGTTAGAGGAAGAAGCAAACTCCCTGTGGAGCTGGGAGCCCGATGTGGGACTCGATCCTGGAACTCAAGGATCATGACCTGAGCCGAAGGCAGGTGCCCAACCAACTGAGCCACCCAGGCACCCTGCTCAAAAATTTTTTAAACAAAACACTATAGCTACTTTTATAGCCCCCCCCCCCCCGTCCCACCACACTACTAGGCACCACTATACTCCAAGTGATATTTATTCCTGTAAGTCATTTTGGATTCTTCCAACAGATGTATGTACCCATATATAACTAATAGCATTGTTATGTACATTTTCAAACTTAATTCTACCTGTCATTCTGCAGCTTGCTTATAGAGATAGATAGATCTCATATATCATGTATATATATGATATTTATTTCTAGTTTATTCATTTTACCTGGTATCTATACTTCTAACACATACTACAACTTATTTTTCTCCTTGTTGATGGGCCTCTCACTTGTTTCCTCCCTTTTTGCTCTTATAATCAAGGCTGATGTGAACATATGCAGTGCAGTGATGCGAGAGTTTCTCCAGATTGTGTGTCTAGAATACTGGGGCAAAGTGTCAACATCGTCATCTGCACTTGATATCTCCCTAATTTCTCTCCGTGTCATTCACATCCCACCAGCAGAGTATGAGAGTTTCCTTCCTCCCACATCCTTAGAAACTCTAGGAATTGTCCTACTTACATATTTTTGTCTATGTCGATGCAGGTGAAAAATGATGCCTTAATTTACATTTATCAGATTTAATTTAACTAGTGAGTTGAGCATCTTTCCATATATTTATTGCCCATTCAGGTTTCTTTTATTTTGTGAATTCATATCCTCTGCCCTGTGTCATCTTCTTACTGACATGCAGGCATTATTTGTCAATTTTAGGTATGTATCCTTCTCAGATATAAACATTTCACTTGTCTTTTCCCAATCCGTGGCTTCTCTTTTCCCTTGGCTTATAGTGTTGAACAACAGTTTCAAAGGTTAATGGAATCAGATGTAATTGTGCTGTTCTCTCTGGTTTGTGTTTTTAATGTCCGGTTTAGGAAACCCATCCTTGCTATTTTCTTTATAAGGATGTTCGCCCACATTTTCTTCTAAAAGTACTTTGGGAGCACCTGGATGGCTCAGTCACACTTCTGACTCTTGATTTCAGCGCAAGTCTTGATCTCAGGTCATGAGATCAAGCCCCTTGTCGGGCTCTACACTGAGTGTAGAGCCTGCTTAAGATTCATTCTCTCTCCCCCTCTCTCTCTGCCTCTCCCTACCTGCTCCCTCTTTCTCTCTCTAAAAAAGATAAAATAAAAAATAAAAGGGGTGCGACTGGGTGGCTCACTCAGTTAAAGCGTCTGTCTTTGGCTTAGGTGGTGATCTCAGGGTCCTGGGATCGAGCCCCATATGGACTCCCTGCTCAGCGGGGAACTTGCTTCTCCCTCTCCCTCTGCCTGCTGCTCCCCCTGCTTGTGCTCTCTCTCAAATAAATCTTAAAAAAAAAAAAAGTCATCCTTTTAAAAAAAAATTGTGTAACCACTACAATGTATTCTTCTTTAAAATTAAGAGATCTAGAAAAGTAGAAAATTCCATTCCCTACCTCAGACCCACTGAATCAGAATGGACTCAAGACAGGCTGGAAATCCTGTATTCTCTGTATGTTCTTCCAGTTGATTTTATGATTGGGGCAGTTTGGTATTTAATAGCATTCCTGCAGGCATCCCAGCCGTTCAGAAGAAATAACGAAAATGTGTGTTTGACTCCACTGCAAACAAATGAGCTCCATTCAGCTTGGGCTGGACCCATCACTATTCAGCAAGCCTTTTCTCATCCTGAATGACTGCCTTGTCCACTGTCCCCAGCAGCTGTTCTATCTTCATCAGTGTCCACAGACTCCCTTCCCTACTCCCCCTTTACTCCCAAAGACTTCCTCTTTCCAGAAAAAGTCTCAGTCCTCTTGTATCCACTTTCGAGTTCATCTCCTCATCCACTATACTTTCCTCTTCCCTGCCTCTCGAAAGGAAGACATCTCAATCTTCTTCCTCCAACTGCTTACCCCGTCAATTATGTCCCTTTCCTTGGATTGTCATCTTTCTTTTCACTTCCTTTTCACCTCCAAGCCCAAACATGTACTCAAATTCTGAAGGAAAACAAAATAAGGCAAAACAAACGCGTCTACTTCTCAGGCAACCGCCCTCTTTTTTTCCCTTCATCAAACCTCTTGAATAGTATCCCAAAACCACTGTTTCCAGACTCATCACCTCCTATTTGTTTCTTAATCAGCCACTTTTCCCCTTAAACACCGCACAGACTAAACGCCCTGATGACTCCCACATGCATGTCTGTCATCCCAACCTCTCCTCCACTCTGCCATATATTTGCTACTATCTCCTGCTAAATAACTCCTCAGCTCCCCGAAAGTACATTTCTCAGCCTTGACTCCTGAGACCCTAGAAAGGTCAGTAACAGGTACGTGGTATGCTTTGATAAATATTTGTTGGATTGATATTGTAATATTGGTAATGTTAGTTCTATACGGAACAGTATACCATTTTCCCTACCCATCTTCTCAACCTCTACCCACCACAGGACTAAGGGGAAACCAAACGGAAAATGAGTTTGCCAAACAAATGGAACATTTATACCAACATTTAAATCTGTTAGGGGACGCCTGGGTGATTCGGTCGGTTCGGTGTCTGCCTTCAGCTCAGGTCATGATCCCAGAGTCCTGGGATCCAGCTCCACATCAAGCCCTGCCTCGGGCTCCCTGCTCAGCGGGGAGCCTGCTTCTCCCTCTCCCTCTGCTGCTCCCCCTGCTTGTGCTCTCTTGTCAAATAAATAAAATCTTAAAATAAATAAATAAATAAATAAACCTGTTAGTACCTTTATAATTCTTTAAAAAGACTTCATTCCAAAACTGTTTCTTTCACACTGTGAGTTTATTTCCCCTTCATTAGGGAACCAGAAAGGCTTTCAGTAAATAATAATTTGTCAGAAAGACTCATCCTAAAGAATATGCTTAGCATATCAGTACATATACTGATTAAGTATGAGACAAATTGCAAAAATAAAGTAAAATAAAATAAAATAAAAATAAGTCATCTTAAGTGTCTAGATATCCAGCAAAAACTGGGCTGCCTTGATCTGCTGATGCATTGAGCAGCCCTGCTCACAGCAGCCTGGGATGCACAGCAGGAGCACTTTATTCCTTTCCTCCGAATCTGACCTGAACTCCACTGTTCCACTGGGAGCAGCTCATCGAAACTACACATTTACAAAGAAAGTTGTAAGGTCGGGTGCCTGGATGGCTCAGTGGGTTAAAGCCCTGCTTTCAGCTCAGGTCATGATCTCAGGGTCCTGGGTTCGAGCCCCGCATCGGGCTCTCTGCTCTGCGGGGAGCCTGCTTCCCCCCGTCTCTCTGCCTGCCTCTCTGCCTACTTGTGATCTCTCTCTCTCTGTCAAATAAATAAATAAATAAATAAATAAATAAATAAATAAATAAGTTGTAAGGTAAACACTTAGATTAAGACTCATGCTTACGTGTCACAAAAATACTTGGTTGATTTATGCAATTCTGCATGAAAGGGAAAAGAAGCAAGTTCAAACAGTCTGAATCTTAGAAATCTGCCACTTATTAGAAAAACAAACCAGTTCCAAATTTATGCAGAAAATAATTTTAAAAGAAAGAGCATTAAGGAGAAAAGAAGTGAGATATTTTATTTTGTCATTTGTTTTCCTGTTTTCTGTGAAGGGTGTCTGTGGGGCTTTGGACGTGTCTATATTTGGGTAATGGTAGCAGGTGAGGTAGACAAAGCAGCTGCAAATTCACTTCCTGGGGGAGGGGAAAATGCTGTAAACATCCTAGGCAATGAGTATAAAATACATCTGAATACACAATACCTTCTAATGAGTCACAGGCTCTTTCATGATGTCTAGATAAACAAATAAGCAAAGCAAGCACTAAACAATAACAATTTTTAGACCGTACATACTCAAAATGCAATTTTTAGACCGTACATACTCAAAAATAATCTCCAGATTGAAGGAAATTCCCTTAGGAGGGAAAGATGAAAAGTTTTGTCTCACTCGGTTATAAAGGACTAGAAAGAAAGAAAAAAATATATACATATTTCTTAGATGTATCATAAATATCTTATATATACCATGTACAGATATTATTTATATTATGTGTATATATATGTGATATATATACATGTAAGATTTAAGACATATACACATATGTATATATACATATAAGATATGTATATATGTAAGATATATACATATAAGGTCTATGTATCTATATCTATCTACATATATATCTTAGTTGTTATGGTTTTAAATAAATAGCACCTGTTGACCAAAGCCAGGGAAATGAATGGACAGGAAATAAGGCAAGCTTGAAAGAGGAAGTGGCTTTGAGCCGTCAACAAGAGAGGATCAGGAGTAGGAAACACACAGATGTGTAAAAATGGAAAATCAAGGGCTTTATCTTAAGAGAGAAACTCTGAGTCCATGACTAGATTATCACAAAGATGCATAACTCAACCAATTAGCCTTGTATAGCTATTTAAAGAGACGGTAAGAAGATATTCAAGAGAGACCAAAAAGAAGTCGTATTGTATATACAACCTTTTAAGTTTCCCATCAAAATATATGTAAATCAAAAAAAAAAAAATATATATATATATGTAAATCATTAAGTCATTAAAAAAATCTCGGGGCACCTGGGTGGCTCAGTGGGTTAAGGCCTCTGCCTTCAGCTCAGGTCATGATCTCAGGGTCTTGGGATCAACCACCGGATTGGGCTCTCTGCTCTGCGGGGAGCCTGCTTCCCCCGCTCGCTCTGCCTGCCTCTCTGCCTACTTGTGATCTCTCTCCCTCTGTCAAATAAATAGGTAAAATCTTTCAAAAAAAAAAAAAAATCTCAAGGAAGGACTCCTGGGTGGCTAAGCATCTGCCTTCCGCTCAGGTCATGATCCAGAGGTCCTGGGATTCAGCCCCACATCAGCTCCTTGGTCAGCCGGGAGCCTGTTTTTGCCTCTGCCTGCTGTTCCCTTACTTCTGATCCTTCTCTTGCTCGCTCTCTCTCTGACAAATAAATAAATAAAATCTTTTTTTTTTTAAATCTCAAAGAAACATCTTAAATGTGAAATAAGAACGTCTCTTTTTTTATTATATAACCATCTGGGATTATTTAAAATCCAGTAGTTTAACCTTAGATATATTTGTTATAAAATTTGGTAGTTTATCTGCTGCTTTAAAGTTATATAAAAGTGAAGCAAATAAAATTTTTCTTCCATTAAAAAGTAACATAATTCCTGATCTAAGATCAGGGAAGTAAAGTATATTTTAATTGAATGCAAACATTAAAATGTATTTGTGAAAGGAAACTGACATGTAAAAATGCACGTCATAAAAGTAGGCAACACCAAGAAAAAAGTGAACATAGACTTTTATAGAGAGAAAGGTCACAAAGAAGTAAAAGAAACAAAACCAACTGGGCAGAGAAAAAAAGACCAAAGACCGGAAGGAACTATATTAATACAATAACCGTTTTTATCATTGAGTAATAGACCCATGGATGAATTTTTTCCCTTCTATTTTTACGAAGGGCTATGCTTTGCAGACATATTTTATTTTTAAATGGGGAAGAAACTGTCTCCAGAGAAACCGTACAGACAAAATAATAACCTGCTTAGTAAAGGTCTGAAAACCCTGGGTAGAGAGCAACAATTGCACAAATAAAACCATTCTGTATTATTAAACTAGTATTTAAAACTCAAGGCAAATAAGTGCCCCCATTAACTGACAGAGCATGGCATAATCAATCCAATCATTTTAAGAATAGTAATAATTAATAGTAATCCCTGCAAAATCCCTGCCATCATTTTCAAGAACATTCAGTCAGTTGAAATAAGCAATTGATTTAGCTCGACTATGATTCTGTGCTTGGGTTATTTTAGGCATGTAGTCCCAATTTTAAAGAACCAGTAATTATATAAAAACACCAATTTGGGCTTAACTATTTCTTTTCTCATTTTTTGCTTCTGTATTATAATTTTAATATATGATTCTGTCAAAATATATTTAATGTTTATTATGTGCTCATAATTATAGGAAATGAATTCATGCAGGCCAATGAAGGGAGGGAAGGAATAATTCCCTCCATCTCCATCCTCACTGGTTGCCTTCTTCACTAGCTTCATTTTCGTATGAGGCACACTCACACCTAGCCCCCTCACTGCTGTTCCACTCTATCTCCACACAAACAACTGACTGTCACTGTGGAAAGATCTCAAACACACTGGGGAATATAATAGGCATGTAAAGTACAATAGGGGCGCCTGGGAAGTGCAGTTCATTTAGTGTCTGACTCTAGGTTTCAGCTCAGACGGGGATCTCGGGGTCACGTGACTGAGTCCCACGCTGGGCTCTGCGCTCAGTGCAGAGTCTGCCTGAGATTCTCTCTCCCTCTCCCTCTGCCCCTCCTGCTTGTGCCCTTTTTCTCTCTCTTCCAAATAAACAAATAAATCTTAAAAAAAAAATGGGCATATAAAGTACAATGAAATAAAATGATTTTCCTTAAAAGTTCATTATATTTGGCTTCTGGTTAAAATAGTTTCTATATGTTAATTTAAAAAAGTTTAAAAAGTGAAATAAAATAATAATTTCTGTTCCCATCTATGACCTTGGTGTCATGGGTTGTCCACAGAAACTCCCTTCCTTGGAATTCTAATGAGTCCTTTTCTAAATTCCACACTACTTTACTTTTTTGGTCAGCATTATTGTAGCATAATTTACACATAATAAAACTCACTAACTTTAAGAGTACAATTCAGTGAGTTTTGACAATTGTTTATATTGTACAATCACCACATGATCGTGATATATTTTTATCACCCCCAAAACACAATTAAAATAAGAACAATTCATGCTATCTAACAAATAATTATTTTTATTCTCCTTTAAATATTCGAGTACCCTAAAGTCATAACATTTAAAATGTTTCCAAATAGTGTTGTCCTTTGACTAAGTGAGATTTAGTAAGTCTGGTTTCTAAAAGATTGGAAAAGAAGTCTATGCCACTTATTTTCTGTAAATAGTAACTTCCTAGAAGAATGCTTTTAACCTTAAGAAGAAATATGTTTTAAGGCACTCATTTAGTTTTTTTTT
>CM052814.1:41231648-41654253 GCA_028533885.1 Nasua narica
CTGAACATCGTGTTTTGTGCTTTAAACATCATCACATTTCATCATCTACCCAGTTGTGAGATTGCACCCAGCAGGTTAGAGCAGAAGTGAACCTCCAGAGACAGCAATAGGAGTAAGATCAAAAACAGGAATCAAGAACCCTTCCACCCCAAGAGAAGTCCACGGGACGTTCCCAAGATGAGTACACCCAGCTCCCTGCTGACATTGTCCTCTTCACGCTCCAATGACCAAAACCACTGCTCTATCTCCCTTACCCATCCCTTCCTGCAGACTTTTCAGAACTATCCAGCCAGTTTGCTGGGTCTTTCTTTATCCCCTTTCACAATATCCTGCTTGGTGTTTGTTTGTTTGTTTGTTTGCTTGCTTGCTTTTTTAATTTTATTTTATTTTACCAGTAAGTGACTAGAGAAAAAGGGGTAGGGTAATACTCAAATCTATCCATGTCTCAAATAATCGGCTATGAAATAAGAGTCTTCCGAGATGAAACTCTAGATAGACTGCTAAGGGGAAGGTTTGACTTTCATTCAACTCAGAGCGGAGGCTGCCAAGATAGAGATGTATCTCTCAACCTTCCGCCTGGAAGATAAAAAGACTGACAGTTTGCTTTCTGTTGGCAGGTTTCCCTCCTCGCTATCTGTGGGGTACGCTGGCAGAACCAGGGTGCCTGACCTGAGCCTGCTTCCAGTGATAAGCGTGACACCAACTCACAGAGGACAAGTCGTGTGATTTCCACATAGGTTTTCCTGTGTGTCTATGAAAAGATAGGCTTTACTAAATGAGGACCAGCAAGTAGTCCATCCAACAAGAAAAACACAAAATCATCTGCTGAATAAACTCCTAACTGGTGCACAGTATGGGTGAAATGGAGCAAAGGCAGAGGCGTACGCTGCTTCTGCCCATATACACACAACTGCCAGCATGGGAAATGAAGTTAAAGAGTATGGATGCTCAGTGCTTCAACCTCCCCTCTGGCAGAGCTGTTTGGGCAGATGAATGTGGTCACCAAACGTACATGATGGTTTTAGAACACACATTAGTGCACACCAAGAAACCAGAACCACAAGGGGATGTGGCTCAACTAATTTAGTCTTTAGAGATAGAAGCAATATTTCAGCAAGAGGTAGGAGGGTCTCTGGCCATGTTTTAAAGTAAATGTGCTTCACTGCTCCGAAAATGCACATCTTCCTCACATTTTTACAACTCCATGTCGGGACTGTGTCTTATAATCAATAGAGTCAGAATTGTCTGCCTATGGAAGTTGCTATTACGATGTGGTTGCATGCAAACACAAACTTGGTGACAGCTGTTCACATTGCGGTCACTTTAATTGAGCTTTGTTCAGAGCTAACGTTGGATGTAATTGCCATTTTTACAGGTCTTTACAAGATTATACTGATTTGATATCAGAACAAAAAATTACTGTGTAAATATAAAGGCAGGGAAATGAAGTTGCAGGATAAATTTAATAATAGCAGAATAAATATTTATCTTGGGGAAAAAATGACCACAATCCTTGGATGGTGAGGCAACAGTTAATTGTCTTAGGGGATCTAAACAAGAGCTAGAAATGGTTGAGTTGCATTTCGTTACACAGATCCATGAAAAGGACTGTCTGCCTCATGCCACGCAATAGAACTGAAAGCAGGCCAGAGGGCCAAATACCTCCGGAGAGATGCAAGAAATGCCAAAGCAATGATAAGCCAGTGTGGTCAATTCAGGTTTAGTGCAGGATGATTGTTAAACATAATTGGCAGCACTTCTTTCTTTCTTAATGTTACATAAAATAGTGGTGCACTTATAATTGAGGTCATAAGCAAATCAATGAAATACAGTCAAGTTCGTCTTCAGCATCCTCCTCTCTAGGTAGTTCAGTACATTCCCTAGTTGTTTCTGCCTCTTAGTATTACCTCTCTAAGGGATACTAATATTTAAAATATAATACCTAATTATAAAATGAAATGTGGACAAGGCTGGTTCAAGCCCTAAAACTGTTTTTGCTTTATTCCTTCAAATAATCCAGCATATGGAAAATCATGGGTTCAAATACATTTGGCTACTTTATTCGTAGCCAAGGAGCACCAATTTCATTCCGAAATCATGAATTCTCCCCTTTTGAATAGTTAGCTTCTTTGACTTGAATTTTATGATTTTTTTCAAAAATCTTGAAAGCTATTAATGTTTAGCGTAAGATTTAAGAAAGACAAAGCTTGGGCATAATCAATGAAAAACTTATCTGCCTCTCTATTCCTTCTTAGTACCAGTCTCTTTATATCTGTTTTCTTTAGCATATAGAAAAAACATCTCTTTATCTATACCAAGGACTGCCCGAAACCTTCCAAAAAAAGTAGAAACACATCAGATGACAATTATAATGGTAAACTCTCAATAACCCAGAAAGCATGACCAAAAAGTCCTTCCTCCAAAATTTGGCTGGAGACAGAGGTATTTTAAAAAGTAGACTAGGGGCACCTGGCTGGCTCAGTCGGTAGGGCATGCGACTCTTGATCTCAGGGTCATGAGTTTTAATCCCGTATTGGGGGTGGATCCTACCTAAAAAAAAGAGTAACTAGACTGAATTAAATACAAACTGCCCCAAACCCTTTCAATACCCACGTTATATTGCCAGCTTACATTTTATCCTTACTTCTACTACTTCTTCACACTCCTGTCAAACTAGACGACTGCTCTGCCAGCATGACCTGCACCTTCCCATGTCCCTCCACCTGGAATGCCCTTTCTCCAGGTCCATTGCAGTCTTTCAGAATCCTATCCAGCCTTCAAAGTCCATTCATTCAATGTATATTAAGCACAGTCTATGTGTAGAATACTACGGATAAAAAGTAATTTGAAAGGTTCTCTGCCTTGAGGAGCCACCCGTCCGACCTGTCTTTAATGCCACATCTTCCACAAAGTCCCATAGATCCACTCAACCCCCTATAACCTCTCCTTCCTATAAATCCTCTTCTCTTGTATTACTTTACCTTAAGGCTCTCTTACTGATCTCCTACCCTATACCAGAGATATTACTGGACACTTTTGCATACATTTACATTATGTAATCTCTAGAAGAACTTCACTAAGTAGAGTCTCCACAGACCCACCAAGCACATGAGAAAACTGATGCTCATAAATTCACATACATAAATTCACATAAATTCATTCATGAGAGTCCTGTTAAGCATCAGAACCAAGATCTATTGGTATTCAGGGTTCTTTCCATAATTTTTCAGCAGCATTCTCTTGATCTTATTTGTGCAATCATCTTACCTTCTCGATTACAAAAATATCTTTTTATTCATTCTTTATTTTTATTTATTTCGTATTTCTCATTTTTATTTATCTTGATTTACTAAGAATTGAATCTTATTATAAAGTATAGTAGAAATACCAACCCTATGAAATATCTGGCTTATGGTGGATGCTCAAAATGTGTTCACAGGGCGCCTGGGTGGCTGAGTTGGTTAAGCGACTGCCTTCAGCTCAGGTCATGATCCTGAAGTTCTAGGAGCAAGTCCTGCATCAGGTTCCCTGTTCAGTAGGGAATCTGCTTCTCCCTCTGACATTCCCCCCTCTCACACTCTCTCTCTTTTTCTTTCATCCTCTCTCTCTCTCAAATAAATAAATAAAATCTTTAAAGAAAAAATGTGTACACAAAGAAAAAAAAAAAGCTGTGTTCCAAGTATTCTTGTGAAGGCCAGCCAATGCTGGTTCATGATGATGCAGAGAACAGACTCCTCCCTGATTTCATGAGAAATGGGGACATACTGAACTGAACCCTTACCGTTAAGTCAGGAAGAGAGGGAAGATGAGAACTCTAAATGACCTCAGAACATGCATGGGGAACTCACTGGTTCATGAAAGGGTAAACAATCTATGCTGACTTTGAGACTTATGCCTAAAGTAAGCAACATTTTGATAAAATATTAAAAGAAAAAATATAAAAAAGAGAATAGAAGTTTACAAGAATTCAGACTACTTTGATCAAGTTCTGTTCACAGATATTGGGTGAAATGTAGGTACCTGGGACAAAGTCTGAATCCAGGGACAGCAGATTAGTCAAGAGCTAAGGTTGTTTTTTTGTTTTTTGTTTTGTTTTGTTTTGTTTTTCAGCTTTGACCAAGACCCAGGATCCAGAAAGAAAAATATTCCTCCTTCTCTAGGAGCTAACGTCGCCAAGAAAGAGCTCAACTTGTGGCTAGAGGTGGAGAAGCTACACAGTGAGAAAGGCCTACAGGTCACGATTGAAAGCAAATGCAGACTAGTGAGAGAGACGGGATTTCATAGTTGGAAGGAATCATAGCTATTATCTCATCAAACCTACTCTTGTGATAGACACAAAACAAGGGATAGTGGAGTCTATTTAAAGGTTTACACTTATGGGGCGCCTGGGTGGCTCAGTTGGTTAAGCAACTGCCTTTGGCTCAGGTCATGATCCTGGAGTCCCGGGATGGAGTCCCACATCTCCCCCTGCTGAGCGGGGAGCCTCCCTCTGACCTCTCCCATCTCATGTTCTCTCTCTCTCTCTCAAATAAAAAAAATATATATTAAAGGTTTACTTTTATGCTAATTAAATAACATGAGCTTGCCCACTTATAACCGCCTCATCCAAATATAGCTGCGCTCCCAGATGCCATCACCAGGCAGCAACGGCCCTTCACACTCAGAAGGAATGCTGTGAGCCTTGCGTGAACTGTGATGGATCCTGGTTTCACAGGATCATGAGAGAGAAAAGCTACTGGAGTGCTCCCAGATTCGGAAGTATAGTTCTAGAGGCAGACACTATGTCTGATCCCCTGGACAATGAAAGTAGAATGCTTTCCAGGGCAAGTGGGATGAAGAGCCACCCCGGGGAAGCGCTCTGATTGTGGGGTCTCATATTTACCATATTCTCAGGCTGCTGCCTCCCAATATGTACCAGTTTCCTGTGGTTACTGTAACAAATTACCACCAACTTAAAATAACAGAAAAGTGTTCTCTCACAGTTCTGGAGGCCAGAAGTCTACGATTTTTGTCACTGGGATGAAATGAAGGTGTCAGCAGGCCCACTCTCCCTCTGGAAGGGCCACACTTCTCATGAGTGTGTGTATGTGTATATGTGTGTGTGTGTGTGTGTATTACGTGTGCGTGCACATGCACATGCCTCCCTCCACTTCGCCCTTATAAGAACACATGTGATTGCATTTAATCACCTCCTGTCAAGAACCTTTCCTTAAATCACATCTGCAAAGACCCTTATTCTAAATAAAAACATTTACAGGTGTCAGGATTAGGGACGTTCTTCAGTCTACCGAGCCATGTTCACAAAAGCCCACTCTTAATATAAAAATAGTTTCTGTTAATGTAAACTGTTAACATAAAAATATTTTCAAATAAGGAAACTCAGGGTCTCGTCGGAAGCCACACCGCAAGACTCTTCTACATCCTATTCCTGTTCCTCCTTTGTTACTTGCACAGGCACATTTTTATAAGGATTAATTGTAAGTTCACCTAAGGAAGCAATAAATGTTAGGCAGTACAAACATTCAAAAACCTAATAAAATTATCTGGGTCTTCATTCCTGACTTCTTTCAGCAGCAGATTTAAAGCTCCTTCCTAAAATGGTCTGGAGGTTCTGCACAGCCTCACATTTGTCCGACAACAACCCTTCTACTTCAGGAAGGGTCTCTCCTTCTTCAGCTTCTCTATACCACCACCCAAAAAAGATCAAGGGCTATTAGTCCTTCCCAGACAGTTGGAGTTTGCATATTGTTTGCATGTTGTTTGGTTCATTCACTACCTCAATAAATAGCTGGCTCTCACGAGCCAGATACTGCACTCATCCTTGGAGATACAAAGAGGAAAGGTGGGCTGGTGTCCCTGGTAAGTGCAGTAGAAATACATGTGACGAATGTCCTACTGAAACTCAACACCAGTGCAAGACGCCTGGGTGGCTCAGGTCATGATCCCGCATTGTGCTCCCTGCTCAGCGGGGAGTCTGCTTCTCCCTCTCCCTCTGACTGCCGCTCCCCCTCCTTGTGTTCTCTCTTTCTCTGCCAAATAAATAAATAAAATATTAAAAAAAAAAAAAGGAGATGGGGGAGGTGGGGGCAGGGAAGGTATAGCAGAAAGAGCTGAGGCTCTTTTTTTTTTTTTTTTTAAAGATTTTTTATTTATTTATTTGACAGAGAGAGATCACAAGTAGGCAGAGAGGCAGGCAGAGAGAGAGGAGAAGCAGGCTCCCCACCGAGCAGAGAGCCTGATGCAGCGCTCAATCCCAGGACCCCGAGATCATGACCCGAGCCGAAGGGAGAGGCCTTAACCCACTGAGCCACCCAGGTGCCCCAAGAGCTCAGGCTCTTGAAACAGAAAGAACCGGGTTCAAATCCCAGCTTGCCACTTAGTGTCTTACTGTGTGACCTCAGGCAAATTACTTAAGGTCTTTGAGCCTCACTTTTCTTACCTGTGACTAGGGGACAAAAGACTACCCACTTTAAACAGCTTTGTGAGAACTAAATAGTATCATATATGGGAAGCACCTGGCACATTGCGGGACACGGAGGACCCAAGCCAGCCGGAGGGAATTGGGGAAGCTTGACCGAGAGGCAAGGCTTGAACTGGAACTTGACAGGCCCGTAATGGTTTGTCAGGTCAGTTCAGGCAAAAGTTAAAAAGCTCCAGGTAACTGGAAAGAAGGTCATGAAGTGAGGCTAGATGGGTCGGCAGGGGTCAGTCATCAGGCTAACAGGAAGCCCTTGGTGACCTTCTAATAGGGAAGTGACATGCCCAGATTTATACAAACAGGTCAAGGATGGTTTGGGGTCCACAAAAAACCAAGGTTAGGGAGATCAATTACAACTTGTTGTAAGGATCCTGGAAAAACTCATAAAGCCTTGAAGTCCAACACTGACATAGAAGAGGACAAGAGAAGAGGACTACGAGACACATTTGGACTTGGAATTTACTATTTAGTGGGGAGGTCGTCTGTGACAGGTAACGGAGAATAAGGACACCCAGCGTGACTCCACACTTTTCCAGTTACATCAGTACGATATCAAAACAACTAAGAATCTGTTTCTTCTTTCCTTCTCTTCTTCCTCCCCTCTTTCTCTCCATCTCTCTCTCTCTCTCTCTGTTTTCTTTCTTTTTAATAAAATCCAGTGAAATCTATCTTTTTGAACCAAAACAGAAATTCAAGCTGGGATAAATACAAAAGTATGTTGAACATATTTTTCAGCTTTCAAGTGCTTGTTTTGACAGCACAAAGCCACTATAAATGTATTTTTAAATCCTGTTAAGCTTTCTTTTTAAAAAATGTAATGATTCTGGTGGAGTTCTTAAATTAAAGCATTCTTTTCACTAATAAGAAATGACAAGAGTGCTGAGAGGCTCCAGATGCCAAGTATAAATGAAATTGTAAAAGGAGGATTTTAGGGTTCACCTCAGTGATTACCCCAGTAATCAAGACCACCATCCCATGGCCAGTGGATAAACTGTATCTTCTTTTTTTTTTTTTAAGAGTTTATTTATCTATTTGTCAGAGGGAGAGAGAGCACAAGCAGGGGGAACAGCAGGCAGAGGGAGAAACAGGCTCCCCACTGAGCAAGGAGCCCTACGTGGGACTTAATCCCAGGACCCCAGGATCATGACCTGAGCCCAAGGCAGACAGTAAACAACTGAGCCATCCAGATGCCCCGATATACCGTATCTTTGAAAGTTAGCTGCAGCAACCGAATCAAGTTCCTTAGAGTACGTTACATTATCAAACATCCACTGATTTATTGACTCCTGAAGTAAATTGACTACCATCCCCAGGGTTCCTGGGTGACTCAGTGGGTTAAGCATCTAACTTTGGCTCAGGTCACAATCTCAGGGTCCTGGGATGGAGCCTGTGTCAAACTCCTCAGTCAGCAAGGGAGTCTGCTTATCCTTTGCGCCCCTCCCTTATTCCCCCACTCCTCCTGCACTCGTGCTTGCACTCTCTCTCTCAAATAAATAAATAAAATCTTCTTTATTATTATGTTATGTTAGTCACCATACAGTACTTCATTAGTTTTTGATGTAGTGTTCCAAGATTCATTGTTTGCATATAATACCCAGTGCTCATTGCAAAACATGCCCTCCTTAATACCCATAATCTTAAAAAAAAAGTTGACTACCATTCCATCTGGCAAGGATTATGGATTCTCTTTGCTCAACTTTTCCAATAATTTTACTTCTCTTGCCCTGATTAACACTCATTCCATATTCAGTAAATGTGTATTGAGTTGCCATTAAATGCAACACTACAAGAAGCCACAGAATTATAAAGAACATAATTTGGTGCTGAGGCAGAGGTGAGATATGACATGTCCAGTTTAAGGAGGAGTGCACTGGGCACCACATAGAGCCGTGACAAGGCTCTGGAGTGCAGAGCAGAGTTACGCTTCCAAGGGAGATAACTGATGGCAGAGATGAGGGTAGAAAAAAATCTCAGGCAGAGAGAACCACATAAACAAAAAAGCAGAAAGTGATAAGCTCAAGCCTTCTCCCTTCTTCTTACCCCCATCCCCCACCATCAGTTCCCCCATCAGAGCCCACTCCTAACGGAGGCTCCTTCTCCTAAAATGCCTTCCTCCCTTTCTTTCACCTTCTGCTGGTCTCAATTCTAATGTTACTTCCTCTAGGAAGCCCTCTCTGACCTTTTTAGGTAGGATTTAAAATTTCCTTTTTGTAACTCACAAAACCCTTCCAGGCCCTCCTCTCCTTTTTTTGAGAAAGAGAGAGAGAACTGGTGTGAGAGCTCACCTGCACGCACATGGCAGGGGGAGGGGAGGAGGTCAAATGGAGAAGGAGAGAATCCCAAGCAGGCTCCACGCCCAGCATGATCTGAGATCTCAGGATCTGAGATCATGACCCCAGCAGAAATCAAGAGCTGGACGCTGAACTGACTGAGCCACTCAGGTGCCCCCAGGCACATTTTCAAATGCATATATCACGTATTATTTAAGAATGACTTACTGGATTTAAGTCCCTTATTTTTGCCCCTTGAGATCTAAAGGACTTTGAGCAAGCTACTTAACTTTTCTGTGCTTTGATTTCCACATCTATAAAATGGAGATACTGGGGCGCCTGAGTGGCTCAGTGGGTTAAAGCCTCTGCCTTCCGCTCAAGTCATGATCTCAGGGTCCTGGGATCGAGCCCCGCATTGAGCTCTCTGCTCATCAAGGAGCCTGCTTCCCCCTCTCTCTCTGCCTGCCTCTGTGCTTGTCATCTCTCTCTATCTTTCCAAATAAATAAATAAAATCTTTAAAAAGAAAAAGAAATGGAGATACTGATACCTACAGGATTGGTTAGGGAGTAAATTAGGTCAAGGACTTAGGACCAAATCTACCAAGATCAAAACTCCATAAGTGCTGGCCACTGTTGTTATGGCATACTTAGAACTCTCCCACATCACACTGTAAACCTCTGATGAGTAGGGATATATCCTTTTCATCTTTGTATCTCCAGACTCTAGCACAGCACTTGGAAAATGCTGAATAAATTAAAACTTTCAGCGGCCAGTGTCTGGTTCTGAGAGTGTCTCCAAGAAGATCTTCAGGAGAAAATATCCAATAAGCATATGGTGATTCAAAATCAGTGCTCAGAAAAAAATTATTTACATTAATGTGAAGACCTGAGAGTTATGTACACAACAGTGATATCAAGAGGTGGAAGGCAGACACAAATATGAATGAAGACAAGGAAACATTATAGTGAATAGATTGCCCCCAAATGACTTTGGTAGGCCTGGCAGTGACTTGAAACTTTTAAAATTCTTCAAATCATGTAATATCACAAACTCCCCCCACACCAGTCAGCAGCAAGTAGTTTAAAAATACAGGAAAGAAATTTACAATTTATTGTATTTAAATAGTTTTCCAATGAAAGCACTTGGTAAGTATATAGGATCTTAATTAGTGTAAATTCCCAATTTATTTTATTTGGAGGCTAGGGAGAGAACTACCATTGTCTTAAAACCTTCTAACAACAATAAGACTCATATTAACTTGCTTATTAAAGAAAGCATTTGGGAAGAAATTTAAACTAACATTTGTATAATTAAAAAAAAAACCTTGTTCTCATTAGTTCTGTGAGTAAACTGCTTAGTTAGGCACCTTCTATATTCAATTAATAGACAAAATGGATATTTGAAAAATGTGAGAAGGCAATTTCTGGATGGAAAAGACATAGAAAAAACATGAACATGTCACTCATTTGCTTGAGATGTGTTGCCTGAGTTGTTTTCCTACATCTAGCCAGTAAAAAAGGAAAAATACGCTGCAAACATGGATATAACAGAAAAGGGCCCACTTCCATCTACCATTTCTTAAGTCTCCATTATTTCCTGGTTCACGTTATAGGAAAACTTCATAGACATTTTCTTGCCTCTGGACATCACTTAGAATAATACCCAAATGACTGGGGTTGGCAAATAGAAGAAAAAAGAAAGGAGATAAGAAATTGAGGCAAGTAGGGGCGCCTGGGTGACTCAGTGGGTTAAAGCCTCTGCCTTCGGCTCAGGTCATGATCTCAGGGTCCTGGGATCGAGCCCCGCATCGGGCTCTCTGCTCAGTGGGGATCCTGCTTCCCCCTCTCACTCTCTCTGCCTGCCTCTCTGCCTACTTGTCATCTCTCTCTCTCTGTCAAGTAAATAGATAAAATCTTTAGAAAGAAAGAAAGAAAGGAAGGAAGGAATCGAGGCAAGTAAACTAAAGCCAACTGAAACCCTTTGGCAGACTTTTCCCTCTCGACTCCAATAAATCTTGCTCTAAATTAGGAAAGATAAACACCTACGATGTCAATACTTTTATTTAAAGAATCGGAGAGAGAGTCCATGGACCTCCTGAATTCAGATGGGGTGGGAGGGCATAATAGATCTATCTGACACTACCAGTTACTTGATTCTGGTTACTAAAAACCACTGAGAAAGGCTTCCCTATGTCTCATGCCAGAGGACAGCACAGCCTGGTGTCCGCTGTCGCATCCCTGCGGGCTGCTCAGAGATGTCCCTGCTCAGAGCCTCTGACTGGGCTTGAACAGCCGGCCAGCCCCTGGGAGGTGAAGATTGTGTTTGCTCTGATTGGTAGCAAATTCTTCAGCCCTTTGCAGCTCTCTGACCTCCTCACACTGACTTTGGGTCTGGTCTCCCCAGTTCTTTTTAAGAAATGAGTTGCATGAAGGTGTCAGTCCCACTAGGAATTGTGTCTCTAGGACCTGGAAAGATGTACAAAAGTGTCAGTGATGACGGGCAAGTCTGTAACTGAAGTGTCTGAGGTTATGGCTGGGTTGACGGGGTCCGTTACTCTTACAGGGAAGTGCAGAGGGCAGGGGAGTCTTCCAGAAGAAGGATGTTCACAGTTCTCAGGAAAAGAGGGAAGTTTTCAACCATAAGGGAGGATATGAAGACAGTTCAAAGATAAGTGATGTTAAGGCAGAGAACTGACCTTGACTCATCTTCCCACAGCTCACAGCCCAATGACAGAAACTGTACTGAGAACGCCTCGGGGCACCTGGGTGGCTCAGATGGTTAAGCGTCTTGGCTTTGGCTCAGGTCATGATCTCCAGGTTCTGGGATCGAGCCCCATGTTGGGCTCCCAGCTCAGCAGGGAGTCTGCTTCTCTCTCTCCCTCTGCCTCTTCCCCTGCTTGTGCTGCTTTCTGTCTGTCTCTCTCTCTTCCAAATGAATAAATGAAATCTTAAAAAAAAAAAAAAGACAACGCCTAGCACATAATAGAGCCTGCAGTTTAAAAAAACAAATTAAGTGGTACAACTTAGTTTCCTGAAGTCCCTGAGTTACCATTGACTCAAATACACAACATTTAGTGACCTGTAGAACAATTTCTCAGGAGTGGATAGAGTTCATAACGAAAGCTGTGTAGGCCACGAAATACAATAATAAACTATCAGAAAGAGAACATAGTAATTACTGTATCTTTCCACTTCCTGTATGCATTTAAGTTATGCTTTCTTTAGTCCATTTAGCTGTTTTCAGTTGAAAAGATGAGATGCCCTTTTTTGCAGGTTGTAAAATATAAAAACACTTATCTTTGGAGCAAATCTGTAGCACAGCAGGAGGAACGCAAGTGAAATAGACTGAAGCCTTAAATTTCATCACCTGTTTGGGGAAATCTTTATAAATATATTTAATGGGTTAACTTCAGTATTAGACATATGTATAGTAAAAATACACTAACAGCCGCCATTTTTAAAAGAATCACATTTCTCATGGATGCTGTTACCGACATGCCTGACTGCCCACGTTTAGAACCACGGTAATCACTGGTGGGAGCCGTCTCTCACACTCGAACTCTGTAACTCTGTGTACCAACAATACAGCCGGCCCCCGTGATTTGTCACATCAAATATGGGAAAGGCACCTCCGTGTGACTTCAAAATCAATGATGCTTCAGAAAAATCCTTAACCCAGAACAGGAAAAAGAAATATGTCATGACAAGAATATCAGTGAGAATGTGAGCTATGTGTTTTGCTTATTTTGGATGGAAAGTGATAGTTTTTCTTGCAATCTGTCTAGAAAAAAAAATGGCTCAGCTTTTTGGGTCATAAGCCCCTTTAGTAATACGCTGAAAGTCTGGGATTCCAGAAAATGCATACAGACACAAAATTCTGCCAATTCCAATTCCCTGACCCCAAGTGATTTTGATTTAGATGTCAGTGAGGAATCTTTCTGCAGCTGGCAAGACTAACATTCTCAGTTACAAAGTTAGATCAAAATGTGTTCTGTGGGAAATCTGCATTGGCCAACACATGGAAAAACAATGGGGCTTGTTCTGAAAGAGTAAAGGAATAGAGAAGATTACATCTAAACTTCATTAATGTTTTGGTTCAGACTTAAATTCAATTTTCAAAATGGTGGCTCTTTGAAATTAATATAGGTTCCAGATCACTGCAACTTTAATATACCAGCACATTGCCATTTCTTAGAGAGAAATTTTTATTTTCTTAATAGCAACACAGAAGTTGGATTTGGGGTTTATTAATGAAGCTAGCAAAGATTAATCCTGAAGGACACAGAAAAAACCAACCATACTGTTTAGAACTCGACCATGTATCTTACTGGGTGAATAGTTCAATTTGCTAAGGAAATGTAGTATAGTAAGTCAGAACCAATAATTCAGCAAGTGCAAATTACTATTCAAAAATGATTCCCACAATCTTTGCTCATATAGTTGGTGGGATCTTATATGAATTAATTAACTTAAAAGATCTTTATGAAGTGCCAACTTTTTTTTTTAAGATTTTATTTATTTATTTGACAGAGAGAGATCACAAATTGGCAGAGAGGCAGGCGGGGGGGGGGGAGGGGGAAGCAGGCTCCCCGCTGAGCAGAGAGCCCAATGCGGAGCTCGATCCCAGGACCCTGAGATCATGACCTGAGCCAAAGGCAGAGGCTTTAACCCACTGAGCCATCCAGGCGCCCCAAGTGCCAACTTTTTTAGAGCACTATACCATAGACACTATGGGTGATATGTAAGAGTAGAGTTCACCGTGAAGAATATGACCCAAGGGGAAAAAAGAAAGCTTAGGAGTTGAAGCTTATTATAAAAAATGAGGTAGGGTGGGTAGGATGATCTTCCAAAAAGAAATAGGGTAAAATCATTAACTACATTTATCCCTGACATTTTCTACAGAAACCATTACAGTTTCTTCTCTGCACACTGCCAATTGCTGTCTTTACTACATGGAGCATCAAAGAGTTATATCCAAAAGATACCCAAGCACTAGAATAAAGAAAGGGGCTCCTGTCCTAGGAGGAAAAGGGTGGCTGATAGTTCCCACTCCTTCTTTGCCGTGGGTATTTAGAAGTCTGTGCAGATAAGATATGGTCAGTCCATCTGCTGTCCATCTTTCTGGCGACTAGTTCTGGAATATAATAGTCTACAGAACATACTATTTCCCACTAACACACGATTCAGTCCTTGGATCTTCTCAGGAATGAGTCACATTGCTAGAAGACAAAAGGAGCATCATTTGCACCAAAGAAGTCACAGGCTAGAGACTAAAAGATCCAGGAACCCAAGTGTGGTTCTTATACCTCTCCCCCTCAATGGTTAGGACTTTGGAAAAGTGAGAATACTGGGGAAGTAAACAGCTTGCTCGTAAGAGATGACTGGTGAATGGGATGTCATGTTCTATTTGATGCTTTATGTGCCACAATGATGGCCTTTGGGTGGGGCTGAAGTACATCTCATGAGGACAGGGAAGAAAGTCTTTGAGACTACCAGGTTGTCTTTAAATTTAATATGGAAGGGGGGGAAAGGCAATGCTCGTGTAAAAACATGAAAACAGTTACCAGAAAGGTCTTCAGTCATGTCGTGGGAAAAAGAATAGTTCAGGAGGAGCCATGAGACTCCTATAAGTAAACAATTGGGAAAACTTCCCAAACGATATTCTCAAGGGTCTCATAGTTTTTTGGGAAGTACATACATAGCATGCGAATTTGAGAATAAAATGGTACATACAATCTCATAATAATTACTGAGAGGTGGCAGTATTCCAAAGAGATATCTGTAAGGAAGGGAGGTAAAGAAATATCACTTATCATCTGTGTGGAAATCCAGGTGGTAAAGAATGACAAAGACACATTTGACTAAGGATTAGATGAGAGGACCAGATATTGCTCTGCTGATGAAAGTGATATCAATAAACTATCAGGCCAAATGGCAGAAATGGATGATGTGTTCCTAATTTAGTTTACAATGCTGGCAAGAGGCACAAAATAGTTGTGATGGGAAACTTGAACCACCCAAACATTTGATTGGAAGCTCTTAACTAAAAGCAGAAAGTCTGACAAGTTACTGCCTGGCCTGGATAGTGACTTTCTTTCTTTATAGATAGAGGAAATAACCAGGGAACTGCTAATTAGATCTAATTCTAAACAAGGAAGATATCAGCTAGTGAAGTGAAATACGGGCATGCCTCCTTTGACCACACTTGGCTCTATTATGCTTCGTAGATACACTGTGTTTTTTACAATAGAGGTCTGTGGCAATCCTGCATCACATCAAGCAAGTCTGTTGGCACCATTTTTCCGCCAGCATTTGCTCACTCTGTGCCCCTGTGTCACATTTTTGGTTGTTGTCCCACCATTTCAAACTTTCTCATTATTACTATTATTTTGTCATGGTGAGCTGTGACCAGCGATCTTCAATATTATTATTGTAATTGTTTTGCAGCATCATGAACTGTGTGCATATAAGATGGCCAAATTGATTAATAAGTGTATGTTGTCTGGCTATCCCACTGATGGCCATTCCTCCATCTCTCTTCTTGTCAGGCCTCCTAGTCTCTGAGACACAACAATATTGAAATAGGCCAATTAATAACCCAACAATGACCTCTAAGTGTTCAAGTGAAAGGAAGTGCCATATGTTTCTCACTTTAAATCAAAAGCTAGAAATAAGCTTTGTCAAAAAGCCAAGATAGGCTGAAAGCTAGGCTTCTTGTACCCAACACTTAGCCAAGTTGTGAATGCAAAGGGTAAGTTTTTGATGAAAATTAAAAATGCTACCTCAGTGAACACACAAATTAGAAGAAAGCAAAACAGCTGGAGAAAGTTTTAACAGTCTAGACAGAAGATCAAACAGCGATAACATTCCCTTAAGCTAACGCCTAATCCAGACCCAAGCCCTAACTCTGTTCAATTCTATAATGACAAAGAGGCGAGGAAGCTGCAGAAGAAAAGTCTGAAGCTAGTAGAGGTTGGTTCACGAGACTTAAGGAAAGAAGCCATCTCTAATACAAAAGTGCAAGGTGAAGCAGCAGATGCTGATATGAAGCTACTACAAGCTATCCAGAAGATCTAGCTGAGATAATTCATGAAGATGGTTACACTAAACAATAGATTTTTAATATAGATGGAACAGCCTTATGTTGGAAGAAGATGCCATCTCGGACTTTCAGAGCTACAGAGAAGTCGATGCTTGACTTTGAAGCTTCAAAGTACAGGTGGACTCCCTTGTCAGGGCCCAATGCCGTTGGTGACTTTAAACTGAAGCCAATGGTCATTTACCATTCCAAAAATCCTAGGGCTCTTAAGAATCATGCTAAATCTACTCTGCCCACTCTCCATATATGGAACAACAAAGCATATCTGTTTCCCACATGGTTTATTGAATATTTTAATCCCACCGTTGAGAACTACTGCTCAGAAAAAAAGATTCCTTTCAAAATATCACTGCTCATTGATAATGCACCTGATCACTCAAGAACTCTGATGGAGATTGACAACAAGATTAATGTTGTTTTCACACCTGCTAACACAACATCCATTCTGCAGTCCATGGATCAAAGAGTAATTTCAACTTTCAAGTCTTATTATTCAAGAAATACATTTCATAAGGCTATAACTGCCATAGGTAGTAATTCCTCTGATGGATCTGGGCAAATTAAGTTGAAAACCTTCTGGAAAGGACTCATCATTAAGATTCCATTAAGGGCATTCATGATTCATGGAAAGAGGTCAAAATATCAACACGAATAGAAGTCTGGAAGAAGTTGATTCTAACCTTCATTGATGACTTTGAGGGGCTCAAAACTTCAGTGAAGGAAGTAACTGTGGATGTCATAGAAATAGCAAGAGAACTAGAATTGGAAGTGGAGCCTGAACATGTGACTGACTTGCTGCAATCTCATGATAAAATTTTTAACAAATGAGGAATTGCTTCTTGTGGATGAGCAAACAAAATGATTTCTTGAGATGGAACCTACTCTTAGTAAACATGCTGTGAACTATGTTGAAATGACTACAAAGGATTTAGAATATTCCATAAACCTAGTTGATAAAGCAGGGACAAGGTTTAAGAGGACTGACTACAATTTTGAAAGAAATTCCACTGTGGGTAAAATGCTATCTAACAGCCTCACATGCTACAAATCATTCATGAAAGGAAGAGCCGATCAATTTGGCAAACTTCACTGTTGTCTTGTTTTAGGAAATTGCCAGAACTACCCCAGCCTTTAGGAACCACCACCCGTTCTAGTCAGCAACCATCAACATCGAGGCCAGACCCTCCACCAGCAAAAAGATTATGACTCATTGAAACCTCAGATGATAGTTAGCATTTTTTTAGCAACAAAGTATTTTTAAATTAAGATATGAACTTTGGGGGTTTTTGCTATAATGTTGTGCACACTTAATAAACTATAGTACAGTGTAAACATATCTTTTATATGCACTGGGAAACCAAAAAATTCATTTACCTTGCTTTTTGGCGGTATTTGCTGTATTGCAGTGACCACATTATCCCTGAGGTCTGCCTTTAATGAAACTTGGGTGGAAGCAATGGTATCATTATAGCATATGACAAAGCCTTCTTCTTTTTTTTTTTTAATGACAAAGCCTTCTTAACCATCCTCTACTCATCCAAGGCTGTCACAATTTTTGTAAAACACACTTACCAATGCACAGGGACTCAGGGCTCAAGTTTGATATACTCTCTAGTACCTCCACTTTGCCTGCCATGTTGTTTGCTTATCAAACATTCCAGACCTATCCTTGCCAGTTGTACTGGATATTGTGGATAAGTAATTTAAGTGAAATACTATACAAACTGACTAAATATTAGCGCAAAAAGAAAAAAGCTGTTAACTATGCTAAAAGTTTTGGAAAATCTTGATAAAGAGTTCTACTAAGAATTGTTAAATCAGGTGTAGACAATTCAATAGTAAACATTGTTTGAGAACTTCAAAACCACAAAAAACATAGATCTGGGTGGATTCTGTGATCAGATTTTTTTACAAGCTCTTTCCCAACTTAAAGGAAATCAAAACTGAAAATTACAGATAATACAAAAATAAGGTGGAAGTCTAAACAATTAAAAAAAGCTCTTTGCCCTATACCAAAAGATTGGTGAATCAGTATATAAATATATATCATAATATATAAATATATAGTTAATGTATTTTAAATTAAAATGAAATATTCAAGATGCACATAACTTTTTATGATTTGTTACTTTAGCTGTCTTTTAATATCCAACTCCATTCCAACAGCAAGAGATAAAGGACTTCTATCCTGGCATTTCTGATAGTCAGATAGGGGGTGGTTGAAAATGATGACAAAACCTGACTTCAGGAATGCAGACTTCAAAAGAGGCAGCAGAGGAGCAACTGGCTGGCTTAGTTGGTAAGAGCATGCGACTCCTGATCTTGCGGTCATGCGTTTAAATCCCAGGCTGAGCACAGAGCTTACTTAATTTTTTTTTAAGATCTTATTTATTTATTTGTAAGAGGGAGAGCACAAGCAGGGGGAGTGGCAGGCAGAGGGAGAAGCAGGCTCCCCTCTGAACAAGAAGTCCAACTCGGGACTCAATTCCAGGACCCTGGGATCATGACCTGAGCCGAAGGCAGATGCTTAACCAACTGAGCCACCCAGGCATCACCAGAACTTACTTTAAAAAAAGGGGAGGGAGAGGGTCAGAAACAGAGCCATGACTCTGGGGCAAGAGACTCTGAAGAGGGTGAGTGACACCTATCTGTCCACACAGTCTATAATTCTATCTACATAACCCTAGACTGGGATTCCAGCAAGGGAAAAATGATGGGGGTTCCTACATAGTTCTATCATAGCCTCTGATTCTGATAGGCCTCAAATAAAAAATAGAAGAGCGCCCAAGAACAAAGGTAAGAAAAGTGCTCTGAAAATAGTGACAGATAGATTGAAACCCACAATTTGTTAGGAACAAAAGGAATACCAGAAAGAGATAAGTCAGATGTTTGGCACCATTGACATGATGTTGCTGAAATAACAAAGAGAAAGAAGTACTCCACTGTGATTTTTGTCCTTGTCTTCTCTTCCAAAAGAATGATTTGGGACTTAAAATAGAAGACCTAATACGGTAAGAGAAAACGAAAGCCCAAGATCGGGAAAGAGATTTAAAGTGAGCAGTGGGCCACTGTTAAAAAAACTATAATCCAGGGCACCGAGAAAACTCACAGATAAGAGTGCTCAATTGCTGCTGACCAATAGCGATACTGGAAGGACTGGATGAACACATGTCGACCAGACTTTCAAAAAAGAAAGAGGAGAAATAGATGCAGATTTTGCAATATATAGGCCTTTGTGCTTTATTGGTGTATCAGGAATGATTATAGAACTGATATTAAATAGGATGTCATAAATAGTATCAAACTAAAAGCAACCATCAAATTTATTAGAGAAAGAAACAATAGAGGCATTTATTTTATTTTTCTTCATTTTTTAAAAATTTTTTTAAAGATTTTATTCTTACGTCATCTCTATGTCCAACATGGGACTCGAGCTCACAACCCTGAGATCAAGAGTCCCACACTCCATTGACTGAGCAGCCAGGCCTGCCTAGAGGCATTTCTTTTAAAAAGTGGATCAAAATCAGAATGATTGCTATTGGGGATTGGGGAGGAGAACACATATTCTCCACTCTTCATATTTTCATAGAAGGAAATCTGGCACAACAGGAAGGAGTAATTGCCTACAGAGGAGTTTAGAGTTCAAGACAAAGAAATGCATTGTTTCCCTTGACTTGATTTCTGTTGAGGCAACTGACATGCAGTCAAATCCTTTGAGATATTTGTAAAAGTGTGGCAGGTTTGGGAACTGGATGGGTCTAAGAAGTTTAAATAGACAAAAGGCATTTATGATGGAACACGATGCTATGAAGGTAAGGTACTGTAGTAAAAAATGTCTAGCTTTAGATACAGAAGGACAAGTATTAGATGATTCCACTTATAAGAGGGACTTAGAATAGGCAACTTCATAGACAGAAAGTAAAAAGGAGGTTATTATTTAATGGGTACAGAGTTTTTCTTGGGGATGATGAAGAGTTTGGGGTATAGATTACACAACATTGTGAATGCATTTAATGGCATTGAATTGTATATTCATAAATGGCTAAAAAGATAAACATTATATTATGTGTATTTTACACATAATAAAATTTTACACATAATAAAAAACTAAAAGAGGCTTTGACCAGAGAGACCTGGGTTCGAACCTAGACTTTTATTGATTAAGCTCCCTTCTTATACACACAGGAGGCTGGGTGCTGACCAAGGGCCAGAGACCTGGGAGAGTTGACTGGCACTGGGTCAGAAGGCGGGGGGCAGAAGGCCTGGCCCAGGAGCTAACTGTGAGCCAAGAGGCACAGAAACAAGGAAGAATTCGGTTCTGGCACAGTTCACCAACAAAATAACAGTCCAAATATGGGTAGATTGGCTTTGGAGAGCGAGCTTCCTGTTACTAGAGGTATTGAAAGCTGCTCACCAGGTTTTTTAAGAACATCCAAGCATACGATGACCTTTAATGATCCTTAAATTCCCTTCCAAAGGGTAAGCAGATGATATTTATTCCGTTATCATAATCTCCTGAAACTATGAGACATACACAGTAGTGCCCACAAATAGTGGTGAAGTAGAAAAATAACGGAAATGGAAAAAGTACTCTCAGCCTTTTTGGTTATTCAACCTACTCCTAGATAAGCACAATTGGGATACTCAAGATTACATAGCAAGAAAAAAAGATACTAAAAAAAATTTAAAAAAAGGAAAAAAGATCCTTAGGAATAAAAATTGTTAAATACAATAATCATTATTAAAATTGCTTATGGATTTTTCCCAAGAGATTTTAGGTATATACAGTACTTAGAATGGGCTAATTCAGACATATTCCTGTCTGAAACAGGTCTAGATTTGATGACTCCAGTCCAAAGCAAATATTCATTCATTCATTCATTCATTCATTCATTCCACAAACAAGTATTGAGGACAGATATCATGGAATACAAAGGTGGTAGGAAAAGATGTAAAATAAAATTTCTGCTCTTAAGAGCTCAGATTAGGGGCGCCTACGTGGCTCAGTGGGTTAAAGCCTCTGCCTTTGGCTCAGGTCATGATTTCAGGGTCCTGGGATAGAGTCCCCAATCGGGCTCTCTGATCAGCAAGGAGCCAGCTTCCCCCTCTCCCTCTGCCTGCCTTTCTGCCTACTTGTGATCTCTCTCTCTGTCAAATAAATAAATAAAATCTTAAAAAAAAAAGAGCTCAGATTAGTTACTGTGTTCCAGGAGTTTCAGAAATTCAGTGTGGCTGATACTCTGCACATACATTATGCCTTTCACTTTAAAGTTATAATCATTTAAATTTGCTCACACTCTTTGACACCTAAGAAGAATTTCTAAGAAAATAATCAGAGCTACACATAAATATTTATGCATTAGAATGCTCATTAAAATATCATGTGTAGCAAGGAATATTTGAAAATGACCTGCATGTCCAATAAAAGAATGGCCAAGTAAATCATAGGATATATGGAACCTAGTGGCCTCCAAAGCCAATAAAACTGATGCTTGGGAAGAATATTTAGTGATAAAGGAACTGTTTGTGATACAACATGGAGGAGCAGTGTACAGATCTGTATACAAAATATGATCCAAGGCAGCAGCACACTGCATTTCCTTCTCAAGAAAAAGCAGTTATTAGTCTTGTGATAGCGCTTTCCTTCAGAGTAACTATCAACATTTAACTAAGACGATGTTAAGGAGCATGAATTGCACATATTCCGGTGTAAAATCACAAGCTGGCATTTAAGTCTTGGTTTCTAATCTGTAAATCGAGGATGACAATATAAAGAATTATGCAGAACTGGGTTTGGGTCCCTCTCTGCTGGAGACCAGCCATAAATAAGGCTCTTGCACCACCAAGCAGACAGCAATCATCACCATCACTACTGCCCTCAGCATCGTTGAAGGGAGACCAAGGAAGAAGCAAAAAAAGAGATAATTCAATGGACTGTTTCTTTAAAACAACTCAATGAAGATAATGATTTTTTAATCTAATTTATCTCCCAATAGTCATATACTATAATATATAGAACTGTATATAGCTATGACCATATATAGCTAGTTTTAAAAAATCAAGAGTTTTAAAGATAAGGACCCCACTCACCCCAACTCAAGTCACTGTATTAGCCTGATTCACTAGTGCAGAGGTGTCTTTGTTAATATAGAATTCATAGTTTTATGTTGATGCTGAATAAGGAATCTGAGTGTGTTGGTGACAAGGTGCACAATTTTTTTTTGCAGGCCATCCAGGATTGTTTAGCCTAGTGAGATGAAATTTGCAAACGGTAACTGAATAATGAGAAAGAGCTAATGTAATTTATTCCCCTACTGTAATTTACTCCACATTCTTAAGCAGGCAGGCCCTGGACACACTGCCTTTTGACTCCATCATTCTCCTGCAATGTAATAGGGGCCATTAAACTAGGTAAGAAGATGAATTGCTAGAGATGATTATGCATGCCTTCAGCAGCCCATGAAATGTACCCAAGAACAATAAAGATATCTGATGACCTGTCAGGGAGATGCTTATGCAAATGAGAACATCATGATTATACTTCTGCTTGTTCATCTAGAGGCTATCATGATAAATAGATGGAAAAACTTCCCTGATGCAGGAGCATCACAAATAAGAAGCTGGTTTCTGAGTAGGATATGCTAGAAATGAAAATTCATGGCCAAATGCCTCATTCAGCTATAAAAGGGGACAATCATGGCCATAGGATCAGCATCCTTGTTTATTTCCTCTGAAAACAATAACTTCATCAGATGACACCTCTTATTACTCTCCTGAAATTATAGTATTTGGCACTAAAAATTATTTGTAATCTTCAGAAGTAAAATATGTTGTAAATATATGTCACCAGCATCTTTCAGCTCTTAAAAAATAAATGATTTACTTCTGACATGAGTTTAACAACTTTCAAGGTGTCCGTGGGAATGAAGATAAAAAGAAGTAGAGGCAACTGATGGAAAGCCTGAAGCAGACTCCATTTGGGGGCAGGAGCTCAGCTTGGTCATTCTGAAGCCCGGACTCCTCCCCCTCCTGGGGCTCTGCAGGGACACTGGAGCTGCAGGGCTCTGGCTTCAGGGAGAGCTCCATCCACTAAACATTAGACATTGGCCTAAACACAGACTTAATCTCCCAGAGAGTCCTAAGCACAGACTTAATCTCTCAGTCTTGCCATCTGCAAAATGAGTATAATAAAAGTACCGAGCTCAGGAATTACTGTGCGGGTTTAAATGAGATAGTGGATATAAAGTCCTTAAATGCCTGGTCTCACTTAACAAACAGCAGTTTTGATGATTATTCATCCATCTCCACTTGGCTCTCAGATTTAGCACGTCCCCCTCATATGAGTTCCCCCGTCTTCTCTGTCTCAGTAGTGGCAATTCCATTCCTTCTGTGGCCCAGGTCAGAAATCTTGGAGTCGTCCTTCAAGCCACTTTTTTCCTCCTATCCCACAGCAAGTCCTGTCAGCTCTGCCTTCAGAATGTATTTGTAACCCAACCCCTTCTCACTACCCCCAGCTACCCTGTAGCCCAAGCCACCCTGACGTGGATTATGTAGCTCTAGCTTCCTAACTGACCTCCTGCTCCCTCTCTTGTTTCTCTTGCAGTCCATCCTCTATACAGCAGTCAGAGAAGTCAGATTATGTCACTCCTCTGCTCAAAACTCCCCATGATGTCTCTTTTCATTCAGAGTAAAAGCCCAGGTCCTTAGGGTGGTCTATAAATCCCTCCGTGACGTGACCCCACTTACCTCCCTGCCCTCCCTCTTCACATAAGATCCATTGCTCACTCCTCTCTAATCATATTGGCTTTTGGCTTTTCCTAAGACAAGATGAGCTCCTTTCCAAATGCAAAGGCTTTGAATTTGCTATTTCCTCTGTCTGGGATATACTTCCCCCGGGAACTCCTATGTCCCACTGGCATTTCATTCAAAAGAGAGGGCTTTAAAAGAGTGGGGGGGGGGGGGCTTCCCTGACATCAGGTCGGAAGCTGAAGCCCTCATCACACTCTTCCTTCGTCCATGACCTTATGTTTATACTGATTACCCCTCCCGTATTTCTCTTTACTATATTTCTTCCCACCACCACCTCCAAGATGAAGTCCCTCCAGAACAGTCTAGTCGGTTTCGTTTGTCTCAGTTCATACAACAGGCACATCCTACTTGATGACTAGAAAGAAAGACACAATGAATGCCTCACTCTGAGAAGGAGATGTATTCCATGAAGTTTAGAAGCTCATCCTAAGTAAAATTCTATGAAGGGACTCAATCAATTAAATGACTTGTTTCACTAACAAGAAACCTGAGGCCAAAAGACAAGCCCAAAGTCACATGGTAAGTGTTAGGACCAGGACTCGAATAGGTTCTTCTGTCCTTGTGCACCTAAAGTCCAGGCTTGCTTGCTTGCTTGCTTGCTTGCTTTCTTTAGATTTTATTTATTTGACAGAGAGGAGAGAGATCACAAGTAGGCAGAGAGGCAGGCAGAGAGAGAGGTGGGAAGCAGGCTTCCCGCTGAGCAGAGCAGAGAGCCCGACACCGCGCTCGATCCCAGGACCCTGAGATCACAACCTGAGCTGAAGGCAGAGGCTTTAGCCCACTAAGCCACCCAGGCGCCCCAAGTCCAGGCTTTCTATAGCAGCAGGCTATAGGCTTGATTCCGTAAATATTAAAAAACTGTATATAAGTTCAGTCTGGTTCCAACTGCTTGACTAGCAATCTTGTGGGAAGAGATTCTATTCAATGTACAGTTTACTTGAAATACTTTACTTTGGTTTTAAAATGAATAAGGTACAGGGGCACCTGGGTGGCTCAGTTGGTTAAGCGTCTACATTCAGCTCAGGTCATGATCCCAGGGTCTTGGGATCAAGCCCCGTGTCTCAGCAGGGGAGCCTGCTTCTCTCTCTCCCTCTGCCCCTGCTCATGTGCTGTCTCTCTCACTCTTTCTCTCTCAAATAAATAAATAAAATCTTAAAAAAATAAAGTAAAATAAAATGAATAAGGTATACGATTGTAAACGATAAAACACCAAATAGTTGTTGAGAAGCCATATCCCTATCACGGCATTAAGTATTTTATAATAACAAGCACAATGAACTCTTACAACCTGGGGTGGTAGCATTATCTCCATTATACAGTGGAAGACATCAAATTTCAGATAACAGGCAAAAGGTTGCACAGTCAACAAGTGATGGGGCCAGTATCTGAACTTAAGCAGTCTGCCTGCAGAGCCAATGTTCATGTTCAAGAAAACCACACAGTTTGCATTTCATGATGAATATTTTAGAAAGATTTATCTGCTCTGTAAGTTCATTTTATTTTGTCTGCTTTTCTGAAAATGGGACAAATGCATATTATATATAAATATCATTTTTGAAAGTTTTTATTATAAATCTTAGTCTTCTACTCATTTTCAAAATACACCCTATGTATATATTTCTCCTCTTAATTAACAACGAAAAGTTAAAAAAATCTCTGGAGAACTGCTAAGTTAGGTTATCAACTCATCTCAAGACATCATATATTTTCATAAAAACCATCTGGAGAAAAGTGAGTTTGCGCTCCCTCACTGATGCCCATTGATGTCAACAGCTGTAATGATCCAAAACAAGCAAAGCAGTTAGTTACAGTATCACCTTGAGAGTTTCTCATCAAAGTGCCAAATAACAATATCGAGGAGAAGAGATGTCCAAACATGACACGTGTAGGTAAGAGGGTCACTAAAGTTACCAGCAGTCAGGATGCGTCCTTAAGGCCCTTCTTGGAACTTAAGAATTCTAGAGACCATAGAAAATATAAGGAAGTGTGAGTTCGGAGAACAATGGGATATCCCAGAGCATAGGTAACATAGAATCTTTTTCACAGAGTGCTGAGTAAGGTAACTATATTATTTCATGTTCAGCAAATTATATGAGTCAAAAAGCACTTGTATTATTCAAAATTCCTAAGAGGAAAAAATGATGTATTGGCAATGAATTATTTAAGGCACGAATTTTTTTAAAAAAATCTGAACTCAATTGCGTAAGACTAATGAATCAGACCTGTACCCCTGAAACAAATAATGCATTATATGTTTATAAAGATAAATGAATAAAAAATAAAAAATCTAAACTCTTACCTTAAATATTATTGTTTTTTAAAGGTTTTATTTATTATTTTGACAGAGAGAGTGTGCAAGCACAAGCAGGGGGCGCAACAGGCAGAGGGAGAAACAGACTCCCCACTGAGCAGGGAGCCCATTGCGGGACTTGATCCTAGAACCCTGGGATCATGACCTGAGCCGAAGGCAGGCGCTTAACTGACTGAGCCACCCAGGGGCTCCCTTAAATATTATTTAAATACACAATAGCTCAAATGTGATCCTATGAAAATTGGTGCATTACAGATGGAGAGTGAGTTGGAGGGAGAAAAACCTGTAGAAAGGAATATTCTGGAACAAAAAGTTCAGTAAGTATTCCAGATATTTTCTTAAAGTTGGCTATAGAGTCCACAGTGGCAGCCAAAAAGTAAAAAATGGAAGAAAAACTGAGCCCCATCATACCTTCATTGGGACTAGCCACATTTCAAGAGCTCAACAATCAAGTTTAGAAGGTTTGCACTTTTCTCACCTAAAAATATACAGGTTACCTTGAAAGTGAAAATGGATTTAAAGTACAAAAGCTATTTATTAAAATGGAAGGGTCAACATACTGAGTTGATGCCAAGGGAGAGGTGACAAAAAAGAGATACAATTTCTAGTGGAAATCGCCAAATGGAGAGATTACAGATGGAAGCTGTGTCATGTGGAAGTTTGAAAGTTGGACAGAAATGATTTACGCCATCTCGAGTGGCGGTTAAAATGTTTACACCTAATCTCCCACTTTCCCTCTTCTCTTATCTGCAGACATAAGTAGGGTGTCCAGTTAAGTAAGGTCTTTGTAGTCCCAGGAAAAATGGAACCACTAGATCAGGAATTTCTAATCTGAGGTCTATGGACCCTTATGGGATCCGCAGATGGAATTCAAGGGACTCTAAAAGTTGAATGGGGGAAAACAACATCTTTATTTTTATTAACTTCCAAGTCAAATTCAGCATTTCCTTCAATTATGAATGGAGGCAACAGACCATTAGAATTTACCAGTACTTGTGACTTTTTTTCCTGCTTTACTTCTGTTAATTTTTTCTTTTTTAAAAAAATATTTAATTCCAGTGAGTTAACATATGGTGTGATATTAGTTTCAGGTGTGTGATATAGTAATTCAACACTTCCGTACATCACACTGTGCTCATCACAAGTGCCCTCCTTAATCCCCGTTGCCTGTTTAACCCACCCCCCACCCTCTCCCCTCTGGTAGCTTGTGACTTTATCACCAGTAGAGATCACAGATGTTTTCACAGCACATTTCATTGACTGCACATGTTAGGATAGCACTTCATCAAAGTGACAGCAGTTTTATTAGACCACCATGAAAGCTTGCCACTGAATGCATTAATAAAGAGACACATATGTTATTATAGATTTTTAATATACTTTGATATCCGCATTTTAATAAAATTGGTTTCTTTTATAATCCTATATGTATTTTTTTCACTTAAGAAATGTTATTCTGAGACAGTATCCATAGATTTCACCAGACTGCTAAAGGGATCTGTGGCACAATGCACTACATGGAAAGAATATGGGTCCCTGAATGATCCACCCCCCTTCTCTATCCCACACAGAATCACACTGGATTGTGTAATGACTGAAATATAAATCGTTATCACATCAAGCCACTGAGATTCAGGGAGTATTAGTTTCAGCAGTTAAGCCCCTCTGACTAAGGTATAACTGAAATCTGACTTCAGGCCCTGAGGATTGGGTATGACTTCAACCAGATTCCAAATACTGAGGAGAGGACATTGGTAGTGATGTGCTGATAAATGACTCTAAAAAAGAAAGAAAAGAAAAGAAAAGAAAAGAAAAGAAAAGAAAAGAAGAAGAGAAGAGAGAAAAGAGAAGAGAAGAGAGAAAAGAGAAGAGAAGAAGAGAGAAGAGAAGAGAGAAAAGAGAAGAGAAGAGAAGAGAAGAGAAGAGAAGAGAAGAGAAGAGAAGAGAAGAGGAAAGGAAAGGAAAGGAAAGGAAAGGAAAGGAAAGGAAAGGAAAGGAAAGGAAAGGAAAGGAAAGGAAAGGAAAGGAAAGGAAAGGAAAGAAAAGAAAAGAAAAGAAAAGAAAAGGAGCCTGGGTGGCTTAGTGTTAAGCGTCTGCCTTCGGCTCAGGTCATGATCCCAGTGTCCTAGGATGGAGCCTTTCATCGGGCTCCTTACTCGTGGGGGAGCCTGCGTCTCCCTCTGTAGCTCCTCCCTGTTTGTGTTCCCTCTCTCGCTATCTTTCTCTGTCAAATAAATAAAATCTTTAAAAAAAAAAAAAAAAGAAAGAAAGAAAGAAAAGAAAAGAAAAAAGAAGAAAAAAGATCCACCTACCACGGCTAATTTCAAGCTACCAAACGATGTCACCAAACTCTAAGGAAGGGATGCCCAGATTCGGCTCTTGCCAGTCAGCGTCAGCTGGCTCCCACACACCACAGGGACGGCTCTCCCATCACAGCTCCTAGAAAGGTGTCTAGTTCTTCCCTCCCCTGGTCTGCGGGGAGGGCTGTGTGCGGAATTTTGAGCATAGTTGTTTAAAGGCTCCTATTGAAACCATTGTGTCTGACTCTTTCATAATGAATAAAGAATACCTTAGATGCAGTCATTTGTAAATTCAACAAGCTGTTGAAAAGAATCTAATTAGTACTAATTACAATACTAGAGTGTCCCAACAAATTATAACGCCATTGCTTCTGTAGAGGCATTTTGTGTTTAAACACTTTAAACATTAATTAGTCCTCAGAACAAATGTGTGAGATATGTATTATTTGGCAGCGTCTGAAAGCCAATTATTTACTCTGGGAAGGCCTGGTACCCTAACTGACAGTAAAGGCAAATTGATTAGCATAATAGTAGGAATGGGAAATCCAAGAATTCTATCACCTTCATGGCTGACCTCTTTTCATCTCACTGTGCGCTACTGCTGTCCCCAGGTTACACGTGAGGAACTGAAGGCAGTCTGTGTGTCTGACAGATCCACAATCTACAGAAAATCCAGCTTCCAATGTGGCGAGGCCTCAGGAGCGTCTCGTGCCTGTTTTTAAAATGTGAAAGCTCCATTTATGAGTCTTTTGAGCTTTGTTTCCCAAATATTAATATTCTCTTTTATAATGAAGAAGTTGCCTATGGTACCATTTTATTTAAAGTTAATTATAAGTAATCCACTATTCCCACTTCTACCTATTTGTAATTTACATATTATATTTTGCTAACTTTTTTTTTTTTTTTTACATTTTATGTATTTGAGAGGAGGGATGCAGAGGGAGAAGCAGACTGCCTGCTGAGCAGGGAGCCCAACCCAGCCCATCCCAGGACCTGGAGACCAAGACCCGAGCCAAAGGCAGACATTTAACCAACTGAGCCACCCAGGCGCCCCTGTTTTGCTAACGTTTAAATGAATTTTAATTTCTGGGCTATGCTATTTATAATCATATCCACTGGGAATATTCACTTTGAAAAATAGTCAAATCATTTAGAATTGATGTATGGAATTAAGGGTTTAGTAAATGTTTCAGTGTCTACCAAGAAGTAAACTACTGGTTTAGCTCATTTAAAGTGGACAAGCCACTGTTCGAAGCCCATTGAGTTGATACTCCTTTTCATTAAAGAAAAAGCTCCGTGGACAAGACTTGGAATTTCTGGAAGAACATTTGACATCCCACTACCTTTTTTTTTCTGAGACATTCACTTGCCTGGCACTTAGTAGACACTTAATAAAAGTTAGTGTTTACTGGGGCGCCTGGGTGGCTCAGTCAGTTAAGCGTCTGCCTTCGGCTCAGGTCATGATCCCAGGGTCCTGGGATCGAGCCCCGCATCGGGCTCTCTGCTCAGTGCTCCCTCTTCTGGACCTTCTCTCTCTCCCTCTGCTGCACCCCCTACTTGTGCTCTCTCACTCTCTCTCTCTGCCAAATAAATAAATAAAATCTTAAAAAAAAAAAGTTAGTGTTTACTTTTATTTCTACTATTATCAGACCAGGAGTTATCATTTTTAGTTAAGAAATGACATCCCAGTTGAAAGGCACAGGTCTTAGTCGTGCTTTAAAATTCTTATTTACTTTAAGTTTAAATAGTACATTTCATTTACTGTTATTGATTAAATCCTTCTTTCCAATGAAACCATTTTAAGTATTTATACTCTAAATATTATGCACTTGCTATTACTGCTAATAAAATTTATCCTATTCCAACTCCAAGCCTGTGCCTGTTTTGATCAGGCAATTCTTCAGGCATATCTATCTAATTCATTCAAGCATGACTTACATCGGGAATAATTTTTTTTAAAGATTATTTATTTATTAGGAAAGTGAGAGAGAGCATGAGAAGGGAGAAGGTCAGAGTGAGAAGCGGACTCCCCATGGAGCTGGGAGCCCAACGTGGGACTCGATCCCCGGACTCCGGGATCATGACCTGAGCCGAAGGCAGCCGCTCAACGAACTGCGCCACCCAGGCGCCCATCGGGAATAATTTTTTAAACAAACACTGTTAATCCAAACTGGGGAAAAAAACACTCCGAATTCTTCCGAGCTAATTATGGAAATTGTCACTTGCCCTGTGTGAGCCCCAGTAGTATTGGCACATGCCCACTACTAACAGTGTCCTTTATGAAAGAACATCCACAATTTCCCCTCATTCCTGAGTTGAAGCTGCTCCTCCGTCCTGGACCCAGCCCAGCCCAGCCCCATGTCAGCAGCTCCCCGTACAGATCTGCTTTGCTCCCTTCCCAGGTCGATTTGGATTATTGGTAGCAGATAATACAGCTACATTTTCCAACAGATGTTCCAACAGACTTCAAAAACACAGTAGTCATACTGCTCCTTCCTAAACACTGGAGACAAGTGTCATTTTTCATATCTTCTATTTCCTTTCTCATCATGTTCATGTTTTCTTCTACTTTAGCATATGGAACATATTTATAAAAACTGTCTAAACATCCTTATCTACTAATTTCATCATGTCTGTAATTCCTGTCTGTTTCTATTGATAAATTTTTTCCCTTAGAGTTATGGATATCTTCCTGCTTTCATGTGCCTGGTAATTTTTTTTTCACTTTATTTATTCATTTGACAGAGAGAGAAAGCGCAAGCAGGGGTGCGGCAGGCAGAGGGAGAGGGAGAAGCAGGCTCCCTGCTGAGCAGAGAGCCCAATGAGGGACTGATCCCAGGACCCTGGGATGATGACCTAAGCCAAAGGCAGACGCCCAACTGACTAAGCCACCCAGGCACCCATGCCTGGTAATTTTTGATTGGATGCTGGGTATTGTTTACTTTACATTGTTGAATTTTCTTTTTCAATACAACAACTATGTTAAATTCTTTATTAGAATTATAGACCAACTCTTATAGAAAACATGAGAACTCACAGTGCATAAAACAGTCACTGAGGGTTGTCTGGGTGGATCAGTCACTTAAGCAACTGCCTTGGGCCCAGGTCATGGGCCCTGGGATAGAGCCCTGTGTGGGCTCCCTGCTCAATGGGAAGTCTACTTCCCCTTCTCCCTCTGTCCCTCACCCCACTCATGCTCTCTCTCAAACAAATAAAATATTTTTCAAAAAAGGCAAAAAATAGGGGCACCTCCGTGGCTCAGTGGGTTAAAGCCTCTGTCTTCAGCTCGGGTCATGAGCTCAGGGTCCTGGGATCGAGCCCCACATTGGGCTCTCTGCTCAGTGGGGAGCCTGCTTCCCTCTCTCTCTGTCTACCTCTCTGCCTAATTGTGATCCCTCTCTCTCTGTCAAATAAATAAATAAAATCTTTTATAAATAAATAAATAGGCAAAAAACAGAGTCACTGATATGAATAAAGGAATCCTTAGTGATCCACGTATTCCTTAGTCAACTTAAAAGTTCCCACACTGAGATGATACCAATCCAGAAGTCAACATGGAAAATTCTTCAACTGGACTTCTCATCAAAAAATTCCAACTAAGGGGCGCCCGGGTGGCTCAGTTGGTTGAGCAACTGCCTTTGGCTCAGGTCATGATCCCGAAGTCCTGGGATCGAGTCCCACATCGGGCTCCCGGCTCCGCGGGGAGTCTGCTTCTCCCTCTGACCTTCTCCCCTCTCAAGCTCTCTCTCACTGTCTCTATCTCAAATAAATAAAATCTTAAAAAAAATAAAAATAAAAAAATAAAAATAAAAATAAAAATAAAAAATTCCAACTAAGAAAAAACCATCTACCTCTATTCTTTTTTTTTTTTTAATTTTTACGTTATTTTATTTTTTAATTCTTCTAAGTTTCTGGAATGGCTAGTGACGTTCTTTCCATTTCTTGACCTGGGGGATGGCCATAAGGATATTTGCCTTATAGTAATTCACTAAGCTATATGTTTGTTTTGTGTGCTTTTCTAAATTTGTGTTTTATGTTAAAATAAAGATAGTTTTAAAAAAAGAGGGACGCCTGGGTGGCTCAGTGGTTAAGCTGCTGCCTTTGGCTCAGGTCATGATCCCAGGGTCCTGGGATCGAGTCCCACATCGGGCTCCTTGCTCAGCAGGGAGCCTGCTTCTCCCTCTGCCTCTGCCTGCCACTCTGCCTGCTTGTGCTCTCTCTCTCTCTCTGACAAATAAATAAATAAAATCTTAAAAAAAAAAAAAGAAATAAAATCCACATGGTTTGGCACAGAGACATTTACTCTTCCTCCAAATTCCTTTAGACTACAAGCTTTTAAAAAATTCACTTAGGGGCAGCAGTGCTTTCTGCCCACAGGTTCTGTCTCTGTGCTTTAATAAAATCACCATTTTGCACGCACACACACACACACACACAAATCACTTAGGAGCCCCTAGTTAAAACTACTAATATATTCTAATCCTATAGACAACAATATCCAGACAACATCAAGGATGGAAATATAAATTTCCTTGGGTCCCAGAGCTTGCAATTTGCAAAGCTGAATTAATTGCTTTCGTATCTCTAAATCTTTTCTCCTCGAAGTGAGAAAAAATATGTATACCAAACAAAAAAATAAGAAGAGAAGCAGCAGCAGCACTTTTATAAGCTGGCTTGCATTTTCTTACTGGCAATAACTTACTAGTCTCTTTCTTAAATGAATTTTCCAGTTTCAAAGGAGAAAATCTGTATTGCATTTGAGGTTTTGTGTGTATGTGTGTATGTGTGTGTGTGTGTGTGTTTTAGTTTGGAACCATTAGAATTTTAGCCCTCATGTCCTGTGTTCTTCATCAAGTGCTTTAAACAGACTGTAGCATCTGAACTGCATTTTCTATTATTTTCTCTTTACTTCTGACTTCATTTCCCATTTCCCAGTGCAATTTACTGTATGTACCTTTTCTCTTAGAACGATGTTACCTAGCTCTTCTGACCAAATAAATTAAAATTTCTGATTAGGAGATTAAAATTCACTGCCAAAATTCACACTGAATATTTTGTAAAATTTTCACAGTACATTTATTTTAATTGGATTAGAAACTACAACAAATTGAGTTCCTGCTATTGCACTTTCTACCTGGAACCCAGTTCAGACCTTCCCAAAGATGACAATAGGGTAAAACTACAATCAGTTCAGTAGTTCAGCAAAAATAAAACAGTAAGAAAAAATCACTATTGTCATTTTAGTACTTACTATTACTAAAGCACCACTGATGATGTGGTCCTTTCATAGCCAATGTCCATAGGAAAAAGAAGTATCTCATTGAGACCAGATCTTGATTCACTATCTGACTTCATGAGGTTCACCAAGGCATGAACTGGGGACCCAGGAGGGAAGGTCACTGTTTCTTCCACAAGCATAGGGGAAAAACACTAATTTGTCTCAGCCTATGTGTGTTTATTTTTGAGGATTCTAAGAAACTCTCAATTCTCAATTCCCAAAGTCTTGGCTTCCATTCACAAAGACTTAAGGTACTAGAAAGTTCTTGTTGCCACTAGAAATTACCAATCTGCAATAGTTTTCCTAATCAGAAACTCCTGCTAGCTTCATTAGTGGTTCGGCATGCTTAACGGCATTATTTTTAGTCAAAATATAATGTGATCAATAGGGGGGCCTGGGTGGCTCAGTTGGTTAAGGGTCTGCCTTTGGCTCAGGTCATGATCCCAGGGTTCTGGGATGGAGCCCTACGACGGGCTCTCTGCTCAGCGGGGAGTCAGCTGCTCCCTCTCTCTCTACTGCTTGTGTCCTCTCACTTGCTCATTTGCGTGTGCACTCCCATTCTCTCTCTCAAATGAATAAAGTCTTTAAAAAAGAATTAATGTGATCAATATACATTTGTGTATTATTTATACTGGGTCCTCTCCTTTCTCCTATCCCTGCTATTCCCGCCTGGGGAGTGGCAATTCCTCACTTCGCAGGAGAATCCATTCATTACTACAAATTAAGACAGATATGAATAAGACAGATACTAATAGTATGATCTTTACCCACCTCCTACTTTTTTTTTTTTTTTTTTTTGGTTAATTTTTCTTAAAGGGGACTCGATAAGGCAGCTCTTAGTGTGCTGGTTATGACACTTTGGGGCACAAGTACAGAAGACAACTATATTGGAACAAGATTTGTCTGTGGATAATAATAACACAGATAGGGGTGCCTGGGTGGCTCAGTTGGTTGAGCAACTGCCTCTGGCTCAGGTCATGATCCCGGAGTCCCAGGATCGAGTCCCATATCGGGCTCCCAGCTCTGTGGGAAGTCTGCTTCTCCCTCTGACCTTCTCCCCTCTCATTCTCTCTCTCTCTCTCAAATAAATAAATAAAATCTTAAAAAAAAATACTTTGTTAATAATAACACAGATAATGCTGGCTCAAATAAGATAGAAATTCATTTCTCTGTTATTAAGGTCCAGAAGTAAGTAGCTCAGTGCTGGTATGGAGGTTCTACTACATGAAGTCTTCAGGAACTGAGGCTCTTTCTGTCCACTTACTTCACTCTGCATGAACTCCTTCTTAAAAGGACACCTCAAAAAACAATAATAATTTAAAAAATAAATAAATAAAAGAACACCTCAGGGGCACCTACGTGACTCAGTCGGTGAAGCATCCAACTCTTAATCTAGCTCAGGTCTTAATCTCAGGGTCGTGAGATTGAGCCCAGCGTCTGAGATTGAGTCCAGCGTCTAAGATTCTCTCTCTGCCCCTCCCCTCTCTGTTCTGCCGCACCCCCCCCCCCTTGCATGCACTCTCTCTCTAAAGAAAAAGAAAAAAAAAAAAAAGACTTCAAAAAAAATCAGGGAAGAATGGCTTTGGGGGGTAACCTGCACTCTCTACCTCCCCAACGCAAAGAGGAGTTGGCATACTACCCAAGAAATACTCAGGAGTAGGACAAACAGGCAGTCAGCAAGGTGTGCTAGGGCTCTGGCGTCTGTTCTCTGAGACTACAGTGGCCTGGCTGTGCCTATGTCTTTGAGCTAGCTCCCTTCCTACTCCCCTCCTACTCAGTTCCAGGCATCACATTCAGATGTGACAAAGTCCAAAAGAAGAAGGGGCAGAAGAATATATTTCTACCCTTTGTCTCCTTTTTAAAAGGGAAGAGAACTTTCTTAAAAGCAGCTAGCAAACTTTCCTTCAAGCCTCCCTGGCCAGCCTGCATCACAACCCCATGCCTTATATAACCACTGGCAAGAAGAACACACCACCATGATAGGCATGGACCAGTCAGCACTCACCCTACAAAAGCCATAAGTGGGGTGAGCTTCCCTGAAACATAGGGCTTTACATAGAGAAAATTCAATACCCCAACAAAATTGGGGTTCTGTTTCAAAGAGGAAAGGGGAAAATATGTTGGGTCGACATCCAACTGTGTCTACCACACTCCATATCCTAACTTCCCATTATGATATACTGTCATTTCTAGCTGGATAAATTGGACTCTCAGATTACATTGTCATAATTATCCTTATAAATCAGCCCAGTTCTCATGGCCATCTCCTACCAACAAACTGACTGAAGAATAAACAAATGCGTGGAATAGTACATGCCTCGGTTAAGTAGACTGCAAGCTCGTACAGTTCTCCCTATCTTCTGTTCAGCTCATCTGTGGAGACGTCACTTGAGACACTGGTATCAGCATAAATTTCATATCACAGCCACCTAAGTTAACCCTTTCAGTATAAATATGAGAAAATCTCCCTAAGAGAAACACATGTTGTTTTTAAACGGAAACTCATTTCCTACTTTATAAGCAACAGATCTTTGATGAGCATTTCACTGGAAGCCGCTGGGCCCTCACAGGAAAAGTATGACTGATTGCAGTAGTAAGTCTAGGAAAAGAACAGTCCACCAGCCCCGACCCAGACCTGCATATGATTTCCCAGTACTCTTCCACAGACTTATGTGGGGGCATTTGTTGGGTTCATTTTTCTTTTGATTCATGAACAATCCAATGGCAATTTTAAAAAGGAAAGACAAATCTTGCTCAAACAGGAAGGCATTGTGTGCGCTGAAGCTGTAGTTCACTTTTTTGCATATGGAAGTTTAAAAAGTAAAAGAAAACTCGGCACGAGGAGAGAAAAGGGCCCTAAATTGGTCACCAATGCCTGGATTATATATATAAAAGAAAAACTTTTCTTTTCACTAAAAGAAGACCCTCTTAGGTCGCTGCTAAAAGAATCACTGAAGGCTAAAACAGATGACACTGTCCATAGGATTACAAGGAGGTCTTAGTATTATTTCTTCTTAACTGAAACATCTTTGTCAAGTGAAGTTACTCAAAGTTTCTAGAAGCAATACTAAAAATTTATTCTGAGGTAAGAAAAGTGTGATAGTAATTTTCAAAATATCTTTAGAAATGAAGTAACTCCTTGATACTTCCGATAATCCCTTTACCTGGAAATTTACGAATCCTAAGAAAGAATGTATTTTCGAAACAACCATGTGATGAACATCACTATCAACACAAAGTTTCGATGCACACAAACTGAAGGGCAGCTGTTAAATGATTTGTCTAAAAGTAAATCCTGGTTCAGATTCATTAGCATATCAGAAGTACAGGTGCTTGTAACACATACAAGATTAAGTTAACAAAACTCACTCCAAATATACTGATGAGTTATTCTCCATATGTTGGCAAAGTTTATCAAGCTTGAAGGAAAGTTATTGAATCAGCTCTAGGAGCTTTCAAATTCATATTTCATTGGCAGCTACTTTATGAGAAACAGGTCATAAAATTGATTTTAAACTCTACTGCCATATTTTTAACTGCTCTGCATACAATTAGATCAAAACTTGATAAATATGCATGAACTAACTAATGGGCAAACCGGAGAAGATAGAGTTATGTGGGTTTTGTTTTGTTTTGTTTTTTTCAGGGATCTGGGGCTTCAAAACCATCAGGAAATCACAGCCCCATGACCTTCATGTGCTCATGCACTAACAATTCACAACACCATGCATTTTTCCAAAGCTCTTTTCTCTTTTGGCAAGACGCGGATTCTCAAATGAGGCAACGTCTCATTTTCTCTGGAGGTATTCTAACTTTAACTCTTCTCTACCTTCTGTCTGTACATACCTTGAAAGTGCTCTCCCAAAGAATTATGAGATAAAATTGAACAGGACGTGTGGATGTAATGACTGTTACACAATCTGCTATAGTTTTATTCACTCAGAACGTATTCATTCCAGGTCCTTTCCGTGCACTAGTCATCTCATACTTTTGCATGTGCAATAAATTAACTTCACAATAAAATAAAAGGTAACATATTTTCTTTTCACATGAATACTATGCTCGTACCAGTAGCAACAAGTGTAACGACCATGAAGTCTTCAAGAACGTTAATCCCTTACATTGCTGGACTTCCAATGATTACTACAGATGGCCATGATTCAACTTTGGTGTTTTTAAGCTTTGCAGGGAAATAGAGTCCTATAAAGGAAATGGCATAAACATATTTTGCAAATAACTATATGCAAACCCCTGCTCACTGTGTTCCCCTACAGTTCTGTCAGGCTCTTACATGCTGGTGAAAACAAGCACAAAGCCAAATTTGTAAGACAGGAGACAGCCTTCGTTTAGCTGTTTAACTAATATAAATAAGTCATCCATCTCCCTCCCATTTTAAATAAACGACAGCAAAGGAATACTTGACCAAGTTGTGTCCCCTGACAGAATGGGTTGTTGATGATCCTCTGCCTCCAGAAGCACCAGAGCAGGAGGAAGAATCTGGAAAGTTAATTACATGGCTCTCAAGTGCCCTGATTTGATATCCTTTTAAAATCGTTGTGAATGTTGTGGTGACTGAAAATAAATATGGAATAAGGACACTAAGTAAGGAAATGCTTTCCTTTTAGGAAAGTCTCAGGGGCCAGAAAGAGAAGAACCTAATCAGGAAAAACTTAACCATTTCTTTACAGAAGTAGGGTAAAACTTAGAGTCCGACATCTAGGTTAGAAGATATTTTCTAAAGCCAGGAAATTACTAAATTCACAAGATAACCAAATGTTAGGTAGTGGTTGTGGGCAAGGTTGCCAGGGAGGAAGAAACAGGCGCCTGTAAATACACCCAGGAGACAGAGTCATGATTTTCTGCAGTTTCAATTCAGTTTGGGTTTGTTTTTTTTTTTTTTTTTTTTTCTGCCTCATACTCTCTGGTCAATCACTATATCTCTGGAGGTCTCCCCAAATGAGTTTCCCTCCATCAAAAACTTTAGCAAGTGTTACAAAATATGCTGATGTTCCTCTTTTCCCTCCCCCAGCCCCTCCGGAGAGGGAAAGGAACTGTATAACCTGGGAGAGGAATGACACGGTCCTTTCTGCCTCTGATGAAATCATCCCACAAGTGATCTGAAAGTTCGAGTGAAGCTGTGGCCGATACCTCGTTTTACAAAACCAGGCCAACGTTACCAGGAGGGAAATTCTGCTTTATAGGCCGGGAATCCCCCGGGAAGTCTCCATAAAAGAGGGATATCCCCGCAGCTCTCTTTTGAGGCAAGTTCAGAAAGAGCTCAGAACTTAGGGGAGGGCGAGGTGTTTCTGGGCCCGGGCCTGAACACACCCCAAGGCGGGCTGAGCGGTTTAAACCAGGTCGCGCCCTCCCACCCCGCGGCCTGCACCTGCCTCCGGCAACCGAGCCGCCGCACTTCCCAGAGCATCCCCGGCCGGCTGGCCACCGCCCCCTCACCCGACCTCGGCCGAAGCGCAGCCTCGCCCGACCTCGGGCGTGCGGCCCCGGTGGCCCCCGGAGACAGCTGGCCCCGCGAGGCGCCCTGGCCCCCAGAGGTCTCACGGCCGCAGGTAGCGCGCCGCAGGTGGAGGGCGGGGCGCGGGGCGGGCACCCGCTCTCCACGCGCCCACTGGGGCCGGGGTCCGCGCACCTGTCCAGGCCCCCGGGCGGGCGCGGCGCTCCCGGGCAGCCCCCGGCGCGCGTACCTCGGATGTAGGTGCACTTGCCCTCGTCCAGCAGGCTGGAGGCCGAGCCGCCCATGGCGGCGGTGCGGGCGGTGCACGCCGGGCGGCGCTGACAGCTCCCGTAGGCGCCCGCCGCTCGCTCCTGGAGGTGGCTGCGACCGCGAACCCGGCTCTGCAATTAAAGGGCAAACTTCCTTCCAGAGGCGCCGCCTTCTGGGGCGCCTCCTCCAGGTCCGCGCCCTCTGAGGATCTGTGGGCCGGCCCGGGGGCTGTCTTCCCGCCCTCGCTCCACTGGGCAGCTCCGAGGGGCTGTCCAGTCTGGAAAGTCTTCCCGCTCTTTCCTTCTCCCTGCCGGCTTTTGCTGCTGCTTCTCACCGGTTATGGGCCGCCGAGAAACACCTTCGAGTAAGTGGACAATTTCCCTAGTGACTGTAAACCTCTTTGGGCTGGAACTTTCTCCACTGACAGGCCACGAGGTGGAATTCAAGACCCCGTTGCTTTGCACACCCTCCGGGTACAAGAAACAGTAGTTCCCAATCATCACCCAAGAACTTGTTAGAAATGTAAAATTGCAGCTCCCCAACCCTCTACACCCTTCTACACACACACACACACACACACACACACACACACGTGTGCACAGGCACGCACGCACACACACATTGCACCCCAAGTAGAAACTCCAGGAGTGGGGCCCGGCAAACAGTGTTTTCAGAGGCATGCCAGGTAATTCTGGTGCCTGCTGGAGTTTGAGAACCGACAACTGTTCCTTACCGCAGCCATGAAGTAGGGCCAAGGAGGGAGTGGGAAATGAAGGGGAAAAAAGAGAGAAATAGAAAAACAGGGAAAATCTAAGCCTGGGTCCTGTAATATGTTCCCAGTCCTGAAACTTCTTAAGACTCCCATCAAAGTCTGTTCTTACACCTTTAGGTCCAGTTCTTCCTCTTGACAAACTAGAAATAATTCATTAGAAAGGGCATCTATTCTTTTTCCCACAACCACTATTTAGCTTGGCAGCCTCTCCCAAATAACACTCCCCTGGGGAAGAAGGGTCACCATGCATTTCTTCCTATTCTTAGTAATCAGATTTTCAGACTTCTATTGACTTAACCTCCAAGGTCAAATGGTCTGTACACTCAAGAACCAGGCCCGAAGAGGACTTAGAAGGTTTTGCCCTCAAAAGTTAATTGAGTAGCATTTTAATGCCAAGATTTCTCACAGCTCACACCCAATCTCGCTCACCCTCCACTCTAATTCACCATTAATCCTCTCCATTCTGCTTTCAAAATATATCCAGTATCCACCCATTTCTCACCCCTTCCTCTGCTATCACCCTCATTGTTTCTCACCTGCGTAATTACAATAGCCTCCTAACTGGTCCTCCTCCTTCAGAGAAAAAGCCCGGATCTGTCATTGACACTAGGTCCCACTTCCTCTCTGTCCTCATCTACCCCCACTCCCCACTGGCTTTTTGCTCTTCTAGGACACACTTTTTCACGTGCCTTGCTTTCCTCAGATACTCACATGGTCCACTCTCTTAAGTCTCTCATTTCATTCAAATCTCCTCTTAAATGCTAACACCTCAAAAGAGGTTTTTGTTTTGTGGGGGTTTTTTTTGACCCTCTGTTTATACACCAGCCCTCATCTCTGTCCCACTCCTTACCCTTCATTATTTCTATTCATATCACTTAGCATTATCTGGTATGTTTCTTTATCTGTCCCCACTGAAATGGAAACTCCATAAGGTTGGGGATTTCCTTTGGTGATGTTGTTTCTTGTTTGGTTTTTCTTATTCATTTTCTTCTTTTTTAAATTTTTCCCTTTAAGGGCAGGGATTTTTGTTCATTATATTCTCTGATATATTTCAAAAGCCTAGAACAGCATCTGGCAGATAGGTGCTCAATAAATAACCATTTAATAAGTGAATGGATGAAATATAAAATATGAGGTCTGGACTTAATGAAAGCTGTGAATCTCAGTGAATAAAGAGCATTTCCAGGTAACTACTCAATGATTTAAAGTCTTCAGTATTCAACTCTTTTCTCAATATTCTAGTTAGCTCTTAGAATTAAATATTTCTTGGGGCACCTGGGTGGCTCAGTAAGTCAAGTGTCCAACTCTTGATTTCAGTTCAGGTCATGATCTCAGGGTTGTGAGATCTAGCCTTGCGTGGTGCTCATTGCTTAAGATTCTCTCTCCCTCTCCCTCTCCTTTTCCCTCTGCTCCCTCACCCCCAGTGTGCTTTTCACCCTCTCTCTCTTCAAAAAAAAAAGGGGGGGGTGCCTGGGTGGCTCAGTCCATTGAATGTCTACCTTTGGCTCAGGTCCTGGTCCCAGAGTCCTGGGATCCTGCTCTGTGGGGAGCCTGCTTCTCCCACTCCCTCTGCATCTCTCTTTCTCTGTGTCTCATGAATAAATAAATAAAATCTTAAAAAAAAAACTCACTTCTTTCAGGTAAACAGCACATACTAAAATGATTACCTTTTTAAATATCTTAATCGAGATATAATTCACATACCATAAAATTCGCCCATTTAGATTACCTTTTTTAAAGGAGCAAATTAGATTAATAGACATTTAGTAGCAGTACCTATAAACTGTGCATGTGTTTTGGGATTCTCTTACCTGTCATAGAACTATGAACCCCTTGTTTGCCATGTTCTCATTTGAGTGAGTGACGTCTGTCTATTTGGGCATTTAACTGCCTGCAGAGTAGAGACAATCTCAAAACTTCTTTGCACTTCCCCCAGTACCTTATACTGCTGTGTAATACAGGAGTGGGAGATCTGTAATTACTTTCTCGTATGATAAGTACACATGGTAGGTTATACCAGTTATCCAATTTAATCTTCACAAAAACAGACTGAAGTAGGCACTGTCATTATCACCATTTTAAAGATGAGAAAAATCAAGGTGAAGAAGTTTAAGCAATTTAACTAACATTACCTGTCACCTGGGTTTCTCTAACTCCAGAGTTCATCCTCTTAACCACAGATGCTACTACTTTTATGTCAAATCTTGCTTTTGTTTATTTATAGAAACAATCCAGGTTGTACTATAAAAAATTAGAAACTAAAAAAAAAAAAAAAAATTAGAAACTATTGACAAACAAAAAGAAAAATAGGAGTGGGGAATCATCCAGATCCCAATGTCAATATCTGTATTCTAATTTATTTATTTAGAGAAAGCGAAAAGGAGAGAGCGTGCATGTGAGCAAGGGAAAGGGGAGTGGCAGAGGGAGAGAGAGAATCTTAAACAGGTTCCATGCTTAGTGCCAAGCCCCACGTGGGGTTTAATCTTACAACTCTGAGATCATCACCTAAGCTTAAATCAAGAGTCCAACACTTTAACCAACTGAGGCACCCAGATGCCCCAATGTCAATATCTTTAGATAACCCCAACGTCAGTTTGGTATAGATTCCTACAAATTTACATATAAATATATGTGCAATTATAATTTATAATTATATAAAAACTTATTTATAGTTACTTAGTTACTGAAATGAGGTGATGCTCTTTATATATTCTGTAATCCCTATTGTAATTTTTCATTTGGAATATTTCCATTAAAATAAACATCTAGATCTATGTCAGTGATAGTTCATTGTATAAATATAACCTAAATCACCTATCTACCAGCAATGTATGCCTGCCTGTTTCCCTACTTCTCAGTCACACTGGACATTTTCATATCTTTTTAAAAATTATCATCATTAATTTCATTATTCATTTTAATATTTGGCAATTTAGGCATCAAAATAAGTATCACATTCTGTGATTTGATTTTGAAATCCTTAAAGAGAAAGATTCATTATTTTTCCATGGGCTTTTTGACTATACATGTTCCCTTGTGAATAGGTTGTTCTTAGATTTTTCTGGTTTTCTATTGATTTCTTATTCTTATTGATTTGGAAGAGCTTTATATATATTAAGGAAATTGACCCATTTACTCTAACATACATTGCAAATTAAATACATTTTGCTTATTAAAATGTATTTCCTTGGGGCACCTGGGTGGCTCAGTGGGTTAAAGCCTCTGCCTTCGGCTCAGGTCATGATCCCAGGGTCCTGGGATAGAGTGCTGCATCAGGCTCTCTGCTTGGCATGGAGCCTGCTTCCTCCTCTCTCTCTGCCTGCATCTCTGCCTACTTGTGATCTCTCTCTCTCTCTCTCTCTGTCAAATAAGTAAATAAGATCTTAAAAAATAAAATAAAATGTATTTCCTTGTGTTCTTTATTCAGTAATCTTCTTTGAATATTGGCTAATCATATACAAATTGTAAAATCAATTACATTTTCCTCTGGCACCCTCCAATCTTCCATTAACACTCCCTTCTCTTTTCTCTTTGTCTAGTTTCTGAAGAATGCCTAACCTTATTGACAATATCTCTTATAGATTGTTGTAGCTTAACTATTGAAAGTCATTTTATGAATTTTTTTTAAAGATTTTATTTATTTATTTGACAGAGAGAGAGAGAGATCACAAGTAGGCAGAGAGGGAGGCAGAGAGAGAGGGGGAAGCAGGCTCCCCACTGAGCAGAGGGCCTGATGCGGGGCTCGATCCCAGGACCCTGGGATCATGACCCAGGCCGAAGGCAGAGGCTTAACCCACTGAGCCACCCAGGCGCCCCATCATTTTATGAATTTTTTTAATAAGCTCCTTCACTTACTAGCAAGATTGTTACAATAATCTGATATGTTCTGTTTTCCTCAGGGGTATAAGTTTCAGAAGCTCCAGTTGTCATTCTGATATTGACTTGTTTCATGATTTGGAAAAATAACTTAAATTTTCTACCTTATATTCCTTATCTTTAAAATGAGTGTCTGTGAAAATTTAACGTGATCATATATATGTAATGCACTAAATACATATTAATATGCATAGCACATATTTAGCATTCTCTAAGTGAAGCTAGCATGACAAGAATAAATTAAAAAATGCTTTAACTTTTTTTTAACCTATCAATGTTAGTTCATTTTATTTTTCTTCTTATTATAATACTTTATTATATGACTGGCAAATCACTTTCCAGGAGGCAGGGTACCAACACCAATTTTGAAAAGGAAGAAGTGTACCTATTATATTTTAACTGTATTCTTGAAAGACATAAAAAGCCATTTCATAGTACCAACTACAGAAAACTAAGCTGGATAAAATCTTTTCTAGAGAGAATATACACAAGATGCAATCCAACTTCTGTTCATCAGTGATTCTTGAAGGAAAGTTTCAGAAGCTTCTGTGTGAAATTTTTATTGGAAAAGACAGATTTTTTTAAAATTGAGAAACATTGCTTTCTTTAAAATGCTCTTCCTTTTTTAATTGCAATACAATTAGCATACAATGTTATATTAACTCCAGGTGTACAACATATTGGTTTGACAATTCTATTTATTACTCAGTGTTCACCATAAGTGTAATCACCATCTGTCTCCACACAACATTAGTACAATATTATTGACTATATTCCCTATGCTATACTTATCGTCTCTGTCATTTTTTATTTTAGAACTGGAAGTTTGTACCTCTTAATTTCCTTTATCTATTTCTCTATCCCCCCCACCCACCTGCTTTCTGGCAATCACCAGTTTCTTCTATTTAAGAATTTGGTTTTGTTTGCTTGATTGCTTTTGGTTTTTAGATTTCCCATATAAGTGAAATCAAATGGTATTTGTCTTTCTCTGTCTGACTTATTTCGCTTAGTATAATAACTCTAGGTCCACCCATGTTGTCATAAATGGTAAGATCTTGTTCTTTTTATGGCTGAGTAATATTCCATTGAATATACATATCTTTTTTATCCATGTATCTATCATCTATCCATTCATCTATCAATGGATACTTGGGTTGCTTCCATAATTTTGCTATTGTAAATAATGCTGCAATTTACATAGGGTGGCATGTATCTTTTGGAGTTAGTGTTTTCATTCTCTTTGGGTAAATACCCAGTAGAGGGATTACTGGATTATATGGTATTTGTATTTTTAATTTTTTGAGGAACCTCCACACTGTTTCCCACAGTGGCTGCACCAATATACATTCCCACCAATGGTGCATGAGGGTTCCCTTTTCTCCATATCCTCACCAACACTCATTATTTGTCTTTTTTGAAGAAGATTTTATTTATTTATTTGAGAGAGAAAGAGAGAGAGAGAGAGAGTGAGAGTAGGAGGAAGGGATAGAGGGACAAGCACCCTTCCTGCTGAGCAGGGAGCCAGAAGTGGGGCTCCATCCCAAGACCCTGAGATCATGACCTGAGCTGAAGTCAGATGCTTAACCGACTGAGCCACCCAGGTGCCCCTATTTCTTGTCTTTTTGATATTAGCCATTCTGGCTGTTATGAGGTGATATCTCATTGTGCATTTCCCTCATTATGGGTAACATTTCCCTCATGCTGGGTAATACTGAACGCTGCTTTCATGTGTCCTTTGGCCATCTATATATCTTCTTTGGAAAATGTCTATTCAGGTCCTGTGACCATTTTTTAACCTGATTTTTTTTAATGTCGAGTTGTATACTTTTTTTTTAAGATATATTTTAGACATTATCCCCTTATCAAATAAATCATTTGCAAATATCTTCTCCCACTCATAAGTTGCTTTTTGTGTTGATCCCTTCCTTACTGGCTTCCTTTGCTATGCAAAAGCTTTTTATTTTGGTTATTTTGGTGTAGTTCCAATAGTTTATTTTTGCTTTTGTTTCCCTTGTCTGAAGAGACATAGCCATAAATATGTTGCTAAGGCCCATGTCCAAGACTTTACTGCCTATGTTTTCCTTAGGTGTATATGGTTTCAGGTCTCACCCTCTTTAGGTCTTTAATCCTTTTGGAGTTTATTTTGGGGTATGGTGCAAGAAAGTGGTCCAGTTTCCTTCTTTTGCACGTACCTGTTCAGTTTTCCCTATACCATTTATTGAAAAGACTGTTTTCCCCATTGTATATTTTTTCCTCCTTTGTTATAGATCAATTGACCATTTAGGTGTGTATCAATGTGCTTTTCCCATATGAATCATCATAATTTTTATATAGATCTCTAGCACTGCACATTATCTTAGGCACAGAGTAGAAGTACAAATATTTTACCAGAAACTAATAAAGGCTTAGAACTAAGGATGACAATCTAGAACCAAAGGAGCATTTAGATGTGTAGGTATCAATCTTCAAATCTGAGAAAAACCAGACCAAAGCAATAACCTATTATTGCCATAGGTAAGCAGATGCTACTGGTTCTGATGGCAAGTCTCTAAACTACCCTGTACTTGGGCAAGGTGTTAGTTTAGTACTAGTGCACTAAGGGAAGAGTGCCACCTGCTGGACCAGCAGTGATACTCTGTGCAGGATTGAGGCTACTTGGCAATGAGGAAAATGACAGGCTCTGGTCCAAATCAAATTCTTATGCTTGTACTTAAATTACATTAACAGTCATTTGGCATTTTTCACCTATCTCTTGTGCTCAGCTGACAAAGAATTGCTCTTCCAAAACAGAATTTTTCTCTTGAATTTATTTTGGGGAGCTAATTCTATTATTCTATCATACAAGCATATACTTACTGCTTATAATAACACATTTTGACATTAGTTATAATCCATTTCGTAAAGCACAGTCATTTGATTATTTCCTCTTGGAGTCATGGTTCACTCTTTTCTCTATAGTGCAAGAAAACCAACAAATGAATTCTTCTAGTCAGGAATCAGAGTTGCAAAAAATAATATTCCAGGACTCTGACTTCTATTCTAGTATGTTCGAATGGGCAGATGGAAGGAAGAATTGGCAAGGAGCCCCAAGGGGATGCAGGAACAGTGGGACTGGTCCATGAGGTGGGCAGGGATATTACATCGTTGTTTGGAATTTCTGTACGTGATAATTTAAAAAATGCAAGATGACTTAGTTTTATTGCTTTTCTGTTTTCTACAGACAATGCACTCCTTATTATCTGAACCAAGAGCAGACCACTCCCACAGCATCCCCTTGATATACCCCCAAGTATTTGCACTCACAAATAGTAGGAGGTCAGAGGGCAGAGATGTCTAGATTTATATGTCTTATGTGTGGGGGGAAAATACACAATGATTTATTATATCTAATTAAAACTGTCTTCATCCATACTGCCTTAAATTCCTTCTTATTTTGACAGTGAACCAATTATTAGTTACTTAGGTTACAGGCAATAAAACTACTGTATTAAATACCTTAAGGTGAATCCATTTAATCAGATTACATTCTTTGAAATTTTAGCTAACATCAGCTCACTCCAGGACTAGCAGTTCTGAAGGAGAAAAGAGTAATCTAGGAGCTTGACGGCTTTTAAAATACGTTAGTCTGTTTCCAAACTGGCCAATCAGGCTCCTTGCCCAGGATTGCTCTATTGTAATGACTGAAAAAGACTGTTTATTTCCCCAAGGGTTGATGAACTGGTAGGAAATTAATCCTGAGCTGCTAGCAGACATTTGTCCACCAGAAGGAGAACTTGTGATTGAGAAAAAATAATTCTCAGATGACATTGCATTAATTGAGCCCTGGCTTGCCCAGTTCCATGAAATAATAAATCCTCCCCATTTCTGTTTGTTAAACAAGTTCGAATTGGATTTCTGTTTCCCTTCCCAACCAAAACCATTTTGACCAACATAAGATCTTAAATATAGTGCTTATACGCAAGATTAAAATGTTCTGTAGCTATACTATATCCCTTTATATAATTGATTAAAGCATATATATGTAGACATTACTTTCTATGAGTGATTTGTGGTGTATGCCAACAAATGACAGCACAATATATAATTTACTTTTCTTAGTCATTTTTTATTCTCAGTAGTCAGTTTTGAAAGTGATTTATTTTCATTCTAGACATTTGATTAATTATTGATCCTACATATACACCAATTCCAATTCAGTTTTAAAATTAGCTGTCTCAAATTTTGACATGAAAATTAACCGTCCTTCTGCACATCATGACCTGAATATATATGAATATAGTCCCTTATTACTCTCATTTTTTAAAAAAATTCATAAAATTCAAAATTTTAGTTCAAGGCATGCTGCAATTAAATTGGGAAGCATGGCAGAGTTTGGATTAGAACTAAATCAGATTGGCAGAAATTCTGCCTTAATAGCTTTGTTTTACATGGTGCTATTAAAGTTATAGCCACATAAATCATATCACTTAATCCTAAAATTCCTGGAAATTAACTACTGGAAGGGCGATAATAACTTTCAGGGAGCCCAGTGTAGATGAACTCAGCAATACTGAGAAAGTGAAGTACCAGGAGAAAAGCAGCTGGAGGACAAGGGTAGCATCAACTTTGTGGGTTTACTGGATTTTGTTTGTTTATTGAAACAGATGCACTATAAGTTTGATGACTCTGACTTGGCCTTCAATGCCAACAATGGTGCCAAGCTTATGGTCAGCACTCAGTAAAGACTTGTTGAATGAATGAATAAATGTTCTACAACAGATACAAATTTTTGGTGCAGTAAGATTTTTCCTGTAATTGCTGTAAGTTTTAAGACAGTCATTGTGGACTGAGCCAGAAGGAATTTCAAGTGTCCTTTTTTTTTTTAAGTTTCCTTATTTTAATATTGAAGGAACTGAGATTAGAAGAGGTAAAATGACTGCCCAAAACAGAGATAGGGGTAGTAAATCAGTTAACAAACATGTATGGAGTACTCATTACTAGGTAAATGTTTGGCATTGTTTCAGATAATGGACATAAGTCATTATCTTGTCCTCATATCTTATCTTATGCTTATAAGTCATTATGTTCTTATGCAGAGCATAAGTCATCCAAAGTCTGACTTCAAAAGAGCTTTTATTCTGAAGCACCTGGGTGGCTCAGTCAGCTAAACATCTGACTCTTGATTGTAGTTCAGGTCATGATTTCATTATTGTGAGATGGAACCCCATGTTGGGCTCTGTGCTGGGCATGGAGCCTGCTTAGGATTCTCTCCCTTTGTCCCTCTCCCCCTGCCCCCACTCTCTCCCTCTCTCCAAAAAAAAATAATAATAATAAAATAAAGGCTTATATTCCAGTGGGGAGAGATGATTAACATGTCAAATAAATGAATAAATAAGATGATTTCAAGTCTGATAAATGATGCTAATGGAAATACTAATATAGAATATTGTGATGGAGAATGATGGAGGGTGGGAAGAGACACAACTGATTTAGTAGTTGGCTCAGCTCAGGGCTCTCTAAGAACTCTCCTGTGAGCTGAGCCCTGAGTCATGAGGACACATCCAAGCAAATGTATGAAGGAAGAGGATTCTGGTGCAAATGCAAGTGCAGAAGTCCTGAGATGAGAACAAGCTTGGTGGGCTTGATGGGGGAAAAACAGCCATAGTGTTTCAACTGGAAGGAAGGTGGATAAAATGCACAGAGATGAGGTTAGGTATGGGGGGAAAGGAGTCAGGTTTTATTATAGAGGGTGATGAGACAGCATCTAAAAGGTTTCAAGGAGAGGAGTCATCCACCTAATTTTCATAGTAGACAAATCGTTCAAGCTGCTTTGTGGAGAAGGACCAGAGTGGGAATGAGAGAGGGCTGTGAGCTCCTTGGAAGGCTGTCCTGGTAATCCAGGCTTGATGGCGGTCACTTGACTAGGGTGTAGCTGTGGGCAGGGGAGCAGTAGCCATACTCAAGCGTGTTTTGTAACACGTGTTTTGTAACCTGCAAGACTTGCTGATAAATGCATGCGGGCAGTGAGGAAATGAACATGCCAGTTACAGTGATGGGGAAGACTCTAAGAAGAATGAACTGAGAAAATAGGGAAAATGAGTAGTTCTGCTTTGGACGTGTTAAGTTTGACTTTTTTAAAAAAGATTTTATATATGTGTCAGAGAGAAAGAGAACAAGCAGGGGGAATAGCAGGCAAAAGGAGAAGCAGGCTCCCCTCTGAGCAAGGAGCCCGATGTGGGACCTGATCCCAAGACCCTGGGATCATGACCTGAGCCAAAGGCAGATGCTTAACTGACTGAGCCACCCAGGCATTCGACTTTTTTTTTATTTAAGTTGGCTCCACACCCAACATGGGGCTTGAACTGATGACCCCAAGCCCAAGAGTCCCGTTCACTACCAGCTGAGTCAGCCAGGCACCCCAGTTTGACATTTTTATTAGACACTGAAGTGGAAATGCCAAAAGGGAGTTGGACGAACAAGGCTAGGCCTCAGGCTAGAAGTAAGGAGAGGAGGTATGGATTTAGAAGTCATCAGCACATAGGTGAAAATTAAAGCCATGGTGCTAGGAGAGACTGGACGTAGAGCAAAGAGAACTGGGTCCAGAGCCTAGAGCACAGTGGGAGGTCTGCAGGAGGGGAGGAGCTAGGAAAGGGGCTGAGAAAAAGCACCCAGGCAAGTGGGACAAATCAGAAGAGTCTGGTTCCATGGACATCTCTGCAGACATCTCTGCAGACCATCTTAATAAGAACTGTTTCTCACTGATATGGGGTTGGCAGAATGGGGGAATGAAAGCCTGCCTGGAGTACGGAGGTAAGAGGAAGAGGTTAAGGACAGGAAAATAGCAGGTCTGAGAGCAGGACTTTCAGATGATTTTCCGTGGAGTGAGGAAGAGAGATGGAATTGTGGCTGGAGGGGGACGGAAGGCCAGGAGACTGCTAATGGAAACAATCCAGGGAAGGGAAAGAACGTGGTGGTAAGAGGGAGCAGGGGAATAGCCACGTGGAAGGACTGGTCTGGGGCATTGGATTGAGCAGGGATGCCTCTTTCATTGTGACTTAAGGGAAAGACAGATGCCCTGGTTCAGATGCAGGTGGGCTGCAGGATTTGGTGAGGAGCTGTGGTAATCTTTGGCCATTTCCATCAGTATGTATCCAATTTTCCCAAATCCTCCTCCCGGGTGGAACCATACAGCCTCCATTAGACTTCGGAAAGATGTAATTCCTCCTTTAATTGATTTGCAGCGTGAAAATATTCTCCAAACCTGATCATCTTAGTGGCTTAAAAATGTCATTGTCCAATTAAGTAGAATTCTTGTAGAACTAAGCTTCTTTGGGGTATAATGTAAAAGAGACACAGTCCTCAGTTTTTAGTTTGAATAGAAGAACAGAGTTAACAAATGGAAAACGTGGGAGAAATCGAGGTCCTTGAAATCATTGTTGAACCCCTGAATTAAGCAACTCTGGAAGGACCCTACCCTGGATTTCTTTTATGTGAGTTAATAAACCATATCGATGGCTTGAGCCGTTTTGTTGGTTGTTGTCACTTAGAGCCGAAAGCATTTTAACCAGGGTAGTATTTCATTGAGATACGTGGTAACCATCTGGAAAAATAAAGCTCAAACTTTACACAAAAAAAGATAAATCAAAATATAATTTAAAATGTACTGACAACACTATGCAATTCCCTTCCAAGCATGACACCAAATCTAGAGGCCTCATATAGATGAGATAATTGTTGAATAAACCATAATACTTTAAAACATCTTGCAATGTTTATATGGGGAAAAAAAAAGGATTCACAACATGTACATGTTTCGTGTACTCTGTCTTTTTGATTCATTTTTATTTTTAAGGTTGATTTATTTCTGTATCTGAGGAGAGAGACAGCAGGAGTGCAGGAGCAGGGGGAGAAGGAGGGGCAGAAGGAGAAGCAGACTCCCCTCTGAGCAGGAAGCCCATGAATGTAGGGGCCCATGCGGGCAGATGCAGGAGATGAGGGGCCCATGTGGGGCCTATCCTAGGACCCTGGGATCATTACCTGAGCGGAAGGCAGCCGCTTAACTGAGCCCATACTCCATATAAGTTGTATAAGATTATGTCCATTGGGTGTTTTTTTTTTACTGTTACACTATAAAGTTTCTTAGATTTCTGATTTATTTTAAAGATGTTGATTTAATTATTGACATAATGCAATGTTAAAAAAATAAATCCTAGATGCCACACAAGAAAAGACTGATAGATCCATAAATATTAAAAATTCTCCATTAAAAAACAAAAACAAAAACAAAAACACAGAAGTCAAAAGATAAATGAAAAGTTGAGGAAATTTGCAATTTGAACCTGGGATGAAAGGCTAATTTTCCTAACATAGAGTTCCGCTCAGCCTTTTAAAAACACTACCACCAAAATAAGAAATGATACAAGAGATGAATAGTGTGTGTTTACAAACAAATGGCTCTTAAATATATGGAAAGATGTTCAACTTACCCATAAAAGGAGAATTTCACATTAAAACTGCACTGACTATTTCTCAGATGACATCTTCTATTGGCGAAAGTGTGGGAAACAGGCCCTCTTCATAAATTGCTGGCCAGAGTGCAAACTGATTCAACTGGCGAGTAATTTGACAATATCTATCAACCTTACAAATGCTACCTTGAGGTAGCAATTCCACCTCAGGAAGGTATCCTTATGAATTATTTGTATACTTGCAAGACAACATTTGTACAAGGTTATTCTTTGTAGCATTATTTGTAAAAACAAAAGTTTCAACGACCAGATAAAGGTCCATCCAGGGTCCAGTTAAATACACTTTGGAACAGTGATAAAATTGAACACTACTGTAGCTGTAAAAACAACAAAAAGAATGAAAATTTCCTTTAAAACTTGGGTGCTTGGCTGTCTCAATCAGTAGAGACTCTTGATCTCAAGGTGGTGAGTGTGAGCCCTACATTAGGCATAGAGCTTACTTAAAATCAATCAATTAATCAATCTAAAAAAAAGGAGAATTCCTTTAAATTCTGATACGGAAAGATCTTCATGATTTAGTGTTATGTTAAAAAAACCACATAAGATACAGTATGTAAAAAAAAAAACAACAGTATGTATAGTATGCCACCATTTATATTAAAAGGTATGGCTAAATATATATACATACTTGTTTGTATATGCATAAAAATATCTGTAAGAATATACAAGAGACTAGTAACACAGGTTGTCAATGACAGTAAAGTTGGGGACAGACAGGAAAAGAAAAAGATCTTCAACAATTTATTCTTTTATACACATGGGATTTTAAAGCATATACAGGTATTATATATTTTTAAAAATAAATTTTTAAACACTGCAGATTAGACAAACTTAATCTCTGTTATTAAATACTCACAATTTGAGAAATACAAAAATTGTTTTTGTAAAAACAAATGTTTGAGGAAAAATTTAAATGTCCAATAGTAGTGGACAGATTAAAAAACTGTGGGACATCCATACAATAGAATACTAGGCAGGCATTAAAAGAGAAGGAGGGAGCACGTGGCTGGCTCAGTCCATGGAGCATGAGACACTTGATCTTGAGGTTGTGGGTTTGAGCCCCATGCTGGGTGTAGAGATTGCTTAAAAATATCTTTTAAAAAAATAAAACAAATAAAAGAGAATGAGGAAGCATTTTATGTAAAAACATAGAAAGAGCTCCAGGATACATTTTAAAGAGGAAAAGAAGATATGGAATGGGTCACAGGTAGGCGACCATTTGTACAAAAAGAGGGAAAAACTAATTAGTACATGAGTCAGGCTTCCTGGGTTCAAACTCTCATCCCACTAGCGATGTTAGGCAAGTTTACTTAACTTCTCTGTGCTTCAATTCCCCCATGTCCCAAGACGGGGATCATAATATCATTCTGAGAATTAGAGGACAGAATGCTTGCACTACTTAGCACAATGCTGGAAATCAAAGTAAGTCCACAGTAGATTAGCTAGCTCTATACCTAATTTGTGTGGTTATCAAAAGAGCAGAAATGTTATTTTTTTTTTTCAAAGTAGCAGAAATTTTAAAGCCAAAGCTCTTCTCCTAAGTTTTATTTTGGTTACTCTAAGTTATACTTAAGGCATTTAAACTGGTCTATCAGATGGGACACAATGTAATGTGGGAAACAAGGGCAGAAGAAAAATTTATAAAATTTCCTTACTACCTACAGCCCATTGACAAGTCCTTGAAACAGGCAGTGACATTCCTCTAGGGACTCAACTGCCTCCCTGTTGATACTTGGCCTTAGCGCAAAAAACAATCCTAGCCCCCCCCCCCCCGCCCCCCACCAATCCTGTAAGTCCACTTTATTTTTTAAGATTTTACTTTATTTATTTGACAGAGAGAAAGACAACAAGAGAGGGAACACAGCACAGGGAGCAGAAGAGGGAGGAGACTCTCCACTGAGCAGGGAGCCCGATGCAGAGCTGGATCCTGGGACCCTGAGCCACCCAGGCACCCCTCTGTAAGTCTACTTTAACAACAACAAAAAAATTCCTTTAGAAATTTCCTTTACCTCGAAAGCCCTCAAGATACATGTTGGCAATCACCCCCCAAGCATATGGCCCACTGATACACATCTGAAGGATCTCATGACTAAGGTTTATTAGACAGTAATAAATGACATTTTCCTAATACTAGCTAGCCCCCTCAAGGTCCTGGAAACCTTGCTTCCAAAAATCCTTTAGAGACTTATGCTACTCCTAACCCCTCCCTACTTCAAAGTATATAATGGGCCACTTCTCATGACCACATTGCAGCTCTTTCTGCCCACAGGTCTTGTCCCCGTGCTTTAGTGAAATCACCTTTTTGCACCACAGACATCTCAAGAATTCTTTCTTGGACATTGGTTTCGAACCCCCTACATCATAATGGATGGAAAATATATGCCAAAAGCAATTTTTTGTCATTAAGACATTTTTTCATCACTTATTGTTCTCTCTTCCCATTTTAGTATGTTGATTTTTCTTAAGCCATAAAATATTACTGGATACTTGCAGACATCATTATCCTTCCTACAGTTAAATATGAACCAATCAGTAGAACCCTAAATCTACCTCTTTGAGTTCTATCTGTTTCTGTGTGAGCAATCCTGGTCACCCTATCATCTTCTGTGAGCCCCTGCAGAACAAAAGTCACAGTAAATGATTAGTATTGTATTCCCAGTAACTGCCAGGATGCCTGGAGCATGAAGGCATTCAGTAAAGGATTGCTGAATGGATGGATGGATGGATGGATGGATGGATGGATGAATGAATGCACATGTGCATGCATGAGAGAAAATGGAAGTAACTCTCTTTCTGCTTCTGCAGCCTTGCATAGCCAAAAGAAAGAGAACAAGATGCTGGGGGTTCATGGAAAGTTCAGAGACAGAGAAAGAGGGTTCTCTTATCCAGTGCACAGGCTATATAGGAGCTGTTGCTCATGCGCAGTTCTGAGAACTCCTGTAGGATCGGTGAAGAAAACATTTATTGAATGCTTACTATATATAAGGCACTGTACTGGACACTTTAAAACATTATTTAATCCTCTCAACAATTACATGTGAAGGTGTTATCTTCTAAAAGAGGTGCACAAACTGTTCAACTATTGGAATTAGCAAATCCTAAAACATTGAATCTATAGCGGAATAGCCTGAACTCTGCCTATCTAAGTTCCAAGTTAACTATCTCCCTCAACAGAGTTTTCTCACTTAAAAGCCAAATTGTAGGGTATGGTAAAAATAACTGACACAGCAAGGCCTCTATACATATTTCTGATCTCTTTCTAAATAAATAAAAACATTATACAGTTCCCACTGTAGCTGCTTCAAAAAGGACGTATGACATAGTAGTCAGGAATTCCACTAGGATTTATCTTGGTAAATCTGATTTACTTGATTTACTATCCAGAGCTTTTGTGGGAGAAGATAGAGACATAAGGAAGGAACATACTTTTTGTCATCCTATGCTAATGATTATATCCAATAGGGTAGCTGTCATGGTTAAATTTTATGTGTCAATTTGGTTGAACTATAGTGTCCTGCTTTTTGGTCAAACACTAGTCTAGAAGCTGCTGTGAAGATTTTGTAGATGTGATTAACATTCCCAATCAGCTGACTTTAAGTAAAGGAAATTACTCTCTATAATGTGGGTGGGCCTCATTCAATCAGTTGAAAGTCTTAACAGGAAAAATTCAAGACTTTTAGAGAGGGAGGAATTCTGCTTCAAGATTATAACACAGAAACCAACCTACTGGACTCCCCCATGAATTTCAGACCCACTGCCCCCATAATAGCATGAACCAATTCCTTAAAATAAATATCTTCATATTTATTTGTATATATAAATAATATTTATATAATATATATAAAATTTTAATCATTTGGTTAAGGGATATTCATAATGCTCATCTGCAAGAGTTAAAAGCATTTAGAATACCTTTTTTGATCAGAAGTTGCACTATATATTTTAAGCTGTAGGGGTAACAATATTAACATGGGGGCTGTGATACTGTGATTTATAGTAGGAAATATATGTTTGTACTTTGTTTCTGGCAGAGAGCTCCTAAAACCCTTAGAATTTCCCAAGTGATGAGAATAAATGTGCCTTTTGTTACGTTAATGAGTGACTTTGGAAAGCCTTAGGTAACCAAAGGATGGGGGATGGTTGGGAGGGGGGAGCCAACCCTGTGATTAGAAGGTTGGAACTTTTAGTCCCACCCTCAACCCCCACCCCCAACCTTCTGGAAGGGGGAGGAGCTGGAGATTGAGTTCAATCTCCAGTGCCCACCAATGATTTAACTGAACGTCCCTATGAAACGAAGCCTCTGTTAAAACCCCAGTGGAGAGGGTTCAAAGAGTTTACCAGTTTGTGGACCTGGGGAGATGCTGGGAGAGTGAAGGGCTGACGGAGAGCCTGGGGGCTCCTCACCTTTTCCCCAAGCCTTGCCCTATGCATCTCTTCCAGATTAATCAAACCCAAGGAAAGGGTTGTGGGAACCTCTGATTCATAGCTAATTGATCCTGAATACAGGTACCAATCTGGATTTTTGACTAGCTCCAGAAATGGGGCCTTGGGGGTGGGGCAGTCTTGTGGGACTGAGTTCTTAACCTGTGGAATCTGATGCTATCTCTACATAGACAGTGTCAAATTCAGTTGAATTGTAGTGTGCCCTGCGGCTATTCAAGATATGTGGAAAAACCCCTCCCCACATTGAAATTGGGTCCCAGAACACCCTCCAGGGGCAATTGGAAACAATAGGCAGGTGTGCCAACTATCTGGCATAAATATTTGGGCACCTTGGTCCTCTACACCCTGACTACTTAGCTCCATCTATTTCTGGTCTGTTCACTCCTATTGTCTCTCCAGTCTCAGTACTTTTTTTTTTTTAAGATTTTCTTTATTTATTTGTCAGAGAGAGACAGAGTGAGAGAGAGCTCGTGAATATGCACAAGCAGGGGTGTGGCAGGTCGAGGGAGAAGTAGGCTCCTCATTGAACAAGGAGCCCAATGCAGGACTCAATCCCAGGACCCTGGTATCATGACCTGAGCTGAAGGCAGATGCTTAACCGACTGAGCCACCCAGGAGTCCCTCCAGTCTCAGTATTTCTAAATGAAGCTGCCCAGACCACACAATAAATATACATATACATTTCTGGACACCAGGATGTGCACACGGAGGAAAAGATCATGTGAATAGGCAGCAAGAGGGTGGTCATCTTTAAGTCAAGGAGGGAGAACTTCCAGCCTCTAGAACTGTAAGAAAATAAATGTGCTGTTTCGGCCAAACAAATAAATAAATACATTTTTATATTTTATTAAGATTCTATATTATATATATGTTTATATATATAATCATACATATGATCACTTCTGTTTCTTGGGAGAATCATGACTGATACAACAGCTATGCCATTTGCAACAGATTAAAAATAAACTAATAGAGGCACCTGGGTGGCTCAGTGGGTTAAAGCCTCTGCCTTCAGCTCAGGTCATGATCTCAGGGTCCTGGGATTAAGCCTCACATCAGGTTCTCTGCTCAGAGGGGAGCCTGCTTCCCCCTCCCCGCCCCCACCTGCCTCTCTGCCTACTTGTGATCTCTCTCTGTGTCAAATAAATAAATAAAATCTTTAAAAAAAACCAAACACAAATTCCAAATCTGCTTTGGAATCCTGCAATCTCTAATTATGGTTCTACCATTTAAAAAAATAAAATTAATTGTGGGTCATTTTAATTTAATTTAATTTTTTAACACTATTTATTTATTTGACCCACAGAGAAAGAGAGTGAGAGAGGGAACACAAGCAGGAGAAGTGGGAGAAGGAGGCTCCCTACCAAGCAGTGAGAGTGGGTCATTTTAATTTTAAAAACCGCATGTGATTTATTGTTTTGAGAACACACTAAATCATCATTAAATGAGACAATGAGAAGGTGATGCAACTTTAAACACTGAAGCACTAATTTCAGGAACCCCCTAGGATTTTTTTCCCCAGCCTTCAGCTTATATGCAGATTGTATTGCAATATCTTTCACACATGTGCCAGTAAGTTTAACACCTATGAAATTTAGGGTACCTGGCTGGCTCAGCTGGTAGAACATGCAAGTCTTGATTTTGGGATTGTGAGTTCAAGCCCTTGTTGGGTGTAGAGATTACTTAAAAATAAAATCTTAAAAAAAACCCCACAAAAACCTATGAAATTTGAGCAAAGAAAATGCCATTTGGAGTGGCCACAAAGAGCTAGAGGGAACTGCAATTACAACAGTCCTCTGAGTGGGTAACATCCACAGACCAGTATCTACAACAAAGAGAGAGTAAAACGTAAGATGAATTGACCTTGTTGAAAGCATGTGAACCTCAAGGTTGAAAACACATCTAGTTCTCTGAAAGTTTACATATGCAGACATTGTAGCTATTTAAGGAGCACCTACCTACCTCAGACCTGGCAGCCCACAGGACCTGGACACGGCCCCCCCATCTAAGGTTTCATAGTCTGTTGACACCATCAGACAAGGAAATAACTACAATAAATTGCAACATATTTTATAAAATGATTCCCTTTGCAATGATTTCCAAGAACCCCAAGGAAGGACAGGAGATGATTCTGCTAGAGAGAAGAGGACTGATTACAAAGAGAAGGTAACAAACAGCCTGACCCAGAAGCTGAATTTCCAGGTGCGTCTCTGAAGTGGAGGGGGGCAATTTGAGGGTAAATAGAATGGAGGCAAAGCAAGGAAATTCATCCTAAAATATTCCAAGCAGAAGGAGATTTCCAAAGGCACAGGAGTCAAATTTAGTTTGGCTTGACTGTGGAGTATGTGGTAGAGCATTGTACGGGGTGAGGTGAGAGAGACAGGCTTTGTGAGGGGCCAGATGTGGGAAAAGGGAGTGTCCGGGCCTGGAAACTGGCTGCTAGACAGTAGAAGGCTAACGATGTACAAAAGGAAAAACTGCCTGTCAGAGGAAGAGGATGAGTTCAGCTGGGGGATGATGAGATTTGCAGTAATCACTTAGTAACTGAAGTCTGCTGCCTGGGAGAGAATATAGGCTAAACTATAAGTTTAGTTGTCATTAGCAAACAGGATGAGATTCCCCAGAGGAAGAAGGCAGGACAATAAACGAAGAGAACCAAGGACCAAAGCTGCCAAGCCCTAATATTTAAGAGGCAGATGAAAAGAGAGGAGCCCTACAAGACACTGAAAAAGATCAAAGACATATTATTGTGCTGTTTTGTTTTATTGTGATAAATTATGCATGGGATATGAAATTGACATTTTAATCACGAATAAATACACAATTTGGTGGCATTAATTATAGTCAGTCACCATGTGGGCAACCATTGCCACTCTATATTTCCAAAACTTTTTCATTACTCCAAACAGAAACCCTCTAAAGGTTAAACAATAGCTCCCATTGCCCCTAAACCAAGCCCCAGGTAACTCCTAGTCTACTTTCTGAACAATATTTGTTCTTCTGCATCTGGCTTATTTCATTTAACAGGTCTTCAAGGTTCATCCATATTGTAGCATATATCAGCACTTCATTCTTTTTTATATAGTGTGCCTTTTTATAATCAGGAAATGGGAGCAGGGAGAATAGCACTTGGGGGTATACTAGGACTGTTATTAAGGCTCAGATGATGGAGCTTGCCAGAAGGACACAAATCAACTGGTAGACTAGAACTGAAACCGGAATGCAGAAATCATGATCTCGCAGCCAGGAATCCTATAGAGCAGATGAGCACCTGAGAGCTGGAGGGTGCCAGGCAAATCTTCATCTGGGAAACAGACAGCAGAGTGTATCCAGGATTATGGATGAACCCAACACAATATTCCCCTATTCTGATGGGGAGGCCTGGTAGGGAATAGGTCTGTCTGAATAGTTCCACAAGCCCAGGAGGGTTGCAGGGGTACCTCTGTACACAGTTACTATGTAAAGGAGAATAAAGAGCATGAGCCAGAAAAGTACATCAAAAACAGGTCCTCAAACAAGGGAAGACAGAGGAACTGATGACAGAGGAAGAGGAACATTCACACGGAATGAATGAAATACTCAAAAGCCAGTGTTAGATGCTATATTCTATTAATGCAAGCTTTGTATGGGTAGCTTCTTTGGAGGCCCTGAGACTGGAGAGATAATAGGAGTGAATCCAAGAGATGTAAGTAAGTAGTGCAAAAAGAGGGAAGATATATAGGACTAAGGTTCCCAAATACTTATGCCAGACAGTTGGGGCACTTGCCTATTACTCGTGATTGCCTTCATGTTAATATTTTTGTCCCCAAAGCTTAAAAGTTATCAGCTCAACCTCTGACCCAAATAAAAAGGTATTCTGAATGCTTTTACTTCTGGTAGATGAGTATTATGAATAACCTCTTACTCAAATGATTGTTATTGATTGAAAAGTTAAGCTTCTCGTTATACATCATCTATCTCAAAATATTATTATGCCTTACAACAAATGTACTCACTAAGCTTCTCAATCTATAAATTTATTAATTTTACTGAATTAAAGAAACCAAAGAAAATATAGAAGTCTATAGAAAATCTGAATAACATTAACAAATGTAATCTAATGGGCATATGCAGAAGACTACACCTAACAACTACTAAGCCACATGTTATTTTCCAGCACACAAGAAATAGTCATAAAAATTCTCCAAATACTAAATAATCCAAGGATCAAAAAAATAATTATGGAAACTTTTAAATTTTATGAATCATGAATCAAAATTTAAAGGATGCTGCTAAGTAGCCAAAGGAAAATGTGCAGCTTTAGATGCATAAATTATAAAATACAACATGTTGGAAATTTATGAGCTAAGAGACTTAAGAAGTTAGAAAGAAGGGTGCCTGGGTGGCTCAGTTGGTTAAGCATCCGACCCTTGATTTCGGGTCAGATCATGACGTTGGGGTCATGAGATCCAGCTCCATGTTTGGATCCAAGCTTGGGGGACATCCACTTAAGATTCTCTCTCCTTCTCCCTCTGCTCCTCCCTCTGCTCCTCTGCTCTCTAAAATAAATAAACAAATAAATACTTAAAAAAAAGAAGTTGGGAAAAATTACAGTAAAATAAACCTAAACAAGGACAAGGGAGAAAACAATAAAATAGGAAAAAAATAGTGAACGCGAAAAAAACACATATAATAAAGAGTGTCAACTAAGCCAGATGCTTCCTTAAAAAGATGAGAAATTGATAAATGAACCTCTATTGATATAGATTTAAAAAAGAAGGAATAAATAATAGCAAATCTATAGAAACAGGAGGCGGATTTGTGGTTGCTGGGACTGGGGTGGAGGGGTGGTGGTTGATGAGGAGGGTCTGCTCACGGTCTTACAGGATTTTTTTCTCTATTGGTGCCCGTGATTCTTGTCATGCAGCTTTGAAGAACGAAGAGGTAGACCAGACGGGGTGGTAGGCAGCAAAGCACGGCTTAGTGAGCGATAGCAAAGGGATAGTACAAAGCTCCTGAGAAGAAAGGGGACTCAGAGGGCTGCCATCGGGGTTTCTAAGTCTAGGGGTTTTTGTGGGCTTGTTGGCAGGAGCTGTCTTAATCTGATTAACCCTCCATGTGCCTGTCATCCAGTCAGGCTTTTGTCATCTCTCTATCATATGGGAAAGGGTTGGAGGGCTCCTTCTGGGTAGGTGTAAGATCCTTTTTTTTTTTTTTTTAAAGATTTTATTTATTTATTTGACAGAGAGAAATCACAAGTAGGCAGAGAGGTGGTAGAGAGAGGGGGGGAAGCAGGCTCCCTGCCGAGCAGAGAGCCCAATGTGGGGCTCGATCCCAGGACCCTGAGATCATGACCTGAGCCAAAGGCAGAGGCTTTAACCCACTGAGCCACTCAGGTGCCCCGGTGTAAAATCCTTTTAAGGGTGGTTTCCTCTTAGGGCCAGGGTGTGGGGATGGGGTGGGAGGGTGTTCCATTGTCCCTGCCCACCTTTCTCCCAATTATCCTTCATCAGTGGCACAGAGTTACTTTAGGGGATGATAAAAATGTTCTAAAATTAGACTGTAGTGCGGAAGCACAACTACCTGCTGTTGTTATTAAAGATTTTATTTATTTATTTGAGGGGGGGAGAGCGCACATATAAGTGGGGGAGGGGCAGTGGGAGAGAGAATCTGAAGCAGACTCCACACTGAGTGTGGAGCTCCATGGAGGGTGGGATGAGGGGGTGGAGCTCAATCCCACAACTGCAAGATCATGACCTGAGCCAAAACCAGGAGTTGGTTACTTAATTGAGTGAACCACCCAGGTGGCCCTGGTGATTTTGTCATATAGACTTGGTTCTCCCCTAAAATAAATTGTGTATTCAGTTCCCCAAACTATTAGAACTATGTAGGTCTCGTGTAGAAATTTCCTTCTTTTTTTTTTTAATCTTATTTCCTAAAATTCTTGCTTGGATTCTTTATGTTCAAATCCTTCCTGGTAATAATAGACTTCATTCATGTAAACCATGACTTTTAGGAACTGGCTTATTGGTTTAGTAAAGGACTGGGGAAAAGTGCATGTAAGAACCTGCAAAAACTAAGCTTCTACCAGAGCAAGGCAACCAACGATTCAAAAGCTCCCTTTGGTGTAATATATACCCAGCTTAATGTGAAAAATCCAAATTCAGGCAATATTGATTCACCGACCCAGACTTGGGAATGAATACTTTCCTACATTTACATTTTCTCAAAGTAGAAGAAATAACTTAAAGAATATAATTTGTGAATTTGCCAACTGTTTTTCATTTAAATAGCAATATACAGTAAAAGTTGTATAAAAACCAATTTTAATGGCTATAAATTTTGTGAAATAAAGGCCATCTGTGTATTTGTAAATAATAAAAAATTAAATTAATAAGACAATTTATGAACTTTATGTCAAACATTTGAAAGGTTAGGTGAAATGGATAAATCCCTAAAATAGTATAGAAGATAAAGACAAATACAATTTATATAATCATACTGATTTAAGAGGATTTTTTTAATAACTCTTTTTTGGGGAGGCGGGGTGGAGCCCAAAGTGGGGCTCGACCTCACAATCCTGAGATCATGATCTGAGCTGAAATCAAGAGTCAGATGCTTAACAAATAGAGTCACCCAGGCGCCCCTCTCCCAATAACTCTTTAAATATGTAGAAATATATTCCCTATGAAGCTTTAGCAAAACCAGAAATACTTCACCTGTAAAGGAGATGTCAGCTGGGATCCTGCCTGTTAAAATACAGAATGGATCAGCTCAAATATTCATTGCCCTAGTAGAAAGTCCTCTATCTTCCTCAAGATTCCTGAAAATTTCTGGGGAGATCTTACTCATGTGGTCACTTGGCTCTGCCAAACTTTACCCAAACTTTTTAGTCAGGTTCCTTTCCAACTGGGCTTCAATCTTGTCTTATAAGAACTGCAACTTTCCGTATAAACAATTTCATCTACCTGCTACATGAGAAGACTTGAAGAAACACTGCCATAGCTTCTATGCGCTTAAGGCTGTGTCTCTAGGACGATGACCCCAGCCCCTTAAGTTCCTGCCTGAGAAAGTAGCTGGACTGTTAGGCTACTTTCATTATAGGGCCCTGACCTCCCTTTTCTTAGGCCCCTAATTTACTTTAGAATAGTTGGAATTGTAATTCCTCTCTCTATTTTTTTGAGAGGTGTTTTCCCTTTCTCAAGGACTGGGAGCCAGCCATCCCTTTGAAGTGTTTGAAGTGCAGTCACCAAGAAAGATAGGACCCCTGTCTCCTAGATCCCGTGGGAGAAGAGGGGCTTAGGCACCAGTTACCGAACACAGCGTCAATCATATGGACTAAACCTCCCCACTGACATCCATTGGTCCTTCTCCCTTTGCACACACCAGCATTTTAAAAAAGCCTTCCACCTTTTGTTTTGGCAGAGTTCAACTTCAGGATATACCAAGGGCTCTGCCCTACTGCACTAGTACTGAATAAAATCTGTCCTGCTGCTTTTAACAGTCCGGTGCAAAATTTTTCTTTTATTTTACTTCAAACATTTACTTCTGCTGAATTAATTCAGGTAATGGAAGACTTCACTGTCCCACATGTGTCATTTCTGTTCCATACATGTGGATCCTGTTGCAAAACCCATTGCTTTCCTCTAATTTCCTTAAAACACACACACACACACACACACACACACACACACACAATTTCCATAGGTAATTAGTGTGAACAGTCAGTCACTTTTACTTAAAGTTCTGGGAGACAGAGGAATTTTACATCACAGAAAAGCAAATGGCTTAAAGCAGAGTATCAGAGATCCTTTGTAAAAAAATCCTTTACCTCTCTATGTTGTTTGTTATTCTCTCTCCTTCCTCTCCTTCTGGACTCTGTTCCTCTCTTGTACTGAGCAATATACCACTTCTTCTGTTCTCTTGTCTCACGCTGACCCTGCTGAGATTCTCACCTTGCACCCCAAACCATTAATTAAAGTATCTCCTAAAGTAAGACAGATAAATTCCAGTGCCACTTACAAAGAGAACTTTTTTCACCTTGCTACTATTCATATATATCTTCATACTTATCTGTTTGCATATCATTATTGAATCCCTTATCACCATGATTACAAAGGATCATTATAATACCCTTGGATACCAGCAAGCAAATAAATGTTCTCTGCTTTTTCAGGGAAGCAAAACAATCAACAGACAGGGGAGAGATTTCGCTAAACTAAGGACACTTCCAAGTGGCAAGTAAAAAGTACATTACTTCACACATCAAAAAGCACTTAAAAAAAAAAAAAAAGCACTTAAATAGCCATTTAGTTTGCTGCAGAAATACATAAAAATAAAAATCACTTAGCTAGTTAACAGATCATGAGGCTAAATATATTATTTAAATAAATATATTTATTTATATTTATATTGAAATATATTAAATAAATATATATGAAATATATTAAGCATATGAGGTATATATGAAATAAATGAAATATATTAAAGGTTTTAGCCCTGAACCATATCTTCAAAATTCACTATATATAGCTAATGCTATTTCTCATTTTCAAATAAATATCAGCTTTGAAACAATCCATTTTCTCAAAATTCTCCAAGAGTTATTTTTTATTCTACTGCCCTTAGACCTTTTGTTTCCATTTTCTTTCCTTCCTTCCTTTCTTCCTTCCTTCCCCATCTTCTGGAGCCTGGCTTGGATTACTGTTTCTAGAAAATTTAAAAACTGCAGCGTCTACTTCACATCTAATAGTACCCTCAGTGAGAGTGATGCCTGCGTGACTCAAATGATCAAGCATCCAACATTTTTTTTAAGAATTTTTATTTATTTATTTGATAAATAAATAAATAAATGTATTTAGACGCAGAGAGGGAACACAGAGAGAGACACAGCAAGAGAGGGAACACAAGCAGGGGGAGTGGGAGAGGGAGAAGCAGGCCTCCCACTGAGCAGGGAGCCTGATGTGAGGCTCAATCCCAGGACCCGAGATTAACGACCTGAGCCGAAGGTAGCAGCTGAACAACTGAGCCACCCAGGCGCCCCAAGCATCCAACTCTTGATCTTGGCTCAGTTCATGATCTCAGGGTCCTGGGGTGGAACCCTACATCGTGCCACTGTACTCAGTATGGAGCCTGCTTGAGATTCTCTCTCCCTCTCCCTTTGCCCCACTCCCACTAAAATAAATCATACTCTCAGTGAGAATGACACGTTGTTACAACTAAGCAAATTAATAGAAACTTAAATTTTGATGAGTCCAGAATAGCTAGGTAATTACAGATCACGGTCACTAGTCTATCTACCAAAAACATGCTGAATAATGAAACAGGTTAACACATATTAGCCATTTACTATGTCTAGTTATTTCAGATACATATTCTCCTGTAAGCCTCACAACCTGGCTGCAGATGGGTATAGGCATCTCAATTTTATAGTTTAGGAAATGAGGCTGAAGGAGGTTAAGCAACTGTCCCTTGCCCCCAAATTAAACAACCGGGAAGTGACAGAATTTGATACAAACTCAGTGATTTTTCAGATGCAAAAGCCTATGCTCTTAATACAATGAGATTTTGTCACACACTGCTGTTCTTCACTTTAATATACGCATTTGCAGTCCGGGTATTTTTATCTGTAATTAGGAATTAAGGCAGGTTCCTTGTTGATCCTGTGGCTCAGTCAGTCGAACAGATACAATTAAGGTAGTATTAGACTACCACCAAAAAATGTGCCACAAGTTTTAAGTAATTTTAAAAGTCCAGGAAATATTTAAATTATTTTTAAGTAATAACCTTATTTATGTTTAAGTTGATTAGTTATACATATTTTCTAGACCTTACTTACTAAATCCTGGCAGGTTTTTATTTCTCCCAAAACATAAAGAAATATGCAAAATATCTTTAAAAACTCTTTTCTTAGGGCACCTGGGTGGCTCAGTCTGTTGAGCATCTGCCTTTGGCTCAGGTCATGATTCCAGGGTCCTGGGATGAAGTCCTGCATCGGGCTCCTTGCTCAGCAGGGAGTCTGCTTCTCCCTCTGCCTTTCACCCTGTTTGTGCTTGCTCACTCTCTCTCAAATAAATAAATAAAATCTTTAAAACAAAACAAAAAACCCCCCAAAACTATTTTCTTAACAATTTTTAAGAAAAAGTTCACTTTTCATCACCCCTTCATTTTCCTAAATCTCGTTCATACTATACAATAGCACTCCTGCCCATACACAAATAAACAGAGACCCAGGATCACAAGCACAAGAGTCCCTAAAGACTGCATGTGTACAAAGAACTCAAAGCAGAGTGTATTTTTTTCTTTTCCTTTATAGAAGAAATTTCAGATATGGATTAATCAAGTGTCTTTAGTTGAGCAATGCTGCTGACCTGAATTAAATAAATTTCAGGGACTTAACATGAAAATTTTAATATAAATTTGTTTTTGTGATTCAAGAAAAACTAATGCCAAATAGTCAATTAATTATAATTCATTAATGCAATATTTGTGATTGTATGAGGCACTAATACCAAATGATGAACACCAGCGGCTGCAGGAAGATTGCACATCTAGAGGAGTTTGAGCTTTTGAGGTTTGCTGTTATATTGACAAAAAAATTTTAAAGTTATGGTATCCATTGTGGGGAGGTCTCAAGGAAAGAGTCACTTCTATACGCGATAGGTGAACATGCAGTTAATGCAATTATTCATTTGGAAAATGTAATAATGTTATCAAAAACTTGAAAATGTTTGTTGTCTTCGATGACGAGTACTTCGTCTTTAAGGAGTTCATCCTACAGAAGTATACACTGTTAAAGAGATTCAGGTGTGAGGATGTACATAAAGCTTACTTAGGCAAAATTTATGTGTAAAGATGTTTACCACAGATTTTGATACTAAAAAAACCCTGTGAAACAACGGAAATATTTAACAACAGATCAGTTTAATAATTGGTCGCATATAGACATGACGGCACACGGTGGGCAAGGCAGTATATTATACTGGAGGGTAGGCTTTCAAATCAGGCAAACTAAGGTTTAATCCCAATTCAATCAGGTACTTGCTGTGTGACTTGACTATCTCTTAGATTCAGATTTTTCATCTGCGGAGATAATAGTACCTACTACACATAGATATTATGAAAATTGAATGAAAGAATGGATGTTTTTAAACACACATTATCTAACACTTGAGAATTATTTTCTGTCCATTACAAATTATGTTTTAAATATTTTTTCAGAATAAGGGAAAATTCTTACAATATAATATTAAGATTGAAATTACATACAGACGATTGTAATTATAGTATAATTCAAATTGTTCTACAACCTATTGGTATGAATATATTAATGCCAGGCTTTTCTTTCTAATTAGCCCCTTGCTGGGTAACAGCAAGACCTCTGCTCTGTCTCCCCAGTCTTCCCCAGGCGTGTCTGGGAAGCCCCAGGGTAAATCTCATGTGCATTCCATTCCCACAGCATCCAGGCTACCCCTGCTATCAACTTGTCTAGAGCAACTGGGTTGAAATTTTTTCAGCCTTCCCAACCAGTCTCATTGCTAAATGTAATCTGAAAGTCTTTGCACTTTTTGCCTCTGGTACCTGAACCAAAGGTACCAAGGCTGAAATATTCTTTAACTGTCTCTGGAGAATTAATGCTGCCTGATTTCTACTAACTTTCCTAGCAATTATTCTCTCCTTTCATTCATTTTTTGTCATTTGTACCTCAAAATCAACATCTTATTATATGATGCCTTATTTTTAAACTGTTCTTACCTAAATATAGGTATAATTTTGCCACTCGTAGAATGACTTGTTTACTGAGAGTGACTTAATATCTTTAATTAGATTATAAATTCCTTAGGAGAAGAGGCCCAGTTTTCTTTTTCTTTAGCATCCCCCTATAGCACTCAGTATAATTGTACCACAGACATGAAGTATGAACTTAGGAAATTCTTATTAATGCAGTCTCAAAGATGCAATAGGGAATAAATCATGCAATAGATAACTATGACTCAGCAAGGAATTCTTTTATGCTTATAGAGTAGTCCTTTGAATGCTGATTTCTCCCCTTCTTGCTCTACACTACCACTATCCATCCCAGCCTAAAATAGTGGAAATGCAGCAAACCTCTGGTTTGGGCTCCTCTGACCTGGCAAATTCCTCCCCTACATGCGCTGCTGAGGCTGCTGAACCAGAGACATGCTTCCATAGGAAGCAAAGCAGTTGGAGGCACCGGGATGCTGTATTATATGGATATATGACCCTATATCCTTGGTCAATTTCATGTGCATCCTTGCATCTGTTTCTTTTCTGGTTTTAGGTGAAAGTGAAAATAATCTCAACCAAGTCATTATTCACATCAAGCCTTAAGCCGAGATCAACCTTTGTGGTCTGACCTAGCTCATCAGGTACAGTTGGAAATCTTATATATATATTATCCCATCTAATCCTCCCAAAACAAGGGGTGATGTGTCAACACCTTAGTGCTCGCCAACGATTCTACAACCTCCTCTACATTTCCTAGCCTCCTTTGCAGATAGGTTGGAGTCAGGTGACTAGTTCTGGTCGATGGATTGAATAGAAATAACATACGTCTCTTTGGGGTCAAGGAAGTTAAAAAGAGGCATGCCACCCCTCTTCTGTTATAATGATCTTGGATTAGGAGCCATGAGTCACAAGAGGGAGGACAACTGCCAGTTCCCACCGGGATCTATGAGAGCAAAAAATATGTCATTGTGTTAAACCACTGAGATTTCACAATTCGTTATTGCAGCATAGCCTATTCTGTCCTAACATAAATGACATTCAGAATATTTAATAACGAACATAGAATGGGCACTGACCTACCAGAATAAATGCTATGACCAATCAGCACAGACATTGGCTGTAAACAGCTGGTATGACTATATGAGTCCATACCAGTTAATAGCCCAGAAAACAATCCTACAAACTGGTTCCAATTTTATGCTTGATGAAATTGAAGTTCAAAGAAGATCAAGTGACCTGCCTAAAATTAATGCCTTGTAAGTGATATTCAATCCAGCTGTTTGCTACAAAGCCCACTCTCTCTCAGCATTCTCCTTCCTACTTGTTGAATGATGCCTAAGTTACCTCAACAACTCATCAAAAGTGTTAGGTTGCAACAGAGCTGTCCAAACAGCTTACTTGTTTTTCCAAACTGTGGTGGTATGGCCCAACAGTATATGATTATTATTATATTTTCTTTAACTTGAACTTAGTCTGGCCTCTGTAAAGAATAGCAGCATTATATCTTGCCTTAACTTTAAAATTTTCCTTTTGTTCTTAGTCCTCATTAACCCTGAAACCGTATTATTTAGGTTGATATATCCAACTTTATGATATAACATATACATTAAAAAGGCAAGAGAAAGTTAAACCAGATGAAATGCTTGGCTTTTGGCACGTTCTTTTGCTCCTGCTGCTCATTCTTCATTTAAATGCCTGTCTCTTTTCTCCATGACATGATAATCATCTCCACAGCAACTAACTATTATATCACAAAGGATGGTGCCCGTGAGTGAGAACCGAGCAGCAGGAGCTGAGCAACACTTAGGCAACAGTGATTCTATTTTCTTACAAATATCTCTAATTATAATAAGCTAAGGAAGAAATATATCATTCTTGTCTTACACCCACCTCTCAAAGACAAGCAGTGCTCTCACTACAGAGATTCTGACAAAAATATTGTACTTTCACCCACAGTTCGCTTTAAAAAGAGCATATTCTTGTGTAAAGATCGTATCACCTGTGAACGCCAGGCAAACGTATGTCTAGACTGAAAAGTAGATCCAAATTAAATTAAAATCAGCACAGATTGCTGTGTGATTTACGAGTGGAAATCAAAGCAGGGTCTGCATTTTACAGATGGGTAATAACATTGAAACAAAAGGCAAATCAAAACCTCTTGAAAAGTGAAAGGAAAGGTACAGAAATAGTTACTTGGCAAGGGGATAAGTATTATCTGAGCTTCTCTTTCTAACGAGGAAATGTGTGGAATGGGAGTGGTGTGGTCCAGAGCTTGTACAGGTGCTAATCACATCAATGATACTATGCATTACATTTGAAAGCGATTTCAATATTCTACAACGCAATCTCAAGGCGACGCCTTCACTGGCATACAGAATTCTCTAGGGAAGCTAGAGCCATAATATATCCTAGTGATGGAGTCTAAGAGAACAACACATGATTACCAGATGCTGTCTATTATGCACTGCTTTTATATTGGCTTTGTAGAATTTAAAGTCAAATCATATAATCTATTATACACAATCTCATTAGTGGCATGTGTTGTTTGAAGAATATCAATCTTCCCTCTCCCACTAGATGACAAGCATCTGGAGGGCAGGTACTAGGTTGTATATGATTATACGATGCCCTTTGAACATATGTCAAGACAACCGTGATAAAGAGGTACTGTCTCAATTTAAGATTGAAATGACAAGGTCCTTAGATCTATATTACACTAGGAAAATATTACTGAAGTCGACACAGTCTCTCTGGTCTTTCAGCCCCAGAGTTCAAATCAGTTAGGGAGTAGGGTAACCCACCGTTCTGGGTTCTCTGATCATGGGAGCCCTCTCACATCCTCAAACTCATTAGTCTCCTAATGACATTTTACCTTTAACCTGGATTCTGTTGTCAACCATCCCAAAGAGATGCCCTCCTAGTACCTTAAATCTCTAGCCCCGTGTTCTCTCATGATCACATCTGGCTTTTCTGGGTCATCTCTACTGTCACTTTCTGTGTGGTCTCCAGCCTGATAATTGCTGGAGGATGTCATGGAATTTTGTTGACATAGCTTTCTCTAAATTCACACATTTCATATCAACCTGGCCTGCCCAGGGATCCTTTAGGTCATCTCTTACTGATTTCTTAACACTGTCTACATATTCAAAAATTTTAACAAGTATAGCAGAGGCACTGACCTTGAACTGATACAGTAGGGTCTGAGAGAGGCGCCTAGCTGCACCCTGTATTTACCCTTTAATTGCTAATTGAGGGCCTGGGAGAGAAGCCAAGGTTGCCTGGGCAGATGTTTACCAACTGTCACAAAAGTGTATCAATATTTTTAAAAAGTAGTACAATAATGTGGTTTAAACCAACTCTCAGTCCTGTTTTCAACTGTAACTCTCCCCAAAACTGTCTCTTCCTTTTTATTTATTTTTTGCTCTCAATTCAACATCAACTTTTCTGTGTATTCATTCAACAAATATTTATTGAGCATCAGCCATTATTCTAAGTAAACAAAAGAGACAAAAAAAAAAAAAAATCCTTGTCCTGTGGCCTTACATTCTAGTGGGAGGGGACAGATAACAGAAAACAAAAACACCAAGTAAATCATATAGTATGTTTGAAGGTGATAAGAGCTATGGAAAAAAAGAAAAAGGTAGGGGAGTTCTGGACTTCAAGAAGCAGGTGAAGAGTTTGGATATGGTGTGAGAGTTGGGCTCAGTGAGAAGGTGACTTGAAGAGGATGAGGGATAAGCCATGTGATGAGGAAAAGCATTTAGGACAGAGGGAATAGGCCATGCAAAATCTTACTTTCTAGAGACTCCTGGATGGCTCAGTCAGTTGAGCACCTGGCAATTGATTTTGACTCTGGTCATGGATTGAGCCCCATGTCAGGCTCCACGATTGGCAGGGAGTCTGCTTGAGATTCTCTCTTTCCCTCTGCCCTTCCTTGCTCTGTGTGAGGAACTAAATAAATAAATCTTAAAAAAAAAAAAAAAGCTTACTTTCTAGAAACTCCTTACTATCCAAAGATTATTTAACCTTCAACCTCCTGCTCTATAGAAATCAAAGTTATTGGTAAATGATCTCTTTGGCCTTTTCTTCCTTTCCACTTCTAGAACATCTTTATATTTTCTTTATTCCTTCACATTTTATATAAATAAGTGCTTCTCTTTCCAATGTCTCTGCTTTCCCTTATCCTCCTCACCTCATTTATTCCTCTGTCAGCTACAATCTCTTTTCATTCTGTCTCTTCAGATATGCAGAAGTCTTTTCTTTTTTTTTTTTTTAAGATTTTATTTATATATTCGACAGACTGAGATCACAAGTAGGCAGAGAGGCAGGCAGAGAGAGAGGGGAAAGCGGGCTCTGCGCTGAGTAGAGACCCCCCAATGCGGGGCTCGATCCAGGACCCTAGGATCATGCCTGAGTCGAAGGCAGAGGCTTAACCCTCTGAGCCACCCAGGTGCCCTGCAGAAGTCTTTTCTAAATTAAAGACACCATTGTTACTTAAATATTTCTTCTAATTATAGACTATTATTTCTTCCGTTTAAAGTACCATCAATTTCCTCACCACATATTTCCCTTTAGCCATGATTTCTGCCTTCTGCCCCCTTTAAACAACTTGGATCTCTCAATTCCTAAAATCAAACTGTACCTTTACCCTGTTAACAGCTCTGTCAGTTGATACTTTTTTTAGAAGATTATTTATTAATTTTAGAGAGCTCCAGTGAGTGCAGGGGGCAGGGTACAAGGAGTGGGAGAGAAAGAATCTCAAGCAGACTCCCCACTGAGCACAAAGCCTAATCCAGTTATATGCCACAGCCCTAAGATCATGACCTGAGCAGAAATCAGGAGTCAGATGCCCAACTGACTGAGCCGCCTAGTCAGCCCAGCTGTCCGTTGATAATTATCACTGTCCAGGGAAACTGGTTTGTAAAGGAATATAATTACTTGTATTAAAATCAGTATTCAATTTGTTAAAGTTGTAAATTTTAAAGCCTCAAATACATCCTGCAATTTAACTCTCCTTATCTGCCCACTTGGCTCCCTCTATTGTGGAATGTTCCATTCCCTGCTTCCCAAAATCCTGCTTATTCTTCAAGGCTCAAATGCTCCTTATCTGAAATTGTCTCCTCCTCTCTGCTCCCCTATCATTTCACTTATACAGGAAAATGGTTTTACTAATAGTTATGCATCCTCTTACCTCCTAGAGAAAACTGTGAGCTCCTTGAGGCTATATACTATGTAGTATTTTTGTTTCCTTGAGAAATTCTAAGAAATGGAGAATTCCTTTTTTTCTTGACTTTCTGTTTTTCAGGTATTTTGGGTCTTACATGTGGCAAAGAGTTTTTATGTAATTATTAATGAAAAATCCGGTCTCTCTGCACTAGCAGAACAGGAGCTGCAAGACTGAATTCTTGGCAAAAATAATAATTGACGCTAATGACTGTCATGATAATACTGCAACTGCTCTCCTTGCACAGAACTGCAGTGAGGCAAACTGTAACTTCTAGGGGCTGCTGGTGGCAACATTTTCCTCATTAGACCTATTCATGAGACGTGGTTTTGGGCATTCTTCCTGAGGCTTAGCCTTGAGCCTAATGTTCTAAATATCCCAACCATTTTGTGAGCTACCTCATGACCTTTGATAAAACTCTTTTTCTACTCAGTCGACCAAAGGCCAATTTTGTGGCTTACAACTAAGAACCCTGACCAAAAAGATATTTTCCTTAATTCCCCATAGACCAACTAAGTCATTATCATAATATTTAAGAAGACTTTAATCATAGGGATAATACAATGAAAATATAACATTGAAAGTAAACTATCATAGGCCCCTACATATTTGCTATTAATCTTAGGGCCCACAAGCCTCACCTGTGTTCCTAAGGAAAGTTTCATAGGCCTCTGCACCCAGTTTCTGACGGGGCTACATGCGCAGAACCTTGCTTTACCCCTATCAGGTCAAATTAGCCTTAGGCACAGTGCCTACGGCCCCCAGTATTTTCAGGGAACCATGAAATGTTTTAATTTTAATTTCTTAATATGAGATTTTTAAAAATTTAAATTTTATTTAATAATGTATATGAGTTATTATAAAAATATAATAATGAATCTAGCCTGGATTAAACAACACAGTACTAAAATGTGTGTGTGTGTGTGTGTGTGTGTGTGTACAGAGCAGAACAATGAAATCAAAGATAGATCTATCTATCTTTTATTTGATTATTGATTAATTAATCAAATTCATTTATTTGATTAATGATTAATCAAATTGATTTATTTGATTAATCATTAATAAAATCAAGGTTATGATCATTAATCAATGATTAATGATCAATAAAATCATTTATTTGGTTAATGATTAATTAATCAAATTAATTTTTGATTAATGATTAATAAAATCAAGATTTTATTTATTTATTTGACAGAGAGAGAGAGATCACAAGTAGGCAGAGAGGCAGGTGGGGGTGGGGGGAAACCAGGCTCCCTGCTGAACAGAGAGCCCAATGCGGGGCTCGATCCCAGGACCATGAGATCATGACCTGAGCCCAAGGCAGAGGCTTTAACCCACTGAGCCACCCAGGCACCCCTAAAGTTTTACAAAAATAAAAAGATTATGTAACTATAAGTAGATTACTCATGTTAGGCTAGGTCTCTTTTTCTTCCCTTAGATGTACACCCTTAAATGTGACTTGAGAGAATAGATTTTTTAAAGCTTTAGTTTAAAAAAGCAGATGGTAGACAAAGATGCGTTACTGAATTCTAGCCATTAAAATTTGATGTCTAAATTCCAGATGAGAATGAAGCAAATGGGAATGTGTAAATTTTAATATTTACATATAAGAGCTGTATTTTCCAAAAAATGTTTTGCTTTAGATTAAGCAACAGTTACTCAGAAAATCTCTAGTCCTTTACAATATGAAAATAATTGCGTTTCAAAAGCCAGAAGTTTCAACAACTTCCAGATTAAGAAATGACGTCTCAGTTAATTTGAAAAGATGATTGAAAAACTTTTATTCTGTTCCATAACTAGCATAAAAGGAAACTTCTGAACCACCACCAAGTTTTGATTCTCTACTTTCAAGCTGAGGTCACATTCCTCTCCCCTGTCTTGGTATAGCCTCTTCCAGTAAGCATACATCTGGTTTAAATTCCCACCATATGTGATAAATCAATGCATAACAGATAATAAATTTAGAAGACTGTATTCCTATAGGCTTTGGCTTCTACTCTCTTAACTTTTGCAAGTCTGATGATTTTTTCCATCTTAGCTTATCTATGTTATAGTAATAAGAGAAGGCCCAAAACACAGAATGTACTTTAGGACTAATAACTTATCTCCAAAGGCAATCAGCAGGAAACTTGAAATGATTAATCTTGTATCTTCATGAGCTTTGAAAAACTGAGCCCAACATTTCATGACTTCTTATGCTATAGACCTTTTTATCAATTATCTTTAATAACTGGGGATTATTATTACTAAAATATAATGGTTATTCACAATTTGGATTATATTTATTTTTTATTTTAGTACAAATATTAAACAAAACACCTAGCATCATTATTACTAGTTAAAGCAGGGTCACCTGTGACCCTAAAGTACCTGTGAGAAGGTACTTTGGAATAGTGGTTAAGGATATGGATTTGCCTGCCCCATAACTTCAGGTGACTTAGGTAAGTACCGAAATGCATTCAACCTCTATTTTCCAAACCATAAAATGTTAGTAATTATGGTAACTTCTTCATAAAGTTAGCATAAAGGTTAAATGAGATGATGCTTCTAAAATCCTTAGCACAGTACCTGACACATACAGAGATTATGAGATTGTTGGCTATTAGCACAGTTGTGAATTTATCTACAACTCTTTCATTGTTTTCAGGATAAAGCTAATATTGCCAAGACTAGAGTCCTGTAAGAGGTGCTGTCCCATAGTGTGTAATTACAAATGGGTCTCAAGGAAGAATTATTCCTATTGCCTTTCTCTTATTTGCCTCATCACATTTGGTATGTGTCTCTGACCCCTACTAGATGCTAGGTTCTCTGAGGATAGGGTCTGTGTCTTCTGTCTCTGAATTACTGAGTGTGGTTAGGAGTTATAGACTCTTACGAAGAGAATATATAAATAAACATGTATGCAAATATAATTAAAACATTAATTTTACATTCTGAGTTATTTATGTGGTTTTAAGTAATCATTAGGAGTAATTTCTTTTAACTCCCTTGAGTCTATAAAGTAATTTAGGTATTATAGCTACAAATAAAAGGACAGTTAAAAATCATATATTGTTCTCTGTTTACATTTCAAAGAGGAGATCTAGTTTAGACATTTTATATTTGAAATACGCATTAGACATCCAAGTAGAAGGGCTGAAAAGGGAGTTGGATGTAAGTTTAGAGAGGTCCTTAACTTTCAGGAAACTTAAAGAAATCCCTAAGTTTGGAGAAAATTGAGAGTAGTTAACATATACTTACAGCCATGGTACTGAATAGGATCACCCAGACAGAGGATATAAATTAAGAGAGAAAAAAGTACTAAGACTAAACCTGGGACATTCCAAAACTTAGAGCTTGGGGTCATGATGTGAAGCCACAACAGAGACTGATCTGGAGAGGGTCAGAGGGTCAAAGAAATTAGAACCAAGAGAAAGCCAATTATCACATGCTCAGCTCTCACTGACCCTGGCTCTTGCTTGCATCTGTGTTGGGATATTTTTGCAAATTCGGTATGCTATTTGTTTTGTTTTGTTTTGTTTTTTTATTTTTTTTAAGATTTTATTTTATTTATTTATTAGGAAAGAGAGAGAGTGAGAGAGAGCAGGTCAGAGTGAGAAGCGGACTCCCCACGGATCCGGGAGCCCAATGTGGGACTCGATCCCGGGACTCCGGGATCATGACCAGAGCAGAAGGCAGTCGCTCAACCAACTGCGCCACCCAGGGGCCCCTGTTTTGTTTTTTTAAAGCAGAACATTTATTGTGTGACTGATTGCTAAAATCCTTAAGATGAACTGGATGCTGCAACAGCTGCTCTCTTGGGCTTAGGTGTTGTTCTTTCACAGAACCCATGTCTAAATCTGTGGTACACAATTTTTAGGTGCCTCACTTGTCCGGTCCCAGTGATGTTTCTTCTTTTAGCCTTGGCACTCCAGTTACACCTTCTCTTGCGCTTGGCAGGATAGCCGCATTTGCCACAGATGGACTTCTGAAGGTGGCAAGCCTTCGAGGCACAGCAACGGCACAAGGTGTGGGTCTTCCTGCAATGCTTTCCAAACGATGACGTCCCCTTCCTCATCTTGTTTCCATGGCAGACCCTCTCGGTATGCTATTTGGATCCATCTCTAGTTTTCCTAACCCTCTGCTTCTCACAACCCTCATTCATTAGTCTGTTCTGCATGTGTCTTCAGTCTAGGCCCACCTGAATCTTTAAGATCTAGAGTCAAGGTCAGGGGTGTCCTTTTGCCAGCCTTAGCTAACACAAGCCATATTGCACCTTGCCCTTATTCCTCACTTCTCTCGTCATCCTCTCCTGGAGGAGAAGGAAAGATAGCTATTCTTGATGATTTGGCTTCAGACCCCCTGATTCAGCTTTCAGGTAGGTGTATTTTACCCCCTTAAACTTATCCTGTGCCCCGATTTCTTGGACTTTCTCCGTGCCCGTGTATTTGCTCTGGGCCTTTGGTCACTTTGGACAAACAACCTATCTTTTTCAGCCAGTCCCTGAGTCTATCTCTGCACAACCAAACTCTCATTCTACCCCAGCTGCAATGACTAGTGCTCTTGCTGTGACCCCTTGGGTCATCTGATCCAACATGGAGAAAGGTCAAGTCTCTTGAACCCAGCCTAATATATTGCCCAAACTTTTTACCATATGGTGATCTCAGAGTCTAGAAAATTAGAATTTCCTGGAATAGATGCATATAAGATGGAAAATTCAAATATTTGATTCTCAACCTACAATTTGTACTTGTTTCCAGCAATCATAAGCTAAATCAGCAGGACTTTCTTGACGGAGTACTAGAAGTCTAATTAGCAAACAACATCTGATATTTCCCCTAGAGACTGTGGGATATAAATTAGTAGGAGAAGAACAGAGTCCCAAGATAATTATATAGGTCCTAGAAGTCTTTTAAAGGGTTGCTCCTTCAGGGTTCAGGAATCATTGATTGGTCCCTGTTTAGCCTAAATTCTTACTAAGTAGGGTCAGGAATGTTTAGGGGAATGGAAATTAAGGTTTAGTAATAAGACATTAATTCCCTGATTTTCAAGGCCACTACACAACTAGAACTCTAGAAACAAAGAATTTCCAAGTTCTAGTTTTTCTATTTGCTTTGGCTGATGACGCCTGATCTAGAACAGCTTTTTCTTTACCTCCATCCTTCAGTTACTAATAGGTAGATATGTAAAGAAATTTCACTCATTTTTATAAGATGTTTACTTTTTTTTTTAATTTCGATTTTATTTATTTGACAGAGAGAGAGACAGCGAGAGAGGTAACACAAGCAGGGGGAGTGGGAGTGGGTGAGGGAGAAGCAGATTTCCCACTAAACAGGGAGCCCGACAAGGGGCTTGATCCCAGGACCCTGGGTTCATGACCTGAGCCAAAGGCAGACGCTTAACTGAGCCACACAGGCACCCCTAGATGTTTACTTTTTACATGTAATTGTATCTTTACTGCTTTTATGATAAGGCTTAATGTTTTATTCCAGTGTTAAACATGCAGATGATATAGAAATTAAAAAATAATTGAGAAACTGAAAGTCCTCAAAAGTTCTCCTTTCCTTAAACATAATTCTTTTTAATAGTTTGGTATATATTCTTTTGAATATGTTTGTATTACCAAAATAGGATATATGGTACATATTACATATATTGCTGAGAAACTTGACTTTTCACTTGATAAAATATTTTTGATATCTTTTATGTCAGTACATGTAGCTTTTTTCTCCAAGTTTTTATTTAAATTCTAGTTATTATATATGGTAAAATTGGTTTCAGGTATAGAATTTAGTGATTCATTACTTATATATAACACCAAGTGCTCATCACAAGTGCCCTCCTTGATACCCATCACCCATTTAGTTCATCTCCCACCCACCTTCCTCCATCAACCCTATTTGTTCTCTATCATTAAGAGTCTCTTATGTTTGCTTCCCTCTCCCTTTTTTTCCCTTCCCCTATGTTCCCCTATGTTCATCTGTTTTGTTTCTTAAATTCCACATATGATTGAAATCATAGTATTTGTCTTTCTCTGACTTATTTCACTTAGCGTAATACACTCTAGCTCCATCCATGTCATTGCAAATGGCAAGATTTCATTCTTTTTGATGGCTGAGTAATATTCCATTGTGTGTACGTGTGTGTATACCACAACTTCTTTATCCATTCATCAGTCAATGGACATTTGGGATCTTTCCATAGTTTGGCTATTGTTGATCATGCTTGCATAAACATCGGGGTACATGTGTCCTTTTGAATCTGTATTTTTGTATCTTTTGGGTAAATATCTAGTAGTGCAATTGCTGACTCATAGGGTAGTTCTATTTTAACTTTTTGAGGAACCTCTGTGCTGTCTTCCAGAGTGGCTGCACCAATTTGCATTCCCACCAACAGTGTATGAGGATTCCCCTTTCCCTGAAATCTTGCCAGCATCTGTTGTTCCTGTGTTGTTAATTTTAGCCATTCTGACAGGTGTGACGTGGTATCTTGTGGTTTTGATTTTTATTTTCCTGATGATGAGTGATGTTGAGCAGTTGCTTTATCTCATTCTTTTTAATGGCTACATGATATGGTACTGCATAGAATACTAACATTTATTTAACCAAAAATAAAATTACATTCAGGTTTTTACAAAAGGTAGGCAATGTAAAAATTAACATCCTTGTACATATTTCTTTGCACACTCATGTGAGTACTTCTGTAAGATACATTCCTGGAACTGGATTTCTTAGGTTGAAAGATACACACATTCAAAATTTTGAGAACTACCAAATTGTCCTCTTAGGAGGTTGTGTCATTTTCATGCACATCACTAATGTATGCAATATCTGTGTTCATAAACATAGACCAACAACTAGAATTATAATTGTGTGAACATGGCAGGTAGAAAATTATACCTATTCAAATTTTCATTTTCTAAGTACTGTTGTAATGATTAAACAAAACACTTTGTAAAATATACAAAGCAAGTATTTTTAGGGACTGCTTTTTAAAAACTGTAGTTATTCTCATTACCTGAAGACATACCAGATGTATCTTAGGAGCAAAGCAAATGAATGCCTATATATTATAATGTTTCAAGTATTGGGGCCCATTTATTTTTATTTTTTTAAAGATTTCATTTATTTATTTGACAGAGAGAGAGAGAGACAGCAAGAGAGGGAACACAAGCACAGGGAGTGGGAGAGGGAGAAGCAGGTCCCTCACAAAGCAGGGAGCCCCATGCAGGGCTCAATCGCAGGACCCTGGGACCATGACCCAAGCCGAAGGCAGACACCTAATGACTGATCCACCCAGGTGCCCCAGGTATTGAGGCCCATTTAAAGATGAATAATGACTGGTGTTGAAAGATGAATACTGACATTGTGCCCTCATGCTACTTTCATTCTCCTGGGTGGGTTAGGTGGACATATTTGCATACAACTAATCTAGGCAAGTGTATGGCGGAGAAAGATGCTAAATCTGGCTTGAGAACTAATCAACTTTCAAGTTCCACTTGGGATATTAGGACTAATGTATAGCATGTTAAACTTTTATTCTTGGTATGAAATATTAGAATGTTTTGACAAGACTCTTCAAGATCAACATCCCAATTGAAAGTCCACCAATAACACACTTTCTTGTTGGTCATTATTCTTTTGGTGGGGGTAGGAGGGTAGTTGCAATAATACCATATGACATTCCTAAAATGGATTCTCCTGATCTAAGATTGTTCCTGGAGTATTCTATACCACAGACAGCAACCTCATTGCTTCTCTGTCCTTTTCCACTGAAGAGCTCTGTATTTTCTGCATTTGTTGATAAAGATGGCTTTTTTCCCATACCAAAAATGGCATGGTGTCTACAGATTATGTTTGACATCTTCTTGTAATGCAGTTTGTATTTACTATGTGTCAAGCCCCAAGCTAAAGGCTGGGATAAGAATATGGCCAAGCCTAATTAAAGAGCAAGTCAGGAAATGAATAGGTTGGCAAATAGCTAAGAACTGGATCACGTGGAAGAAGGGACAGCTGTGTTGAGGTTAGGCCCACAGTTGTCTTTTGAAATTTTAGGAAAGGGTCAAACCAGGACAGCTAATATAATAAAGTCCAAGAGTGAAGACAGAGCCTAAGGATGTGTAAATGTCAAGAAGTCAAGGAATTGAAAATACACTAAGAGCCTCAAGACAAGAATTAATTAGATCATAGTTGTGAGTGTTGGAGAGGGACACAACACTGTGAGTTAGGTCACTCATATATCCTTAACAGGATACTATGACAAGAAGGTTCTTTTGTAGCCATTTTTTTTTTCAGATTTTACTTATTTATTTGACAGAAAGAGAGAGAGATCACAAGTAGGCAGAGAGGCAGGCAGAGGGAGAGGGGGAAGCAGGCCCCCTGTGAGCAGAGAGCCAGATGTGGGACTCGATCCCAGGACCCTGAGATCATGACCTGAGCCGAAGACAGAGGCTTAACCCACTGAGCCACCCAGGTGCCCCTTTTGCAGCCATCTTTATTCCATACTTCATATGTGACAGACTTTTTAATCCTTAAGGGACAATAGTCAATTCTGATCTTATAAGCATGGTCTGAGGAATCTGTTTATTTAAAAAATAATATAACTTTTGTACAGACTAAAATCCTTAAAAAATATCTCTTCCTGGGTGTAACACATAAAACCTCATTATTCTAGGTTGACCAGAATGGTTTTTGGATTTACCTGAATTATAACCTACTTTAATGTCTTATTCAATGTATATTTTAATGGCTTGCTGCTGTAGAGTATAAAATGCAAATGACTCAGCAGATGGATGGATACTGCAGGGGTTTCCAGATCCTAATGTAGTCTAAAATAAAACAAAATTTTCTTTGTATGGGTGGGAGTTGGCAGTTCTTTTAAATTCTTTACTAAAAAGATTTCCAAGAAATGTGTTAGATAATGTCTAATGTTAGAGATGTCTTTACCCTCCACTCTCTCACCCCACAAAAACCATGCTAGCACCATGCTTGTTTTAAGTGGGAAAAATTAAAATGTCCACAAAGGCAGTTTGAGTAAGCTGTCATTTGACTTAAGTATTTTGCACTCTTAAACTGTACTTCCCCACAAGGATCTTCCAGCCTTCTCCAGAGAAGTTTCCATTTTAGTTCTGAGTTTTGATCTTAATTATCTATTCCTTGTTAGCTTCCAGGATGATTCTTAGTGTTCCTATATCAATGCCAAGGCACAAATCTCTTCCCCTGCAGTAAACATTCTGAAAGGAAAAAACTTCCAAAGTTTACTTGAATGGATAAACATTTTTCATATTAGAAAGCTTAAGCCAGTAATCATTAAATCATACTTTAACTTACATTTGAAGTTGGATATCACAATAATATTTCCCATTTATATGCCTCATTATTAACTACAAAGAAACAGTTGGTTATTTGTGTTGTATCAGAATGAAAACTTTTATTCTTTCGACTTTTCAAACATACGCTAGTTCATTATTTTAATAAAATGCAGTAACAGATGTTAGGCAGAATATGGCCACATCTGGGACACATAAAATACCATTCCAAGTCTCCAAAGGAGGGAAGTAGCAATATTGTGTAGTTCTCCCCAAAAGTCTAACTTGCCCATCTCATTTAATCTATTTAACTCTTTCAAGTTGAATAGTTAAGAGTAGCGCCAATTATTTTGGTTGTCTTGGGAATATAAAAAGGAACAAACTAAAACACCAAGGGAAATGTCACAAAAAGAAATGCACTATGCTGAAATACAAATAAAACTTCACTAAAGCCTGTGGCTAGAGCTATATTTTTTCAGTTGAAGAGGATGTAAATCTTGAGTTGTTGGCTTCCTGAAGTCACCTTGAATTATAGGTCTCCTTAGGCCTTTCTACAACGTCCCTACTTAAGTTGACCCGTTCAAAGAAAGCACAACACATTTAAATGATGGAAAATAAAGATTTTTTTAGGAGATATATTTTGACAACAGTATGTATATATATATATATATATATATATATATATAGTAATTAAATCCCAAGCTATTCCTATCTTCTAAAAAAACAAAAAATTTTGTTTTGTTTTCTTAAGGCAAATTTTCTAAGAACATAAAAACAGGACCTGCTGGTTTTCTGTCAATGGATCAGGTTTATACACTCTTACATTTAACATCATCTTTAGCTTCTTAAAAATAGAACGCACTGAGGATTGGAATAATACCAGTGTTGAAAGGAAGCTCTGGAGATGTTTCTCTTTTATCCTGCTTACCCATTAGAAAGAAGGAAAATGCTGAAGTTGTGTATACAGCATTGAGTGGGAAGGCACCTGCAGCATAAAGGGAAACATCCCTGGGCTTGAATTCAGATGACCTAGGTTTGAGCCTCAGCTCTGCCATTTATGAGCTCAATGTTTGCAAAAACTAGTTAACCACAGAAGTCACATTTTCCTTGTCTATAAAGTAGGAATTATACCTTGGAGGGTTGATCTGAAGATTCTATGAAATAATTAATATAAATGTGTTATGGAAAATGTGACACATACATAGCTTATCATTAACAGGCTATTGGTGGCCTGCAATCTTCATTTTAGAAAAGCAGATAACAATTAGACATTTGGAGCCCAACCGAAAAGAAATCTATGTGGTAAATATAGAATAGGCGGGTTTATTTCAAACACACTGCCTAAATAAAGACTCTGCAAGGACTAACGACAATCTTAATAGAAATTTCTGCTCCTAAGTGATAAAACTGAGGCAAACCAAGTTCATATGTACTGCTCTATCTCATATAGACACTGAAATCAAAGATTCTATCTTTCATTCTCTTAACACCTATTTATTGAGCATCTAGTATATGTGCCTATGAAGTATGAGTATATGAACTCATATGAACTCATATACTTCATATGAGTATATGAACATATACTCTAGGTCTATGTTCTCTAGGTATACACTGGTTGACAAGATTTCTGTTCTCAAGGAACTTATGTCCTACTCACATTAGTATTTTTATTCTAAGAACTTGGCAAAATGTTGACACATAGGAGATGCTCAATAAAAGTTGAGTGAGCTGAACTAATCTAATTTTGTAGCATTACCATAGCAGAAAGCCAGTAAAGCTGTGAATTTCGTGATCAGAAATGATTTTTGTACTCAGTTCACCATGTGGTTAATAGGGTACTACTTCTCAAGTTTTGAGGGAAAATAATCCTTTTTTTTTTTTTAGGTAAACTCTACCCCCAACACAGGGCTCAAACTGACAACCCCAAGATCAAGAGTCGTATGATCTTCTGACTGACCCAACCAGCCAGCCCCAAAAGAATCATGGAGTCATCTACCTATAGTATGATACTTGTATTATGTAGTGTTAGCATTTTCCTATTCAACATATGATTATCACTCGCAATTAGCACATGTAACACGGGGGCAGAGTATTAGTAGAAAATGTTTTTAAGGATAAGATCCCTTAGGTCAAGTCAAAAAATTAGCAAAAGGAATGTAGGTTGGATATGTCAATCACTAGACAGAGTGACATTGATTTAATATGCAACTAAAACAAAGGGGAAGAAAATGGAAAGTCCATTCTATTTACACGATAGTCAACTTTTTTTTTTTTTTTAAAGATTTTATTTATTTGACAGAGAGAGAGAGATCACAAGTAGGCAGAGAGGCAGACAGAGAGAGAGGGGGAAGCAGGCTCCTGCTAAGCAGAGAGCCCGATGTGGGGCTCGATCCCAGGACCCTGAGATCATGACCTGAGCCGAAGGCAGAGGCTTTAACCCACTGAGCCACCCAGGCACTGCATGACAGTCAACTCTAAACAAGTGCAGAGAGTTTACTTTTGAAAGCATAACTTCCAGTGTTATGGAATAAAACTTCTCGTGAGTTTTTTCATAATATAAAGGAGCTCACTGGGGGCCAGGATGGGTGATATAATATTGTTCACCAATATCCCTACTTCTCCTGATTTGGTTCAAGAACTTAGTCTTTTTGCAGATGACAGAGGCTATGTAACTAGTTTTGGCCAATGAAATTCGATCAATAATGTGTTGTTTTTTTTCCAATCTAAGGCTACGAAAAGTTCATTGGGGTTCTTTTGTCTCTTCCTTTGCCACAGAGAATCAGCTGCTATGATCTAGGTGAGAGAGTTACAAAATGGTGGACCCTTTGTCAATCTGGTTCCTGGAGTGACCGGAACAGAGGGAGCCTGATCCATATGAAGCATGAACAAGCAATAAACTTCTGTTGCGTTAAGGCATGGAGATTTTGGAAACTTTATTATTATACCATAACAAACTCTTTCGTGATTAATATAGTCAGGGGAGGCCTATAGCACTCTCAATGCCAAGTTTTTGAGTAAGAGATAAAATAGGTAATATGAGTTCCATTAATTTGACAGTAGTTTCTTTCATTTTAAGGATGCTAGCCTGAGGTCTAGCTTTTTAATCACATTTAATCCACATATCCCATAAGTTTTACGTTTCCCACTAATTCTCCTGTGAATCTTTTTTAAGTACTATATTTAACCTTTATCCATAAAGTTCCTATGCTTTCAACAAATGAGCACTTTTTGCAACATCAATTGAATTTCTTAATCTAACCACACATCATTATCTTCACAGGCATAACTGGAGCAAAAGGTTCTGAATTATGAACACCCTTAATTGAACTACACAGGCAGTCATCATGAATAAAGAAGGGATGGTTCTGCAACTGCACTATCTTTAGAAAGTGGACCATTATAGGAAGGGAGAAGAAGAAGCATGCCTTGATTATAGTTCTCCCTTGACTTACAACAAGGCTACGTCCTGATAAACTGGCAGATGCCGAAAATATCGTTAAGTCAAAATCCATTTAATACACCTAAACCTACAGAACATCATAGCCTACCTTAAATGTGCTCAGAACACTTACATTAGCTACAGTTGGGCAAAATCATTTCACACAAAGTTATTTTATCATGCAGTGTTGAACAGTGCATATAAATGAATATTGTACTGAAAGTGAGAAACAGAATGGTTGTATATGGGTACAAAGTGGTTGTATCCGTTTTTACCCTCCTGATCAAATGGCTGACTGGAAGTTGTGGCTCACTGCTGCTGCCCAGCATTACAAGAGTATCCTACCACAGATAGCTAGCCCAGGAAAAGATCAAAATTCAAAATCTGAAGTACGGTTTCTACTGAATAGTATCACTTTCAACCACTGTTAAGTTGAAAAGTCATACATGGAATTGTAAGTTGTGGACCATCTGTATTTTGACTTTTTTTTTCACACTGGAGAAAAGGCTTAACCTTGAAGAGTTTGTAGAGTCTGAGAATTGTCTTTCTTTCCTTTCCCTTTCTTTCTTTCTTTCTCTCTCTCTCTTCTCTTTCTCCCTCTTTTTTTTTTTAAGTAGAGGACTCCAAGCCCAACGTGGGGCTGAACTCACCGCCTGGAGTTCAAAAGTTGCACACTCTACCCACTGAGCCAGCCAGGCTCCCAAGAATTGTCATTTCTATTTAAAGCTATAGATAATAGGTGAAAGTTTTCAAGTCACTGAAAAAGAATAATGCTTTGCTCATTTACTTTAATGCATTGTTAGGTAGAATACATGTGTTGTCTTTAGTATTTCAACACCTGTCCTCTTTCTTTCTACCCATCCAAAAATTATCAGCCGAAGGACTAATCAAATCCTAGCTCCTTAGGAAATCTTCCTTCAACACATCAGCTGGAATTGATCCCTTTCTTTTTCAAAATCCTATGTAAATTCATACCATTTATTTGGAATTGCTTGGAGAGTTTTAGAAGGTTCAAAAGTTGGAAAAGACCTAAGAATTATCCAATACAATATTCTCATTTTGCAAATGAGGAAAATTCAGTCCAGAGAGGTTATGCAATTTACTTAAGTCACATGGTTAGAGACACAGTGGAGGCTATAAACCTAGTTTTATAGGGTGGTCCATTTCTTTATGTCACAAATGCCCTCATATTTACTGTCTGATTTTGTTGATTATCTTTTCAAGAGAACAGGACATCTCACCAATAGTATACCTTGAGGTCAGGGAACTCTTTCGCTTGCTACTTTTTCAGTTTATCGCTTAATTTATAGGCATTTTAGATACTTTTTTGGTAGACTAATTGGTTGTTTCAGGTAATGATTACATCTATTTAATCTATTCTTATATTCTCAAGTTCAGAAGGTAATACTGGAAGGGGCCAAGAATGTAGGAATAAAACAGCAAGGTATAATAGTAAGAGCTGATGAAAACAATCGGAATACTCACACACGTCCAACAATATACTTCTAGAGTAGAAGGTCATTTTCCCTGGAATAATTAGATCTTGTAGGTTCACTCTGCCAGGATCTTAAGTGTGTGCGGTTGAACGAGGAGGCAGGGGGCAGAAGTTCAGGTGAAGTTCTAGAGCTGAATGCCTAATGAGGATGTCTACTGGGTGGGATGGGTGTAAGAACTGGAGGCAGTCACAGAGAGCCGAACTCTGAGCCCAAACCCCAAATACCGGCCAACGAGGTGTAATGCGTGGGCCGAGGCAGGAGCAAAGAGCTCCAGCAGCCAGAGCGACGAGAACGAGGTGGCGCCGTCGACATCCGGGCGTTGCCCGGGGGCTGCGTCGACCCCGCCGAGGGCTCCGGGGGGCGGGGCCGGCCGGCCCGGGGAGGGACTGCCTGCGCCCTCCAAGCCAGCACGCGGCGGCGCCCCCTCCCCTCGCGCCGCGGGCCTCCCCGCGGCGGGCACGTTCGCGTCCCGCGCCTCCGCCCCCTCGCTCGCTCGCTCCTTCCCGCCCTCCCCGCAGCGCCGGCCGAGCCGGCTTCCCCTCTGTCTCTCATGAATATTGAGCGGCCCCTGTTGTATTTCCCGAGCTCCATTGCGGAAGCCGAGGCTCGCCATATTGTGCGGCGGCGCCGGCGGCCGCGGCGGCTTGTACCTGAGTCTCGGTCTGGCGGCGGCCAGCGGAGTCCCGGGTTGGGGCAGGAGCCGGTGAGTGGAGCGGGCGGGGAGGCGAGGGGCGCGGGAACTGCGGGACGGGAAGGCTGCCGGCTCGGCCGGGCTGCGCGCGGCTGACGGCGGCCGGGGGACCGGGGGTGTGTTGCCCGTGGGGGTGTGAGGGGAGATGGCGCCGCCGCCCCCGGCCGCTCTCGGGGCGGGGATGGCGAGGAAGGCAGCTTCTCATTGTTTCCGTTTCTTTAAGGGTCTCGGCAGAGGTGGTGGGTTCGGCTTGCGGAGGACCCACTGGGTTGAATTGGGCTCAGGGATCGAATGCCTTCCTTCGTTGGGAACCCCTCGCTGTCCGCTCCTCGGCCGAGGACGGGGCCGCTGTGCGGCCCCCTCGCCTCCCGGGGCGGGGACTCCAGCCTTTCTGCGGGCCCTTTCGGAGGCCAGCGGCGTGGAATGCGGGGTTTTTCCTCCGGGCTTCCCCTTCGCTGCCCGGGAGTCTGTGTCTACACCGTGGGGGGCGGGTAAGGGCGCTTTGTGCAGAGTGCCCCCTTTTCCCCCCGCGGTGCTGGAGCCTGGGTTCGCGTGTGGAGGCGCTACTCGGCGTCGGGGTTCCTTGTGGGCTGCGGGGAGAGCCTTCCTGGTTAAAACATTCCTGGAGTGCCGCCTGCCTGCCCGCGAGTATCTGTTGCTGCTTTCTAAAACCGCGAGGTTGCCCCAGAGGAGTCGTGGGGGGAGGGGGTGTCTTGGTTTGTTTCTGATGGAAGCTTCGCGTTTTGAACCCTATCGTTGACGCTGACATCTTCGGTACTGGGTGTCGCCAGGGAACCCTGGACGTGGTTGTCAAGATACTTCGGCTCCTATAGAAGTAGCCTCCCAGAGATACTGCTAGTAAAAATTGGTCTTCGAAACTTCCGAGGTTCATTCCGATTATCTGCCCGCTAAGACCATTATGATCTTACCGTCTTCAAGCCTTTTTGGGTATATACTGCATGGGTGTCAGAAAGTTTGAGGGAATGTGTGCCTTTAAGGGGTGAAATGGCTTGCAAATGTTAGGTTTCCTTGAGGTGTGTGAAGAAATTTGTTTGCCACGACAGGATAGGTTTGCATTCAGTGTTTTGGTAATACGCTTTACTTTTAAAAATTAAAAAAAGTCGAGACGTGGCTTTGATGTTTTAGACTGAGAATTGTGTTTAAAACTTATGTCTGAGTGATTTGCATTACATAATCTACTTTTGGTGAGTTCCAAACGTTAAGCTGGAATATTTAGTGTAATTGGTAGATAATCTATTTTCCCCACTTGCATTGGGGTGTAGTTGTTGAATTTTTTAATAACTTAGATTGGTGTCAGATCAGGGTTCTTACAGTGAATGTTTGACGCTTTGATTTACAAAGAATTTAAATGGTAGCAATAAGACTGGTAATTCCTTCTTCCCCCCTGAAATTTCTACTTATCACAATCAACAGGTATCTTTTAAAATCTGGATTGTACATTTAACATGTACAAAGTAAAATAATGGGTTGTTGTATAAGACTCCATTTTCCAGCGATAGCACAGCAAATGTGGCCCCTTATTCTGAGGATTTGAGTTATTTCCTTCAGGTACACTTGTAGAATCCACCTTTGAGGTTAATTATAGTAGGTGTGAGAGTGAAATGGAGAATTTATAAAGGAAAACTGCCTGAATAAGCTAGTCTGAGTATTTTAAAAATATGCTGGTGGTCCTCATAGGTGCTGCACAGAAAAATTTCAAATTACAGCTATTAATATTATGTAGACAAGGAACACATTCAAAATACTGAGACGTGAGAATTTTGAGTTTTTCTCTGCTTGTATTGAGCACTCAGAAAGCTAGTTCCTGGGGCGCCTGGGTGGCTCAGTTGGTTAAGCTCCTGCCTTCGGCTCGGGTCATGGTCTCAGAGTCCTGGGATCGGGCCCCACATCGGACTCTCTGCTCAGCGGGGAGCCTGCTTCCTCCTCTCTCTCCGCCTGCTTCTCTGCCTACTTGTGATCTCTCTCTGTGTATCAAATAAATAAATAAAATCTTTAAAAAAAAAAGAAAAGAAAGCTAGTTCCTAGGTTTGTGTGGATAGAAATACTGTATAGAGCAGGTCAGCAAATATCTTAGGAATTTCATTTTTGTATTATTGACCTTAAGTGTGTAGTGTCAGGTCTTTCTCTGATTTATTCATGATTTGTGTTTTTATTATGTGATCTTTGGAGTAAAGGTAATTTATGTCTAATGAGTAATATATAATATATAACCAGATGTTTCAGTGACAGTTTCATTTCTGTACATTAAGCAAAGAAGCATAATTCCTTCCAGCAAGAGAAGTGAGTTAACATTAAAATGTACTTTATTAAAGTTATGGACACATTTTAGTATGACTTAAAGCACCTCATAATTTTGTAGCAACTCATTTATTAAGTCTGGAGAAACTAAACAATGCATCACAGTTTGCCATTTTTAAAAAAGGAAAAATACTGTGGGATTATGCACATTCTGCCCACATACAGATCTACACTTGATTAATGTTTATTACACATGGTGTGAAGACCTTGTCTTTAGACACCAGTTACTTAATTTCCTCATTTTTTTCCATTTCTCTGAAATCTTAGTTATCATAGTAACTTAATGTTTATTTGCATTTAGTTGAGTAGATCCCCATATCATTTGGGGGTACAGAGGTACAGTAACATTTGCCCTGTCCTTTCCCTCTCCGTAGGTCAAGAGATCCTGTTTATCCCCCTCATCCCTAGGTTTCCGTGTAATGTGTCAGATAGGTCTTTGGGTGTCTCTTGTTGTAAGGAATACAGTTTGGTTGCTTTTACATGGACATACTGACTGTGGTAATAGAACATAAGTAGAAGGTGATGTTAGTATGTTTATATCTATAGCAGGAGGTTGGTAATGAGTCCCTGACTATAGATGTAGGTGGTAAGGGGAGTAGGTGGCCCACTACCCATTTTTTTTGCTGCTTGAAGGAACTTCTGTAGGACTGGCAATGTGGATTTTCAAGTTTAAAATTCTTTTCACTCCTCTTTTGCCTTATAGAAGTTTTGGCAGGTGAAGTAGGAGCTAGTATGTTTGGGTCTAGTGATACTCATGTTGGAAGCTCAGCTGTGTACATTACTAAAAATTACAGGAAAGATTCTTATTGTTTGAGTTTGGTTTCACCCATTTCATTAGAAATGGATTAACAATATGTTTGATGCTGCTCCATATCTTCCATTTTGTCATAATTAAAAAAATATGTTAAGTACAATAATGAAAAATTATTTTTGTAGCTCACCTCAGATTAAATTGTCTAATGAGGCTATTTTATTAAGTAACAGACCATATGAAAACTATCAAAGCATTTTGGTCATTTATTTTCACCAGATGTGTTGATTATAGAATCTCCTGCAAGGGGGATTTCTTTTTGTTTCTATGCCACAGAGTGGAGTTGCATTTTATGAAGAGGTTATCTTAAGTTGATGCATAAAATGAAAGTCACACATGGTACAAAAAAAAAAAGATGCTCCAAAATTCCTTAGAGAACAGTATGGAGAACAGTGTGCCAATAAGTTCAGCTTGCCTTTAGTGTTGGAACAGATTAGTGTTCAGCAAACAGCTTTCTGTTGCATTTAGGGGTCATGTTGAACAACAACAAAAAATGTGTTTTTTTATTTTTAAAAATCTTCATTTACTTTTTTATTTTATTTTTTATTTTAAAGATTTTATTTATTTATTTGAGAGAGAGAGAGAGGATGAGTGAGAGTGAGCATGGGAGGGGGAAGGCCAGAGGGAGAAGCAGACCCTTTGCTGAGTAGGGAGCCTGATGCTGGCTGAAGGCAGTGGCTTGGTCAACTGAGCCACCCAGGTGACCCTTTATTTACTTTTTAAAGTAAACTCTGTGCTCAGTGTGGGGTTCGAACTCATGTCTCCAAGATCCACAGTTGCATGTTCCACCAACTCAGCCAGCCAGATGCCCTGCCAAAAATATATTTAAATATAAGAATCACATTCAGCATGGTCATGCTTACATGAGGAGAGGCTTGTGGGAGCTGAGACCTTTGAAGAGCAGCAGATCGGCTTTTACCGTCTCACATTTTCTCTAAGATATTTGCCCTAGTAAAAGGAGGTGATTGTGTGTGGTTGAAATACTTTATGCTATTTAAATAATTCTCATTTCCTTTCTTTTTTTCTTTCCAAGTTGGAAAGAAAACAACTATCCAGTTTAAAACACAAAAGTTAAATGATTTTTATGGTGCAACTCAACAATTTTTTTAAAGATTTTATTTTTAAGTAATCTCTATACCCAACATGGGGCTTGAACTCAGTCCCGAGATCAGGATTTGCATGCTTTACCAACTGAGCCAGCCAGGCACCCCTCAGCAGACATATCTAAAGGATTTTGAGTTATCCTTTATAAAATAGATTTTATTTATAGGAATAATTCCAAATTTTCTTAACTTGTTCAGTGAAGCACCAAGATCTCTCAAAGGAGAGCTTTTTGACAGTGTACTAGTCCTAGTAGAGAAAACAGTAACTTGAATAAGAATTTCAACAAAGGAGATTTAATATAGGGAGTTGTTTTGATGGTTTTAGGAGCTAAAAGAGAACATTACAGTGTAATCGACCTAAGAGCTCAGAAAAAAGATTCCATTGGCATGGTTCTGAACCTTTGAGGAAGTGACCGTTCAGCTACTGATCACGTTCTGGAGGTACCTAAAAGTACCCAGAGACACTGGAGACTGCTGCCAGGGTGAGGGGCTGCAGTTGCTGCTGCCAGGAACTAGGTGGTTCTTTTCACCCCTCTTTTTGCTTTCCAGTTTTCCTTTTACTACCTCCACTGTTGAAGCCTAACAGGGAGACCTGGCAGAAGAGTCAGTGAAATACAATTGTGCAGTCTCAGCCCCAGCACCAAAAAGCAGTATCTAGAATGGTGGTTTTGGAGTTGAGAGACAGTGAGTAAATGATCTGCCCCAAATAGTGTAGGTTAAAGTACAGTAATTTAAATAGGAAATCTTGTCCTTACCTTGCCTGTTCGAAAAACGTGTGTTGATTATCTTGTGTGCCAGACCCTATTCGAGGGTCTTTCCCTAACCCCTTTCGAGGGGTTAGGGATAGCAAATGAATTGAATAAGGTCTCTGTCCTTGAGGAATTTACAATCTAAGTGGGGATAACAAATAAACCATCTTACAGTGTGTTAAATGCAATAACAGATGAGTGATGTGATTTGAGAACCCGAAGGACATTGCAACCTACTTGCCTCTTCTCTGCCTTGCTAAACTTAATGACTACTATTTTTATTTTGTATCTTGATCAAATCCAACTTCATTCTTTCTGCTGTGTTCAGCTCAACTTCTATGAAACCTCTTTATCTGAGATGCCACAATATTGTTATATAGTCATAATCATTATTAGTTAAGCATTTCTCTGTGCTATATTGATTTAGATTGCAAAGGCCATCACTTTCTCTGCACTTTTAGCCTAGCCTAGTACTGTGAAACATATAAGATGTTCAAGAAATATTTATTTTTGCAGTAGATAATGGGAATTAAAATGTTCATCATTACTTTGCAGACATTGTTGCTTCCTTCCCAGATCATTAGAAAATAATTTTGAGTAGAGTGTTGTTTGATTTTACAGATGTGAGAATTGAAAGATTAAAATAATTGGTTAACTTAACCTGTATAATACCATCAGCTGATCTAGAAGTAGGACTTTTGATTTTTTATTCCAGAGCCAGCGATTTTGGCAGGGATTCATTTAATGACTAAATAAAATCCTCTTCTACACCTCTCATTATTTTATAGGCTGATGTTCTAAAATCTCACGGTTACTTCTGACAGAAAGAAAAGACAAGCTCATTTTATTTCCTAAAAATATTATGCAGTTTCTTCTTATTTTGTTGTTTTTAATTATCCATTGTTTGTCTCCTTTTTTTCCTATTCCATTTGTTACTTACTATTACCTGTATTAGTTATTGTAAAATATGCAAATCTGTAGTATTTCATTTTGACTTCTTTTAGAATAGTGTTGTTTGTTTCCACTACCATGCACATACTATTAACTTAAACCAACTTAAAACCAGCTGATTCTTCACTTTTAAAAAGATGTATGCCTTCATGCCAGTAATTGCATTAAACCTTCACTATTTATACTATTTGCTATATAGAGTCCAATTCAGTCTGGGACTGCTGTCTTGGAATCCAGCCAAATGCTTTATAGGAGGCTTTACTATATTACAGAAAGGGCAGTGTTGTATATAGTGGAAAGAGCTTTAGAATTGAAGGCAGGCATCTTGGTTTCTAGGTCTGGTTTCACTACAAGCAAGATTATTGGCCTTTCTGTTTTCTATTAAAAAAAATAATACCACCTTTGCTGACCTCACAGGTTATTTGTAAAGACATAAGAGGTAGTGTAGGTAAAAGGTTTTGTAAACACAAAGCACATTGCAAATATATGGGATGTAGGTGCAGAGAGACAGGATTAATCTCTGGCATGGATCCTGGTTATAGTTCTGTGCCTACTTTCAAGGGAGTTTTCATATTTCAAAGTTGTGAGGGAATGGAGTGTGGGAGGAGTTGTGTATGTCTTGTAACCCTTTTCCCAAGTCGGGTTTATAGTATAGTATTCTCTCCCCCTTAAATAATTGTATTTTAAGGCTGATATGTCTCATTAATTTCTTTACACCAGGGTCAAATATCTTGCTTATATCATTAGACAGTAATATCCCAAACTTTACTTACATATTAGGAACAAAACTACCACTTTGTAGATTGTTTAAATGACAAGGGCCTGGGGGAGTAGGGAAAACAGATTGTTTTACTGTTTTGACTGGAAACTACTACTGTGGTTTTGTTTTACTTATTTGTAATTTTATGATATCAATTACAGAAAATGTATGCTTTTTACAATACACTTAGCAAAATCAGAGAATATATCTCTTGTTTACTTTTAATGAACTTATCCTCTTATCCTTGATCTTAAAAATTTTAATTGGCCTATTTGTGAAGCAAACATGCCTCGTTGAATTAGTGGAAAGATGCTTTTTTCTAGCTTTTCTATTTTTATGAGGTACTGTCCTCCAGGAATGTTTTCGCATGTGACTATAAAATAATGAAATTTAGGGGCACCTGGGTGGCTCAGTGGGTTAGAGCCTCTGCCTTCGGCTCAGGTCATGATCTCAGGGGCCTGGGATCAAGCCCCGCTTCGGGCTCTCTGCTCAGTGATGAGCCTGCTTCCCCCTCTCTCTCTGCCTGTCTCTCTGCCTATTTGTGATCTCTCTCTCTGTCAAATAAATAAAATCTCTTTAAAGAAATGAAATATGTTGGGTGCCTGGGTGGCTCAGTTGGTTAAGCGACTGCCTTCGGCTCAGGTCATGATCCCGGAGTCCCGGGATCGAGTCCTAGGGATCGAGTCCTATATCGGACTCCCAGCTCTGCGGGAAGTCTGCTTCTCCCTCTGACCTTCTCCCCTCTCATTCTCAGTCTCTTTCTCTCTAATAAATAAATAAGAAATCTTAAAAAAAATGAAATATGTTTTATTTTATTTTTTATTTTTTTAAAGATTTTATTTATTTATATGACAGAGAGAGAGAGAGATCACAAGTAGGCAGAGAGACAGGCAGAGGTGGGGGGGAAGCAGGCTGTCACTGAGCAGAGAGAGTCCCATGCAGGGCTCAATCCCAGGACCCCGAGATCATGACCTGAGCCGAAGGCAGAGGCTCTCTAACCCACTGAGCCACCCAGGAACCCCAGTAATGAAATACGTGTTAAAGACTCTTGAATATTGATAGTTGAGTATTGTCTAAAATATAAATTAAGACTCAATTTCTCTGTCCTCAATGTTATTATAATTGATTATGTTTGTATTTAAATGTAGGTCTCATTTCCAGTTTGGATTAGCCAGTGATAACTTACCAGTGTAGCCTCTTGAAATACTTTTTTTTCTCTGAAGTCTCCATAACTTTTGGAAAGGTAATATTATAAATGTATAGATAACATGACTATCAATGCCAGTTTAATTTATTCTGAAACCTTTTGGATAATCTGTTGCAGTAATTGTTTTAGGAGAATTAGGAAGACAATATTGGTATGCCAGTGAGGAAAAAAGTGTCACACAATAACCTAGTTGTTTTTCATTGCTTTTTCTTTCTTTTTTTTTTTTTAAAGATTTTATTTATTTCCTTATTTGAATGAGAAAAACGCATGCATGCACGTGTGAGCAAGTGGGGACGGGCTGAGGGTGAGAGAATCTCCAGCTGACTCCTGGCTACTGTGCGCTGATAGGCTCCTGAGATTGTGACCTGAGCCCCCCAGGTGGTTCATGTTATCATTTCTTAAATGGATTGTTTGTAGTTTTAATCTGCATGTTCAGTATATTGTTTTGTCCTTTAAAAAATAGTTTAGGAGCTGATGAGAATATTGATAAAGTGTTAAATTGTCTTTTTATTAAATGTAATTTCAGTTGTCACTTTAATTTTTTTAAGTGTATTTTTTTGGGAGATTTTAAGAAGAAAAAAAATCATGTTTTCAGTACTTGGTTTTAATTCCTCTTAAATTTTGATGTATTTCCTTTTGGAAATTTTACCTTTTGGTTTTTGTTTTGTTTAAAACATAGTTTGTTTTTTTTAAGATGTTATTTATTTGACACGGAGAGGGATCACAAGTAGGCAGAGAGGCAGGAAGAGGGAGAGGGGGAAGCAGGCTCCCCGCTGAGCAGAGAGCCCGAGATGGGGGGAGGGGGCTCGATCCTAGGAACCCGAGATCATGACTGAGCCCAAGGCAAAGGCTTTAACCCACTGAGCCACTAGGTGCCCCTTTTTGTGTGTATTTTATTATTTTTTTAAGATTTTATTTATTTATTTGACAGAGAGAGAGGGATCACAAGTAGGCAGAGAGGCAGGAAGAGAGAGAAGGAAGCAGGCTCCCTGCTGAGCAGAGAGCCCAACGTGGGGCTCGATCCCAGGACCCTGAGATCATGACCTGAGCGGAAGGCACAGAGGCTTTAACCCACTGAGCCACCCAGGCGCCCCGTTGTGTGTATTTTAATTCTTTTGATATCACAAACATTTTCTATGCCATAACCAGTCTGGTATCATTTTTGACAATGGTATAATACTTCAAATAGATTTAACAGTAGTTGGATCGTGGGGTTCCTTTTAGCTTTGTATTTATGTTAATGGTAAGGAGGGAGTAGGTAGGTGGTAGGGAGGTCAAACAAGCAATACCTTTGGTATCCACAAATTCCCAAGAATCAATCTGTAATCCTTGGCAGTAGCTTGTTGCAGTATAGCTGATGAAAACTGAGAAGGATTAAGGGCAGATAGTCTCCGGTTTTTCTGTTTATTGGGTTTTGGAATTCATATTTAGAGCAAGTGTTCTTGGCCTTCAGTTCTGGGCTCTCTTAAGGCACCATTATTCTGAGATTTAGGGCATATGTTTTTTTGTATGGTATTCCCCCTGCCCTGGGAGAGTTCCTAACTTTTTTCGGATTCTCAATGGAGGTGTAGATTCAAAAATTAAGAACCGTGGACTGAAAGGATTTCGTTAAAAAGTAGAGGTAGAGGGAAAGCTGTACAAAAAATGCCTGCAAACAGTATCTTGTATTGAATTAATGTCAGTTTTCTTTTTTGTTCATTGTTTAATAATATAGAATCAGTTTTGCTTAGGAGAAGGTGATTTCACTACTTTAGCTAATTAAGTCTTTTTTTCTTAAAGATTTTATTTTTAAGTAATCTTCCCCATGCGGTGTGGGGCTTGAACTTGCAACCCCGAAAAACCAGTAAGTTGCATGCTCCGCTGACTGAACCAGCCAGATACCCCAAGGTTTTATTATGGTATTATATGGTTTTCTCTTTTTAACATTATTTGAACCCACATTAAGATTACCAAAGTCTAATTGCTAGTAAGTAGCTTTTTAAAAATATTTTGATATATACAGAATTAAATATATGTATTTTCATTGCTGATAAGGAACTCTGCCTTAATGGACATAAAATATATACATCTGTACATCACCTGAAACACGTTTATTTTATAAAGAGGTTAATTCTACATATTGACCAACTCAAAACCATGTTGATTTCCAGTATTTATGAGCTGTGCGAAATTTTTGCTGCTTTCATGAACATAAAGATTATGCTAATCTTTAGATTTATCAGAGCTGTAAAACTTCTTTCTGTCCTCAGAGTTCCTGATTTCTTTTTCATGCTTCTAAGGTCCTGGCCTTTGGAACCCCAGGAACTGCTTTTTTCAGTTTAAAACTTTTTTTTTTTTAAGGATTTTATTTATTTATTTGACAGAAAGAGATCACAAGTAGACAGAAAGGCAGGCAGAGGGAGAGGGGGAAGCAGGCTTCCTGCTGAGCAGAGAGCCTGATGCGGGGCTCGATCCCAGGACCCTGAGATCATGACCTGAGCTGAAGGCAGAGGCTTATTCCTCTGAGCCACCCAGGTGCCCTTAAAACTTTTTTTGATGGAAGTTGCAGAAACCAAGAGATAAAGTCCAGAACAGAAGAAAGATTAAATCTGTTTATTTATTTATTAGTTTTTAAAGATTTTATTTCTTTATTTGATAGAGACACAGCGAGAGAAGGAACATAAGCAGGGGGAGTGGGAGAGGAAGAAGCAGGCTTCCCGTCTAAGCAGGGAGCTCAGATCCCAGGACCCTGGGATCATGACCTGAGCCGAACGCAGATGCTTAAGGAGTGAGCCACCCAGACATCCCTAAATCCGTTTATCTTTTGGAATTGTTTCAAGAACCCAAAATGAGAATCAATGTCTTTTGAATCTCAGTCTGGCTGCTACTATTGAATACGCAGAGGGACATAATAATTTTTCTTTTCCTGCAAGAGAAAGTCTACCCTGTGTGACAAAAGGGTACCAGGGGCACATTTCCATTTCTTTACTTCTCTGTTCTTATCTTTCGTTAAAACTGTTAAAAGTCTGTGCTTATTACTATTTTGGGAGTTGAAAAATGGAAACTCCTAACACTGTGTTACCTTCTAGAACGTAACTTTTCCATAGCTGTAATTGTAGCACAGATGCAAATTAGTGGCCTCTCATCATATTACCTTGCAAGTATCATTAATCATTGTATATCATATTCACAGTTGTTACATGTAATGATTGAGGAAATTTCCTGATGTTGATGTTGTAAATGTCTCCTTGCCGATGGTGATATTATTATTGTAGTAGTACCAGTAGTCTTTGATGTGGTGATTAAGGGCATGGCCTCCTTAGTCAAATAGACCTACATTTGAGTCTTGCCTTTGACACTTATTACTGTGAGACCTTTAAGCAAGTTGTGTATTAATTTACACTTTGGCTCAATTTCTTTGTTGCTTAGATGAGGAATATAGTACCTACTTTATAGGGTTGTTATGATTAAACAGAATTTCAGAGAAAGTGGTGAACCCTCTAAATGTCATCTATTATTAATAACATTATTTCCTAGGACTGGGATTACTGGGTAAAAGCATACATAAATTTTTGTATTTCTGGAAATGAATTGTCTCATTGCTCTCTTTCTGAAAGTGTTATTCCATTATTCTAGCTGCTGTTATAAGAGAATGTGGTGGCATCAGCCTTCAGCTTTCTCTCTATTATTTGTGATTACCTTACCACAAATTTAATTTTTCAGCGGATATGCCTTTGTCAGAAGTGTAGACCCTGTTGCTGTATTTTCAGTGACATCAAAGGAGTGTTTCTGTGGTTTCTTATGCTGTTACTTGCTAAAGCTAATGTATGTGTTCATCAGCACTTTTGCTTCTGGCAAGAGTCTGCACTTTATGGACATTTTTCTTCCCAGGAAAAGATAATACCCTTGCTATACCACTTTTCAGAAGTTAGTTTTTATTCTGGTATATGGGGCTTTGGACTAAAATCCAGTAGTTATTAGAATTTTTAGCTTTGTCATTAATGATAAGCTTATGTAAATTTTTTAAGCTTTATGCCTTAGTTGTGTTTGACATCTCCCTCTCAAAAATAGAAGTACTGATCTGTCTGTGCCATTAAATCTGCAGATGTTTTTGGGGGCCCAGTCGTGTGCTGATGACACAGAGTAACCGTCTACAGCCCAGTAGTAAGCTGGTAACTGCTGCCACATTAATATGCTCCCTTGTTTAGTTTCCTCTAATCGGGGGAGAGATGTGAAATGAAGTTGGTAGCATCCCTTGTTCTACTTTAGGAACTGAAGATTTTTTTTTTCTTTTCTCTGCTTAGGAAATATCAGTGTCTTTGTGTCTCTTGGTCTTAGGGTACTGAGAGAATTAAAAGTTCCTTTCTAAGAATGTGGTTAGTTTGTGGTATAGAGTTGGTGTGTGTTCAGGGCTGAGAACCTAGATTATGCCAAAGTCTGAGATCTAAATTACTATAGTGAGTCAGTGGTTTGGCAGTAGGTCACTAGATTCAAGTAATCGGATGAAGCAGTAGACTGGAAACCCCTTAGGCAAGCAGAGATTGAGACATCCTTAGAAGAGTTACAAAATCTAGACTGGCAGATGAGAACCAGGAGATAAAGTACCAGTGTAAGGAATGTCTTGACAGAGAGACAGTTAAGAATTCGGGAGATCAACAAAAATGGAAGGTTCTGACCAAATGAGGCAAAAAATAAAAAATTGCATGAGAAAAAAGCCCCCCACAAAAATCCTTTAGATGTATAGCCTCTACTTCCAAGGACACTAGTTAAAGGGAAAATAAATAGCTAGTTCATTGTTTAAAATATGTGTGCAAACAAACAGGATGAATGTGGAGAAGTATGGTATCAGCTGTCTTCTTTAAGACAAGGGAAAACGCAGATAACCTTGGCTTTAACTTGGAATCCTAGATATATGAACAGTATGTCTCTTTTGACCTGCTTTGAAAAGATTGGAGGAAACTGGTTCTGATTGTTTGAAGTATTCAAGTTGAAAGAAGTTGCTAAAGGTAGAATACCTTTTTAGCTTAAGAGGACAGGACTCAAAGCACTATACTATTTGGGACATTTTTATTTTATTTTATTTTATTTTTAATTTTATTTATTTATTTGACAGAGAGAGAGAGAGAGAGAGAGAGAGAGAGAGGTCACAAGTAGGCAGGGAAGCAGGCAGAGAGAGGAGGAAGCAGGCTCCCCGCTGAGCAGAGAGCCCGATTTGGGGCTCGATCCCAGGACCCTGGAATCACGACCTGAGCTGAAGGCAGAGGCTTTAACCCACTGAGCCACCCAGGCGCCCCCTATTTGGGACATTTTTAAACAAGTTTTTTTGATCTAGTTAAGAGGGCTCTTGATACTACTTTAAATTCTTAAATTTACAAATAAGGAAACTGGATCCTCAGGAAAAGTAACTAGCTCTGGTTTACTGAAGAATTTAGAGGTAGAACTTTTTTACCATTTGATAATATTTGTAGAAAATTTAGGGCTACTCTTATTTCAGTAATTAATATTCCTATTATTAAGTTGTCTCCACCTAGTGGCAACAATACTTTGCAAAGCTGCCTACAAACATGGGGAAAACTGCTAAGGACAATTGTTCTTCACAGCTTTCAAGGAAGAGTCAGCCTGGTTGGTAACAGTTGTATTGCTTTTGCAAAGGAAAAGGAGGAGACAGTGTGCCTGATGCTTACTTTCATATTCCATAACCTTATTAAGGAATTTGTAAATTCTGTATATCTGCGTTTGGCAGCACATTTATTGTTGACAGTGTAAGAAGTTGGTATGTTAAGCTTGTATTTTAAAATTTTCATATACACACATATAAGCATATATAGTCACATGTATAATTTTTTTTTCTCCTTATCTTTGTAATGAGTTAAAATGATAGCATGGTAACTTCCATCAGTGGAGAAGAGATAAACTAAACAATAAATGATGTTGCCAGTAAGTTACATGGTGGCAGGGAAAGGGGCACAAATTCTGAGTTCTTTTTTTTTTTTCCTCTTGAAAGATTTTATTTATTTATTTGACAGAGAGAGAGATCACAAGTAGGCAGAAAGAGAGGGGGAAGCAGACTCCCCGTCGAGCAGAGAGCCTGATGTGGGGCTCGATCCCAGGACCCCGAGACCATGACCTGAGCCCAAGGCAGAGATCTTAACCCACTGAGCCACCCAGGCGCCCCAATTCTGAGTTCTTAAATGTAAAAAATGAAACTCTGAAAATAGTAGGAAAAAACTTTAGGTGGACAGTGGACGTTTTTATAATTTTAGAGTGTAGATTTAGATGGCGGATTAGCTTTCCGAAGAAGCCATATAGGGAAAGATAAATATATTAAAAAACAAACAGAATCTGTGACCTTAAGGATTCAAAGCCAAAGTACGGAAAAACTGGGAAAAATATTAAACACTCATGGACAGACAAAAGGTCAATTTCTTTAACAGAAAACATTTTTTGCAAATCAGCTTATTTATTTGAGAGAGAGCACAAGCAGGGTGGGTGGGGGGTGGTTGCAGACAGAGAGGGAAAAGCGGGCTTCCCACTGTGGGGCTCCATCCCAGGACCCCAGGATCATGCATGATCCTGATCTGAGCCAAAGGCAGACGCTTAACTGATTGAGCTATGCAGGGACCCCACAAATCGTCTTTTTAAAAACGAATAGAAATGGATATGTAGTAATTGACAGGAAAAAAAAATGGCCAGTAAAGCTGTGAAAAGATATTTGATCACTCATGATTGAAGGCTTGCAGATTAAAACAGCAGTGAAATGTTTCCTACCTACTAGATTGGGCAGGTTTAAAAAAAATGTTGCTAATCCTTAATTGATAGAAGGGTAAATTGGCATAGGAATTTAGAAGTATTTGTCAGAATAAAAAAAATTTGCCTGCTTTTGATCCAGTAGTTTTTCCTTTAGGAATTTGTGGCAACTTCTTACTTAGGGTAACTTATTGTCAAAGATAAAGTTAGCAAAACATACATGAAACCAATGGTGAACCATATCTTTATTGGGGACAGTTTCAGGGGCTTCTAATAGTATTTGGAAATGCCGTACGTTTCCTTAGATTGCTAAAAACTAATCTTTCGCTAGAATAGCGAGTTTTCAACCCTGGCTATACATAAAAACCAGCTGACTGATTTTCTAATGATATCAGGAGCCCCAGATATAATGACTCAATTGGTCTTAAATGGGACCTTGTTATCTGAATTGTTTAAAAGCTCTCAATGTGGGACGCCTGGGTGGCTCAGTTGGTTAGGCAGCTGCCTTGGGCTCAGGTCATGATCCCGGAGTCCTGGGATCGAGTCCCGCATCGGGCTCCTTGCTCGGCAGGGAGGCTGCTTCTCTCTCCCCCTCTGCCTGCCTCTCTGCCTACTTGTGTTCTCTCTCTGTTAAATAAATAAATAAAATCTTTAAAAAATAAATAAATAAAATAAAAGCTCTCAAGGTAATACCTATATGCAGCCAAATTTGAGAACTTCTTCCTCTAGAGGAAGACTGTTTTTCCTGTGGATGTGTTGAATTTTCTTTTGGCAAAAACCAGTACTCCATTGGGCATGTAAACCGATGAACATATTTTTTTGTATTTCTCTCTCTGCCGTTGGCTTTCTCATGATAATTTGAGTTCAGCTGGTATATTAGTTTCCTGTTGTTTACAGTTCTAACAATCAGAAGTCCAAAATGGGTCATGAAGAATTAAAATCAAGATGTTGGCAGGTCTCCATTTTTTCTGGATGCTCTAGGGGAGAATTCATATCTTTTCCTTTTCTAGCTTCTAGAGGATGCTGACACTGTCTTGGCTCATAGGTCCTTTCCTCTACATATCAGAAGCATAGCATCTTAGATTTCACTGTTTGACTATTATCCCTGTCCCCTTCATCACATTGCCTTCTCTCTTATAAGGACACTTCTGATTATATTGGCCCAAATTCACATAATCTAGGATATTCTCCCCATCTCAAAATTCTTTTTTTTTTTTTTTAGATTTTGTTTATTTATTTGTCAGAGAGAGAGCACAAGCAGGCAGAGTGGCAGACAGAGGCAGAGGGAGAAGCAGGCTCCCTGCTGAGCAAGGATCCTGATGTGGGACTTGATCCCAGGACCCTGGGATCATGACCTGAGCCAAAGGCAGCAGCTTAACCAACTGAGCCACCCAGGCGTCCTCCCATCTCAAAATTCTTAATTTAATCATACCGGCACAGTCCTTTTTGTCACGTAAGGTGACGTAGTCACAAGTTCCGAGCATTAAGATGTGGACATTTAGGGGAGCCCATTCAGTGTCCTGCAGCTGGAAACTTGAGAAGGCCACTAAAAATTTATAAATGCAATATTTTAGTTTCTCTTAAGTTGATATATTGTATTCCAAAGTGTAAATTAGCTTCTATATAGTAAGTTATGATTAATATTTATTACCCCTCAGGAGCAATATGCGGTTTTTGTCTTTGTTGTTAGAAACGTAGGTTGGATAGGATAGGCTTTGTTGTCCGTCCGATTTTTATTACAACAACAATAATAGCTATCATATATTCTTCACAGGATTCTGTGAAGTAGGTACTTTATTTCGGCCCTGGCAAGATTTCATACTTTGATTTTTGTCTTTCAGGTATATACCTAGAATTGGAATTGCTGGATCATAGAGTAATTCTGTGTTTCATTTTTTGAGGGACGTGCCATACTTTTTTAAAATCGACTGTATCATTTTATATTACCAAAAGCAGTGCACTAGGGCTTGACTTTTGCCACATCTTTTTTTTTTTTTTAAGATTTTATTTATTTATTTGACAGAGAGAGATCACAAGTAGGCAGAGAGGCAGGCAGAGAGAGTGAAAGGGGGAAGCAGGCTTCCTGCTGAGCGGAGAGTCTGATGTGGGGCTTGATCCCAGGACCCTGAGAACACCACCTGAGCCGAAGGCAGAGGCTTTAACCCACTGAGCCACCCAGGTGCCCTGACTTTTGCCACATCTTCACCAACACCTGCAGTTTTCTATTTTTTGGTACTAGTCATGAAGCCATCCTAATGGGTATCTTGTGGTTTTGATTTGCATCTTTCTAATGATTAGTGATATTGAACATTTCTTCATGTACTTCTTGGCCATCTGTTTATCTTCTCTGGGGAAATGTGTCTATTCAAGTCTTTTTCCTATTTTTTTAATTGAGTTTTTGTTGTAGTAATTTTTCATATATTCCAGATATTAATCATTTATCAGATACATGATTTGCAAATATTTTCTCCCATTTTGTATGTTGCTTTTTCACTCTTGATAGTGTCCTTTGATGTACTAAAGGTTTTTTTTTTTTTTTAAGTAAGTGCTACGCCCAGCATGGGGCTTGAACTCACCACCTGAGATCATGAATTGCCTGTTGTACTGACTGAGCCAGCCAGGTATCCCTAAAAAGTTTTAATAAAGTCCAGTTCATCAATTTTTTCCTTTATCGCCTGTGCTTTTGGTGTCCTATCCAAAAAAAAAAAAAAAACCTTTGTTAAATTCAGTGTCCTGAAGAGTTTCCTTTATGTTTTCTTCTAAGAGTTTTATAGTTTTAGTTCTTAACCTTTAGATCTTTGATCTGTTTTAATTTTTGTAAATGGTAGAACGTTATGGTCTAGGCTGTTCTTTTCCATGTGGGGGTATCCAGTTTTCCCAGTACTTTTTGTTGAAAAAACTGACCTTCCCCTGTTGAATCGTCTTGCCATTTGTGTCAAAATAACTTCCCATATGTGTGAGGATTTACTTCTGGGCTTTGTATTCTACTCCTTTGATTGGTCTATATGTCTGTCTCTGTGTCAATACCCAGTTAGTTTGATTATTGTAGCTTTGTAGTATGTTTTGAAATCTGGAAGTACTGAGTTGTTGAACTTGTTTGCTTTCAGGGTTGTTTGGGGTTCCTTGAGATTTTTTTTTAAGGATTTTATTTGTTTATTTGAGAGAGACAGAGAGGGAGAAAGAGGGGAATGCAGACTCCCTGCTGGGCAGGGAGCCTGACTCTGGGGTGAATCCCAGGACCTGATCATGATGTAAGATGAAGGCAGACACGTAACCCATTGAGCCACCCAGGCACCCCTCCTTGATATTCTGTATGTATGCTAGGATAGGTTTTTTGATTTCTGCAAAAACCATCAGGATTTTGATAGGAATTGCGTTGAATATGTAGATTGCTTTGGGTAGTATTGTCATCTTAACAATATTAAGTCTCCCGATCCATGAAAATAGGATGGGATATCTTTATAATTTAATGTCTTTCAGCAGTGTTTTATAATTTTCAGTGTACAAATCCTTGCCTTGGTTAAAATTTATTCCTAGTATTCTTTTTGATGGTTTTGCAAATGGAATTGTTTTCTTGATTTCCTTTTCAGACTGTTTATTGTTAGTATATAGAAATGCAATTGATTTTTGTATGTTGACCCCCCCCCTCTAATTTTGCTGAATTCATTTAATCAGTTTAGTTTTTAACTTTTTTGTGGAGTCCTTAGGATTCACTATGTATAAGATCATATCATATGTAAACAGATGCTTTTTCTTTTCCAACGTGGATGCCTAATTGGTCTGGCTAGACTTCCAGTATAATATGTTGAATAGAAGTGGCAAAAATACCATTTCCTGTTTTGGTTGCTCACTTTTTTTTTTTTTTTTTTAATCAACATCTTAATAGCCACAAGCTTGGGAGCTTATGGCTCTCTTCTCCTTTCTTTCTCATTTCCTACACCCCAAGTATTTTGCCTCCTAAGTATTTTACAGCCCTAATTCATCCTTACTGTTAGCAGACTCATTGTGTTCGTTTCTTACTTGAATTATTGCACAAGCCCTTTAACTATTCTTAAGTATTAAGTATTGCCTCCTGCAAGTCCATCCTCTGCTGTTACCAGAGTTGATCTCAGAAGCAAATCTCACCTTGTAATTGAATTGTAGATTTTTCCTGAGACCTTTGCCTGGCTTTTAGGCCTCCCTGATCTGGTCCACAGTTTAATTTTTCAGCTTCACTCGGTGCTACTCCCTATCTGTCTCTTTTCACTCATTTAATAGTGATCTAGTTAGAGTTCCCCAGCTCACCATACTGAGTTGTGCCTTTACTTATTATGATGATCTTTCTGGACTGCTTCTCTTTCCTCAGTTGGTTAACTTCCATTTGACCTTAAATTCTCTCCTTTCAAGGAGGAATCTCTTTCTTTGGGAAACCTTTTCTGCTTTTCCATGTGACTGTTATTGTTTGTTTTGGTTTGGTTTTTGGTACTCTTGTAGCATTTACCAAATTGTACTGAAAACATGTTCAGTACCCACTTGCCATTGAGCTCTTAGAGGGTCTCTTTTCCTATTACATACATGGTAATTCTCAGTAAATGTTTCCTAAACTGTTGAACTCAGCTGTTTTTCTTTATGGGTTTGTTAGCTAGCTTCTAGTATGGATAGGCAGAGGGACAGAGGAAGACAATGCTGCTGCTGCTGCTGCTGCTGCTGCTGCTACAACAACTGGTGTTGACTGATATTAGATCCTGGTAGGAGAGATTGAATTGGGTCATTAAGAAACTGTTGTGGGCGTGGGGGAGTGGAGGCTCAGGAAAATGAAGGAGTAGTGTTAGAGGAGATGAGAAAGTGATGGGTGATAAATATGGTAGGAGGGCACAGATCACACTGATTATCTAGATCTGCATTTTAATTGGTGCTTAAAAAATTCTTAAAACAATTATTTTCCCTGTAACAATAACTCAGTTATATAAGACTAGAAAACATTGTTACCAGTATGCAAAAATTTAAGACTGGGTAATGAAGATTTGGTAAATCATCTTTTGAAAGGTTCCTTCTCTGTGCTCTACAATATGTGAAAAATATAATCCAATTAGGAATTGATTATATTACCTTTTTAAATAAAGATGCTATTAGGTTACCAAAGCAATTTAGGTGAGTATTCCAGATGTTCAGTACAATGGTATCTTTTTCAATAAAGAATACGTCTTGTATCTTTAGAAGCTTACAAAAATTAATGTCTGTCTTACAGCTGTAGTTTTAGATTAAACTGCTGCAAGTGGTTTTTATGAGGTGATACTGCAGGCAATGTTATGATGGCAATTGGATTGCTTAGTCAGAATTTATTATTGCTCCCTGGTTTGCCTCGTCTTGAATACATTTCTAAAATTGAACACCTGTATCCTGTAAGCAACTAGTGTTTTAATTAAGGAACAAATAATTTGCTCATTAACATACTGTATAAAAGAGGAAAAGAAAAATGCTAAAGATTGAGAGTTAATTTGATGTGACGATGTATTTACTTTATGTTCAGAAAGGACAATAACCATGGAAGAACGAGATACATTTCCTGTTTAAAAATAAAAGCTTCTAGGGCCCCTGGGTGGCGCAGTTGGTTGAGCAACTGCCTTCGGCTCAGGTCATGGTCCCGGAGTCCCGGGATCGAGTCCCACATCGGGCTCCCAGCTCCATGGGGAGTCCGCTTTTCACTCTGACCTGCGCTCTCTCACTCTCTCTCTTTCCTAATAAATAAATAAATAAATCTTTTAAAAATAAAAAAATAAAAGCTTCTAATTTTTGTTTCATAGTGCTTAGGGAAGCAAATCTCAAATGAAGAAAAATTCTTTTTTTTTTTTAAAAGATTTTTTTATTCATTTAACAGAGAGAGAACACAAGCAGGCAAAGAGGCAGGCAGAGGCAGAGAGAGGAGCAGGCTCCCCGCAGAGCAAGGAGCCCGATGCGGGAGTCGATCCCAAGACGCCTGGATCATGACCTGAGCCAAAGGCAGTTGCTCAACCAACTGAGCCACCCAGGCGCCCCAAGAAAAATTCTTCATGGGAAGACGGGATAGTCTAATTTAAAGTTATTGTATTTTCTGAAATACATTTCACAATTCGAAAAACAGATTAAGGAAACAAATCATGTACAGGATAAAGACATAAGTGTTGGTTGCAAGGAATTGTTTATACACTTAAGCTTGCTTTTGGCAAGTTCGGTAGGCTGAAAAATGGGCTCCTCCAAGATGTCCGCATTCTAATCCTTGGAATCTGTAATATTACCCTTCTTTTGGGCCTGGGTTGTGTGTGTGAGGAAGTCTTTGTAAATGTTATTAAATTAAAAGTCTTGTTATGAAGAGATTATCCCAGATTATCTGGGTGGACTCATGTTTCCTCTCGCTGTCTCTCTCTCTTGTCAAATAAATGAATAAAATCTTTAAAAAACAAAAAACTTCTGGAAGAAGCACCTTAATTTTGGCCCAGTGATACTGATTTAGGATTTTTGTCCTCTACAACTAAGAGAGTATGGTAATTTGTTACAGTTGTAGGCAACTGATATAGCAATCATTTTTCAAAGTGTAAATGGACATTCCTAAATAACCCCATTTACCTAAACTTTCTCCTTTGGTGTTGGGGGAGTATAATTTATAGATTACTCATATTAGTCTTTAGTTCTATTTAAAATATTCTGTAGATCAGTCAGTTTTTATGATTAAGCAACTGGTGAACATTCTTTGGTACAGAACATTGAAGTTTTAATTATAAATAATTTATATTTAAATATAATATAAATATATTTATATTTAATTTATATTTATACGAATTTATATTTGTATTTACATTTATATATAATTTATATATAATAGCATGTGATATATAATTATAATTGTATATTATATATAATAATATAATTATAATAATATATAAATATATATTTATATTTAACTTATATTTAATATAATCAAAATAATTTATATTTAAAACCCCCTTTTTTTGTGCGTAAAGTGTTTTATCCAGTCTGGAAGCTCTCTTGTTGCTTTGTTACAGCTATACTTTGGTAAGAGTACAGTTTACACTCCTAAAATCTTACAACATAGGGCCAACCTTTTTGCCTCCACAGCTTCTGTTTAATATGAATTCTTCTTTCAGCTATACTACAAAAAATGTACACATGAGGCTCTTATTGAGAATTATGTTATGAGTTCACTGTGACCCAGCATGTACTAGGGTCTCAATTGAGACTTTGATATATTGGGACTCTGACCAAAGGATAAAGGCCTTGTAAGATTTTTTCTTTTTTAAAGATCTTATTTATTCATTCATTCATTCGTTCGTTTGTTTGTTTATTTATTTATTTATTTATTTGTTTGTTTGTTTATTTATTGAGCGAGCATGAGCGGAGGGAGGGGCAGAGAGAGGGAAACAAGCAGACTTCCCACTGAGCAGGAAGCGCAATGCAAGAATTGATCCCAGGACCCCAAGATGATGATCTGAGCTGAAAGGCAGACACTTAACTGACAGAGCCACCCAGGCGCCCTTTGTCCTATACCCTTAATGATGAGACTCAGGTGTACGTGGCCTGTATTGTTTTAGTCCCTTCAAAGATTGTATTTGAAGAGGGAGGGATAATTCAAGAGACATCCATTTGAATGTCTTTGAATGTTCTGCAAAACTGAGGTTCAGGATGAGCTTCTTTATGTTACTTTGTGTCCCTTTTATAGAGATTCTACAAGTTTCTAATGAAGTCTGGGCCAGCAATGTCTCCATCTAGTATTTCTCTTTCTTTTAAACTTCCAGGAACTACACTTAATATTCAGCCACATACAGTTTACTAGCAGTAGCCAGCCGACAAATCTCTTTCTGGCAATGTTTTGTTACTGAAAAGGCCTTAAAGAGTAGTCTTGGATTAATTGGCCTGCTGTTTGATTTTTTTTTTTTAATCACATGAGGCACATAACCAAACATTTTTATGTTTCTTTCTAAAATAATTTAATCTTTTTAAAAGGTGATTAATGTAAAATTTTTAGTACAATAGGGAGTGGCTAAGTAGTTTTTCTCCCTAATCTTTCACATTTTGGGTCAAAGGGGGCTGAGAAATAAGAATTCTAATTTATTGAAATAAATCAAGGAAATGATGCCCTCTCCATTTTATAGCTATCATTTGTGAAATATGCCAGGCACTTCATATGAACATCTCATTCAACTTTCCCAATGACCCTGAACATTTCTATCACTTTGCAGATTAAAAAAAAAAAAAAGACCTTGATAAATTTGAATATAGGTCCGTAACCAGTAGCAGCCAGTATGAGGATGCATATGCAAGCTGATTCAGTTCCAAAAATCATTTACTCTGCTTTCTGAGTGTTTTGTTTGTTATACCATGAAATAAAGACATACCTAAAATACAAAGTTCTCTGTCCTTGAGGAATTTATGAGTTAGTCTATCTATTTTTCCTTCTAGGGGAGCTAGAGAATGGTCTTGGGAGCAAATGTTTGGCCCATTCAAGGGAGTTGAGGGTCTTGGGGGTCTCAAAGAGTTGAATGGAAGTGTGTATTATTTTCAGTTTTTCAGAAACCTGTTCTTTGTCACATGTAATCTCTAATAGACTTGACCATGATTTTTTAAATTCCCCTTGACCGATTAAAGGATTATAAATTAGGGGTGGGATTAAAAAATGTCACTTTAGGGAGCCTCTATTTGCCAGGCACTATTAAAAGAATACATATGTAGGAACAGTGTGTGATTAGTGTATAGGTCCTTAGACAAGTCTTCAGAAGACTAATCCATAATGTAACTGAACCTAGCATACAAATTTTTTTTTTTTTTTTCAAATTTTTCAGTAGTTCATACACTTGATTAAATTCATTACTTACGTATAGTATGTTTTGGGGGTGCCTGGGTGGTTCAGTCAGTTAGGCGTCTGCCTTTGGCTCAGGTCATGATCTCCAGGTTCCAGCATCGAGTCCCACATAGGGCTCCCAGCTAAGCGGGGAGTCTGCTTCTGCCTACCCCCCTGCTTGTGCTCTATTTCTGTCTCTCTCTGTCAAATGAATAAATTAAAAAATAAAAATCTTTCAAGAGTTAAAAAAAAAAGGCTAGTGTGTGTGTCTTTTTTTTTTTCTTCTTTTTTTAAGATTTGTTTATTAGAGGGAGAGAGTATGAGCTTGGAGCGGGGGGGCAGAGAGGATGGGAAAGAGAGAGAATCCCAAGCAGGCTCCACACCCAGTGACCTGAGCTGAAACCAAGAGTCTGACATTTAACTGACTGTGCCACCCAGATACCCCTAAGTATAGTTTTGGGTTTTTTTAAAAGATTTTATTTATTTATTTTGGAGAGGGAGAGGGAGAGAGAGTGAATGAGCATGCAGGCAGAGAGAGCGGCAGAAGTAGAGGGAGAGAAGCAGACTCCCTGCTGATCTCGGCGGCCAATGATCATGACCTGGGCCAAATTTGAGTGTTGGATGCTTAACTGACTTAATTATCCAGGCACCTCTATAGTATGTTTTTAGTGGAAAAACTTAGAATGGAAATTTTAGTTTCTAAGTTGGAGACTTAACATATTTTTGTCCTAAAAAAGTAATTTTTACATTCATTAAAAAAAATTGTTATTCTTCTTAATGGTTGAATTACATGATAAATTTTAGGAGCCAAATTTATAATAGAATGATAAATTTTTAGTAGCCGTATTCACTTTTTCCTGAAAGTAAACAACATTTCTCAGGCAGGGATGAATTAATTAAAGTAGTAACCCCATTGCCCCAGTTCTTCCCTCTCAGTGATGCAGTGAGACCTGGATTTTCATTTGGTAGTTAAGGAACCTGAAAAACATGAATCTGGGAGCTTGTATAGGTGTTTGTCCACCTCCTGAAAGAGGGAGGGAGACCTTTGCTCCTCAGTATGAAAAAATTCTCCTTGCTTACAGAAGGGGAGGATCCTATTTCTTACTCTTTGGAATGTAAATGAATGTGTGGGGGGGTAGGGAGATCAGACAGGTGTCAGAATTTACAATCCATGAATGTCTCCATAGTCTCATACCCCCTGAAATATAAACACACTTCTAAAGAGGTAACTCTCTTATCTATTTAGTTATCTTTAATTTTTCAAGACTTCTCTTTTGCAGGACAGATTTGTATGCTCAAATAGCTCTAACTTTGCAGATAAAGATATTTTCTCTACACAAGGAAAATAGACCAACTGATAGATTTTCCTTTTGTCTTTTTTCCCCATGTTATTTTGAAGTATGTGTGTTTGGTTATGAAAATATGAAATGTTAAGATTGTCTAATTTGAGCTCCTTTATTGAGTCATCACCATTGCCGAGTTCTTCAAATATTTATTAACTACTCTATGCCAGGCACAGTGCAGGGTTCTGGGGATATTGTGGTGAATAAGGTAAATACTCTACATTCAAGGGGCTTAGAGACTATAAAAGTGCTGTGATGACAAAGGAAAAGTGAGGAGACATGAGAAAATGGCAAAGTTAGAATTTTGTTAGAACACGTGAAGGAGCTAGCAATGGCAAAATCTTAGGGGGCGGGGTGGGACGAAAGCATTCAGTTCCAGATGGAAAGGATGCACTAGTAAAAAGATTCTAAAATGAGAATGAGCTTGGCAAGATAGATAGAAAGATGGCAAATATGGGTGAAACATAGTGAACAGAACTCAAAATCACAAATGTACATTTAGGTGTTTGGATTTTTTTTTTTTGGTATTGCTAAAATAGGGTAATGTTATATGTATTTTGCCCTGCCACTTGCTTTTTAAAAAATTAGTGTATGTTATATATGTATGTTGAATTCCATGTCAGCATGTATAGCTGTATAGCTTTGGCTATATCCTAATTAGCCATATTCCTATTGACAGAACATATGTAGACTTTTGCGGGTTTTTTTGCTATCACAAACAATGCTGTGACCACCATTCTTTTATATATGTTTATTGCATACCTCTATGAGAATTTTTGTTGGATAGATTTCCTGAGAGAACCATTACAAGGTCAGAACTTTTGACAGATTCAGGCTGCTTTGAGAGGTGAAGATTCAGCCAATACAGTATAGTGTTATTTTTGATTTGGCCAAAGAGCAGAGACAATTCTTTTGGTATATTTTCTTTCATTGGCATCTATTTGTCAGATACTGTTTTTTGATTCATAATTGTTACTTTTATTGAAATTTTTAAAAGGATAAATGAAATTATTTCAGGGTTTAAGGTACCTGTGTATATTAAAATATATGTATTGAAGTTCTGGGCTAATATGTCTGGATACTATTACACTTTTTTTTTTTTTGGAGTAAATCATATTTTTTCTCATTTTTTAAAAATTTAAATTCAATTAACATATAATGTATTATTAGTTTCAGAGGTAGAGGTTAGTGATTCATCAGTCTTATGTAACACCCAGTACTCATTACATCATGTGCCTTCCTTAATATCCATCAACCAGTTGCCCCATCCCTCCACCCCCGTCTCTTCCAGCAGCCCTCACATAGTTTGTTTCTTTTTTTTTTTATAATTTTTTTTAAAGATTTTATTTATTTACTTGACAGAGAGAGAAAGATCACAAGTAGGCAGGGAGGCAGGCAGAGAGAGAGAGGGGAAAGCAGGCTCCCTGCTGAGCAGAGAGCCCCATACGGGGCTTGATCCCAGGACCCTGAGATCATGACCTGAGCCAAAGGCAGAGGCTTTAACCCACGCAGGCACCCCACATAGTTTGTTTCTTATGATTAAGAGTCTCTTGGGGCGCCTGGGTGGCTCAGTGGGTTAAAGCCTCTGCTTTTGGCTCAGGTCATGATCTCAAGGTCTGGGGATTAAGCCCCCTATCAGACTCTCTGCTCAGCAGGGAGCCTGCTTTCCCATCTCTCTCTGCCTGTCTCTCTATTTGTGATCTCTCTCCTCTCTGTCAAATAAATAAAATCTTAAAAAAAAAAGTCTCTTATGGGTTGTCTCCCTCTCTGATTTCATCTTGTTTTATTTTTTTCCTCTCTACCCCTGTGATCCTGTGTTTTGTTTCTTAAATTCCACATAAAAGTGAGATCATGAGATAATTGTCTTCCTCTGATTGACTTATTTTGCTTAGCATAATACCCTCTAGTTCCATCCATGTCATTGCAAATGGCAAGATTTCATTTTTTGGTGGCTTAGTATTCCATTGCGCATGCATACACACACAACCACACACACACGCACGCACGCACACACACACATGCCGCATCTTCTTTATCCATTCATATCTAGGCTCTTTCCATAGTTTGGCTCTTGTGGACATCACAGCTCTAAACATTGGGGTGCAGGTGCCCCTTCAGATCACTATATTTGTATCTTTGGGGTAGATACCTAGTAGTGCATTTGGTGGGTCTTAGGGTACTTCTATTTTTAGCTTTTTGAGAAATCTTCATACTGTTTTCCAGAGTGGCTACCAGCTTGAATTCCCACCAACAGTGTAGGAGGGTTCCACTTTCTCTGCATCCTCGCCAACATCTGTCGTTTCCTGACTTGCTAATTTTAGCCATTCTGACTGGTGTGAGGTGGTATCTCACTGTGGTTTTGATTTGTATTTCTCTGATGCCGAGTGATGTTGAGCACTTTTTCATGTGTCTGTTGGTCATTTGAATGTCCTCTTTGCAGAAATGTCTGTTCATATCTTCTGCCCATTTCTTGATCGGATTATTCTTTGGGTGTTGAGTTTGAGAAGTTCTTTATAGATTTTGGATACTAGCCCTTTATCTGATATGTCATTTGCGAATATCTTCTCCCATTCTGTCAGTTGTCTTTTTTTTTTTTTTTTAAAGATTTTATTCATTTACTTGAGAGACAGAGAAAGTGAGAAAGAGCGTGAGGAGAGAAGGTTAGAGGAAGAAGCAGACTCCCTGTAGAGCTGGGAGCCCGATGTGGGACTCAATCCCAGGATCATGACCTGAGCCGAAGGCAGTCGCTCAACCAACTGAGCCACCCAGGCACCCCTGGTTTTTTTGACCGTTTTCTTTGCTGTGCAAAAACTTGATCTTGATGAAGTCCCAATAGTTCATTTTTGCCCTTGCTTCCCTTGCCTTTGGAGATGTTTCCAGGAAGAAGTTGCTGTGGTTAAGATTGAAGAGGTTGCTGCCTGTGTTCTCCTCAAGGATTTTGATGGATTCCTGTCTCACATCGAGGTCTTTCATCCATTTTGAGTCTATTTTTGTGTGTGGTGTAAGGAAATGATCCAGTTTCATTTTTCTGCATGTGGCTGTCCAGTATTCCCAACACCATTTGTTGAAGAGACTGTCTTTTTTCCATTGGATATTCTTTCCTGCCTCGTCGAAGATTAGTTGACCATAGAGTTGGGGGTCCATTTCTAGGCTCTCTATTCTGTTCCTTTGGAAGATCGCGTTTCTTTAATCTCTTGTATATTTTCCTCCTTACCAGCCACATTCACCTTTCTTTTTTTTTCCTCCAACATGTCTATTCTTTTGAAAGTCCGTCCTTGATTCCTCTGTCTTTTTTTATGTTTTAAAATTTACTTGACAGTGTGCTTGCACACAAGCAGGGGGAGCAGCAGACAGAGGGAGAAGCAGGCTCCCCACTGAGCAGGGAGCCCGATGTGGGGGGATTTGGGGCTTGATCCCAGGACTCTGGGATCATGACCTGAGCCAAAAACAAAGGTTTAACCTAAGACTGAGCCACTCAGGCGGCCCTGTCTTAAATAGCTCCTTTTATCCTATTGATTATGTAACCCAGAGCCCCTTTTGGTATCTTTTACATAGCACTTAAGAATTATTAATTTGTTGTATGCATGTTTGTTCTGTTTATTGTTGGTATTTCTAGCACCTTTACAGTGCATGGGGTACAGTAGATAAATCAGTATTTGAGTGAGTGAATGAATGATTCCTAATTTTATGAAAGGATTAGGGAAGGAGAGGGACCCACCCGGATATACATAGGCCTGTTCTTAGGTTGGTGTGGATAGAAAGACTTTAGGAAAATTGATAACCTGTAAATTAAAGTATTGGAAAACTATCCTAGCCCTGGATAGCTCACTGGAAAGCTTTTGTCTAGGTCAGGAGTACACATGCATATCCCCATTTGAAGATGCCTGGTTAAATCATGTTAAGATCAGCTCTAAAGCTGCTTACTAATAAGCAGTAATTCTTTACTGTTATGTATCATGGAAGGTTCATTTTTTCCTTTCTAAATATCTTTCGTCACTCATTTATTTAACTTCTTTAAGTAGGCTCTCTGGGTGTGGGAGAAAATATTAAGATATACTTTAGTCAAATCAAAGGGGTAGGTATGTAAGCAACTGTAATGCGATGTAAGTTAAGTCCAAAGTGTAGGACATCTTTGTACTTTGCTTTTTTTTTTTTGTAAGTGTAACCATTTCCTCTGGCTTCTTTCATGCTTTTTTTTCTTCATCTTTGAATTTCTGTAGTATGAAAATGATGTACCATGGTGTATAGTGTTTTTGGCATTTATTCTGCTTGATGTTCTTTGAGCCTCCTGGATCTGTGGTGTGGTATCTGACATTAATTTTGAAAAATTCTTAGTTATTACTGTTTCGATGATTTCTTCTGTTCCTTTTTCCTTCTGATATTCCCTTTACATGTATGTTAAATCTTTTGAGGTTAACCCACAGTTCTTGAATATTCTGTTCTGTATTTTTTTTCAGTCTTTGTTCTTTTTCTTTTTCAGTTTTTGAGGATTCTATTGCTCTGTCATCCTCTAGCTCAAGAGCTCTGCATGAGTGGTATTCAGGCTACTAATAACCCCATCAAAGGCATTCTTCATGTCTATTACAGTGTTTTTGATCTCTAGCATTTATTGTTTTTTTCTTAGGATTCTATGTCCCTGCTTTACCTCTAAAGGTTCCCATAGGAGATAATAGGAATTACCCATGTGTTCTTATGTCTACTTTACTCATTAGAGCCCTTCGCATATTAATCATAGTTGTCTTAAATTCCTGGTCTGATAATTCCAAGACTATTTTGCCATGTCTACTTCTGATGCTTGCTTTGTCTCTTCAAATTCTGTGTTTTGCCTTGTCATTTTTTTTTCTAGGTATGGCCAGACATGATGTACTAGGTATAAGGAACTGCTGTAAGTAGACCTTTAGTCATGAGGTAGTGAGGTATAAGGGGAAAGGAAGGGCTCTGTAGTCTTATTAGGTCTCAAGTCTTTTAGTGAGACTAATATTATGGACTATGAGCTTCATTAGTGGTTCTCAGTTATTTTCCTCCCCTTTTAGGTGGGACAGGATGGCTAGAATGGGCTGGAGTTGGGTATTGCCCTTCCCTGGGTCAGTTAGGTTCTGATAATATCCCTGCATGTTTGGTGCTGATTAACTAGTTTTTCCTAAGGGTAGACCTTATTAAAAAGAACAGACTTCTCTGGCAAGCATAAAGGAGATTTTTCCCATTATTTCCTGTGGGAATCTGGTCAAGCTTGTGGAGGTAAATTTCATAATATTTTGGGGGTTCTATGACTGAGTCCTCCTGTAGTTTTTAATTATCAGACTTCTCTGCCCTGGGCCTCCAGCAATTTCTTTAAGATCTTATTTATTTAGAGAAAGATAGGAGGGGTAGAGGGAGCGAAAGAAATCCCAAGCAGGCTCCACACCTTGTGCATGGAGCCTAATGTGGAACTTCTCTCAGTATCCTGAGATCATGACCTGAACAAAAATCAAGAGTTGCTTGCTCAACCCACTGAGACACCTAGGCGCCCAGCATTTTTTTTTTTTTTAAGATTTTATTTATTTGTCAGAGAGAGAGTGAGAGCAAGCACAGGCAGGCAGGCTTCCAGCTGAGCAAGGAGCCCAGTGTGAGACTTGATCCCAGGACGCTGGGATAATGACCTGAGCTGAAGGCAGACGCTTAACTGGCTGAGCCACCCAGGCATCCGGCACCCAGCGATTTTTTAAACTGTAGTTCAGATTTCCCTACTTGACACTAATTCCTGTTGGGAGTTTCCACTCCTGGATTGCTCTGGTAAACTGAGATTCCCTGTATTTTGCCTTTCCTGTCTTGGGGGCAGGGGTTTTCTTGTCATCCCCTTGCTTATGAGCCCAAGAAGAGTTGTTGATTTTTTAGCCTCTGCAATTTTTTACTTGTTAGGACAAACTGGTGACATGTGGAGCTGGAAACCAGAAGTCTAACCTTTTTCTTGTTTTTAAAAAGATAAACTTGGGGTACCTAACTCTTGGTTTCAGTTCCGGTCGTGATCTCCAGGTCCTGGGATTGCCCATGGCCAGCTCTGTGTTCAGTATGGGGTCTGCTTGTTCCTCTCCCTCCCTCTCTGCTCCCCGCCCCCAAGACACGTGTGCTCTCTGTCTCTCTCAAATAAATCTTTAAAAGAAGATAAACTTACTAAATCTTTCTATGTAGAATGCATAAGAATTTCTCATCTCTTTTTGCATATTCTCTTTCTGGGTAGTCACTTCTTGGGGGTGCTGTGTTGAAAAGCTTTTGAGATCACCTTGAGCCTCCTGCAAAAGGATTGTGTGATCTGCCATACATGTGAAGACTTAGAAAGTCAGCATGAAAGTGCCAGGTCTTTTCATTCTCTAAAAGAACATTCTGATACCGTATTGATATTTCTTCTCCTTTGTTTATTGAAGCTGCGAGCTTTCAAAATCTGCCTGTGACTAAGTTGTTTACCAAATTTATTTTCTGTTTCTGCCAAGTTATCTTGTCCAGATTAATACTCACTTTTCATTTGTAAATTCTCTCCATGAAAGTGAGAGCCTACTTTGTGCAGGAAACATTTCTGTTTTGTTGGATATCTCTTATTCAGAGGTATAATTGAGGTGTTATAGTTGGGGATTGGGCCAGGTAGACCTAGATCTTTTTCTGTTGTGCTGCAGATAGCATCAGGCAATAGTCATCCAGGAAGCACATTCCTGTTGCTGGAAAGAATTTCTAAGATTGCTTTTTCTGACCTCATTTCTCATCTTCATTGGCTTCATGTCTTCTCTCCGTCTTTTCAATTTATAATTATTCCTAGGTAACCCATTCTTGTTTTCTCTGTCTATATATTAGTATATTCTGTACATAGATAACTCCCAAATACTATTCCTTAAGATGACAATTCATTCTCATATGAAAAACAGAAAGCTATATGTGTTTCATTGTTGGCTTGGACAAGCAGAAATGCTGCTTCTAACCAAATGAAAGTAGAAGAAAGGTTATATGTGATTTTGGGGAAGGGTAGAGTTTAGATTAAATTTAAATGACACAGTATATTGACATAAAGAGGAACTAATTCTTGAAGGCTTATCTGTTTAGTGACTGCCAAAAGTAGAAATTTGAGCTTCCTTGGCTTTTATTATTATTGTTATAATGTATTATTATTATTATTATTATTTTTAAAGATTTTGTTTATTTATTTGAGAGAGCGAGAGAGTGAGAGAGAGCATGAGAGGGGAGAAGGTCAGAGGTAGAAGCAGACTCCCTGTGGAGCTGGGAGCCCAGTTCGGGACTCCATCCTGGGACTCCAGGATCATGACTTGAGCCGAAGGCAGTTGTCCAACCAACTGAGCCACCCAGACGCCCCTAGGCCGTGTATTATGTATATGCTTCCTCTGTGTGTGTGAATTATGTCTTGAGGCAAAAAAATTGAATTTTTAAATCGTAGATTTCCATTGACCCTCTTTGGCCAGGTCACAGGAGAGACCACTAAATATTATTCTGATCTACACTGCTAATATGTTCTCAAAAATAGAGATTGTGGTTTGGATGATCAGCAAGATTGTATCTTCTTTTTTTTGGTCTCAGGATTACCTGCTGCATTGTTTGGTAAGATAGCATCCATGCAGTAGCAGTTAAGACTCTCCAGATACCAGGAAACAAATTTATGATTATAATATAGATACAAACAGAAAGACTGGAAAACTTTTCGAAGCCACAGAAATCCTAGTTTTTCCAAATACTAGGAAAATCTGCAGCTATAACTAACTTGTGAATTACTTCTTGAATCTTGTTGCCACAGGACTACAGATATCTAAATCAGATATAATTTGTTTATGTGCAGGAGAACTGATATCTCTAGAAACGAGCCTTCAGCAGAAGGCTTTTTTTAATTTGATGGTTCCCATTAATTTGCTGGGGAGCTTTCTAGAGACAGAAGAAAGGACTATTCTGTTTATAGTGGGCCTTAGGTTAACAATTAAATGTTGGCACATGGGATTAGGATTTGGAATTATTAGAAGTTCCCCCTGAGTAATTTTAGTTCTCTGAGAGATTCATTATGTTGTCGACTTTATGGTAGAGATAATGGCACATGTATCTACCAGGAAGCACAAAAGGCTCAAGGAATTTTTGCTTGTTTGGGAGGCCACTAGTTCTGATAAGCTAAACAACTGAGAATACTCAAGGTACACTCAGTGGATGGCCTTGAAACTGTAAAAATTCTTTTTTTTTAAAGATTTTTAAAATTTATTTATTTAAGAGAGCATGAGCAGGAGGAGGGGCATAGGGACAAGCAGGCTCTCCACTGAGCAGGGAACCTGATGCAGGCCTCAATCCCAGGACCTCTGATCATGACCTGAGCTGAAGGCAGAGACTTAGCTGACTAAACCACCCAGGCAACCCAGTCTTGAAATTGTGGGGAAAAAAACCCCCAAAAACACAACTCGCTCGTCTGAAACGTTTGATCATATTTATTTCATATTTTGTGCTTGGGCGAGGGAGAAACTTCATGTGGATTGTGGCTTTTGTTAAAAGGAGAGGCTAGGTATGTAGAATTTTAGAGGAGGGTAGAATAGAGGTTAAGTTTCAGGGAAGTGCTTTTAGTTCTCAAAGCAAAATTGAGCTGATTGCTGATGGGTGAGTTTTTTTTTTTAAATAAAGAATTTATTTATTTATTTGACAGAGAGAGTCACAGCAAGAGAGGGAACACAAGCAGGGGGAGTGGGAGAGGGAGAAGGAGGCTTCCTGTTGAGCAGCGAGCCTAATGTGGGGCTGGATCCCAGGACCCTGGGATCTTGAGCTGATGGCAGACGATTAATGACTGAGCCACCCAGGCGCCCCTGAAACTTAATATTTATAGCAACTGCAACCCATACCTTCCTTCTATGTTCTCCATCTCAGTAAAGGGATGGTTACTTTCCTGAAGTCATAGTGGACCTTCCTCTCTTATATCAATGTTGAATGTATCATTAGGTCGTCTATCTCATTCTCTCTGCCCATGCTTAACTCCTTTGGTTCAGATAGTTAACATCACTCAGGTTTTTGTTAACAGCCTTCTCACTGGTCTTCTTACTGCTATTTACTTTTTGTTCTGCTACCTTTACACTATTGCTTGAGCTTCTGTGAAGCTGTTTGATCACATCACTTTCTTGTTTAAAATTTCCAGTAGCTTCTGAATACAGGCATACCTGGTTTTCATGCCTGTGTTCATACATGCTGTTCTACTCTGTCTGGAACCCTGTTTTCTACTCCCATCCCATTGTAGTAGTCTTTTATTTTTTAAAGCTTATTCCATCCGTGCTGAAGCTTTCCTTGACTCCTCACATTCCCTGATCCTCTTCTGTAATTCCATATTGTTTATTCCATACTGCTGCTTAGAATTCATCTTGTCAGATTGTAGTTTACTTACTTAACATACAGATCCTTTTTTTTTTTTTTTAAGATTTTATTTGTTAATTTGAGAGAGAGAATGAGAGAGAGGAAGTAGAGTTCAGAGGGAGAAGCAGACCCCCGCCGAGCAGGGAGCCCGATGTGGGACTCGATCCCGGAACTCTGGGATCATGACCTGAGCCGAAGGCAGTTGCCCAACCAACTGCGCCACCCAGGCGCCCCCCCTTTTTTTTTTTTTAAGACTTTATTTATTTACTTGACAGAGAGAGATCACAAGTAGGCAGAGAGGCGGGTGGGGGGTGGGGGGAAGCAGGCTCCCTGCCGAGCAGAGATCCCAATGTGGGGCTCGATCCCAGGACCCTGAGATCATGACCTGAGCTGAAGGCAGAGGCTTTAATCCACTGAGCCACCCAGGCGCCCCCAGATCCTTCTTTTAGATTATGAATTCTGAAGCAAGGACCTAGAGCAGCTCTGCTTTGCTAATAAATAGATACCTACTAAATATTTTAATGCCTGGAGCCCCTTCTTTTTCCTATGCCAGATAAGAGTTTTTTTTTTTTTTTTTTTAAGATTTTTTTTTATTTATTTGACAGAGAGATAGCACAAGTAGGCAGAGCAACAGGGAGAGGGAGAAGCAGGCTCTGCTGAGCAGGGAGCCCGAGGCGGGGCTTGATCCCAGGACCCTAGGATCATGACCTGAGTTGAAGGCAGCCGGTTAACCAGCTGAGCCACCCAGGTGCTCCAAGAGTTAGTTTTTCTAAGACCTTCTTCTCACATATATCCTAGATCCCATTCCCCTGTTCAAAGACAAGCTCAGAAGTTGGCCTTAACGTTGTTCAGTTTATTATTAACTAGAGGGGAGAGGCAGAATTAATATCAGGGTGATGACTCTTTGAAATCACATTAGATGGTGGGCAATAGGAGGAACTAGAATAGTTGGCCAAAAGGAAAGAAAAATCAGATGGGATATGATAATAGTACCCAAATATTTGAAAGGCTGTCGTAAAGAAAAATTAATAGTCTTAATCAGTTTGCCTCTAGAGGGCAGCTGTTTTGGTAGCAGTTTTGGGTTCAGCATTAGGAAGAGCTTTCTGAACGTTATAAGCTGACTTACTGTATCAAGTAGGGGATTTTTCATGAGTGGAGTTTAAAGTACTATAAAGTAGATTTTGTTATCTCTGGCAAGAATTGACCATACTGGAGAATCTTAAATTTTTCTGGTGTAGTTCTAAGTTCCAGGATTGTGAATTTTAGAAGTGTATTTATTGTTTAGGATTAAGACTGATTTCTGTACATTCAGTAATTTAGGTCTTTTTTGTGCTACCTGTTGGGCATTCAGAGATCAGTGATGGTCTTGCATTCAGATAGCTTGTACTTATTAATGAAAAGATTCTTGCGCTTTCAGTGTTTGAGGAGCCAGTGTGTCCTTTTTATTTCGATTGTTTTCAGGATTCACAATTCCAAAAAATCAGTTTTGAGATTTGCTTTCCTTCTGGGTACTAAAATTGTTTTTTTTTTTTTTCTTTTTATTCTTAGCAATGTCTCAGGCTGTGCAGACGAATGGAACTCAACCATTAAGCAAAACATGGGAACTCAGTTTATATGAATTACAACGAACACCTCAGGTAATGTAGACTAAGAGAAACTTGAGGGATACTGGGAATTGGGATACATACAGAAACTGGGTTGCGTTTTTACAAAATGAAAACTTGAAAGAACAAAATGGCAATAATGAATTTATATATAGGTAGTCTTGTGTATGTTTGGTTTATATGTCATTCATGATTCAACAAATAATGTCAGTGTATACTCTATACCAGGTCCCTATGCTAGGCACTGGGTGAAGTGAAGAAAATAGATGTGGCACCAGCTTATGGAGTTTAGAGGCATTAAATGAATAAATCCACAGAAGTACACATTTGAGAAGTTGTGTAAAGGGGGAAAGTCCTCAGTGTTATAATAAATCATAACGGGAGGGGGCACTGGAAAGATTAAGAAGGTAAAGATGGGAAAGACTGGGGGAGGAGTAAGTTTGAAGGAGATAAACATACTTAAACTGAACTCATTTTGAGATGCCTGTAAGTCAGGCAGGCAGAAATGTTAACCGAGGGGTCTGGACTAAATATAAAATTTTTTGGGGGGTGTCAGCACATTTTAAGTAATGAGAATAGGATAAGATCACCTGGAGAGAAATAAGCAGAGGGACCCAGAATTTCATCTAGAGGAGCTTCAACATTTAGAAATAAAGGAAAAAATAGAAAAGAAGCTGGCAGAGGAGACTGAGAAGGAACAGGCAAAGTAAAGAAAAATAGGAGATGGAAAGAGAGGATCAAAATCTAAGAGGAGGCGTCTTAAAGAGGGAGGATGTAGTTACTGTGTTCGACACTACTGAGAGGCTAAGTAAGATGAAGATTACAAAAGTGTACGTTGTATGTGGCAGTGTGTATGTATACTTCATGACCTTGGCGGGAGTAAATTCACTTGAATAGATTGTGGGTGTGTTGAAGGGGAGAAAAAGTGAAAATGTGCAGGCAATTTTTCAGAGAAGTTTCGTTCTGCAGAGAAATGGAGTAGAAACTGGATGGGAACATGTAATTGGGAAATTTTAAATTTTGTTTATAAGAAGGGAAATAGGTGCACTGAGGACATCCCCGTGACCTGCATGGCTCTAAGGTGTATCATTCACATTTCACTATACAGCAGCAGCCCCATGCAGATACTACTCTAGGCTGATTAGTGGAGAGTCAGAAATTGCCGAAGCCTGAGAGTGAATAAAATAATCAAAAGGATATACTTGAAAAGGCAGGCCGGAAGGTAGTTTTGATAGGAAGAGGCATATTTTCTCTTTGTAGCAAGAAAGAAGATGATTTATAAAGATGTCATAGAAAACGAGAGGGCCCACAATGAAAATTGAGGTAAGGTAATCTTTTGAATGTTCAGATGTAGGAAGTTCTGCAGATAGAGGAGAAGGTGTGAAATAGCGTAGAAAAAAAACCAAGTTTGTTGCAAGAGAAACTAATTGCTGAGCAGTGTTGAAAGCCCATTTGAAACTGGTGAAATTTTTAGTGATACCAGTCTGGTTGTTTGATTACCCCCCCTTTTTCTCTGCCAGATACATAGATTGAGAACATGGATGGTCTAGTTTATCCTGGGCTGAGATTTTGCTAGGCAAGTTTTAAAGAGGAAGAGGACAGACTTGGTTACTGAGTCGTCATCATACTCTTGATACTTTCCTCATGTGTAAAATGGAGGTTGTAATTCCTAAATCAAAAGTTTGTGTGTCTATTAAGTAAAAATACTGAAAGTGCTTTCAATAGAGAGGTTGAAACATAATAAGATACTCAAAAATAGTGGTAGTTATTGTAAATATAAAGATATTTTACTTGAGTCCTTCATGGACATTATCTTTAGTTTCTGTGTTTTTCCTTGTAAGGTCTCATTCTTTAACCCTGTAGAGGAAACACGAGTGTGGAGAGCCAGTGGAAATAGGAAATGTCAGTAACATATGGGAAGCCTTTTATTTCTACCTGCATCTTCCTCTTCAGTAGCCACCTATTAGACAGCTTGCCTCAGTCCATAGGAACCAGTTTTGGTGACTTTAGAGCTACATAATTTGTACTCATTGCCACCTTGTGGGAAAGGTGGGTAATGGTGAAGAAAGTAGGAGTCCTCTCTCAGCCACTGGGAGATGTGCTGGAATTCTACACTGGAACTCCAAATGAATTTATGCACTGAAACATTTTTACACATAACAACTAGAAATACTAATACTGGTACCGTGGATTAAATTCGTTTGTAGGTTAGCCTGAGAACATGACCCCTTTGTATAAAACTGCCTCTATGGATCAAGACTTAAGGTTCAAGAAGTGATTTTAAAATGAAATTCTGTTAAACTATGTGTAAATTAGAAATACTTGTATTGGAATCTTAAAATCTTTAAATGGATGGCATGAATATATAGTTTCTTATCAAAATGGTAGAATTTGTGAAGATAGAAGAATTAAAGTTTAGCCTTAACTTCCTCATTTTGAGGGTAAGAAGACAATGTTAAATTATTATTTAGAGTCATCTTAATATGGCTAGAACTAGAACCTAAGGCATTTGACTCTAAATTCAGTTTTTTAAATTATGTTACTTGGCTTTTAAACACATTAATATGTTTTTTTTTTAGCATTGTAATAAGAGCATTGATATAATACAGTGGTGGGGCTGAGGGGGGTTGGGGAAGATTATGATAAAACACCAAGTTGACAGTGGTGGTGGCTGGGTGATGGGTACATAGATGTTCATTTTTGTCATTTTCAGTACTTTTGTATGTTTGAACTTGTCCATAATTTAAAAAATGTAGGTAGCATTTAATTTTAAAGTGACTCTTCTATAGGAGGCAATAACGGATGGCTTGGAAATTGTGGTTTCACCTCGAAGTCTACACAGTGAATTAATGTGTCCAATTTGTTTGGATATGTTGAAGAACACCATGACTACAAAGGAGTGTTTACATCGTTTTTGTGCAGACTGCATTATCACAGCCCTCAGAAGTGGGTATGTTGAAATGAGTTATACTAGATATTTAGTTATACCAAGATGGTGCTGTATGGGTTTTGAGAAATATAGTCTTTGTAAGTATTCATTTGAGAACTGGAAATTTTTCTAAATCTAAGATTTAATTATTGGAGAATCTTTGTTTTGAAACAGTTGATTTTATACAATTTAAAAAGCTTTATAGCATGAGTATTTGTTTTGAGGAAATTACAAAGCATGAAACAATGGTTCTTCCATTTCTAAATTATATAAAAATATCTTTATGAATGCTATTTTAATAAAAATTGATATTAAAAAATTAATATGTATTAGTGGGTAAATTTTCCTTGTAGGGCATGGATATTGGAAAATTTATATCAGCAAGGAATAGATTTTTATTTCTAAAATGACTATATATAAATTATCATTGGGAAGTATTTGAATTTTTGCCTGTTGGCAAACCCTGCCTAACGTTCCCAAAATATTGCTTACTCTCAAATCAGATTTTCAAAGAAACTCAGATTAATCAGTTTAAATTTCTGTGACTGAGAAAGGTATTAGAATAGAGATAACTATCCAGAAGTTGGATGTTTTTGTCCTTAGCTCAAAGATACTGACATGGTTTACATTTTCTTTCCCCTTTTTATTTAGCAATAAAGAATGTCCTACCTGTCGGAAAAAGCTAGTTTCTAAAAGATCACTAAGGCCAGACCCTAATTTTGATGCGCTCATCAGCAAAATTTATCCAAGTCGTGATGAGTATGAAGCTCATCAAGAGAGAGTATTAGCCAGGATCAACAAGCACAATAATCAGCAAGCCCTCAGTCACAGCATTGAGGAAGGACTGAAGATACAGGCCATGAACAGGTATATGGGAAAAAAGGCCAGCGATGGTGGCCATTTTTCTGAATAATTTTTTTAAAGTATTGAATTTACTTAACAGCCTCTACTTTAAAAAAGATACAATGTAGTAACAAATAGAAGTTCTACATGATTACCTTTCTATGCAGGCATAATATATACCTCCAGGTTGTAATAGGGTTTTCTGTTTACAATATTGTTCTTTGTTGTACTCACTTCTCCCTCCTCTTACCATTTCTTTTCTTCTCTTATTTCTATAGCAGAACTACTTGAAAAAGTTGTCTTTGTTCACTATCTCCAATTCTTCTCCCATTCTATTTTGAACCCCCTGTAGTCAGGCTTTTTTCCCCTCCCCCACCTCCATATCACTTTGTCAAATTTTCCAGCACAGCAGCCAGAGTGATTCAGTTAAATTGAAAGTCAGATTATGGTTCCCCTTTGCTTGAAGCCTCTTATATCTATCTTCTCTTCACTTTCAGGTTAAATCACCTTGATGATGGCTTTCAACACCCTGCATAATCTGGGCACTTTCTTACCTTCATTGTTGTTTCCTTTCTGATACTTCCTAATATATTCAGGCCTCAGTGAGAGTCATCATTTTCCAAAGTAAAGCCCCATCTCAGTTTATGTTTCTCATCTTGGCTGAACATCAGAACTTTAAAACGGAAAGTTTAAAATTTTAGGACCTGCAGTATCATCCCAAACCGAGCAAATCGGAATCTTTGATTGAGTTCCAAACATTGCTATATTTAAGGTTCCAGAAGTGGTTTTGAAGATGTGTGCTACATTGTAACTATATTAAACTGACCTACAACTCTGTTGGGCAAAGTAAAATAAAGTATTAAGTGTTGAATGTATTTATTTTGAAAGAGTTAAGCATTTCTGAGAGTTTGAGGAACTTTAATGGTGCTCATTTTAGACTATAAGCAGGACAAAGAGTCCCCTTTGCAAAATCTTTTATAGATAGGACTTTGATTTTGCTTGAACTTTTCTAGTGGTGGGGGTATGTGATAGAAGCTCCTTTCATTTGTTCACAACTTTATTACAGCTTCCTTGCTGTTCTTCAGACTTCTGAAGGATGGTTTTGTCTCAAGGCCTTTTGTACTTACTATTGTCTTTAAGGAACCCTCTTCCAGATAATCCACATGGCACACTCTCACTTTCTTCAGATGTCTGCTGAGTTCCCATTTTCTATGTCAGGACTCCAACCATCCTACTCTCCCTTCCTCATTTTTCTTCACAGCACTTATTCTCTGACATGTATGTGTTACCTGCTACACTGGCACAATATAAGCCCTTAGTGGGTAGAGAGACTGTCAGTATTACTGATTCTTCTAATTCCAGTGCATAGAACCATGCTTGGCTTCAAATAGCTGCTCAGTAAATATTTTTGAATGTATGAATTTTTTAAAGTTCTTTTATATTGAGTTAAATTAGTTTCTTATGTGTAGCTATCTTGATCTTCGTTAAAATACTAATATTGGATTCTATACTTATTTCAGATTCTACTTCTACTAGTTCTTTAAACAGTAGAAGTTAAATATATATATATTTTTAAGATTTTATGTATTTGTCAGAGAGAGAGCGTGTACAAGCAGGAGAAGCAACAGGCAGAGGGAGAAGCAGGGTCCCTGCTGAGCAAGGATAGAGGCTAAATATTGACATTCCTAATTACTGTTACTGTTCCTCATGTGACATTCAAGTTTGATGGTGTAGGTCTTAATGCTACCTCTAGAATAGTATGTAGTATTATAGGATTTGATAAATGCAAGATATAATAAGCTATTAGTCTCTTATGAACATTATTTTAAGAATGATGCCTGAAATAAATTAACCTAGGTCTGTCAACCTCACACGTTTTTGGAAAGAAGTTTGGGATAAAAATAAATACTTTAAGACAAGTAACCCTGTTAGATTAGTTTATAATCAACTGAAACAACTTTGCTTTTGGTTTAGTTGTAGATTTTACGAAATATTTAAATGTGGTCTTTATATTTTCACTGTTGAATTTTTCTGTTTCATTATTTTGGCCTGTTTATATCATATATATGTATTTTAAATTGTGATAAAAAAGATACAATGTAAAATTTATCTCAGCCATTTTTAAGCGTACAGTTCAGTATTGTAAATACATTCACATTAATGTACAACCGATTTCCAGAACTTTTTTCCATCTCATAAAACCGAAACTCTGTACCCACTAAACAGCTCATTTCCTCCTCCTCCCTTCATCTCGGTAACTGCCATTCTACTTTGTTTTTATGAATTTGACTACTTTAAATATCTCAGATACCTGGAATAGTGACTGACTTATTTCACTTTTTAAGACTAAATAATGTTTCACTGTATGTGTTTACATCTTTTTGACTCGTAGTTTTGTCATTTGATATATTAATGATCCCCTCTTAATTTTGAAATGATATATAGATTTTCATAAACAGTATTTTGTGTTTTTGTTGTTGTTTTTTAAAAAGTAAAGGTTCTTGGGCATGTTTCCTAAGCAGTGGGCTTAGGAAACTTCCTTGTACTGGCAGTAAACATGTAATAATGATACTGTCATAGAAGTGCAGGTTATTTCTCATATTTCTTTCATAAACTGGTAGAGAGGGGGGCAGTGTGGTAGACTGTGCATCACATCCTAGCTCTAGTTCTGGTACTTACTAGCTTATAACCATGGAGCTTTGAACTTCGGTTTCTTTGGTTTTCTCAACTATGAAACGACAATAATGTTAACTACTTTGATGATTGTTTTGATGAGTAAGTCAGATCTGTACACAAAGCACCTTGCCCAGTTATTGAACAATTTTTTTTAATTCAGGCTTGTCAGACTGCTTCTGTATCCATGCTTGTGATTTAGCTATCCATCTCATTTTTCTCACCAGCATAACTTTATATTGCATTAGCAGACTTTGAGTGAGGTTGGCAGGGAGGGACTGCTTACTGTTCTCTTAAATCTTGTTTCCCTAAGAACCTTTAATTAAAGAGGCATGAATATCTTCCTTTAGAACTTTTACATTTTCATTTCTGAATCATGTCTTTCTTTAGATTTAAAATCTCATAAAAAATTTATCAACATATAAATAATATAATTCCTGTAGTCAACAAGGAAAGTTATTAAGTGACTATAAACATTTGTTTAAGTCATTCAAATATATGTGTGTGAGTGAGGTTCTTTAGAACTTTCTGGGACATGAAGTTTAAAAATAGATGCCATTATCCAGCTTGGAGCAAATTCATTTAAGACTTTTTTAGAATTCTAAAGTTCAGTAAACATGTTTCAAAATCAATGCATTGAAAAGGTCCAAATGTAAATTTTATGCAACCCCTTATTTTTCCTTCACTAGATTACAGCGAGGCAAGAAACAACAAATTGAAAATGGCAGTGGAGCAGAAGACAATGGTGACAGTTCTCACTGTAGTAATGCTTCCACACACAGTAATCAGGAAGCAGGACCTAGTAACAAACGGACCAAAACATCTGATGATTCTGGGCTTGAGCTTGATAATAACAATGCAACAGTGGCAATTGATCCAGTAATGGATGGTGCTAGTGAAATTGAATTAGTATTCAGGCCTCATCCCACACTAATGGAAAAAGATGATAGTGCACAGACAAGGTAAGTGTGTAGGTTAGCTTCAGATTATCTGAATTCATAATACTTAATTTGGAGTTAAAAAGCAATTTTGTGTAAGAAATAAGGGCAGTATTTGTCATGCCATTGATTGCCAGAGTTCTTTTGGATGTTCCGCCTGCCTAGATTATAGTTTTCCTTCTTCGTGTGCTTCCTACCCAGATTTGTTATCTAAAAGGAGTGACCCTGCGGCACCTGGGTGGCTTAGTCTGTTAAGCAGTCTGCCTTCAGCTCAGGTCATGATCCCAGAGTCCTGGGATTGTTGAGCTCTGTGTCGGGCTCCCTGCTTAGTGAGGAGCCTGCTTCTCCCACTTCCGCTGCCCCTCCCCCCACCCACTCATGCTTTTGCTCTCTCTCTCTCAAATAAATAAAAGCTTAAAAATAAATGAATAAATAGGAGGAATTAGCCTGCTAGGTAGAGGGGGAAGAGAGTCCTTTAACTTGTTCACTGAGTGATTGAATAATACACCATGCTTTAAAAAAAAGTCTCTGGGGGGAGGGGGTGCCTGGGTGACTCGGTGGGTTAAAGCCTCTGCCTTCCGCTCAGATCATGATCTCAGGGTCCTGGGATCAAGCCCCGCCTCAGGTTCTCTGCTTAGCAGGGAGCCCGCTTCCCTCTCTCTATCTGCCTGCCTCTCTGCCTACTTGTGATCTCTCTCTCTATCTCTCTCTCTGTCAAATAAATAAATAAAATCTTAAAAAAAAAAGGTCTCTGGGGCACCTGGGTGGCTCAGTGGGTTAAAGCCTCTGCCTTCAGCTCAGGTCATGGTCTCAGGGTCCTGGGATCGAGCCCTGCATCAGGCTCTCTGCTCAGCGGGGAGCCTGCTTCCCCCCCTTTCTCTGCCTGCCTCTCTGCCTACTTGTGATCTCTCTCTCTCTCTCTCTGTCAAATAAATAAATAAAATCTTAAAAAAAAAGTCTAAAGATCAGTGCTTCTTGGCTCTGTTTTAAGAACCAGAAAATTGAGAGTTCTTATAAAATTTGCTCAAAATTTTATTATTCCTCTTGCTGCTATAGATGGCAGAATTCTGTTTCTTGGGGTTGAGGGGTATTTTCTCCTCTCCCACCCCCGCAGTACTTGTATTTGTTTGATTTTTATCATGTCATATTTATGGATGATAAGGTAGAGCTTTCACGCTCTTGGAGAAAGATAGTGAGTGTGTACTCTCCCCTCTTCTGCACCTTTCAATAAAAAAATGTTTAGGTAATAGAGGAGTAAATTTTTGATATGCTTTTGTTAGTAATTGAGACATTTACATTTTATTTAGCTTGTTAGATATGTATTCTATAATTTGAGTATATTTTTATCATTAGTGTAGAAATTAAATTATTAATGATTTACTTTTCCAGATACATAAAGACTTCAGGTAATGCCACTGTTGATCACTTATCCAAGTATCTGGCTGTGAGGTTAGCTTTGGAAGAACTTCGAAGCAAAGGAGAATCAAACCAGATGAACCTTGATACAGCCAGTGAGAAGCAGTATACCATTTACATAGCAACAGCTAGTGGGCAGTTCACTGTAAGTATTTAAAAGAATAGGCTGTTGAAACTGGGAGTATATTCATCATCTGAGACTGGCAGGTGTTTTGGTGGGGCCCAATAAAAATGGTTCAGGATTCAGGACCCTGAGACCCTGACAGAATGAGAAATTGCAATGGAGTAATTTTGATATCTTTTGGTTGTCCTTTTATGAATAGTATAAGTGACGAGTTTTAAACTAAGAGTAAAAAAAAAAAATGGGCTTTGATGTTTGTTTCATCTCACTACTGTGCTTTCAACAGTTTTTTAATTATTTCTTTTTCTGTTTTAGGTATTAAATGGCTCTTTTTCTTTGGAATTGGTCAGTGAGAAATACTGGAAAGTGAACAAACCCATGGAACTTTATTATGCACCCACAAAGGAGCACAAATGAGCTTTTACTAAAACCAAGTCTGAAAATGAACTTTTTTTATAGCCTATTTCTTTAATATTAAAGATGTAACGTCTTTACTTTTATGGACAGAATCTTGGATATGTTGTTCAGTTTTCTTTCTGAGCCAGACTCGTTTACACTATTAGCATCTTTTCCCCTTAATTTAAAATTTCCTTTTTGGAAGGGACTGCAATTATTCAGGACTTTTTCTTTCCTTTTAAAAATATATCTAAGTTGTATGTTTTCATGAAGTATGGTTCCATTTGGAGCACCCTTTTGACCCAGGAATTTTTCATAGTTCTGTATTCTTAAGTGAAGATTCAGTTGGCTATCCTTTTCCCTCCCCTCCAAAGTTTTTTAGGCCTACAAAATGTTAAATAATATGTATTTTGACTTTTTTTCCTGGAGTCTTGTATATTTATAGTTTTCTATATAAGCTGTAGTATCTTCATGAAGACCAAGGCTCAAATTTACTGTGCTTAAAAAACAATTCTCATAGGATTATTATTTTCATGGTATTTTCTTCCATAATATCTCATTTTTTAAGAAAGGTTCTTTATGAACTTAGTGTCCATTGTCATGCAATGTTATTTTTTTCCATTTTTTCCCTCTAATTTTGGAATTTCTGATCCTGGGAAAGAGAAACAAAATGTCAAGTTCTATGAGAACTTGGTTCATTTACAGATTTCACTGAAGAAAGAAAAATTAAATTGGTCATATGTAGTCTTCAAGTGTATATTTAAAGAGGTCTTTTTGTATTAGCTTTACTGTCACTTCAGTTCCTTTATTATGTGTGTTTAATGTTTTTTCCTATTAAAATACCAGAGATATGGAGATATTTTGCACTTTAGCCTTGATGAAAAGTACAAGATATGTTCAGAGCTTCCCTAATTCTTTTCTTATTGGTAGCCACGTAAGTTTCAAGAATAACATGGCACATAGAACTAACTAACAAATGAAAAAAAAACTTCGCTTTTGTTTGAAAAGTGTGTTCAGCATTTTGGGTGGCCCTATCAGTTTATAAATTTGGTGCTCTGCTAATCACACTCTAGAGAAGCAAGTTAATGGAGCTTGAGCCCTGTCCTAGTGAAAGATTATTCTGTAGAACAATGTTAGCAAGTAGGGTAAAGTCATTTTGTTTTTCTTAATTTAGTTTTATATTTAGCGACAGTGTTGGACTTTTAGAGCCAGAAGGCTTTATGAAGACAGATCAGAAATATGATTGACTTGTGTGTTACTTTTCATCACTGTCCTGATTCCAGGTATGTTTCCAAGTTTATAATTATCACAGTATTTACAAAGACTTGATTGCATTGAGAAATTAACCTTAAAGGTTTTTTTTTTTTTTTTTTTTTTGCCAGGGGTGAGAAGTCCTCCAGTTCTATTGTAACTAAATAACCTGTTTAGTCATTGTAAATATTTTTCTGTCATTTTTGGCAGATTGGGGCCAGCTTGATATTTTAAATCTTCAGTCCAATATGAAAACTTAAAGGCTCATTAAATTTTTTACCGTCTTATTGAAAATATTTAAAATCTGTTTTTATAGTTTTATTGGTAATCTGTGCCATGATATTTGAAGACCACCAAAAATCAAGGGAAATTTTGTATTCAGTTCCTTTTCTGGTGTAATGTTAAGTTGTATAGATTATTAATGCATGTCCACTGCATATAACCCTGGTTTTGTGATATAACTGCTTAGATTTTATTCGTGATATTAGATTAGTGGTTGCATTAAATAACTAAATTCCCATTGTGATTAATTGAAGTTTTGTCTTGAAGCAGAAAATTATTTGTGAATATAAGCTTTGTGCTTAGAGAATGTATGTTTCTATTTGTTGGTATGGGAGGACGTAAACTCTTTGCATCATTAGTGAATTCATTAGATGTGTAATTCTTTGCAAAATATAATAGGTATTTGGTAGAGCATTGAGTATAGTTGTGTGTGTGTGTGTGTGTGCGCGTGTGCGTGTGTTTGGTGGGTGGGTACTGTTTACCATCACTACCAACCAAGGTTTTTAACTATTTCTCTAAGTAACTTCTATACCCACCCTTTCAATTGAAGAACAAAAGGCTCACCAAATGAGGTAAGGGCCTTTGGATACATTATCATTTTAAAATTTATTATGGTAAAATATACATGACCAGATTTACCGTTTGAACCATTGTTATGTGTATAAATCAGCGGCATTAAGTACATTCACAGTGTTGTGTACATCACTACTGTCTAGTTTCATAACTTCATCATCCCAAACAAACTCTGGATTCATTAAACCGTTAACTCCCCACTTCTCTTCCCACCCTCATCCCCCAGGCCCTTGGTAAGCTTTCTTCTTTCTCTCTTTGAAGTTGACTATCTTAGGCACCCTTTATAAGTGGAATCATATATTTGTCCTTTGTGTCTGTTTTATTTCATTTAGCATAATGTTTTTAAGGTTCATCCATATTGTATGTTTATGTCACATTTTGGTTATCCATTTATCTCTGGATGGACACAGATGGATGGACACTTTTTGCTGTTTGAATAATGCTACTATGAACATTTTTGTACAGGTATCTGAGTCCCTGTTTTAAATTCTTTTGAGTATATACTTAGAAGCAAAGTTGCTGGAATATACAATAATTCTATGTTTAATTTTCTGAGGAACCCCAAACCCTTTTCCCCAGGCGCTGCACCACTGTATTCCCACCAGCAGTGTCTAGGATTCCAATTTCTCCACATTCTCACCAACACTTGTTTTTTTTAATAGTTATCCTAATGAGGGTAAAGTGTTATTTCATTGTGGTTTTGATTTACATTTCCCTAAAGGCTTGTGATACTAATCTTTTCATATATATACTTATTGGCTATTTGTGGATCTTCTGTGGAAAAATGTCTGTTCAAGTCTTGCTCATTTTTAATTGGGTGGTAGTTTTTTGAGTTATAGTTGTTTAGTTAATTATCAGATAAACGATGTACCAATACTTCGTCCCATTCTGTGGGTTGCCTATTTACTCTCTTCTAGTGTCCTTTGGTGCACAAAATTTCTAATTTTGATGAAGTTTATGTGTTGTGTGTTATGCCTGTATGTGTTGTCATTGTTGTCTGTGCTTTTTGTGTCCTATCTATCCAAGAAAGCATTACCAAATCCAGTGTTAGGAACATCTTATATATGTTTTTAAGAGTTTTATTTATAGTTTTAGCTGTTTTATGTAGGTATTCGATCCATTTTGAGTTTTGTGCATGGTAAAAGGAGAGGATTCAGCTTTGTTGTTTGCTTTTGGATATCCAGTTTTCCCAGCACCATTTGTTGAAAAGACTGCTCTTTTTCCATTACATTGTCTTAGCAGTCTTACTTGAGATTAATTGACCATATATGTGAGGGTTTATTTCTGGGCTCTATTTTCCACTTGGTCTCCATATATGACTGTCCTTTTGCCAGTACCACACTGTTTTGATTACTGTAGCTTTGTTGTAAGTTTTATATTATAATTTTAAATTCTTTGAACCCTGTGAAGATCACGTTTCCCTTGTACATTTTAGGAAATTGAGGGTCAGGATTCTGATTTGGATAACTAAACATGAAATAATTGAAATGCTAGATGAGAAAAGGTATCTTTTAAAAATCCCCTCACATTTCTACTTAGAAATACTTGCTTTTATAAAAATAAAGTAGAAACATAGTTACAAGAAAGGAATATTTGCATGCAGTAGTTGTCACTATAAAAACTACTTCCCCGAGAATGCTTCTGAATTAATGGAATAAGGACCTTTGAAAATCTGTTCTTTCATAAAAGTGATGAGAACACTGAAAGTTGTCAAAATCAAGTTTTTCAGAACTCTAAAATTGAACTAAAGGCTTTCAATAATCTAAATATTTATCAGTAGTAAAAACTCTTAAGTTCTGTAGCATTAGAGATTGCCCTACCCCTTTTCCCTCAGTTCTGGGTAGCCTTGTAAAGGAATAGCCTTGTAACTATGGTAGCAGTGGAAAATAAGCAGCCGTGTAACCACTGGAGGGGGCTTAAAGCTCCCTAAGAAGCCCATCCCAGAGAATCATCACTATTTGACTTGTCTGGTCCTTCACTGGATAGCTCTAGTCCCAGAACTTGTCTTTACTTGATCTGACCCTGCCCATGTGAATAGAGCCCTATCTATAGCCCGTTTGTTAAAAACAGCTTCAGTTGTTTAACATAGCAGTTTTTTTGAGGCAGTGATACCAGTTCGGACTAAAAAGAAGGTTGCCAAAAAATAAAAGGAAAAGCTGAGGAATGACATGTCCGTGTGGGACTTTGAAAAGCTTCAGTATGTTCCTGTGAATAATCGAAGGCCACGTGCATGTGCAAGGCTATATACATTCCCAAGGGGGAAAAAAGGAAGTCACTAATCATACCTGTGGCACAGCATGAGCCTCTGCAAGCAGGAAGTGAATGCTAAGGTAGAGTTGGGAAACGAAACAAAATAAAACAAAACTACATATTGTGGTGCTGAAGGCCTATTCTAACACATTTACAGAGTACTTCAACAAGGCTGAGGGAGTTATGTCATTGTTTCAAGGCATTTAAGCATTAGCATTAGCTGACCTCTAAATTAATTGAAGTAGAATATAGAGGTCACACACAGCAAAGAATGCAGTGTCTTACTAGACTTAATCCAGGAAGGTCATTCAGTGTGTATTATTTTAAATGTCTAGTTTTCATCAAAAATTTACAGTACATGTGAAGTAGGAAAGGATGAAGATAACCAGATGTTGGACTTACTAAACAAAGATTTTAAGTTAGCTTCTAAAAATGTGTCCGAAGAACTAAAAGAAAACCATATTTTAAAAAGTAGATATGAGAACAAATGAGAATAACCTTAAAGAGGTAGAAATTATGGTAAAAGAACCAGATAGAAATTCTGGATTGAAATAGTATAGTGAAATAAGTTCATGAAAAGAAAATCTTGGGGTGCCTGGCTGGCTTAATTAGTAAAGCATGTGACTCTTGATCTCGGGTTTGTGAGTTCAAGCCCCACATTTGTGTATAGAGCTTACTTTAAAAAATTGAAAATAGAGGGACTAACAGATTTGAACTGGTAGAAATATTCAACAAATGTGGACACAGTCCAATTGAGAGTATCCTATCAGAGAAGGGGAGAATGCTGCAGAGACCTGTGGGACACCATCAAGTGTATTAACTTGCATAATGAGAGTCCCAGAAGGAAAGGAAGAAGAGGGGCTCAAAGAGTATTTTAAGAAATAATTGTTAAAAAATTTCAAAATTTGATGAAAAACATAAATCTGCACATCGAAGCAGCTCAAGAAATGCTAAGTAAATAAGACTCTTGGAAGCAGCAGGAGAAAAGTAATTCATCACATACAAGGGATCTTTAATACAATTAATAGCTTCCTTATGAGAAGTCATAGAAGCTAGAAGGTAGTGAATGACAGACATTTAGAGTCATGAAAGAAAAAGTCAACTAAGGGGGTGCCTGGGTGACTTAATTGGTTAAGCCATTGCATTCGGCTCAGTTCATGATCCTAGAGTCCAAGGATTGAGTCCAGCGTCAGGTTCCCTGCTCCGGAGGGTGTTTGCTTCTCTCTCTTCCTCTGCCCCTCCCCCTGCTCCTTCTCTCTCTCAAATAAATAAAAAAAGTCAGTCAAGAATATGTGCAGCACAATTACTCCTTGGAAATGAAAGAAATTGAGATATTCCTACACGAAAACAGAACAAATTTGTCTTAAGCATACCTACTCTTTAAGAAGTACTAAAGGGAGTCACTTATACAAAAGTGAAAGGATATTAGATAGTAATCCACACAAGTAAGTAGAACTGGTAAAGTTAACTATGTAATTACATAAAAAGGAAGGTATAAATGTGTTAGCTTGGGTTGCTATTGTAACAAAATACCATAGTTTGGACGGCTTAAACATCACACTTTGTCATAGTTCTGAAGACTGGGAAGTCCAAGAACAGGTGTGGTTCATTTGGTTCTGGGACGTGAGGGCCCGCTACCTGAGTTGCAGACAGATGCCTTCTCACTGTGTCCTCACATGGTGGAGGGAGGAAGAGAGGTCTGGTTTCTTGCTGTTCTTGCAAGGACACTAATACCATCACAGAGTCCCATCTCTATGATTTCATCTAAAACAAATTACCTTCCATAGGCCCAACTTCCAAATACTATCACATTAGGGGTTAGGGCTCAACATAATAGATTGGAGGGATTTAAATGTTGAATTGTAACTGCTTTGTTTACACCTCTGATTTAAAACTGTATAAAATAATTTAGAACTGTTGAATGCCTTATGTATAAAGCTGTAATTTGTATGGCATAAAACATCAAGGAGGAGATGGAGCAATATTAAAGGTTTTCTAGACTATTGAAATTAAGTTGATACTAATCTGAACTAGAATATTTCAAATTAGCACAACCACTAAGAAAAATCCCCCCACATACAGTAAAAGAAGCAAAATGGTGTATAAGAAAATAACATTTAACACAAAAGAAGGCTGTGGTAGGGGAATAGAGAGATAAGACATAACAAATAACCAACTCTCAGATTGTAGGTCTTGTTACCCGTAAGTATGTTAGATGTTCCTTGGGACTGTACACTCCATTAAAAGGCAGATACGGCAGATTAAAAACATGCAGCTATATACCGTCCACCATACTATAGTTTCGGAGACACAAATTGGTTGAACGTAAAAGGATAGAACATAAAACAGTAACCAAAAGAACTAAAGTAGCTATACTAATATCAGACAAAATAGACTTTCAGACAAAAATTGTTAGAGATGAATTATATTTTATAATGATAAAAGAGTTCATCAGGAAAGTGTAATAATTGTGAACATGTATTCAAACAACAGGACCTTAAGATACACTGACGATGCAAAAACTGGCATAATTGAAGGGAGAAATCAACAACAATAGTTGAAGATGTTAATACCTATTGTTATGGGGGACAGTTCCACTGGGCAGAACGTCAGCAAGGAAATAGAAGACTTGAATCACATAGTAAAATGAAGGAGACCTAATAGACCTGTAGCAAACTTCACATGACAATAGCAGAACACGTGGAATGATCTCCACCATGGACAGGTTTACATCAAACAAGCCTTGGTAAACTTAAAAAAATATACATGCAGACACACAAACACACACAGCAGCATCCAGACTGGCTATAATGGAATGAATTTAGAAATAAGTAGCAGAAGGAAATTTGGTTAACTCTCAGATAAATGGAAATTAAACAGTACTCCTAAAAAAAATAATACCAGAAACAGTCAATAAGTAAGCTAGAAATACTTCGAAGTGAATGAAAATGAAGATGTGACATTCTCGAACATACAGATTGAAGCTAAATCAGTGCTTAGAGGGAAATTTATAGCTGTGGATATGTATATGAACAGAAGATCTCAACATAACCTACCTTAAGACTGTAAAGAGCAAACCACAAAGCAAACAAGGACTTAAAAAATTAAAAAGGCAGAAACACGTGAAATGGGTAGTAGGAAAACAATAGAGAAAACCAAAACTAAAAGCTGGTTCTTTGAAAACAATAAAGTCGACAAACTTAGATTGATTAAAAACCAGATTCCAAAATCATGAATGAGGGATAATTACTATCAACATTATAGGAAAAATGATTATAAGGGAATAATATGGACACCTGTACGCCAACAAATTAGATAATCTTGATCAAATGGACAAATTCCTATAAAGACACAAACTCTGAAACTGGCTCAAGAACAAGTTAAAAATCTGAATAGATCTATAATAAGAGATTGAATTAGTAATAAAACTTGGCACAAAGAAGAATGCTCAGGCCCGGATGTTATACAGGTGAATTCTACCAAATGTTTACAGAAAAATTAAAACTTACCCTTCATAAGTTCTTCTAAAAAATAAATGAGGCTCATTTGATGAGGCTAGTAATACTCTGGTACCAAAACCAGACAAAAGCATCATAAGAAAACTACAGATCATTATCTCTTGTGGATACAGAGATTCTGTATTTTTACATCTAAAAACAACCCCACTAACATGCCAAATCCAATAATATAAAAGTTAATATAGGACTTCTTCCAGGAATATGGAGTAGCGTTCTCCCAGAATAAGCAACAGAAAGTAGTCACTGCCTGGGGTTGGGGAAGGAGTGAATAGGGAGTGACTGGTTGCTAATGGGTATGGGGTTTCTTTTTGGGGTAATGAAAATTAGTAATTCTAAAACTACTGGTGATAATTCCACAACTCTGTTCTAAAAATCTTGGAAGCCATTCCTTAATACTTAAAAAGGGAGCATTTTATAGTAAGTGCCTTCTCCCTCAATGAGGTTATTTTGTCTATAGAAGACAAATGGGTCTTCTGTTGAACTTTCTCTGTCAGTTAGCATACTGTGGTCTAACCATCCTAGTCTTTTGATCACAAGTAAGTGTTAGTGTCTGAAGTTGCTTCCAGCTTAAACATTTAATGATGCATTCTCATGCTTATAAATAGAAGATCTTTATATCACAGATGATTTATTTGGTGTAAAACTATGACTTTTGAATACGGCTATACATTTCCTTCTTATTAAAGACATTCTCCCCTAGTTGCTATACTTTTGGAAATTTAAAGATAGAAATCACAAATTTCCTTTTCTAATTATAATTAGGAGTTGACTTCAGAAGTAAATTAGTTGTAAGGCTAAACTGTGGTTATTTTAGCAGATTGTAATTGGAGAGTTCTCTTCAGTGTTAAGTTACACTAAATTTCAAATGAACCCCTCAAAATCTTAAGTGATTTTTCTTTCATTATATATACATAACATTTACTACCAATTTCTACTTTAAAGATTTTTTTTTTTTTTTTTTTTGGACACACAGAGATCACAAGTAGGCAGAGAGGCAGGCAGAGAGAGAGAGGGGGAAACAGGCTCGCCGCCGAGCAGAGAGCCTGATGCGGGGCTCTATCCCAGGACCCTGAGACCATGACCTGAGCCGAAGGCAGAGGCTTTAACCCACTGAGCCGCCCAGGTGCCCCCCAATTTCTACTTTAGATGGCTCTATTAGTTTGCTAGAGCTGCTGTAACAAGTACCACATTACACCAGAAATTTATTTTCTTTCACTTCTGGAGGCTGGAAATCCAAGATCAGAAGTGACGGTATTTCTTCAGAGGCCTTTCTCCTTGGCTTATAGATGGTATTTTCTCCCCTTGTCTTCACATGTTTCTCCATGCATAATCTAAGGACACCAGTCAGATCAGATCAAGGCCCAACCTCAATGACCTCATTTAATCCAAGTTACCTCTTTAAATACCGTATTTCCAAATACAGCCACATTCTGACGTACTCAGGGTAGGACTTAAATATGAGTTTTGGAGAGACAAAAATACCTATTATGGGCTTAGACACAATTTAGGCAATTCCTAAGGTAAAGATGAAAGCGTACTATATTAATGCTAAATTATTCTCTTAGCAAAAAATAAGATGGCTAAATTTTATTTGGTGACCAGTAATAAAAATACACTGAAGGAGGTACTGTTCAGTTGGCAAAAGATATTTGCTACAAATGTACTTTTTCTCTTTGTTGATTAAAATGTAAACTGCCCAGTTGAAACCAAACCCCACTAAGATGATGTCAAAGGAATAATTTTTTTTAAATGAATACATTTGACAGGTCAAAGGCAAGGATTGTTGAGATAGATAATAGATGTTAGTTGTTAACACATTGAGAAGTTAGATGTTTTCACATGGGTGATGAACAGTTGATGGTGACTGATTAAGCAGGATGAAACAAGATCAAAAACATCACAAAAGGCTTAACAATTGGAGACCGCCTTACTGGAAAGACTAGTGTGGAAAACGGGCGTGAAAATGAGGTAGGTTAATGGTATGTCTAAGGAGTATTTGGACCCACAGAAACTTTCCCTTACCTCAGATCACTATCCATTGATCCAGCCAAAGAGGAGCAATAAATTCTCTACAGAAAATAAGCCAGGGGCACCTGGTGGCTCAGTGGGTTAAAGCCTCTGCCTTTGGCTCAGGTCATGATCTCAGGGCCCTAGGATCAAGCCCCGAATTGGGCTCTCTGCTCAGCAGGGAGCCTGCTTTCCCCTCTCTCTCTGCCTGCCTCTCTTCCCAGTTGTGACCTCTCTGTCAAATAAATAAATAAAATCTTAAAAAAAAAAAGGAGGAAGAAAATAAACCAGGGCTGTGTGAGACTTGGGATACCAAGCGTAGTGGAGGGGGCCCCGTAATTATGGTGAGATGACTGCTCCCTTCCAACATAAAGTCCCCAGAATGCTGACATTGTAGTTTGGAGTGATTTTGCTATTAGTCAAAAACTGGTGGTAGAAAATAGAAACGAAGCTGGAAATGCTTTCTGTATTTGCATAGATAATTAATGAGTATAAAGTATAGTGGTTCAAAGGGTTTCAGACAGAAAATATACAGTAGGTCAGTGGTTAACTATAATTTTGTAATCTGTACTAGAATTTTCTATGGAACTGCTTTTGGTCAAGTTTACAATTAAACTTTTGTTTTCCTTTACTAAAGACAGATCAAGTGGTTAAAAGCTATGGCACTGAGGTCAGCCTGATACTGGATCCTGGCTCTTTCACTTGCCAGTTTTAGAACAGCATTAGGTAAATCAATCTTGCTTAGCCTTGCTATAAACTATAGGATATAATCTATGTAAAAACAACACTGTTGTCTCATATAAATATGTAAGCTATTGCAATTAATATGCCACTTTTTTTTTTAAGATTTTATTTGATGGAGAGAGAGAGAGATCACAAGTAGGCAGAGAGACAGGCAGAGAGAGAGGGGGAAGCAGGCTCCCTGCTGAACAGAGAGCCCGATGTGGGGCTCGATCCCAGGACCCTGAGAGCATGACCTGAGCGGAAGGCAAAGCCTTTAACCCACTGAGCCATCCAGGTGCCCCTAATATGCCACTTCTTAGGAGATGTTTTTCCTTGGCAAATTTTATTCTCTGGCCTACATGAAGTTTGCAGTTTGGAGATTTCAAATATACAGTTTATTTGCATTCTGTTTATTTATTTATAGTTTATTCACATTTTAAAGTTAATAGTTTTATCTCTTCAGAGCTAGTGAAAGATCTTTGGGCTAGAAGAGGGGTTGGTCCTTTCTGGGTGGGGAAAAGGTGGCAGCAAAGAAAGGGATCATATGGGTATAGATGACAAGGTGTTAGAGACAAATGTAGATTTTTTTTTTCTTTTAAGATGTTCAGTCTTTGTAACCTCTTATGGGTTTTGTGAATTCCCTAATGAGGGAAATTCAGTCTGTATGGAGACTAAAATGTGAGATGTTCACTTTTCCAACCTTCGCTGTAGCTTTAAGGCTGAGATACTGGCCAAGAAACTGTTCTTGTAAATTGGCTGAATTTGCTGTGTTGCTGTGTCTCTTTCAAGCCAGTGTGGAGACACTTGTCAGGAAACAGAAGCATTTCCTTTTCTTTTTAAGATTTTATTTATCTGAGAGAGAGAGAGAGCACGCAAAAGCAGTGGGAGCAGCAAAGGGAGAGGGAGAAGCAGACTCCCCACTGAGCAGGGAGCCAGAGGGGGAGCTCCATCCCAGGACCCTGGGACCATGACCTGAGCCCAAGGCAGATGCTTAACCAACTGAGCCACCCAGGCGCCCCAGAGTGCTTTGAGAACTGGAATAAGAATTTTGGAAAGGTTTGGATGAATGAGTATCCTAAATTCTTAACTCCACTGAGCCTCACTTAAAACAGAAGAAACCCCTTGGATGTCTGCTGCTTTGGCAGATGACCCCTAACCTCACTTTAAGGAGTTTCCTTGGAAGAAGCAGCTCATTTGCTGTCTCCTTGCAGTCTTTTATTGCCTGCAGGATATAGTTAAGAGTCAAATTCCAGCATGTCCTTGGTCACAAAGTGTGACCTAAAAGTATGCTTGTTTTGATCAAATGTGCTAATGATATGTGGAATATACCTGTGTAAATAGGTTATGTTGGATCTTGTAGGAATGTAATTTTAAATTGGGTTAAATTATTGGTATGAATACAGTTGTACCAGAAATTTTGGCTCAGTTTGTCAGCTTGAGCAGCAGGATGTCACTCTGTTTACTTGGTTGAAAGAAAAACTCAGCACTGGCTCTTCTAAATTGGAGATAAGATGCTAGAAATTCTTTGATATAATGTCGAGAAAGGAAATCAAAGACTTAGAGGAATATTGGGGAGGATGTATTATAGGTGGTCTGCTTACCTATTGTCTCTATATATGAGAGCCTGGTCAACTCCTTTACGTAGGCATTAGGAAGTGTGGTGGGGAGTAGAGCATCCTTGAAAAGCTTTATAGTAAGTTGATCGGCCAGGGATGCCTGTGGAAGATGCTTCTGTTGAAATGGACCTGCTTATTTACTGGGCATTGCCTGGGCAGCACGGTGTCAGAAACCTAGTTCCCTTAACTGCTAGACCAGAAAGGTGGACATAATTTTAGTTACTATAATAGTAAGACTGACAGGATGATCAGTATAGTCTGACAGTGATTTTTTTTTGGCCTTGGCTAATTGATCACGTGAATCAAAGGGCCAGAGTAGTTCTATTTGATTTATATAACTGAAAACAATAGGTCTGATCTGAGCCACTATATTACTGTTTTTAAAATTATTTTTAAAAAATATTTAAATTTAATTAACGTATATTATTAGTTTCAGAGGTAGAGTTCAGTGATTCATCAGTCTTTTGTAACACCTAATGCTCGTTACATGGCATGCCCATAATGTCATCACCCAGTTATCCCATCACCTCCTTCCCCCTCCAGCAACCATTTGTTTCCTGATTACTTAGGAAATAAATCTTAGTTTGTCTCCCTCTCCGATTTTGTCTTTATTTTTTCCTCTCTTCCCCTATGATACTGTTTTGTTTTTAAAATTACATGTATGAGTGAGATCATATGATCATTGTCTTTTTCTGATTGGCTTATTTTGTTTAGCCTAATACACTCTAGTTCCATCCATGTCATTGCGAATGGCAGGATTTCATTTTTTGATGGCTGAGTAGTATTCCATTGTGTGTATGTATGTATGTGTGTTTGTGTGTGTTGTATATATATGTATATATATTTATACACACACACACACACCATCTTCCTTATCCATTCATCTGTTGTTGGACATCTGGAGCCACTATATTAGTCATGATCCCTTAGCAGTTCCCAGGCCTGATTTAATTCATGTTCCCAGAGCACTTCAGTAAAGGACCCTGCCATAACACCACAAGGATGTAATCTGTATCTTCCTCTTAGCCTTCTCCAAAGTAACTTGTGGCCATTTACCAGAGCAATTATGCGTCGCGAGGAAAGAAATTCGTAGGCCTTTGGGATTACTAAACTGGTCTCCAGTTCTGCTTTCTGGAGACCAGAACATTATACATTTATTCAGAGTGGAGTCTGACTGAATTCAAGTGATAAATGGAGTTTTAACACAATTCCACCACACTGACTCTAAACCCATTTCTTCTTTCTTTCTGCTATATCCTGAGTGTATGGTTAGAGTAGTCATGTAAGTGAGTAGCAGAGTCGGCACACTGATTTCCTGATGGTACAGTAAAAACTGGTTTCTTGTGTTAATCAAATTTAATCAAATTTTAATCAAATTTTAATCAACGTTACTTTACAATACAGTCAACATTTGTGTGTCCCAAACTACTACAGGAGTTTGGAAAGGACCAAGGAACAAGGTGCTAATGTAGCATTATTTGGAATTTTAAAATTATTTCCCTTTTAGGTTGATAAATTACCTTAACAGAGTTCTTAACTACTTCCTACCGTACTTTCTTTGGAAAATTTGCCTGTTTGTGAAATTAATACAGACATATATTTTAAATAACAGTAATTAATATATTTTGATATCAAATTAGGCACCTGGCATAAAACCCAACTTTTATCACTGATCAAAATGTTATGCTGATACGCATTTAGCAGACTTTGAGACTGATACTCAATTTAACAACATGTACTAATAAATCAGATGGTCCAAGTGCTGGTTTGCATTTTGGATTTATAGTAATTTTTAACTATATAAACAAAAGTAATAACTTTGAACTGGCAAGAATTATAGTTTTTTATGGTCATTACAGACATTAACTTGCACTTCACCTATACCTTTATTTTAATAAAACCACGATTCTGTTCATGGGAGAAAAGAAAAAAAACCTGCTAGAACTATGCTGTAATAGCAAAGAGATTTTTTTATTTCTGCTAATAGACTATGTTAACCTCACTCCCTGTATTTTTGTATACATGTCATGGGTGGTTTTTTTTTTTTTTTTAATATTTCATTTATCAGAGAGTGAGCAAGCATGAGCGGGGTGGAGGGGGCAGTGCTGGGTAGAGGAAGAGGGAGAAGTAGGCTCCTGGCTGAGCAGGGAGCCCAATGTGGGGCTCTATCACAGGACCCTGGGATCATGACCTGAGCTGAAAGCAGATGCTTAACTGACTGAGCCACCTAGGAGTCTTGCTTTTCTTCTTATATAGTATATTAAGACCTTTCAGTTCTAACTCCCTCTTCCATCCCCCAAGCCAATAATACTTGTAAAAACGTACTTCATCTCAGAAATACTTTAGGGTAAATACAGATTAAGTCCTTGAGACAAAAATCTAAACTTTATACCAAATCCTTTTATGCAAACTCTGACATTCAAATGAAGCAAGAACAGTATTTATTAATGGAGTTTCTACTAATTTTCATAGTCATGTTAGCTTGGGCTACTTATACAAAAAAAAGGAGCACATACACACAACTGAAAACACATCTATCCCTCCCCCTGCAAAAAATCCTTACTTCATAAGTTCATAAGGTGACAAGTTTTACTTCTGAGAGGTAGCACAACCAAGCAAATGAATATTGTACGTGCGTTAACTGAGGCACTTAAGATCACCCAATTTACAGCAAAAACTCCTCTTCAGAATTTCAGTGCTTATGAAGAATTAATATATTAGAACAGTGGTCTCAATTTACTTGACAAAATCTTACTGACTTCTCTAGACCTTACCTTTTAAGAAAAATGTATTTTTTTTTTTTAAATTTTATTTGACAGAGATCACAAGTAGGCAGAGAGGCAGGCAGAGAGGAGGGGGAAGCAGGCTCCCTGCTCGATGCGGGGCTCGATCCCAGAACCCTGAGATCATGATCTGAGCCGAAGGCAGAGGCTTTAACCCACTGAGCCACCCAGGCACCCCGAAAAATATATTTCTTTCTCTGGCAAGTATTTAGATTCTCAAAAGCTACTAATAAGATAAAGGATCAATGTGGAAAGAAGTAGAATTTCTTAAAATTGGGAACATATTTTAGCTTTGTAATTGTGAAACAGCATTAGTGATATGAAAGAACATTGTTCTGTTCAGGGTAATTTCATGTGTAAAAGGCTTCTGGCTTCATTTTGTGTGCTACAAACAGAAAAAGACAGGAATCCGCTTAAGTAGACATGTGATTAAGAACAGTGAAGGATGGCTTCCATAACAGACAGAAAATTCCAAACACTTTGCAAGTGGAAGTTTCCTAAGTTACTAAATGGTAGGGTGATCTCCGTCATAAACTTGGCTTCATATGAAATGTTTTCATTAAAATTTTAAGTTTTCTTTACAGTAAGAAAAACCTAGAAAGCATAGCTCCCAAACTAGCTAAGTTAGAAACTACTAATTTTCTGAATGAAAACAGCACTGCTTTTTATTTTTACACCACTGAATTGAAAGAATAGAAAAAGACCTACAGTTGGTATAGAGAACTATTAGGCCATCTATACAGACATCTGAATAACTCTTCTCTACATTTACCATCTTCTGCAACTGCTTGCTTCTGCTTTGTCATTCATGGACATTTCAACCCTGTCAGCTACTGTATCTTCAGGTGCTGACTGGACATGGCCCTCCGACTGTCCTCCAGTATAGGTAGGGGTGCTGTACTTTAAGAGGATCGATTTAAACTGCATCAGAGGTGCATCTGTACGAACACCCATTGGGTCAAAATGAGTTCGGCTTACTCGAAAGCCTGCTTGAGAAAGATAGCACAAAAACTTTTTTAACCTGCAGCAAAGAAAGAAAAAAAAAGATTCTGTATCTTATTTAAATCACAATGTCATTAAAATATGAAATACATTTTGCCATTCACTGGCTATCTTACTTTGGCATATTCATTCCTTTAATACTGTGTCTGTGGATGTTGTAATAAAAGGGAGGATGTTCAGTACTGACATCAGTCTTTTGCCTTTTAGCTGAAGTTGTGATTGTTTCATTACCTTTTCTCTTTCCTGAAACATACACATATACACAAAATCAGATACAATACCTTTATAATGACTTTTTTGGCCCAGTATTTTCTATCATGAAAGGTTTAAATGTTGCTCAGTCTTAGAATAATTTTAGAGCTATAGAACAACCCACAGAGATTATTAGTCTAATTCCATTTATATATTTTAAAAAAAGGCTCAGAAACTTTAAATATTTTTAGAGCTTATCTTTTACCTTTCTCTAAAAAAGATTTAGGATACTTCTGCTGAAGGTGAGTGGCCTGAAGTTATACAATAAACGGAAGTAAAATGATGCTCTTAAATCTAATGTACCATAGTACCTTTTCCCTCTGACAGAGAAATTAAGTGGACGAAATCATCTTTAGAAGATTAGTTGAAGATGCCAACTGAACGTGACTGTTGGGAAGGGCATAGTAGTAGTTATTAAGCCATATATTATTATTTTTTTAAAAGATTTATTGGGGAGAGAGAGCAGGGTGAGGGGCTGAGAGAACTTCAAGCCGACTTCACACTGTGTGTGGAGCCTAACATGGGGGTTGATCTCGTGACCCTGAAATCATAACCTGAGCTGAAACCAAGAGTCACGCTTGACCAACTGCACCACCCAGAAGCCCCTAAGCTGTCTTTTAAAAAGTAAAACAAAACCTTAGACTTTAAGGCACTGACATAAATAAATCTTAAAATCCTTTTGAAAGGAATCTGCAATACCTAATACAACATATTTTAAAGTGTACATGCACACATCTCAAATTGTAAGAAAGGCCATATATTATATTCTTATGGCTATGGAACAAGTTAATTAATGGAATTATTCTAAATCATATGTCGAGGGGCGCCTGGATGGCTCAGTCAGTTAAGTGTCTCCCTTCAGCTCAGGTCATCATCTCCAGGTCTTGGGATAGAGCCTTACATCAGGCTTCCTGCTCAGCAGTGAGTCTGCTTCTCTCTCTCCCTCTGGTTATTCTTTCAAATAATTAAAATATTTTTTTAAAAATCCTATGCTGATGAGTCTTAGTTTGGTTCACATGGTTCTTCAAGGTCTTACAGTTCTTTCAAGGGGATCACCATGTATTAGAGATGTGAACAAGTACATGTTAATAGAAATTCTGAACAGTGCAAATGACAGATAAACAAGTTTTACTATAATTATATTGTCTGTAAAATGAAAAGGCATTTTAGAGTAGGCCACCAAAGCAATCTGTTCTCTTCCTGCCCTTTTAGGGATAAATATTTGCGCGCGCACACACACACACACACACACACACACACACACACACAAACACACACACACATACCTTGTGCAATATAATTATCTGTTGTGGTATCATCTGTAGTTTTAATAAACACACCATATTCTTCTAAAATAAAGCAAATGGGAATAGAAAACATTTTACAGAATAACATTAGCAACAATTCAAAATTTAAATAAAAGCTTATTAAATTCTATCCACATTGCTTTTATGAAATATATGAGGTTCTGTGGTAAAAACAGACTGTAAGAATTAAATTTTTAACCATCTTAATTGCTGCTTCTAATGACATATGAGTATACTAGAATGTCCAAGAGTCCCACCCCTGTATCAACAGCCCAATAAAACTACAAAAGCCTATATATACTAAAGAGAAAGTAAAGGACAAAAACAGCCTTAATGAATAATAGGTATAAACAACCTTCATGTCTCAATGGATGATAAGAAAATTTTGGCCACATTATTCCCAGAATTACCTAAGGTTTCTCTTTCTAGAAAGCAAGATATAGGGTAAAAAAATCACAACGGACTTTTAGTTCTTTTGATCTACTAAAATTAGGGTAAAAATATATATATACATATCTTAATAAAATTGTCACTCATTTCAGGCCCTGAATATAAATGAGTTACCTTGCTTGTTGAGATTTGAAGGTGCATGAACTGAAAACTGATTTTGAGGAGTACATTCTGATTCAAAGATTAATGTCTTTATTAGGGTCTGAATGTCATCTAAACCATGGTGAAAAGATTCAAATAGCATTCTTTTGAGGAATCCAGTATTGAAAAGGGAACTTGACCTGAAAAAAAGAAAAAGAAAATATAGACAATGGGGTATGAGAAATATCTATCAAAAAAGTCTATAATTTATAAGATAGATAATTCATTATAGGATGGAATGTTGCAATTCAAAGAATTTATGATTTAACTTAAAATTATTTTCTATTTTTCCCACTCCTTTTATCATGTTAGCTCTCTAAGTTAATGGGATTAGTCATGGAAATTTCATTCAAAGTAAATCAACAAAGAATTTACTGAACCCTCATGTAAGGTGTAAGGTATACAGCCCTGTGGTACACGGGGAAGCAGAGGATATACCAAAGTATAAATACAGTGTTTGCCCTATAACAGCCTATAAAGCTAGACAGGCACATAATGTGATATGTAAGTTTTCATAATGCATATTCCTGTCAGTAAAATCTTAATCCAATGTGTATATGTAGGGTGGGGTGGGCAGGAGTAGATAAAAGAGAATCAGATGTTGTAATGGTGATTTTCTTAAAAACATGGCACAAGAGTAAGTCTGTTATACTTCCCATTTGAGAATCACAGGTATAATGGACAGAATATAAATTCCAAGTCAGATAAACCTAGATTCTCATCCTGGCTCCACCACTTACTACCTACGTAATCTTGAGTAATTAGTGCTTTTGAGTCTTATTCCTCATCATAAAATAGAAAATAAAACTTCTCAGACTTGTTATGGGAACTAATGAGATAGCACACATAAAATCCTTAGTCCGAAGTATATCCTCAATGAATGAATGCTATTATTATTAGGTTAGCAAATATGTATGAAAGGATATGTGATTTTAAAGTGTTAAATTATCAATGTAAGATTTACCAAAATAGAATTTAGAGATAATTTTGGGTTAAAGCATTAAAGAGACACTTCAAAGAACACAACTGAATTGGAACTGGAGAAAGGGGAAGAGACTACATGACAGTAAAGACATGAACAATGGTTTTGAATGAGGAAATCTTACAACATGGTTTATTACTCACTGCTGGAATCAAAAAACCTGAGTTCTGGCCTTGCCTGTACTACTAATTTTGGGGGCTCACTTTCAGCCGGCACTTAAAAACACTGCCACTGGGGTGTCTGGGTAGCTCAGTCGTCAAGCATCTGCCTTCGGCTTGGATCACGATCCAAGGGTCTATAGATCAAGGACCAAGCCCCACATCAGGCTCTCTGCTCCGTGGGAAGCCTGCTTCTCCCTCTCCCACTCCCCGTGCTTGTGTTCCCTCTCTTGCTTTGTCCCTATCAAATAAATATATACACTCTTTAAAAAAACAAAACAAAAACCATAATCTTCTCCATAAAATGAGGGAGTTGGGCTAGATCTTCCTTCTGGATCTAGCAACTTATTACTCTTAATTTCCCCAGCTCTGAGATCAGTGAGAGTAAGAACAACATGTAGCAGGTGCTACAGGCAACAGAGTACTAGTAGGAAAGGCTGGTAAAGTCATTCTTAGTTTAAGAATATGTACATGAGATGAAGATAAAATAATGGGCATCAGCACAAACATTTACCATTTGAGTTAATTTTTAGATTTAGTAGATGACTTAACCTTGACATTATAAACAAGGTAATCTGCAATGATTCTTGACACAATATTGTTAGGAATCTCAAATTTCTATCAGAGTCTCTAGTAACAACTTAAAAGTAAGGATTTGGATTAAAAACAATTCAACTTGGGGTGCCTGGGTGGCTCAGTGGGTTAAAGCCTCTGCCTTCAGCTCAGGTCAGGGTCCTGGGATCAAGTCCCACATCCAGCTCTCTGCTCAGCACGGAACCTGCTTCCCCCTCTCTCTGCCTGCCTCTCTGCCTACCTGTGATCTCTCTCTCTGTCATATAAATAAAATCTTTAAAAAAAATAAAAACTAAAAACCAACTTTAAGTCACTAAAAACACAACAGCTAGTTTACTAATGATGCATACATTAAATATTTGCAGCTGAGTCCCATCTAAACAGCTTTACCTAAAACAAAAGTAGACATTTACTTTCACATGTCCTTCTCACTTGAAACTAATTTCTTGAAGACCTCTTATATTCTGAGTCTTCTATAAAAAATTATGGTGATCACTTCATAATCACACCCTAGTTCTACAAACTGTCAATTGAAAAGAGCCTTATTCTTACTATTCAGGAATGAATTATCTAGATCAGTCAGGCTTCTCTTTAATAAATTACTACTGCCTCTTATCATTGTAGCAAACTTGTGAGTATAATGTTATAGAAAAACCTGAAAACAAAAAACATCTCAGGTTCATAGAGGTAGAAGGGTCATAATAATTTGATTAGACTAACATTGAAATCTGCTTGTCTTTTACTACACATAATCAAATATCAGCTATCAAATCAATATATAAATCAATCTGAATATAGCTCTTTCTTGACCTACGATGGGATTATGTAAACCCAGGTAAGTTGAAAATATCTTAAACTGAAAATGCATTTAATAGGGCACCTGGGTGGCTCAGTCAGTAAAGCATCTGCCTTTAGGTCAGGTAATGATCCCAGGGTCGTGGGATAGAGTCCCACATCAGGCTCTGCTCAGCGAGGAGTCTGCTTCTCCCTCTCCCTCTGCCCCCCCACCCCTGCTACTTGTGCTGTCTCTCAAATAAAATCTTAAAAAAAAAAATGCATTTAATAGACTAACCTACTGAACATCCATCATAGCCTAGCCTAATCTACCTTAAACATGCTCAGAAAACACTTTTATTAGCCAACAGTTGGGCAAAATCATCTAGCACAAAGCCTATTTTATAATAAAGTATTGACTAGTTCATGTAATTTATTGCATATTATACTGAAAGTGAAAAACTTAATGGTTCTAAGTGTACTGGTTGCTGACCCTCATGACTGTGTGACTGGCTTGCTGTTACTGTCCAATATGAGAGAAGACTGTCGCATTTTGCTAGTTTGGGAAAAGATCAAAATTTAAAATTTGAAATACATTTTCCATTGAATGTGTATTGCTTCTGCACCACTATGAAGTCAAAAAATCTCTAGTTGGGGACTATCATTATTAGGCTTAAGCACATACCACAGAGGTCCAAGTTCTATTGCTGTCTTTCCAGGCATGCTTCCATGACAGTTACAGGGCAGCTGTCTATATGGATTTTCTGAAAATATTATAAAAAGAGAAATTAAAGGAGAAATGACAATGTAAATAGTAATTGTTATAATAATTTGCAGCCACTACATAATGAGGATCTACTATGTGCCAGGTATTACGCTAAGTATTTTACATGCATTTTAAAAATTTAAACCTTACAACTCTCTGAAGCAGGTACTGTTAAAATCTCAGTTATCCAGAGAATTAAAGCTAAAGGGAGGTCACAGAAATCCTTGTCAAATGGCTTATTAGCGGCATAACTTTTACTAGCTTTTAGTTACTATGCTACATGAAATAATTTAAGTAGGAGAAAATCTTTATAAGTCCACAAGATACTCATTTAAAATCAACTGATGGGGGGTATAATTTACATGCAGTAACATGTATACATGTTATGTGAAAAGGCTGATGAGTTTTAACAAATGTATATAACCATATAACCAACATCCCATCAAAATAAAGACATTTCTCATTAGTTGCTTCTTCTGCAATGGGAAGAAAAATTACTCCCTAGGCTTGATTCATATTCAGCCCCCAAAATATAGGTTAGAAGAATCGTAATTCAGTTTAAAGAACAATGAAAGGACTGATATAATCCCAAGGAAACTGGAGAAGTACTAGCATTACTCTTAGATTCCAAAGTGGGGCAATATTCTACTGTGGACTGTTCAGTTCACTAAGCCCTAAAATAGTTATTTTAAATCATGCTCACCTACTAACTTCCCTCAGGCCATTCCTGGGTTATTATTCACTTTCTTGAAATGGCCTGATTTGATCAATCAGTCCTAGATATATCCAGAATTCAGAATTATGGTGGTCGGGACATAGGTCTATAGCCTATGCTATTGGACATCACTGTTATTCAATGTAATTAAATGCACAGACGTGAGATCTTATTTTAGATTTACTTGCATGCTTCTTCCCCCACTGTTTTTACTAGATCTACTTTTCAGTATTACTTAACTCTAAGCCTTAAAAAAGGGTGTGATTATCAACATTAGATTCGTTAAGAACTATATTCCTTAAACATTATGTGAATATATTCAAGTCTTCCCTCGAACCAATAATAATTATAATACTATAGTCAGTATTACCCAAATTAGGACAATTTAGATTTATAGTTCTGTCAGTTACACTCACTTACCACAGGTAGGCAGCACACACATGAATTTTTTTTTTAGTCCATTTGTTTCCTGATGCATTTACAAAATGCTCCCATCATATCAATGTATGTCTTTTCCTAACCCCCTTGCCTAGGATTTCTTAGTGCTAGGCCAGCAATAGCAAATTCCCTCTTTGACAGGTCAGAACTATCATTTCAAGTTACCAGTAGCAAAAAATGAAAGGGTAAAGAAAGAAAACTAGTATGTCCATGTCATCGGTATATAGGCTATAAAGACAATTCCAGATGAGAAGTAAAAAATATTTGGAGATTTCTATTTCAACGCAATAGGTTAAACATGTATCTTATCTCTTCTATTTCTTAAAGCATTATTAAAATGAGAAAAGAATAAAAATAAAAATGAAACCCAAGAATAACTAAAATGGGAGCAGAGGTAACAAGATAATAAGAGACTTAGCAGGCCAGACAATGCTAAAGCTAAGGCAGAAATGGGCAGATAGGCTACCAATAACAGCAAGCCCTCTAGTGCTGTGGGACTGCAGAAAGACCTGAGAATGGAAGGTACCGATCATCTTGGAAGATGGGTACAGGGCAGTAGTGCAAAAGAGGCCTGGTTAAAAATTTTAAGGGGTTTAAGACCCCTAGGATTTCTTTAATACCCACAATCAGACTTCTGTGCTTCCTCATTCCAAAAAATGAAGTTAATCTTAGGTAAGGCTGAACCATGGAGGACCTGGAACCAGAGGCATCAGTCACAGTGGAGAGTAAGATTTATGAAAAGAGAGGGATTAAGTAAAGCACATCATAAATGGTAAGACCTTCCAAGTCTCCTTCCCCAGCATGGCTCGTAGTAAGCTGATGGAAGATTCAAAGATCTTTCTAAGAAATCGGTAAGAAAAACTTACCAATCCAAGAGAAAAAATCTAATATGTTCACTTTCATCTGGGGATTCCCTCGTGAAAGGGCAGACTGGTGCCTTCTCATTAGAGTAAGATCTATCAGGCTATAAGCCCTGACTCCGGTGCTTCCAAAAAACTTTCAGTGTGGAGAGATAACCAAAGACCATTAGACATTTGAGATCTACCATGACAGAGAACAAAATTACAACACAGAAAGAAATTGTTAGGAAACAGAGAACTAAAGCAACAAAATAACAGAAACAACAATACAAAACTGAACTAAAAAAATCTCTTCTCCCTTAAATAAAAATATGCCCAATTATAAAACCAATATTCTTAGAGAGCTAAGATCCGATTTTGTATCTCTGAAATAAGAATAGGACACTATTAAAAAAGAAACAAAATATGAAGTAACTTAAAAATAGACAAAATATGGCAGGAATTTGAAAAGGAGAGTTGGAAAATAACAATCAGGGAAATCTATAAAGTAGAACCAAACACCCATGAAATGAAAAGACTGTCCAAATTGGGGCCATATTCTACGATGGACTGTTCAGATCACTTAAGCCCCAGAATAGTTATTTTAAATAATGCTCTCTCATTAACTTCCCTCAGGCCATTCTTGGGTCATCATTCACTTTCTTGGAATTCCACTACTGGGTATTTCCCTAAAGAATAGGAAAAACACTGGGACGCCTGGGTGGCTCAGTTGGTTGAGCAGCTGCCTTCGGCTCAGGTCATGATCCCGGCGTCCTGGGATCGAGTCCCACATTGGGCTCCTTGCTCGGCAGGGAGCCTGCTCCTCTCTCTCTGCCTGCCTCTCTGCCTGCTTGTGTTCTCTCTCTGTTAAATGAATAAATAAAATCTTAAAAAAAAAAAAAAAAAACCAAATTAAAAAAAAAAAAGAATAGGAAAAACACTAATCTGAAAAGATACATGCACCCTTATACCTATTACAGCATTACTTAGAATAGCCAAGATATGGAAGCAACCCAAGTGTCCATCAATAGATGAATGGATAAGGAAAATGTGATATTTATATATACCCTCACACAATGGAACATTATGCAGCCATGAAAAAGGATGAGATTGTACCATTTAAGACAACAAGGATGGACCTAGAGGGTATTAAGCTAAGTGAAATAAGTTGAACTGAGAAAGACAAATACTGTATGATTCCACTAAAGTGGAATCTAAACCCCCCCATGATTAAAAAAACAAAAAGCAGAGTTAGACCTATAAATACAGAGAAAAACTGATGTTTGCCAGAAGGAAGGGAGGATGGTTGAAGGGGAGAGGGTGATATAGGCCTCCAGTTATGGAATGAGTAAATCACGGGAATAAAAGGCACAGCATATGAAATATAATCCTTGATACTGTAATAGTGATGTAATGGGACGGATGGTAGCTATGCTTGTGGCATAATGTATAAATTTGTCAAGATCACTAAGTTGTACATCTAAAACGAACATAACATTGTGGGTCAACTATACTCAAAAAAAGAAAAATTGAAAAAAAATGTGGTGTATAATAGGATATTATTCAGCCATGAAAAAGAGGGAAACCCTGCAATTTGTGATGACATGAATGAACCTTAATGGCATTATACTAAGTGAAATAAATCAGAGAAAGAAATGCTTTATGATCTCACTATATGTGAAATCTAAAAATGTTGAACTCCTCGTAACAGAGTAGAGTGCTATTTGCTAAGACCTAGGGGTGGGGAAAATGAAGAGATGTTGGTAAAAGGCTATAAACTTTCAGTTATAAGATGATATGGGGATCTAATAATGTATAATGTGGTGACTATAATTAACAATGCTACATCTAAGTAGATCTAAGTAACAATGCTAGATTTAAGTATATCTTAAAATTTACTTAGATCTTAAATTGAGATTTACTTGAGAGTAGATCATTACATACACACACACAAGTAACTGTGAAGTGATGAAAGTATTAACCGATCTTATTGTGGTAGTTCACTATACATGTACATGAAATCAATGATACACATTGTACACCTTAAAGTTACACAGTTCTTGTCAATTATATCTGAATAAAACTGGTAAAAACACGTAAGTTCCAAAGGAAGGACCTCAACTCCGAAAGAAAAGAAAGAATAGAAGAGTTTAGAGAAAAAATTTCCCAGGGCTGGGAAGGTAGTGGAATAAGAGGACCCTAAGTTCACCTTGTCCCATAGATACAACTAGATAACACTCACATCATCATAAATAACCCAGAAAACAACCTGAAGACTGACAGAACAAACTCCACTCCAGAAAGGTAGAGAAGAAGCCACACTGAAGAGGGTAGGAAGGGCAGTAATGTGATGGAGAGCAAAACAGCATCCTTGTCTGCCTTAGGGAGGGAGCCACTGGAGTGGAAATGGGAGAGAAACAGATTATCCTACCTGGGAGTTTATACAGGAAAGACAGATACCCATAACATTTGGCTTTGAAAGGGAGAGGGGCTGAATTTCATGAGTTCTTAGAACCAGTGGGACTTAAAGGATGGCATTTTAAAAATCAGTAGGCTCAGTTCTGGGAGAGCCTGGAGGGCAACAGGAAGCCCAGATCTTGCCCTTAAAGAGCCAGCCTGACCAAGAGCCCACAGACATTCAGCATAGAAGCAGCAAATTGAAAAACGCTTGGGACAGAGGGGAGGGAGAGTAGTTTACTCATTTCAGATCTTGTCCTAGAGGGGCAGGGATTGCTAAGGGACTTCTCGAGGGACAAAAGAGCTGGCAGGCACCAGGACAAAAGAGCTGGCAGGCACCGGGACAAAAGAGCTGGCAGGCACCATCTCTCTGCCCTGCCCTGTAGCAGAAACACATGGCCACCTGTAGAAACCAGTGACATTCACTACCTAACCTGCTTACACCATACCCCACCCCCTCCAGCTGAGCCCGCCTCAGTCCCAGGGCTGCAGGTACCCTTCCCCAGAAGGCCCACACGAACCCTGCCAACACCTGGTCTCCTGACCTGTGTGTTTTGTGGGGCCTCAGCCTTAGTGGCAGGCCCTCTGGAAGCCTGGTGTACCTTGTTAAAACTGTGTGTCTCACCCACACAGCCCTTAGTCCCTGCAGGTCTCATTCTGCAAGCAGATTGCCATACATCTTGTTAAAACCTCACACCCCACCCTGGCTGGGGATGAAATACTGCCCATAACAAAGAGAGCTTCTGCAGATGACTGGACTGAAGGAAAAAAGCGGCCGGGACATAACAGCAGAGTGCACAACACACACAGGAGACACCCCTGAAGTGCCAGGTTCTGGTGAACAGGGCACGTGCTGCAGGGCATGGCAGGACCTCTTCATAGGGCCCTTACTTTCAAGAGCAGGAGATGCAACTGACTTTCCTAACACAAAAAAACAGAGTGTTAGACAAAATGAGAAGAGGAGGAATATGTCCCAAATAAAAGAACAGGACAAAACCACAGCAAGACATCTACACAAAAGAGATATAAGTAATATGCTTGACAGAGAATGAAAAATAATGATCATAAAGATATTCATCGGTACTGAGAAAAGAGTGGAGGACATTAGTGAGACCCTTCACAAAGAGATAACCAATCAGAGATGAAGGATGGAATAAGTGAAATAAAAAATACACTGGATGGCTAGAGTAAACAAAGGAAGGAATTAGTGACTTGGAAAAAGAGTAATGGAAAGTAATCTAGCTCAACCGGTGAGAAAAAAATAATTATGCAAATGAGAAAAGACCTAGGGAATGCAGCAACTCCATCAAGTGCAGTAACCTTCACATTATAGTGCTCCCAGAAGGAAAGAAAAGGGGCAGGAAATTTATTTGAGGAATAATAGCTGAAAATTTCCCTAATCTGGAGAAGGAACCAGATACCCAGTTCCAGGAGGCACAGAGATTCCCCCAAGAAAATCAACCTACGAGGTCCACATGAATATACATACAGTGATAAAGAGAGAATTTTAAAAGCAGTAAGAGCAAAGAAGAAAGTTATATACAAAGGAAACACCAAAAGGTTATCATTGGCTTTTTCAGGAGAAACTCCGCAGGCCAGAAGGGAGTGACATGACATATTCAAAATACTGAAAGGAAAAAATCTGCAGCCATGAATACTCTATTCAGCAAGGCTATCATTCAGAATAGAAGGTCAGATAGAGTTTCTCAGACAAACAAAAGCTGAAGGAGTTCATGATCACTGAGCCAGCCTTATAAGAAATGTTAAAGAGGACTCTTGAGAAGAAAGGACTGTAAGTAAGAATAAGATGTAGGAAACACCAAAGCAATAAAAGTATATCTTTAAAAATCAGTCAAGGGATTCACAAAATAAAAGAACATAAAATATGACACTATATATCTAAAATAGTGGAGAGAGAGAAGTAAAGAATGGGTTCAAACTTAAACGACCATCAATTTAATATAGACTGCTATATGCAGAAAATGTATTACATACAAATCTAATGGTAACCACAAATCAAAAACCACTAATAGATATGCAAAGAATAAAGAGAAAGGAATCCAAATGTATCACTAAAGAAAGACAGTAAATTATGAAAAAGAGCAAGAGAAGGACCAGAGAAGTACAAAACAACCACAAAACGAGTACCAATATGGCAATAAATACATAATCTATCAATAATTACTTTCAATGTAAATGGACTGAATTCTCCAAGCAAAAGAAACAGGGTGATGGAGTAGTTAAAAAAAACGAGATCCATCTATATGCTGCCTATAAGACACTCATTTCAGACCTAAAGATACATGCCAATAGAAAGTGAGGGGATGGAGAAACATTTATCTTGTAAATGGATGTCAAAAGAAAGCTGGCATAGCAATATTTGTATTGAAAAAAATAGACTTTAAAACAAAAACTGCAACAAGAGACAAAGAATACTACATAATAAAGGGGACAATCCAAAAAGAAGATACAATAATTGTGAATATTTATGCACCCAAATGGGAGTACCTAAATATATAAAACAGTTAAAAACAAGCATAAAGGGACTAATTGATAGTAATACAATAATAGTAGGAGACTTCAACATCCCACTTACATCAATAGACAGATCATTCAAACAACAAATATTAGGAAACCAAATCCAAATCTAACAATACATTCAAAACATCATTCATCATGATCAAGTGGGATTTATTCCCAGTATTGCAAGGGTGATTCAATAGTCACAAAATCAATACGACATATCACATCAACAAAAGAAAGGATAAAAACCATATGATCATTTCAATAGATACAGAAAAAGCAACTGACAAAGTATAGCATCCATTCATGATAAAAGCCCTCAACACAGTCCTTTTGAGGGAACATTCCTCAACATAATAAAGGCCTTATATGAAAAACCCACAGCTAACACCACACCCAGTGGGGGAAAAATGATAGCTTTTTCCCTCAGGTCAAGAACACCACAAGAATACCAGCTCTTGCCATTTTCATTTACAGAGTACTGGAAGTCCTAGTCACAGCAATGAGACAACAAAAAGAAATAAAAGGCATCAAAATTGGTGTGGGAGTCAAACTTTCACTATTTGCAGATGACATGATACTAATATAAAAAACCCTAAAAATTCCACCAAAAACTGACCGAACTGACCAATGAATTCAGTAAGGTTTCAGGGTACAAAATCAATGTACAGAAATCTGTTGCATTTCTATACACTAACAATAACACAGCAGAAAGAGAAATTTAAGGAAAGGGGTTCGATTTTTATGGATTCAGGATCAAATTTCAACACAGTGTATTTGACTTTAGCTACTTGTTGATAATGTAAAACAATACAGTGACAGATAAAAGATAAAAAATTCAATGTAAGAATTGATTCATCATTTCTAAGGCAAGAATACCATCGGTAATACTGGGTATGAGGTAAAAAGAAACACTGAGATTCTTCTTTTTTAATTGAGGTGAAATCCACATGACTGCTATCCTTTTAAACTTAAGATGTCTATTATTTTTTATATAAAGGAAAACTGAATTAGGAAAAAAATGAAATAAGAAACCACAAGTCATTAAACCATTTTCTTAGTTATCTAAGAGAACCAAACTTTCCAAAGTTTCATTAAAGATATTTCTGAAAACCTGCATTTTATTCTGTTCATTTTTAAATATTTATTATTTTTTTAAAGATTTATTTTGGAGAAGGAGAGAGAGGAAAAGAGAGAGAGTGCGGGCACCCATGTGCACAAGTGGGAGAGGGAGAGAGAATCCTAAGCCTGCTGTAGGACTTGATCTTACAACCCTGAGATTATGACCTGAGCCTAAACCAAGAGTTGGATGGATGGTTAGCCACCAGAGACACCCTGGCGTCCCTTTTATTTTTAAGTAATCTCTACACCCAACATGGGGCTCAAACTTACAACTCTGAGATCAAGAGTTGCAAGCTCCACTGACTGAGCCAGCCTGGCGCCCCAAAAACCTGTATTTTAAAAAGTCAGAGGGTATTCTTTAACTCATCTGATTCTATTGTATTAAAAACAAGATTAGGATGGTGGGCTAAGCATTGAAGCCAACTTCTTTTTTTTCCCTCCAACTTCTCTTCTTATTCTAAATCTCTAGATATGATAGAAAAGGTATTTTTTAAAAAAGATTTTATTTATTTAACAGAGAGAGAGAGAGAGGGAGCGCACAACACAAGCAGGTGAAGCAGCAGGCAGAGTGAGGGAGAAGCAGACTCCCCCCCAACTCCCTCACTGAGCACGGAGCCTGATGTGGGGCTCAATCCCAGGAACCTGGTATCATGACCTGAGCTGAAGGCAGATGCTCAACCAAGTGAGCCACCCAGGTGCCCCAGAAAAGATATTTTTATGAATAATTCCTAGATAGTGCTGGAAAATAAGGTGAGCCAGCACACATCCCCAACTGTTCAGTACTTTCTGAAAGCCTAAGAGCAGAGAGATCATACTGTGGAAGAAAACCACACTGGAGGGATTAGCTATTAGAGGCAAAAGAGCCTTTGAGGGGTAGTTGAACCTATAAGGCAAATGATGAACGTAACTGGAGTAGCTCTAGGGCAATAATTACAGGGGTTGTTTGGAAAACTCTACTTGAAACAGCTGACTATATTATTCTAATTCATGATTAGTAGATTACGGACAATATCTGCCTCCAGTTTGAGGTGATGAAAATGGGTGTATTTTGGAGAAGCAAGACAGTGCCCTATGTCTGATGAAAAACACTTTTCTATAGACTTAGAAAACTCAATGAATTCCAATTAGGATTAACAAAAAGAGCTCCACTCAGACATACTGTAACTAAACCGCTGAAAGCCACAAAGAGAAAATCTTGAAAGCAGTAAGAGAAAAATAATTTACCAAGAACAAGGGAACACAAATACAAGGACTGATTGACTCCTCATCAGAAATAATGGAGGCCAGAACGCACTGGAATGCTATATTCAAAGTGCTGAAAGAAAAAAAAACATATCAACCAGTAATTCTACATTCAGCAGAACCATCTCTTAAAAAGGAAGGTGAAATAAAGACAACACCAGATAATAAAAACTGGGAGAGTTTGTTGCAGAAATATTAAAGGAGGTTCTTCAGGTTGAAAGGAAATGAAATAGCTTAACTTGAATCCAAAGTTAGTACTAAGTGCACTGGAAAGGTAATTATGTGGGTAGCTATAAAAGATATGTGTTTGTGTGTATTCTCCCTTTTCCTGTATTAATTTCTTTGAAAATCATTAAGAATATTTAAAAAATAACTGCAATACTTTGGGTCACTATAGATATAATATAAAACAAAAAAGGCTACAAGGGGAAAGGAAAATAGGATTACATTAGAGCAAGTTGCTAGTTTTTCCCAGTCTTCAGTCAATATTAACTTGAGGTAGTTCAAGATAACTTAAAGGTGTATACTATAATTTTACCCTGGAGAAACCATTAAGAAAATAACTGAAAAATACACAAAATCAGCAGAGGAATTAAAATGACACACTAAAAATATGTCTAACATCAAAAAAGGCAACAAAGGTGAAACAGAACAACAAAAAGACATAAAAGACATAAAAACAAATAGCAAAAGAGCTGACATAAAGTCAACCATATCAGTAATGACATTTAGTAGAACCTGTCTGAAACTCTCCTCAAAAGGCAGACATGATGAGACTGGATAAAAAAGTAAGATCCAAGAAGACACTTCTGGATTGAAAGTAAAAGGATGAGAAAAATATTATGTCAATAGTAACTACAAGGTGGTGTTTATATTAATATCAGATAATATACCCATTCAGACAAATACCACAGAGATAAAGATGGACACTTCAAAATGGTAAAAAGGGCTATACATGAAGGAGATAAAACAATTACAAATCTGAACATTTCTAGAGATAAAATGATAGTTAAAAGGTTGAGGAGATCTAGCATAGGCATAATAATACAAAGGTAAGACAAATATCGGAATTAAATAAATATTTTAAAAAATCCTCTTGAAATAAAAGAAGATTTGAAACTCTGAAGGGGTACACCATGATTTAGGAAACTCATCCTAAAAAGATACATCTTAGTAAAGTTACTGGACTTCAAAAATTAATATTCCTTTAGGCAGCCAGGCAAAATAATTATGTTACATAAAAGTAGGAATATTTACAATAATATTCAGTGACAGATGACAATATAAAAACTTTTACAAGGCACTCAAAGAAACTCTAAACTCTATGTGTAAAGACTATGGGCAGTGAGCTTTAAACATGCAAGAAATCAAGGAGTATTTTGCCCATCAACACTCTTGACTACACTCAGAAACTCAGAAACTAGTCAGAAACTCAGATTTCTCAAACTAAGGGATGACTAAAGAAATACAGCAAAAAGAGTGATGATGACTACTAAACACATGTAATGTATAGATTTTATTGGTAAAATAGACTACAAATGTTAAATATTCTAATAACATATAAATGGTTTAATGGACACAAATTAGCAAGGGAAAATGGAAAATGGGAGGGTGATTACCTCATTTATGATGCCAAGAAATGAAACTATATTACTTAAAACCAAAATTCAAATTTTGGAAAAGTTACTACTGCAAAAGTAAAAGGTTAAGAAAGATGATAACTGAATAATAGGACAGATAAACCATTACCTAAAGTAGTCAAGAGAAAAGGCAGAAAGGATAAGTATTAAAATTAAAAAAAAAAAAAAAGAATATAACCACAGAAATCAAGAAAATTAAAAAGAACCATTAGATACCACTTGGCTCAACTCTATGTGAATAATTCGGAAAAGCTAAAGCTATGCTGTCTGTACCCAACCACTGGAAAAAAAAGGGCCAAGTTCTAAATACCGTTGAAGTTTAAACAGATTCCAAAGCCCATCAAAATAATCCTAAAAGGGAAAACTATACACCATCTCATTTATGAATATTAAAACAAAATTTAAAAAATTAGCAAATAGAATCTATCTTAAGAAAATACTTCCTGACAGAGTTGTTTATTCTAGAAAGGCAGAATGGTTCAAAACTGGGAAATTTTATTACAATTAATCAAATCAATAGACCTAAGAAGAAATACCACATAATCATCTCTACAGGTGCTGAAATACATGACAAAATTCAACATCTTGCTAAAATACAACTGGAAATGAAGGATACTTTCTTAACATGAAAAAATGATAGGTATCTCAGACCCATGCTTGATTCAGAAAGCGGTAAAGAGAACTAAAAGGAATGTGACAGGATGCCTTCCATTCTCACTAGCAATTAACACTGTAGCAAAAGTATTTGCACAAATGAAAAGCATACTTGGTTATTAGGAAATTTGAAAAATCACAATAGTGTCTACCCTCCTTAATTTAACAAAATTAAAATAAAATACTAGCTGGCCTATTTATCCACTCTTTTATTAAGAAAAAAGGAAGATCCTATATCAGGAACACTCCGAAAACAGAGCTTGGAAAAGGGATTGCTATAACAGATATTACACATTAAAAATCCTCTGTAATCAAAATAGTATGGAAGAGGGCGCCTGGGTGGCTCAGTTGGTTAAGCGGCTGCCTTCAGCTCAGGTCATGATCCCGGGGGTCCTGGGATCGAGTCCCGCATCGGGCTCCCTGCTCAGCGGGAAGCCCGCTTCTCCCTCTCCTTCTCCTCTGCCTGCTGCTCTGCCTACTTGTGCTCTCTATCTCTCTGTCAAATAAATACATAAAATCTTTAAAAAAAAAAAATAGTGTGGTAGAGGTGTATGAATAGATAGTCAACCATGGAACAGAACAGAATATCCAGAAACAAACTCAAATATATTCTTTAGTACAAGAAAGAGATAGTATTCTCACATTAGTGGAGAAAGGTGAGTTATTCAATAAAACATAAGCTACCCTGAATATAGAAACACAAAAATTCTAACTATAGACAAAATCCAGAATACATAAAAGAAAATTGAATTAACTTTACAACAACAACAAACTTCTCCATATGAAAGATTAAAAAAAGATGTCAACTGAAGTCACAAAAAGAGAAAAAATATTTGCAACTCTTATCACAAGGGTTAAACTCTAATAAGTGTTCTTAAAAATCCATATTAAAACATGCCAAGAATCTAACAGAAAACAATGGGCGTCTATTTTTATGCCCAAGATAAGCAAAACAGAAACAACTTTATGAGGGCAGAAGCCTCATCTTTTTCTTTGATCCCCATGCCTGGCATATAGTAGAGGCTCAGTAAATGTTTATTGAAGGAATTGTGTAACTGATGGTTTTTATATTAAGCCAGAAACATGATAATTATTTTTATAAAATTAGTGATTTGAAACACTAGACAGAGAGGTAATCTGACTTATGTTCCTAAAATTAGTGACAGTGGAAACTAAGTTATTTCTAGATGTTTCAATGAAAGGCAGAGCTAGAGAGCATAAATTGTAGAGCATGAGTAAATAACTTTAATAAACTCACACGAATGTCTTGTCTGTTGATGAAAGGAAATCCAGTATAGGAAATAAAGTTAACACTGTAATCTTTAAAATCAAAGGACAATATGTGTAATTAGGGATGTGATAAAGACTTATTCATTGGAGGCTTATACATAAACACAATATACAGTCAAAAGAAACTTGAATTTACCTTCTACCATATTACCATCCTTCTGAAAAATTCTCTCTTCACACCACTGACAATGGATCAGGTACTGAATCTTCTTGGCTGTTTCATCTGCAGAGGTAGGCCCCCTCAAAACTCTCACAACAACCAACACAAAATGTTCCAGAGCCACTGCAAAGAGTACCTCAATGCCTTTGTTACAGCGGGCTGCAGCTCTGGAAAGAAATTTTTTAAGTTATTTTGTGGGCTTATCATTTTTCTTTGTTTGGCATATACTAACAATACTAATCTGGACAGGAAACCATGGATGGGTTATGGGAAAAAAAGGAAAGTTCAGTTCTTAACAGCAATTTTTAAAAGATCATTACTGTAACTTTTACACAAACTGAAACACAGGTAATAAAGGATGCTTGGCAGAATCTTCAGTAACTAGACATTTTCCATTATGGTATCATCTCAGTAAGACTACATCCTCTGATTTTCAGTGTCACTTTGCTTCTTGTCATCACCATCACCCTTCTTTCTTTTTCTTTCTTACTTTTTTCTATAAAAGCTTCTTCCAAACAATGATTATTGAGGATCTTGATTCTGGTTCAGGTCATGATCTCAAAGTCATGGAATCAAGCCCTGCATTGGGCTCCATGCTTGGTGCAGAGTCTGCTTGAGATCTTTTTCTCCCTCTGTTCTTTCCCCTGCTCGAACTCTCTCCCTCCCCGCCACCCCTCTAAAATAAATAAAATATTAACAAAACAAAACAAAACACAAAAACAAAAACGAATTTTTCGAGGCACTTAGGTGGCTCAGTTGGTTTAAGTGTCCCAACTCTTGATCTCAGCTCAGGTTTTAATCTCAGGGTCATGAGTTCAAGCCCTGTGTTGGAAGCTCCACGCTGGTCATGGAGCCTACTTAAAAAATAAATAAATATAAAACAACCCCCGCCAATCCTGATTTTCTTCTAAATCTAAAAACAGCCTTTACTTTTTCTTTTCATGGTGCTATCCTCCATCTACCCTACATTGTTAAAATAACAAATTTGAAGTTAACTTCCATTTTTATCTCGTCTTTCTTAAACTACTTTAATAAAACTTTTAATTGGAGAGTAAACTATTTTAGGCACAAAACTTTTAAATCAAATTATAACAGAAACAATATAAGATTACCAATTAAAGATTATAGACATGAATACAGAATTTGGACTTCATACATATTTTGAGAAATGCAACTGGCACTTTTGGTAATATTATCTCTATCATATACCCAAACATACTAGGTATGTTGTTGACAGTCTGGTACCTTGCCACTGCAGCTACAACAATTCTGGCTGCTAGTTCCTTGTAATATTCAGTTCGGACAATATTACAGCCGTAGTGACGCCGGGCAACATGCTGTGCCTTGGCATATAAAGAACTGATATCTGTAGAAGTCACTGATACTATGCCAAGGTTTCTTATATTTCTGAACGCAGAATCTAGGTAGTTCACAGATGTTCCAAAAGGGTCTAGGTGTCTAAAATCAGAAAGAATATACATTTATTTAAAATCATACTAGTAATCAAAATGATACCACTGTCATTATGTCTAATGATAAAATTCCATGGATTCAAAGTACTTCACAAATCTATTTTAAATATATAGTTCTGTTTTTAAATTAAGTAATAAAATGATCATGAGATACATCAGACATATAAAAATGAATCAGGCTTAGAGGAAAATTGTCATGCCTAGGAATTTTATTTCAAATGCTAGACAATGTTCTTATTGCATTTCTTTGGCCAACGGAAAAAATTGTATTAACTCAAATAAATAAACAACAATAGCAGTCTTAATTTTTACCCCACCCCCCCAAAATCCAGGCCAGTTTAGAAAGTGACACACACACACACACACACACACAAAGTGACACAGCAAATTTTTTTCACTTACATGAAATCAAAGGATCTCAGATGCATCAGTACATTGGCATCCATTTTGGTAACCTTAATATTACCAGGGTTTTCCTCTCCTTCTTTAAGAACGGCATCACTCTCTTCCTTTTCCTTACTGTCCACCACCACTTTCAATTTGTTTAAATGGCAATTCTCCTGAATCAGTGTCACAGAGTTCTCATTCAAGTCATTAATTGTAACCTTAACTGCACTTCCAAGATGTTTTGCCCATTGTAATCCCATTATCCCTTAGGAGAAATGTGAAGGAAAAGGAATTTTAAATTATAGTAATTAAAGAATTACATAAGTTACTATAAGAATTATAAATTATAGTAATTAAAGAATAAAACAGTACATAATGTTTTATAAAAACAAAACCAAACTGTTTCAAAGTCTTAATATTGTCATTTTTTTTTTTTACTTTCTCACTAAAAAGTCTCTGAAGAAATGTCACCACACGGGCGCCTGGGTGGCTCAGTTGGTTGGGCAAATGCCTTTGGCTCAGGTCATGATCCCGGAGACCTGAGATGGAGTCCCACATTGGGCTCCCAGCTTCACGGGGAGTCCGCTTCTCACTCTGACCTTCTCCCTTCTCATGCTCTCTCTCACTCTCTCTCTTTCTCTAATAAATAAATAAATAAAATCTTAAAAAAAAAAAAGTCATCACACGCACACACACAAAATGTGTCTAACAGATTTTCATTAATACTTCTAAAACTTTTCTATAACGCCTATTCAAATAAAATAATCATGTTTGTTCTTTATTTGGAGAATAGGTTTATTTTCTTTTGTTAAAATTTCTTACAATGGAATGCTTTTTTCAAACAAAATCTTAAAGAGAAACCCAATATATAATATGAGTAAGAGTGGAGTTACTCTGCCTGGGGTATGGGAAGCTGAAACTCCTGCTGAAGTTTACCTCATGCACCAAAGTATGAAAACAACTTTAGTGGACTAACATTTTTCAAACACTGTACAACAGCATCATTGTGAATTAAAAAGAACTTTGTATATATGTAAGCAAATGATCAAGAATTCAGACCGAGAAAGGCTTTCCTCACAGGCTCTCTAGACCTACCGGATTAGCACCACAAGCAACATTTGTTACAATATAGGAGATGGTGCCATAGGCCCAGACACTGGGGATTAGAAAACCCTCTATGTACTAAAAATATTGACCATCTTCTCCACTCATATGTCTCATAAGTGTAAACATTTAACATCTACGGGCACCTGGGTGGCTCAGTGGGTTAAAGCCTCTGCCTTTGGCTCAGGTCATGATCTCAGGGTCCTCGGATCAAGCCCCGCATCGGGCTCTCTGCTCCGCAGGGAGCTTGCTTCCTCCTCTCTCTGCCTGCCTCTCTGCCTACTTGTGATCTCTCTGACAAATAAATAAATAAAATCTTTAAACAAAACAAAACAGAAAAAAAACACATTTAACATCTACTATGTGCTATGGTCTTTACAAATACTTTCAGGTTCTCATAACAAGCCTGTGACAGTCTACTACATTTTAGAGATGGGGAAGCATGCAAACTGACTGCTATGAATCGATACAAGTTTACAAGGGAACATTGCACGAAAGGACTGAAAAGCTCAGACAGTAACTTTAATGATTTCAGGTGAAAAAAAGAGTAGTTCATTGCAGCATTATTTAAAATAGCCAAGACATGGACACAACCTAAGTTTCCACTGATGGATAAAGAAAATGTGATATATGCATGCACACACACACACACACACTACTATTAAGCCATAAAAAAGAAAAAAATCCTGCCACTTGTGACATCATGAATAGACCACTGAGGGCACTATGTTAAGTGAAATAAGTCAGAGAAAGACAAATACTGTATGATCTCACATGTGGACTCTAAAAAAACCAAACTCATAGAAACAGATCAGATTTGTAGGTTGGAGAGGTGGGGGGGTAGAGGGTGGAAGAACTGGGTGAAGATAGTCAAGAGTGCAAAGAAGATCTATAGATGGCCAACAGACACATGAAAAGATGCTTAATATCACTAATCATGAGTAAAATGTAAATCAAAACGAGGTATCACCCTTGTACCTGTGAGAATGACTAGAATCAAAAAGACAAGTGTTGGTGAGGATGCAAAGAAAAAGCAACCCTCATTCACTTTTGATGAGAGTGTAAATTGCTGCAGCCACTTTGGGAACCATTATGGAGTTCCACAAAAAAATAAAAACAGGGGCACCTGGGTGGTTCAGTGGGTTGAAGGCTCTGCCTTTGGCTCAGGTCAAGATCTCAGGGTCCTGGGATTGAGCCCCACATTGGGCTCTCTGCTCAGCATGCAGCCTGCTTCCCCTTTCTCTCTGCCTGCCTCTCTGCCTATTTGTGATCTCTCTCTCTGTCAAATAAATAAATAAAATCTTAAAAAAAAATAAAACCGGGGTGCCTGGGTGGCTCAGTGGGTTGAGCCTCTGCATTCGGCTCAGGTTATGATCTCAGGATCCTGGGATCGAGCCCCGCGTCGGGCTCCCTGCTCAGCGGGGAGTCTGCTTCCTCCTCTCTCTGCCTGCCTCTCTGCCTATTTGTGATCTCTCTCTGACAGATAAATGAATAAAATCTTGAAAAAAAAAATAAATAAAATAAAACCAGAATTACCATAGGATCCAGTAATTCCACTACTGGGTACTTACCCAAAGAAAATGAAAACAATAATGCAAAAAGATATATGCTTTCCTATGTTTACTGCAGCATTATTTACAAAAGCGAAGATATAGAAGCAACCCAAGTATCCACTGATAGATGAATAAAGAAGATAGTATTGATACACAATGGAACATTATTCAGTCATAAAAAAAGAATGAGATCTTGGCCAGCTGCAACAACATGGATGGATCTAGAGAGTATAATGCTAAGTGAAATAGACAGGGAAAAGCAAAAACAATGATTTCACTCATATGTGGAATTTGAGAAACAAAATTAACAAAGAAAAAAAAAGTGGACTCTTAAATACAGAGAACAAATTGGTGGTTGCCAGAAGGGAGGTGGGTTGGGGAATGGTGAAATAGATTAAATGTAATTGAAAAAAAAAAAAAAGAAAAGAAAAGGAAAAAAGAATATGGAGCTCCTTAGGCATCTGCCTTCGGCTCAGGTCATGATCCCAGAGTCCTGGGATAGAGCCCCACACCGGGCTCTCTGTTCAGCAGGAAGCCTGCTTCTCCCTCTGTCTGCCACTAAGCCTGCTTGTGTTCCCTCTCTCGCTGTCTGTCAAATAAATAAAATCTTTAAAACAAAGAATAAAGAAAAGGGTTGTATAAGGGAAAATGCTGGGAATTAAATTTGTAAAATTAGGTTGGGATTACATTACACAAGATACTAAATTGCTTTTAACCACTACTTTTTCCTCAACGAGGAACTTCAAAGGACAGCTAACTCTTGCTATCATCCTTTTGCTACAAACTTCCCCAAAATATACTCCTAGGGGTTAGTCGGTTAAGCGTCTTCCTTTGGCTCCAGTCATGATCCCAAGGTCCCGGGATGGAGCCCCACAATGGGCTCCCTGCTCAGCAGAGAGCCTGCTTCTCCCTCTCTCTCTGCCTGCTGCTCTGCCCACTTGTGTACTTTCTATCTCTCTGTCAAATAAATAAATAAAATCTTAAAAAAAAATTAAAAAATATATATATACTCCTATAACCTATAAGAAGAAATGCTTGGATTACATACAGGTGGCTTCTTACACGAATTTTCTACCCTTTCTATTATTTTTTCTTACTGTGAAGTTCTTTTGGGAAAAATGTTCTGTTTTTAAAATTACCTCTTACCCTACAACCTAATGACTAGGCAGTTTATTGCATCAAAAAGAAAGAGAGACAACCAAACATCAAGTACTTCCTGATTGCAGTGAACAAGTATTCTTGGGAAAAAAAAAAAAAAAATCCTATCTGAAACTGATCAAACCTGAAACTCCAACTACCAATTTACAGAAATATGGGGGACAGAGGAACATGTTATACAAACCATGGAGATACCATCAGCAAAAATCTAGACTCTGGAAAAGTCTGTAAGGCAAACAAGCTGTATGCCAACAAATAAATATCACACACACAAACAAAATGATGGAAGTGAATATAGATTAAAAAGAGACTTAGAAATATTAAACAATGAAATAGTCTTTATATGAATTCCTACTTGATTTTTTTAAAAAAACTGTGAGATAATTGGACGTATTTAACATTTGATGATATTAAAAGAATTATTAATTTTTTTAGATGTGATAATAGTATCATGGTTTTATTTTTTTAAAAATCTTATTTTTAAGAGATCCAACTAAAATATTTACAGATCAAATGATGTATCAGTAATTTGTATCAAAATAATGGGGATGGAGGATGGTAGAAAGAGGTATGAGGGAAAGTGCATGAGATACAGCTACAAGAACAAGCATAAGTTGATAATTTTTGGAGTGATAGATAGCAAAGCATTCATTTATTATACAGCTACTTTTGTATATATTTGAAATTTTTCCACAATAAAAATATTTACTTTGGGCCTTTATTTTTTTATATCAAAATATTCTGCCATATAGAATACACATATAAATTTCTAAGAAAAGATACTGCATAAATCTGATAATTAAAGTGGGGTTCCAAAAAAAAATTACTTACCAGTGGCTCCAAAGGCATCTAGACATTCTAAAGGCTTTCTTTCCTCAGCCAAAGCAGCCAATGTACAGAATATTAGCTGCCTAGAAGAAAAGTATAATAATCTGAAATAATTTTACTGTACCATGGCTTCATCACTGTAGATTTTATTTTATTTAAAAATAGTGAGATGGGGAGCCTGCTGCATGGCTCAGTTAAGCATTCCACTCTTGATTTCGGCTCAGGTCATGATCCAGGGTTGTGAGATCAAGCCCCACATAGGGCTCAGAGCTGGGCATGAAGCCTGCTTAGGATTCTCTGTCCCTCTCCCGCTGCCCCTCCCCCCACCTCATGAGCACACTCTTAAAAAAAAAAAAAAAGAATGAGAATTGGGGTTCCTATTTACTGTACAATCTGTTTTAAAGGAAGACCTAGTAACACATTCCTTACCTATTTGTGAAATTAAACTATCAATCTAATTGGGTTCTATAAACAAGCATTCACCACGAATAATGATTTCATAAATAAAACTTGCCCACAAAAGCACTATTTTACTTTCTAAGAACTTAGTTTAGTAGAATAAAAGAAAACAATCATCTGAGAAAATACTAAAACAGATGACTTCCATTCTGTACCTAGTTTTAAATTGCACTGTATTAAAACATAAAGATTAAGAGAAGGTACATTAGTTATAATTTGAAACATCCCATTATCCTTTTCCCAATTTATCTTACCGATTTAGTTTCATTTTGGGATTAAAATAGGAATCTGTTTTTTGAGGTATAGAATAGTTAGGACAAACTTGTACATCGGTGTCTGCCTCTTTCAAAATTTCATTAGGTGGTTTTGCAGAAGCTAAAATGAGAAAAAAAGACTTCCAGTGAAATACAAAATAATTCTAAACATCCAAAACAATACACATTAAGAGAAATAACTTTCCTTTTAAATATTTTGTTAATGTAATCAACTGGGTAGATAACGGAAAAAGAAAAACAACCCCAAACTTATTTACTCATTATTCAGTACTGTCTCTAGGAAAAAGTAGCCCTCAATTAAGTATTTGGGGAATTCAGGTTTATTAAGTTAAAATCTTATCTGCCTAGAACATCAAAATATCTATATTATGACCCTAGTTAAGAACAATAAGCCTAAAATAAAACAAAATTCGGGGAAAAAAAATTTTGAGATTCCTGGGTGGGTCAGTCAGTTAAGCGTTTGCCCCCAGCTTAGGTCATGATCTTAGGGTCCTGGGATAGAGTCTCACATTGGGCTCCTTGCTCAGTGGGAGGTCTGCTTCTCTCTCTGCCTGCTGCTCCCCCTGCTTATGTGCATTTTCTCTCTCTGACAAATAAATAAAGTCTTAAAAAAAAAACCAAAAAACAAAACCAAAATCCTAAAATGCCTTTATTGTTCATCAACCACTATACTGTGTTTACATAGGTTGGCTGCTAAATATATCTTACTGTGATATAATGGTTATGAAATTAGTATCTGTTTCATTACATAACCTACCATGGATGACAAAGAATCACTATACTTCCAGAACATGCTAGATTTCAGAACACTTTCTTATAACTACAATTGTAAAACACAAATTATATTCAAATGGGTATAAAGTAATGGGGAAAAAAAGATTTTGCATTTTGTACACATTAGAATCGTTTAGCTAGGAGCTTAAATGAAATACTGATGTATTTGTGTATGTATATTTTAAATATTTAAGAAATGAGACATATATATCATGTGTGAGGAAAAATAATAGAGATTCTTTGTTTAGCTTTCTTGATATTATAATCAGAATATTAACTACATGGCGACCGTATTTCCCTTTCTACAATGCCAAACCATAATTAACATTCCCTAGTGTTTTTTATATTCTTCTACACCTACCAAAGTGGCATGTGTATCTCACAAGATCAGCCTTTCTCAAACCAGATTCTACCAGCAAATTAAGTTCTACAGAAAATTATTTCAGTGACTATTTTTTCAGTTCTTGAAAGAAAGGTACATAATCCCATTCTAGATGTATATGCGAGAAGTTAATTCATTACATACCTTAGGATGTAATGCCTTAGGGCATGAGATTTTTTTTTTTTTTAAGATTTTATTATTTGTCAGAGAGAGAGAGAGAGAGCACGTGCACATGCAAGCAGGTGGAGCGGCAGGCAGAGAGAGAAGCAGGCTCCCTGCTGAGCAAGGAGTCTGATGCCAGACTCGATCCCAGAACCCTGACATCATAACCCAAGATGAAGGCAGACACTTAACCAACTGAGTCACCCAGGCATCCCATTAATTCTTAATTCTTAAGAAGGGCTGCCTCAGTAATAACAAACTATTAATAACCTGATATCACTTCAGGATAATAAATGGTCTTTATATAACTCTACTTCCTTTTTCCAGTGTTTTCAACAGTAAGTATAACACAACTATTTATAATCTTTTATTAAGATACCTATATTTAGGGGCACCTAGGTGGCTCAGTCTGTTAAGCGGTTGCTTTCGGCTTGGATCATGATCCCAGGGTCCTGAGATCAAGGCCCGCATGGGGATCCCTGTTTGGTGGAAAGCCTGCCTCTCCCTCTCTCTGCCTGCTGCTCTGCCTACCTGTGCTCTATCTCTCTGTGAAATAAATAAAATCTTAAAAAAAAAAAAGATACCTATGTTTACTTTGGCATCAACCACTTTTTCTACCCACATTAAATATATTTGTTAAACTGGGGTTGGGAGCCTCACAGAAAGAAAATGAGGGGCGCCTGGGTGGCCCAGTGGGTTAGGGCCTCTGCCTTTGGCTCAGGTCATGATCTCAGGGTCCTGGGATCGAGCCCCTCATCGGGCTCTCTGCTCATCGGGGAGCCTGCTTCTCCCCTCTCTTTCTGCCTGCCTCTCTGACTACTCGTGATCTCTCTCTCTGTCAAATACATAAATAAAATCTTTAAAAAAAAAAAAAGAAAGAAAATGAAACCTGAAGTAATGGATTAGTAGTTAACTAAATGATTTGGTTAAGTCCCTGTATTTTATCTACCTGATGTCTGAAAAGAATAACTGGACCACCGTTTAATGATTTACTCTCAACATGTTAATGAGATTGCTCAACTTACCGGCAATATACCTGGATTTCGTCTCTCCTTTATTCACATGTCGCCTAACATGTCCCAGCATATCGGTCCTTCTGGTGATTGTTGCTGAACAAATGATACAATGATAATGGGCGCCCATTTTACTGGATATCTATCAAACAGAGTATTTAATTTAAATGTACAGATAAGTTACTAAGTCAACGAAATAGAAGTTTATTAAGACTGCAAATTTAAGTATGTTAGTGTGTCATGGGTTTAATGGTGTAGAAGACAGTATGAATCCTGCCATGTGACTTCAAAGAGATCTTTACTTCCTTATTGATACTTATGTATCATTTTACTTACTTTATAATAGACCACAACTTTAATTTGTTTTTCCCATTCATTCTAGTCAGCATATAACTATACCCTATTTTCTATAAGTAGCATTTATAAAAACAGCATAAAATTAGCAGCAGTGTGTTAGTAGATGTTTAACAATTGTTCTTCAGGAAAATAAAGTCCTGATTTATACTGTTTGGAGCTTTCTGTGGTATGTGTACTCTACCATGGCCAACCTCAAGCTACAATTGTGACAGATTTCAAGCTACTGATGGGACATCACTAAATGTGAGTTTGGGAAGTGACGTGTAATATCCTACTAGAGAGCATGGCTGCCATGCAGATATTACATATATATATATATATACACACACACACATATATATATGAATGAAGGATGTCGACAATAGTAAAATAGATGATAGGAAGTAGTGAGATTTGAGTACTCATTACCTTTGTTTATAATATAATTTATTCCCTTTAAAATTTATACAATTAAATTTTTAATGATGGTCATGTGTAACCACCAGCTTTCAAGATTTCTAGAAATATGAGCTAGTTTCAGCATACCATTCAATGTCAGAAATGTAATAAAAAGACTAATAGTCCAAGTAAAAAATTTTCATTTTATAATTTCTCATTTAGCTGAGAATAGAGATTACTCCAATGCCTTTTTCTTATTTTTGATACCTTTTACCCATAGAGCTTCTACCTCCTATTTACTTGGGATCAAACAGCAAGTAGAGAATAGTTGAAAACATTGCACATTGGTACTGTCGTCATCCCATTCAAAATGTGCTGGATAGTGTTGACGGACCAACCATTGCCCTGACTACTGCTTAAGAAATGTTTGGGTTTTTTTTCTTCCCAGAACTTTACTCTTTTTAGTGGCCTGGAAAAAATTAATAATGAGGACTTCTTAAGCTAATATGCATTCAGGATAGTACTACTAATAAATATTTTGTAATTCGTATTCCCTAAAAGTTAAATGTATCCTAAAAAGGAACATTAGTACTTTTAAAGAATTATTAAGATTTCAGAAATTTCTTAATTCTGTCCTTTGACAGATTAAAAGAGCATAGAGAAGGTAAATACGAATTGATATACTAAGATATTTACTGAATCATAGAAATTGAAGGCTCTTATCCCATAATCAATTTATTTTAAAAGAAAAATATTACTTTCTATTTAAATTCTCCATACCAAGATTAGTAAATAGGTTAACTTTCCTATTGAATACAAGAGAAAAATTTATCTGAATAAAATTAAAAACTGTAAAATAAAAAGTTCAATATAGCAACTCTTTTTTTCATATAACTCGTACTTTTTTCCTGCTATGATAATCTGAAAGCACTCAGATACAAAATCTTAAAGTAAACCTCATTGTCAAATATGCCCACAGCCTTAGAGCCAGGTAAAAACTGTGCTTTCTTTAAAAAGGGCTAAATTTCAAAATAAATCTAACGTCTGATTACCTGTTCTCCAATAATGTTTGGTTTCACTGGTCGACAAGGTAAGTGACAGATGCACATCCTGTAACCTAAAGTGAAGAATTGCTGGTTGTCATATTACTGTTCATTAAACATTCAATTACCATTAAAAATTATTAGCAAATTTTATTTTATAAGAAAACTGGGGTTCTTATTTATAAAGTCATAATTTATTTGAATGAGACTTAATTTTATATATTTGTTATATAACACATAGTACAAAAACAAATATATGAGATTTAGGTTTGAATTCTGGTTCTGCCAAGACTATGTGTTTTCTTGATTGGTCATTTAGCTGCTTTGGGACTCAATTTTATCATCTATTCTCTGACACTGACTTTTTCTTAGGCTTCACCTTCTTTGCCTCATAATAATACACTTGCTGCTACATGGCCTCTTCTTTATGATATGGCACTTAGTTCTCTCCCATCCTTCTTAATCTTCTTCATGTGTCCTCTTCCCTCTCTTTCACTCTATAAAGGATAGATTTTTCTATAGGCTTGATATGCTACATGACTTTCCCCCTCATCTCCTTGGTAACTTTAATGTCTTTTATGGTTGCAACTATCTCCCCTGGGGGAAGCAATTCCAAATGCTAGCTCTAGTTACTAACTCCTTTCTGAGGACCAGATCTCTATTTCTGATCACCTGTTGAGGAAGTACGACTGGGTTATCGGGTATTTCAAAATCTGTCAAGGGCTAAATACATCATTTCCTCTTAAACCAGGTCTCTTTTTTACATTTTCAAATGAATGATGATGCCTTCCAGTTGTCCTAACTGTAAGTGATCTCCAACTCCTTTCTTCTCATACCTTGACCTAATCGTTTCTCTCACTTGTACATACGGAAGTATCCCAGGATGCAGCAACTTCTTTTTTCTCCATTGATATGTACTCCTATGGCTATCCCATCCAATCTATGGCTTTAAATACCACTTACATTCTGACAATTCTCAAACGTATATCTCTAGCCCCAACCTTTCCCCCAAACTCAAAATTCATATCCAGACAGGCTACCTGACATCTCCAGGAAATGCATTTAAACCTTTGCATGCCTAAATCTGCAGGCTTGGCCTTTTCCCCCATACCTGGTCCTAAAGCAGTCTTCTCTACTCAGTAAAGGATACCACCAGTTTTTATAGCTGTTCAAGCCTCAGGCCACGCATTCTTGGCTATTTTCCCCTCACATCTTACTTCTTCTATTCCTTTGGCAGGCCTTGTTGCTTCTAACCTTAAACATATTTGCAAACTACTTTAAGACCTGCTTGCTAAAACAAAAACCGTGATATTCACCGTATACCAGATCATCACCATGTGAAAACACCCTACAACTTAATGTACTTAAGAAAGTAAAGAAATGCCATGAATCGTTTAAGAGATGAGAATAACTTGGAAGACAAACACTAACCTAAAGGTTAAACAATGACTTAAATAAAGAATACAAGAAGAACTTTTTAATTAAAATGATACCTTTCTTTTTTGATAGAGACATTATTTACATACATTCTTATAAATAATTAAACATAAAAGACAGGATTGGCCTCTGATTTAGTCTCTAATTCCTTTTTCTCTAAGTAACTAGTGATAACCTTTTACCGATACTACTGAGAAAATAGTTCTGACTTCTTTCCTGGGTGTCCAGCTATTTCTTCAAGTTCGATTAAAACTCCAGATAAGCACATTTAGCAACACCTATGCTCACCAAATCATATACAAATATAAGCATGCATATGTTTACGATGGATATTTAGGGCTTTTTGGGGGGAGTTTTTTTTTTTAATCTAAATGTATTATCATAAAATCTCCCCCTAACATACACGCAATAGCAATTTATCATGGAAATCCTTCCAAGTAAGCTAGTATGGATCTTACACTCTTTTCAATGGTAGCATAATATTTCATGGTGTGTATATACCACATTATAGTTAATCAACTCTTTTTTATTTTAGTTTCAAGTTTTTGTCACTAAGTACATGATGCAGTGAAAATTCTTGTACATCTGTCCTTACAAATTGATTCTTTTATTCCCAAAAGAGGGAGTACCTTGTCAAGAGATATGTGAATTTTAAATTTAAAAACGTTGCCAGATCTCTTTTTCAAAAATGCTGTAATAATTCACCTAATCCACTCTCAGAATCTAATAATTCATTATATCTAAAAAGTCTTTTAACTTGGTAAGATCTCATTTTTTGTCCTTTATTCTTTATAAGATCTCTTATTAAATTTAGTCCCCCAAACTGTGTCATTTTTGTCACTACTATAATTGGTATATTTTAATAATTTCCATTTATCTAGAGTAGGGAAAGACTATGATTTCAAATATTTATCTTCTATCCCACTACTCTTATTAAAGCTAATCTTTTTAAGCCATCAGCAGAAAAAAGATATTGTCTTTTTTCCAATATTCATACCATATATTTTATTTTGTTTCGCATTTATTACATTTTCATAATTACGTGTCAGATGGTAGTTGTTCTAGCATAAAAGAAAAAGTATTAACTTTTTAAAACATAGTTTAAACATAGTTTTTAAACTATGTTTTAAAAAGTTATGGGGACCCTAGGGCCAAGCAAAATACCCAATATAGAACAGGTGCTTAATAAATGTTTGCTAAACTAAACTACACTTGCAACATACATCCATTGCCTAGAGAGTTACATGGTCATTTATTAAGAAATACATTAAAAGGACATTAAATCCTCATAATTTTTTAATTTATTTTTTTAGTGTTCCAAGATTCATTGTTCATGCACCACATCCAGTGCTCCATGCAAGCACTCCCGTCTCCCCGATTTCCCCCAATTCACTTTTCCTTTCCTTCATAATTTTCCCTCGATTTTCCTTCACAAAATCCCCTTATAATTTTAAATGGAAAATATTTAATTTTGTTCACAAAATTCCAAAACTTCTATTAAATCTTGAGTCATTTACTTTTTAGCAAGCACAAAAATACTAACCTTCAAATTCAACTGAGACTTTCCAGTGTAAATTTTGAAGGTGACGACGAAGCTTATGGCTATTACAAGCTCTGAATTTCTCCTTAGGGCACAATGGACAAGACTGTTTGTTTCCTGACCAAAAAAAAAAAAAGAACCAATAAAGCACAGAATTGACTGGCTACTAATGCCTCAATTGAGCTACAAAAGTAGCAGGGGACTCCCTCCATCCAACACACACACTTCTCAGATAATGTCTATGTTAACAGTAGGGAGATTCATCTCTGCCTCAACAGGTAGTTAATAATCAGCACATGGTCAGTGATTCATTTTTTACCCTAAAACTCTCTTCTCTGGGGCTAGCTGATAACTTTGTTGCCGCTGGGAACAGAGAAAATGAGAAAGTAATAAAGTACATGATATCCCTCCAGCCAAAATGCCTGCCAGAGAGAGCATCACTATGTACTTTGGATAAGGGAAGAAGACAATACTTGTCACACTCCCAAGGAGGAGCTGGGCAGTGTAAGCACCTGCTGTGGCATTGTCCTCTGGCAGCAACAAAAACAGTTAACAGGTAGAGTAAGAAAAATGGAAGGAGTGAAAGGACTAAGTGGGATCCAGAATAACTGCTATTCTGGGACAGGAGCATGGTTAGAACCACTGTATCCTATTAGCGAATTTTTAAGTTCTTCCTTCTTCTCTAATGAAAAGATTATGGATCATAAAAAATTTAACTAGAAATGTAATATATCTCAAATAAAAACTTTGAGAGTAACAAAAAAATTAAAATCTCAACTTCAGGTTTAAAACAATAAACATATACAAAAACAACCAGCAACTCACTTAATTTTTAATCCAACAAATATCTTTAACATATAGCACACTGTAAGTATAGTCAAAATTAATTTTTCAATATACTCTGCTTACTTAAAAAAACCATGAAGTGATACTGAGGATGGAATTCAAGCACTAAGGATGGCAAAGCAGAAAGAGAGGAGCTTGAGGCCTGACAACAATGAGGAACTTTTGTTCCAGCCTTAAATTGCCCACCTGGGACTTTGTTTACATGACTGAATATATTAAAACTTTTGTTTTTAAAGGCACTGTTTTTTTGGGGGGGGATTTCTGTTGCTTGTAACTAAACGCAACTCCGAACTTATAGAATACACAGTTCTTACATATCCACAAAATTGTAATATCCTTGAGGAACTGTAAAACAACTTATTTCCACAGCACCTGTTAATGTAGAAGGCTACCAATTTCCTGAATGAGAAAATTTTATTATTGCTCTAGTAGAGTGGCAATAAACAAGTCTACCCTCAGAAAATTCTAGTAAGTTGAAAGATAAAAAGCCAAAAGAAATTAAGAGGGGAAAAAACCCTTCAGAATATGGAAATACCTGCATCAAGATGATCTGAGTTCAATGAGCTGGCAGAATCAAAATCTCCTTCAGCTACGAAGGCTAACTTTTCTAGATCAGCAAGCTGCCTTTGGATTGAGATGTGTCTCTCTGAAAAGGAAATTTTAAGAGTTAGAAGATCATGTTTTAACAATCTGAATTCCAGTTCTATTTTTATTTGATCACGTCACAGAGACTCCTCCACGTTTATTTCCTGTAGCATGGTGCCCTAGTGCCTAGATGGGGAATACTGCTGTAATTCTGCCTATAAAATGACAAGTGTGCCTCATAATGCAAAGAGTTAGGGAAAAAAACCACTGTGTAACTTCACACCTTTAAACTTTTATCTAATTATTCAATATAATTCTACAAAAAATGTTTTTACTCTGTACAAAATGCTGAAGTAGGAAACATAAGCCATGCTTCCTATCTTTAAAGAAGTTTCAACTAGGCAGGAGAGATATTGATATGTTACCTACTAACAGTAACACAATGCAGGATGAAATGAATACCAGGGTTAAAGTAATATGATGTCAGCATAAAGAGGAAGGAGTAATTAATTCCAACAAGTGCCTTTGAGAATGTCTTCACTGAAGAAGTGACATTTGACTGAGATGTAAGGTATTAAGAGAATTTCAATAAGCAGAAATTTGAAATATAAGGCTGAAATATAATCCTGGCCTTATAAACTGAAGTAATCTTACAAATAAAGGCATAATGTGTAAAAAAAAATACAGCCACCTCTATCCCACCCTTGGCGGGGCTGAGGTATGTTTAGAGAATAGAGGTGGTAGAAGAACAAGAAGCCAAAAATGTGGTTCAGATCATGGAAAGCTTAAGTTCTATGCAAGTTAGTCTGGACTGTCCTCTTCAGGCAATGTGAAGTCTTTGCAGGTTTTTGAGGGAGTAAGTGATATGATCTGAATGCATTTCAGGAGGTCATCTCTGGCTGTAGAATCAAAGATCAATAACTGAGGTGAGAAGTTAATAATAGAAAGGTACAGAACAGACAGAAAAAAAGAAAAGAATGTTGGGTGCAAGAAATAACCATGAATGAAGAGTGCATTCAAGAACGGTTCTAAGATTTCAAATTTACATGGCTGAGAATAATGGCACCATTAACCAATAAAGGAAGAGGAAAACATTTTTGGCAGAAAAGAAGAGGAAAGGAGAAAAAGGAATTTAGTTTTTGACTTAGTGTCAAAAACTTAGATGTACTACAAGTATTCATCCTCAAGTTCAGTATGCAGTTGAGTTGTTTTTGGAGTTCAGGAGGGATATAAATCATAAATACAAGCTAGGTGAAACTATGAACTGAAGAAAGCCTAAGGAAAAAAACACGGTGGAAAAAAGAGAAGAAAAGGGCCAAAAATCCAGTCCCAGTAACATATTTTTTGGTTTCTCAGACATCACACACTTTTTTTTTTTTTTTTGACATCACACATTCTTCAAATGACATATTTGTAAACTCTGGAATATATGAATAAATCTTTCCAAGGTATATTTAACATATTCTTGATTATGACTTGGAGGATGCATTCCCCAATGCCATTGAACCCATTACTGATTAATACAAATGGTTACAATTCAGAAGTGATGTAGGTAGGAATGTAGGTGATGAGAGACATCGAGGAAAAACCATCAGGAGGGTAGATTCAAAAATAATAAATGGTAAAGGAGAATCAAGATAAGGCAGAAGCCAAGAAAAAAGAGAATGTAAATGGTACCTATTCAACACTAAGTATCACAAATAGTTGTAGAAATCAATAGAAAACTACTGGATTTAGTATTTAGCAGGTCTCCAGTGATCTTTAAGAAAAAAGGTTCAGTGAGGTGTTCTGGAATACAAATGGGATTAGAAGAAATAAAGTACAGAAAATCACATAAATTACTTCAAAAAGTGTGGCAGTATAAAAAAGATAGATGGGATTGGAGGTTGTTTTTTCTTTCTTTTTAAGGAAAGACTTGAATATACATATCCCAAAGGAAAGTAATGTTTACAAAGTAGGAGCTTGAATACACAATACTGGGAGCTGAAAAATGGCAGGAAAAGATCCTCAACTGAAGAGGAGATGATGGTAAACCATTCGACTCTCTAGTACTCATTACACAATTAGGTTATACGGTTTAGAACCTGAAATTTTTAAATTCTATTCTTGGCATAGCTACCTTCCTGCCTACTCCTCTCCAAGCTTCACTCCCAGTTCTATTTTGTGTGTGTGTGTGTCCTTGTTTTTCTTTCCCACAAATACACAGTAAAATGGCAGGGGATTTGCCTTCCTCATTTTTGTAATGGCTAGGTGCCTAGTGCAGTATCTTGCACACAGTAGGCACTACAGTCTGTTAAATAATTTTAAAAATTATTAGTCTTTTTGGATGCAGTAGCAAACTAAGTCAATAATTTTGGAATTCAATTCAGCACCAACAGACATTCCTGCTCAACTTTACTAAAAGACAAATTTTTACCTCATTTTTAAATGAGAAAAACAAAGCAACAAATCTTACTGGTTAACTTGTCATACTAGGTATTGTTCAAATGACTTTATAATGAGATAGAATTTCTATAAATAGGAAAAATTTTTCCCCTATGAGCAAAAACTTAATTGCTAGGTGAGACAAGATTCAGGCAACAAATCCATATGTGCAAAACAATCCTTTGAATTTGCAATCATAAAGACTTTCGGCTTCCAAAGTTCAAAGTTCTGTTCATGTGAAGTTATATAGTACTATATAAACCTGTGCTTATTGAAATCATTCTAAGTTGTACAAAGTAAGAGACAGGATCCTGGTAAGTTAGAAGAGAACAATGAAAATCCTGTGGTCCACTATTAAAACTCTTAAAAATCTGTCTAAAGATTCATGATATGCCTATGTTTGTATACCTCTCAAATCACTTTCTAGTTCAAGAGAGTGGGTATCAGACAATCCGTACTTAAATCACTCAAACTTTTTGTAACATGCTAATAATTCCGAAGTCAATAAGCAAACCTCTTGTTAATTCAGATGAATCCAAGATGCTAGGAGTTTCTTTTATAACTTCTGATACTTTTTCCTCATTTTTCAGTTCTATTTCAAATATGCCATCTTCATCTTGCCTAGTTAAGACTGATTTCAAAGGACTAACTAGACCACATAAAAATAATTTTTAAAATGTGATTAATATATATTTCTAATACATTTCAGAATTTTCAATCATTACATATTTCCCCCAGTAATGCATTTTTCAGGTTCCTCAAACATCATACGTTCTTCAAATTACATACTTCTAAATCTTGGAATATATATCTTCTCAAGCTACATTTAACATTCTTGCTGGTGGGGAGGTGGAGAAAGCACGCATTCTCTAAAGCTGCTGAACCAATTCTGATTAATATAAACAAACCTAATCTAGAGGTGAGGAAGGAAGGCTACTTACTCAGGAGAGTGTACCACCCCCCCACAACTGTAGTTGTGGGTGAAGAAATAATTGTCCTTATTTTGCACCTACTAGCTCTGATCTTATATGAGGACAGGCCTACCTGAGGTACACTGCCTTTGTCTTTTCTGTGATCAGCTCTACTCTTTAATATAACAATTTTTATGTGGCTTTAAAATTGCAAAGCAACTCTATTAGACTACAACTACCCAAGCTGTGTGTACAAATATTAAATTCACAACTGTCTTAGAAGAAAAAAAACGAATTATTTTGTTATTAATTCAGAAAGAGCATAAGGGTCAGTTTACGGACCACAAAATAATTTTTAAAAATCTTTCTTAGACTTTACATTTAAAAGTGTTCAGAAGATTCTTAAATGCTCCTCTTTATGGTCCAATAAATCACCACTTAGAAAACATGCAAGCACATACATTAGCACAATAATACGGGCTATTAATTTTCAACAGTCCACTTTTAATGGAACGGAGGGCAAAACTCAATTGGTATGTGACTGAGGGAAGACATCCAGAATTTAGTCGACCCTTTCTTAAACTACTTATCGGCCTCAAATTTTTTGGAAGCAAGCTGCTAAAGAAAAATAAGAAAAACCCATCTCTGTGTATATCGAGCACAAAAACTAGTTAACAATGGTTTCTAAATCTCAGCATCTAGGATCTACTACAGTAAACAGGTTGCCTCAGTTACCATGTCACATTTTGAAGGACTTAGTGAACCATGGCAGCCGGGGCTGAGAGGGAAACTACCAAATTAGTGTAACTTCCTATTTTCGTAGCAGAAAAAGACCCCCTTTAACGAAGAAACCCTCAACCTCATTATTTCCTTTTATCTGCAGCACTCCTGGCCTCCATAAATCCTTCACCATGTCGTCCTCGAGGTTTGTGGAGATGCCTTCTCCCATTCTGTACCCGCCTTACCCACTACACGGGTCCCTCCTTCTCCCCCCCCCACAACCCTGAACCTGCCTTTCCCCATAAAAAACATCCCAGTGAAGAAGGGCCTCCCCTACTCCCCAGCAAGGCGCACTTTCTCGCTTCTCTTGCGGCAGAAAGATCTAGGCCTCCTGCACTTACTGCTTTCAGCCTCGTCAGGGGCAGAGGCTAGGGACGGGGACAGGGCCGGAGCCTGGGCCAGGGCAGGGGCTGGGGCTGGAGCCGAGGCCGGAGTCGGAGCCGAGTCCGGGGCCGGGGCCGAATCCGGGGCCGGAGCAGGGACCCGAGCCGAGTTCGGGGCCGGGGTCGGGACCCGGACCTGGGCCACCTCCACCTCCTCCTCCTCCTTCTCCTGGGGTAGCAGCTCCTCCTCCGCCATATTCTCCATAGTTACCGCCTCCGTGCCAGGCCCGCCCGGGGACCAGGAGGGGCTCACGGCGGGGTGAGAGAACTGGCGTGAATGCCCAGAGGGCTGGATCCAAGGAGTGGGAAAGCAAATGGGAAGGGCTGGATGCGTGCAACAGACAAAAAATGAAGAACCAGTGACCAAATCCTGTCAGCAGAAAAATAAAAAGCCAGAGGCAGCGATTCGCGGTGCCGTCCGCTTCCCTTTCCCCGAGGCGTTACGACGCCACCAAAGCCTGCGCAGAAACGTATCGGGGACGGCGACCAATGAGATAAGAGAGTTCTGCTTCCACGGTGCGTCTCGGTTCCAGGCGTCAACCAAGGAAGCGAAGCAAGACTACAATACCCAGGGTACAGTGCGCCAGCTAGGGCGGAGCCGGAGTCCCAAGTCCTTGGAGGAAGTAAATGCAAAACTAAACAAACGCTTTGAGCGTTGGAGTAGTAGTCTGGGTCTGAGTGCAGGACTACATTTCCCAGAGAGCATCGGGTTCAAGGGGACCCTTTTTCTTGGCCTGGGCCTCCCGAGTCGCCACCGCTGCGGGCGCTGGTAAGGTAACTGGGGCGCTAGTTGACGTTTTGCTGGGCAGGTTCCCACCGCTCTCCCTCGGGTACCTTAGCGGGTGGCTAGCGGGTCGGAGGATTCCGGAGGCCCCTCGAGCCTGGGCGGGGCGACTCTGTAGGCGGATCCGGGGTTGAGTTAGCTCGGTGAAGGTGGGGTTCTGGTCGGCTCTTCCTCTGGAATAGCGCCTAGCCCAGAGTGAGAGTCTGGCTTGTTCCTGCGGAGCCCCTGGGCCACGGCAGCTTGGGAGCAGCTAACGAGCTTCCCTGCTAGTCCGGTTGATTTGGACTCGGGGTCTGCGCTTCCTTTCGCACCCTCATCCACACCGTGACCTGAACACTCTTCCTTTTGTCTTTATTTTGCTTTAACCTACATATTATCATCAGCACTGCTCTGTGGTTGTAGGAGTCCTGTGGGTAGACAAGAGTGTGTTTCTGCGTGCGTCCTACAGACTTAATAACCAAAGCTCTGAGTGTCTTGAGCTTTGCGGCACCTGATTGATGCGATTCAGATTCCACACGGCATCTGCGAGTGAGTCCTCTGGCCCGCCTACTTCTTTTCCCTTTACTGTCCGGCCTGCTTGAACTTAAGTGCCAAGCATTCATTCCCTTGGCGCAGGCAGAGGAAAACTTGAGTTTTCTAGCTACTCTTTCTTCCTGGGACTGGTCCGAATATTATAGGCAGCAGGGAAGGAGAAGTAAGCCCTTTTAGTCTTAGGAGACTCACACTTACAGTTGGGTTTTCTTAGTTAATAAAGCTGATATTTAATGCCTACTGATCTCATTGGTCTATTTATTGCTTGCTTGTTTAGCCCAGGTGAGACCAAGTGTGATTATTTGGCGCTTTGAAAGTGTAACAGGATTCAGTTGCCATCTCCCAACCCCCCAGTAGTTAGGCTTTCTCTGCCCCCCCCCCCCAGTGAGTTACTGTTCTAAAGTCTTCATACTGCTTTCAACCTAAAATTTAAAAATATATATATTTATTTTAAGAGATAGAGAGCACATGAGTTGGGGGGAAGTTGGGGCAGAGAGAGAAGGAGAGAGAGAATCCAGACCTACTCTCCTGGACAAGCGCTGAGTTGGATGCGGGACTGATTGCATCTCCTCGAGATTAGGACCCCAGCAGAAATCAAGAGTGCAGTGCCCCACCCACAGAGCCACCTAGGCGCACCCCCCACCCCAACTTTTAACTAGTTTTCCTGAATTTGGAACTGCCTCACTGCTCTTAACAGTCAATTAAAAATGGGAAAATAATACGTTATAACTTATGGAAATGAGTAGTGGCTAATTATATTTGTGCATCACCCAAGCATCATTTTATTTATTTTTTTCGTTTCCAAAAGGCTAGATGGTTAGTGGAAAGCTTGATTCAGTATATCAGTCTCGTTATTTAACACCAGCTGGAAGCCAGGAGATGAAGAGGTTAGATTTTAGCGTGTGGATGCTATGGGAATTTTAATAAGAATTTCTAAGCATGGTCTGTGCTTTTGAGACTGCTAAAAAAAAGGAATCTTCAAAGTTTGAAGAATTATATTAACTGACGGTATTACTCATTTATTGCTGCCTAAGTTATCCTAAAACTTAGGTGGTTTAAAATAACACTAAACATTACCTCACAGGTTCTGTGCATCAGGAATTCAGAAGTGGCTTTCTGGGTGTACCTGGTTCTGAGTCTCATGAGGCTGCAGGGAAGCTAGCAGACAGCGATTCTTCCACTCAAAGGCTTGGTTAGGGCTCCAGGATTGGCTTCACAGTGGGTGGGCTCACAGGCCTGGCAGTTAGTTCTTTTTTAGCAGTGGGCTTCAGTTCTTCATTGGTTGGCCGCTCTGGGCTATGTGATTGTCCTCATGATATGGTGGCTGGCTTTCCCTAGAATAAGAGAAAAACACAAGCCACGGTGTCTTATATGACCTAGTGACATAATGCCATATAGCAATTCCTATTGGTATCATAGGCCAGCTCTATTTACTACGAGAGAATACATGAGAATATAATTACCAGGCACCAGAGATCATCAGGAACCACTTTGGAGGTGGCCGGCACAGGAAGTATCTCCCCTTGGAGTTTATATTTTGATTTTCATAAAATAAACATGAATTTCACACTGTTATAAATATAAAACATTTGTCATGGTAAACATATATGTGTTTTTCCTTTGATAGTCCACTATCTACAGTGATTTCTTTAATTTTTTTTTTCAATTGGCTTATGGCTGAGAGGTTTAAATTTAGCCTTATTTTGTATTCAAAGCAACAACGTAAGATCAACATGGATCAGTTTAAATTGTAAAAGGTTTTTTTTTTTGTAAAGATTTTATTTATTTATTTGACAGAGAGAGAGAGATCATGAGTAGGCAGAGAGAGAGGGGGAAGCAGGCTCCTCGCTGGGCAGAGAGCCCGATGCGGGGCTCAATCCCAAGACCCCGAGATCATGACCTGAGCCGAAGGCAGAGGCTTTAACCGACTGAGCCACCCAGGCGCCCCTTTATTGTAAAAGTTAACATAAGTAGTTCATTGCCTCTAAACAGTTCATTTCATGGAATTTATTGGGTTTTTTTATTTTTTATTTTTTTAGTGTACCTTTTCCCAACATGGAATAGAATCCTCGGAACAAGAAGGGGAAAAGACTATTATTCTTCTAACCTGGAAGCTCAACTGTGAATTCAGTTGATTCCATACATTATCTTACAAAGCAAAATTTTGGGGTAATTTAGGATTGGTCATAGAACTCTATATTAAGGCATGTCTGGGTGGCTCAGTCAGTTAAGCATCTACCATTGGCTCAGGTCATGATCCTGAGCTCCTAGGATCCAGTCCTGCATCGAGCTCCTTGCTCAGGGGGTAGTCTGCTTCTCCCTCTGCCTTTGCCCTTGCTTCTGCTCTTGGTCTTTCTCTCTCTCCCTCTGACAAGTGAATAAATAAAATCTTTAAAAAAAAGTTTATATTAATTCTTTTATTAATTTTTATTATTAGGTTTTCTTTTAGCTATCAGCATTTTTCTTCTTTCTCTTTATATTCATCGAAACATTTTAAAAGTTTGATTCAGTGTTATCGATCCTTCTTTTGTAGAATTTCACTTACTGTGGTATGACTGACCATGAGTCAATGCCTGCTTTCTAGCCTTTCATACATTCATAGTTTCCATATGTGTCACTATCAGCAATAAACTCTCCTTTGGGCTTTGCTGCTAGACTCCTTTTATATCTTCCCATCCCAGCAGACCTGAGGAGGTTTCCATTTTCTGGCCTTTCATTCCAGCACAGAGTGCTTCTGGTACACACTAAGTCGAACGGAGGGTGTGTTGGGAAAATGAAGACTTAGAACTAATTGGTTTTGAGGCGTAGGTTGGGCAAAATAGAGCAGTCCTGTAGGCAGTTGAAAATGGTGATCTGAGGCTTGAGAGAGAAGGTCGGGGTTAAAGGCCCAGTTTTGAGAGGTCATTCCTAAAAAGGTGGTAGGTGAAATTGAAGGAGAGGGAAAGATGATGATGAGAGAGACTATAAGTGAAGTAAAGTGAAACAAGAGAAGCCTGTTGTCTTGGGAATGGTCGGAAGGTGGAAATCATTTCGTAAAACTCCAGTCTTCATAAAACTGAAAGAAATGAATTTCTAATGTATTTTGTTGTGATGGTGGTAAAACAAAACAAAGCACAAAAACACGTAATATGTTTTTTATTTTAGCTTTTCAAAATGTCCAACAAAGAATCCTGTGGCGAAAAGGAGAAGTCTCGGAGAAAAGGCACCACTGCCTCACTGAACTTTGATGTAGAAGTAAGAATTTTGATATACTGCTGTTCATTTTTGTGTAATGAAAAGAACACCTCAGTTTTAAAAGAAGATATGTAAATGTTTTATTTTGCCCTTCTGACCCAGGAAAAGTCATTTGTTTTTCCCATTCTTTCTTTCCCCCCATTCTTTACTTGCATTATTTTATTGATTCCTCACAACTGTAGGAGGTAGGTACTATTATCCCAATTACACAAATGCCAGAACTGAGGCTTAGAGAGGTAAGTAATTTGTTCAGGCATTTCTGACTTGACTCTAGGCCCCCCAGATTCTCCTTTACATAGAAACAATTTACCATTAGACCTTTTTGCATCACCTTTGCCATTTACTGAGCACTGAATAAGATTATATGTTCCATCAGTCAGAATGGGCTGTCCTTTTCAGGGGGAGGCTAAGGGTAGGGAATGCATGCTCACCAAGTGTCCTTTGCTGATTCTTCCTTGTCTTAAAACTAACTTTTCAAGTGCCCAGCTTCATTTACCCAATTTAGAGGTTGCAGTTCCATTCTTTCATTTGGTTGGGCCCAAATCCTGGTTGTCATCCCCCACCTGCATTGAGTCTATCAGCAAATTCTATCACTTTTGTCTTAGTAAGATAGAGTCTGACTACCTCCTCTGCTACCCCCACAATCCAGACAATCAGCTTGCTTCCTCAGATTGTTCCAGTAGTTTCCAAATTTATCTCCCTGCTTCCACCTTTGCCTCCCATTGTTCTCTTCTCAACAAGCCCCCAGCATGATCCTGTTAAAATGTAAGTCAGATCGGGCGCCTGGGTGGCTCAGTTGGTTAAGCAACTGCCTTCGGCTCAGGTCATGATCCCGGAGTCCTGGGATCGAGTCCCACATCGGACTCTCGGCTCCGTGGGGAGTCTGCTTCTCCCTCTGACCTTCTCCCCTCTTGTGCTCGCTCTCTCTCTCTCTCTCTCTCTCTCTCAAATAAATAAATAAATAAATCTTTAAAAAAAAAAGTAAGTCAGATCATGTCACTCCTATAATATAAAAAAATTACAATTGCCAGGCACCCCTCTGTACATTGATTTTGTATCCGGCAACTTTACTGAATTTGTTTATCAATTCTAACAATTTTTTGGTGGAGTCTTTCAGGTTTTGGTGGAATCTTTCAGGTTTTCTATGTATGGTAGCATGTCATCTGCAAATAGGAAAAGTTTTACTTCTTCCTTATTCCTTTGGATGACTTTTATTTCTTTTATTCTCTAATTGCTGTGGCTAGGACTTCCAGTACTATGTTGAATAAAAGTGATAATAGTGGACATCCTTGTCTTGTTCCTGACCTTAGGGGAAAAGGTCTTAGTTTTTCCCCATTAAGGCTGATGTTAGCTGTGAATTTTTTATAGAGAGCTTTTATTACGTTGAGGTATAAAGCAATTTGTTGAGGGTTAAACCCAATTTGTTGCGGGTTTTTATCATGAATAGATGTTGTACTTTGTCAAAAGCTTTTTCTGCATCTAGTGAAATGATCATATGGTTCTTATTCTTTGTCTTATTGGTATGATGTATCACACTGATTGATTTATGAATATTCAACCACCTTTGCAACCCAGGAATAAATCTTGCTTGATCGTGAGTGGAAAAAAAAAAAAAAATCACTCCTGCTCATTACTATCTGATGGTTATCCTCTTCACCCAGAGGAACAGCTGAAGTCTTAACTGGGACTGGCAAAACAACTGACCCTCCCCATCTGGCCTCCCTCTCATACTCCCATTGCCTTCTCCATTTTGTGGTTCTTTGCTACTATTCCAGCAATCCAGGCACATTCCTGCCTCAGGGGCTTTGCCCTTCAGTGGAAAGCTCTTTCCCTAGATATTCACATGGTTTCTTGTTCACTCCTTTGGATCTCCAGGCAGGTGTCTGCTTATCAGTGGGGCTTTTTCTGACTACCCTGTTTAAAATCGCAGCTGCCTCCACACCACGTCCCAGTTCTTGCTGCCCTCTTTCTCTGCTTTATTTTTTTTTCCAGCGCATCATCTGACACAGTAAATATATTGTTTATTTGTAAATTCCCGCCTGAAATTTTAACCTCCTTGAGGTTTTTAACCTTCTTCTGTGTTTTCATTAATCTGCCCCCATAATCTAGAATATCTTTGGTATGCGGTAGGTCCTTAAAATGTTTGTCCTGGGTCTACTGAATTTTGGATCCCCTGGGAAATGACTGGATATATGGTCTTGCTTTGTACAAGACTGAATTCCACCATGGCAATCCCTCCTCCCGATGCCTTTATCTGAGCTGTCAGCTGGCCTGCTGTAGTACCTGTGTCCCATCTCATCTCTAATTCAAGATTAGATCTTCTGATCTAGATCTTCTGATTTCTACTTGAGTCTTCTAGTCAAGTTTCCTCCCTCTCACCAAAGTTTGTGTGCCTTTAAACATTTTTCCCCCCTGAAGTTTATTATGAATGTAGAAAGAATGTTAGTTTATAATAACTGATTAAATAACACTGCCTTAGACTGTGCTTTATTTTGTGCTTTTCTTTTCTTTTTTCCAAATGGCATTCTTAGGATAAGACAGAGAAAAAAACTTCAAGTTCTACTGGTTCAGCTTACTGTGTAAGGTCTGTTTCATCAGAGAAGAGAAAACTGGTGAGTGTTCGTATACTGTAGCCAACTCTAGGTATTATTTATATTAAAGTTCTAATGTGTAATCAGAAGGTTTATGGCACAAATCCCCCCACTACTTTTCCACTCATTTTTTCTTTCTTTTATACTTTGTGATAGCCCATAGATAGAAAATCAGTGTTTGGTTTCTTCCTTCTACTCACCAAAAAAGCATTTATCAAGTAATTTCTTTATGCAGCTAGACCCTATCATGCAGAGTTAGACAACATGGATATAAAATAAGAGAGTTTTTTTCCTTTAATTCAATTAGCTAACATATAGTACATCATTAGTTTCAAATGTAGAGGTCAGTAATTCAGCAGTTGCATATAACACTCAATGCTCATCATATCACGTACCCTCCTTAATGCCTGCCACCCAATTACCCCATTACCCCTCCACCTGCCCTCAGCAACCCTCACTTTGTTTCCTATAGTTAAGAGTTTCTCATGGTTTGTCTCCCTCTCTAATTTCTTCCCATTCAGTTTTCCCTCCCTTCTCCTATGATCCTCTGCGCTATTTCTTATATTCTACATATGAGTGAAACCGTGTGATAATTGTCTTTCTTTGATTTACTTATTTCGCTCAGTGTAATGCCCTCCAGTTCCATCCACATCGATGTAAATGGTAAATATCCATCCTTTTTTGATGGATGAGTAATATTCCACTCTGTGTGTGTGTGTGTGTGTGTGTGTGTATACGTGTGTATACGTATACACACACATCCCCATCTACTTTATCCATTCATCTGTCAGTGGACATCTGGGCTCTCTCCACAGTTTGGCTGTTGTGGACATTGCTGCTATGAACATTGTACAGGTGCCCCTTCGGATCACTCTATTTGTATTTTTGGGGTAGATCCCCAGTAGTACAATTGCTGGGTCGTAGGGTAGCTCTATTTTCAACTTTTTGAGGAACCTCCATACTGTTTTCCAGAGTGGCTGCATCAGTTTGTATTCCCACCAACAGTGTGGGAAGGTTCTTCTTTCTCCGCATCCTTGCCAACATTTGTTGTTTCCTTTCTTGTTAATTTTAGCCATTCTGACAGGTGTGAGGTGGTATCTCATTGTGGTTTTGATTTGTTGTTTCCTTGATGCCAAGTGACATTGAGCATTTTTTCATGTACTTGTTGGCCATTTGGATGTTGTCTTTGGAGAAATGTCTGTTCCTATCTTCTGCCCATATCTTGACTGGATTATTTGTTTTTTTGGGTATTGAATTTGATAAGTTCTTTATAGATCTTAGATACTAGCCCTTTATCTGCTAGTCATTTGCAAATATTAAGAGAATGTTTTTTTTTTTTTAAGATTTTGTTTATTTGACAGAGAGAAAGAGATCACAAGTAGGCAGAGAGGCAGACGGGGTTGTGGGGGGAGAAGCAGACTCCCCAACTGAGCAGAGAACCTTATGTGGGGCTCGACCCCAGGACCCTCAGATCATGACCTGAGCCAAAGGCAGAGGCTTTAATCCTTTGAGCCACCCAGGCGCCCCTATTAAGAGAGTTTTTAAGTCTTTTCCCATATATGGTTATATTTGGCTTTACAGTATCTTCTGGAGGGTAGCTAAGGCAGAGGGATGTGTACTGTTTGTGTTTTTAGATTCAGAAATTGAGATCCAGGAGGTTAAGTGACTTGTCCAAGGACACAAAATTGTTTATAGCAACAGAGCCATGTCTAGAGTCATGCAAATAATTAAAAAGACATTAAGCTAATGCATGGATGGTCGGCTGAGTACTTAGGACATTCAAGTTGAAGTTAGGTGTATGTCAGGGTAGCATCGTGGTCATGGGTAATAAGAAAAAGTAGTTGTGAAATTTGTGTGAATGCAGAATTCTGTTTTTAAGGATTTGCTTGTTTTTTGTATAATGACACTGCTGTTTCAACTTATTGTTTCTGTATTAACCTTTTTAAAACATGAGTTTCAATATATTTCTCCTCTGTTGAAAAATCACTTTTTAGTCTGTCATTCCGGACCCTCCTAAATTTGGTCACACCTTAACTAGCCAGTTTTCTTTTTTATTCCTGAAAACAGCCCTTCTGCTTCTAACTAGGCTGGTTTATTTTCTCTCTGCTGAATTTATACCAGTCATCTCCAGCTTCTTAGAATGCCAAAGATTTCTTCGCTGAGAAAACCTTTTTCTTTTACTTGTTAATTTTTATTTAATCTATATTCAAGCTTTAGCATATATGTATTTTTTTCTCTTAAAGATTTATTTATTTAGGGGTGTCTGGTGGCTCAGTTGGCTAAGCATCTACGATCTTCAGGTCATCCAGTCCTGCATCGGGCTCCCTACTCTGAAGGAGCCTGCTCCTCCCTATGTCTCTGCCTCTCTCTCTCTCTCTCTCTCTCTGTCCCTGGTGAATAAATAATAAAAATCTTAAAAAAAAGGAGAGATTTATTTATTTGACAGAGAGAGAGGGAACCCAAGCAGGGGGAGTGGGAAAGGGAGAAGCAGATTCCCCACTGAGCAGGGAGCCCAATGCAGGGCTTGATCCCAGGACCCCAGGGTCATGACCTGAGCCAAAGGCAGAGGCTTAATGACTGAGCCACCAGGCACCCATCAATCTTAGCATATATTTTGTTCGCTTTTTTTCCTAATTATGTTCCAACTTTTGGTGCTTGATATTTTGAACTCTTTTACAACTTACTGTATATTCTTCTGCTTTGACACTTAGGTATGTCCTTTCATTAGATTATTTGTATGTGTCCTTCTCTCTATTCTTTAAAGTCTTTAGGACAGGGGCTATAGCCTATTTCTCTCTTACTTCTCTTGTGCCTAGGCCTGTATCCCCAGAGCACATGGAGAGACAGACTGGTAGAGTAGAGATAGTAAACAGAGCTTGTTTCAATCCTGGCTCTGCTGCTGACTTGCTCTGTAATGTTGAGGAAGATACTTTTCTCTGTTTGTTCCTTAAGTACTTTATCTGTAAAATGGGGGTGATGATAATACCTGTTGCATGGGATTATTGGAAAGATTACATAAATTTTTGTGTCAGCCTATTTACTCACACATAGATGTGGAAAAAAATATTGTCTCCCAATCTTTCTCCTATAACCACAGTGTCAGTGAACAGTTTGTTTCCTAAATGATGTTTTTTTTTTCCTTTCAGAAATCAGATCATACCGACATTCTGTACTGTGAAGTAAAAAGAAGACAAGAACTAAAAAGGTGAATTCCTCCTTTTTATTGATATCTTTTACTTTTGTGGGCTTAGAATTGTGAGACTAAATATTTTGATTTGCAAAATTTTTTATTTACTTTGATTAGTACTGATTTGCATGCCAATATTTCTAGCTGTAGTGTAGGTTATGATTATTGAGTTTGTTTTTTGAAGATTTTATTTATTTGAGAGAGAGACAGCAAGAGAGCACAAGCAGTTGGGGGAGGCAGAGGGAGATGCAGAGATGCAGACTCCCCACTGAGCAGGGAGCCTAACTTAGGCTAACTTAGGGCCCGATCCGGGGGCCCTGAGACCGTGACCTGAGCCAAAGACAGATATTTAGCAGTCTGACACCCAGGTGCCCCTAATTGTTGAACTTTTTTTAATATTAGTGTAGATTTAATAAAAAGTTGAGTGAAATAAAAGTATCACAATTCTATGCTATGTAAATGACGCTTTTAAGTAAAATGCAGATTTTTATCTCTGGTGATTTGATTTTGACACACCCTTTATAAGGTACATAACTTTGTTACATGAAGTAATAGAAGAAGTTGTGTGACTGGTTTAGAAATGTTCTAAAGATAAATTACCTTTATCTATTTTTTTTTAAAGATTTTATTTATTTATCTGACAGAGAGAGAAAGATCACAAACAGGCAGAGAGGCAGGCAGAGAGAGAGAGACAGGGAAGTAGGCTCCCTGCTGAGCAGAGAGCCTCATGTGGGGCTCGATCCCAGGACCCTGAGATCATGACCTGAGCCTAAGGCAGAGGCTTCAACCCACTGAGCCACCCAGGTGCCCCTTCCTTTATCTATTACCTGTGAAGAGAATATGTTGCTTATTGAATTGCTCTGGCTTTAAAATCGTGTTATTTAAATAGGATATGCTACAACTAGAGAACTTGGAGCATAATGGTAGGAATAATGGAGGTTATTTTTCTTTAATTTCTGTGCTCTTTGGATAAAAATTTCAGAGACCCTGTGGTGAAGACATTTCTTGCCACTAATGGAGTAGGTATAAAGGTATAATGAGTGATAAAAGTTGATGAGATCTAGATTCTCTGACAGTAAGGAGCTACGGGAAAATGATAAAGATGGCATTAAATATATACATAAAATTTCTACTTCCCGGACAAGCTTAGTTAATGTTTGCTAAAAACAAAAAAATTCAGCTTGCCCCTGGCTTTTCTTCAGTTTTTTTTTTAATTGTTTCCTTCTCTTTGTGATACTTTGCTCCTATATTATTATTCTGTTGTGAATTTCACATTACATTGACTATTACTTTCTACACTTTTTTGAAATAGATTTTTAATGCCTTTTATCCTAATATTCTTTTTTTTTTTTTTTAAGTTCTAAAACATTGTGTGGTTTTTCACTAGTTACCTTTAGCCTTAGTAAGGGCACTTGATTTTATATGTAAGCTCTTGATTTTATATGTATGTATAAGAGCATGAACAGACTTTTGATCTATGTATACTACTCTCCTAGACTTGTTCACATTGTCTTTGGGAGGAAGAAGAAACAGTATTGTTGAATTATTTTGAGAATAGGATCTAAACTATTCCAAGGGTACAACGAAGTGCCCCTTGGCTTCAGTATTTACTCAAATCTGCAATTTGACTTCAGGACTTGCATCACTGAATAGTCAAATGCTACTGCAACATTTCTGTGTTCCTGAACCCCATGTGTGATCAGTGACCATGCCATTGTGTATGGCATTCATCATATCTACTGAGAGTAACGATGTCAGTGCTGTGGGCAAGGCGTGGCATTTAGATGAATCATTAATAGCTGAATATTTACTTTCAGATATTAGTAAGCTCTCTAGATATAACTTGTGAAATTTTCTTTTGTCGGAAGACAAACTCTATGGCATACATGATATTTTTTTTTCACTTTTCACATTATCCTTCTTTTTTTTTTTTAATTTTTTTTATTAACATATAATGTATTATTTACCCCAGGGTACAGGTCTGTGAACCATACATGATATTTTATTTATTTATTTATTTATTTTTAAAGTATTTTCTTTTTTTTTTTTAAGATTTTATTTATTTATTTATTAGGAAAGAGAGAGAGTGAGAGAGAGCATGAGAAGGGAGAAGGTCAGAGTGAGAAGCAGACTCCCCATGGAGCTAGGAGCCCGATGTGGGACTCGATCCCAGGACTCCGGGATCATGCATGATATTTTAAAACTACCTTGTCATGTGTTTAAAAAATATGGGATAGGAGCTATTATATACTGAAAAGGTTGCTTGGACAAAAGAAAGCAGTCCTACTGTGCTTTGCAAACATCAGTATTAAAATTGCAGAACTTCTTTTTTTGGTTGCCTGCAGAGAATGTGGTTCATTTGCTGTTGTTTATCTGTTGGAGAAGTAAACAAACTTACTTGCCTCAAGGTTATAAGTATTTCTTTATGGTATGTGGCATCTTCTGTAAAAATCTCCCTAACAGCTGTCGGGATGGTCCCAAAATTGGTGTGCAGTGAAAGCTGAAGTGCAGATGAAAAATCAGAATTTTGCCATCCTGAAAGCCACTTACATCGTTCCATTACCACAATTCTTGATCCATGGTTTAGATATATATAAACGTATTAGCAATGAAAAGATCAGCAAGGGCAACAATTTTTTTTTTAAATTTAAAATCAATTAACATATAGTGTTTTATCAGTTTCAGAGGTAGAGTTCAGTGATTATCAGTTGCATATGACACCCATTGCTCATTCCATTCCATCAAGTGCCCTTCTTAATACCCATCACCCAGTTACCCCATCTCCCCACCTGCTTCTCCTCCAGCAACCCTCAGTTTGTTTCCTGTAGTTAAGAGTCTCTTATGGTTGGTCTCTCTCTCTCTGATTTCATCTTATTTTATTTTTCCTTCTCTTCTCCTACGTTCTTTTGTTTTGTTTCTTAAATTAAGGGCAGCAATCTTAAATCTGCTTTTGAAAATATTCAGAGAGCATTTCTCTGAGCAATGCACTTTCAGTTTGTGGGATTTCTTCACTAAGTTGTATCATCACTGTTGACCAAATCTTTTTAAGTCCAGGAATTGAAAAGGTGAGAAGTTTTGCCTCAGTTATTATTAGATAGATGGCAACATTGCCACCAGCAATACCCATTATTGGCAGAATTGGCCAAAAAGGAATGTATTATTCAATTGAGCTAAGTTGAATGTTTAAGTATATAATTCAGTATTCTGAGTGTACATCGTGATGACCAACAGGGAAGTCTAACAACTGATAGTATTGACAAATTGTTTCTGAAGTATGTCATATTTTAAGTTGGCTACTAAATTTGTACATAGTCTAAGTATAATACAGTTTTGACAAATTTTCACACTTATTCTTATATGATGAGAGCTCATCTAGGATGTGTTTCAACTTCAGCTGAATATTGATTTTATACCAAGTCATTCATAAGAGATAAGCATTTAAAAATAAGTATTTGCTCTATGTCTAACTTATATCTAAGAAGATCTCAGAACTTTAATATTTTGGGTTGCAAATATAAAACTGCGTTATCATCTAGGCTTTTGCAACACTAGTTGATAAGAGGTAATTTTAAGATTTGATTTTTTTGATCTTTTAAAAGGTATTATATTGTTGAATGTTCATTACTTATGACCATATAGACCATGGTGCATAGATGGCTATAAAATATCCAGCACAGGGTTGCTGTGAAGAACAAATAAAAAGGAATATGAAAGGGCACCTGGGTGACTCAGTCAGTTAAGCGTCTAAATCAAGTCAGAATCCCAGAGTCCTGGGATCAAGTTCTGCATTAGACTCCCTGCTCAGTCAGTAGTCTGCTTCTCCCTCTGCCCCTCACTGCAGCACCTCCCCCAACCCCCACTCATGCTCTCTCTTTCTCAAAAATAAATAAATAAAATCTAAAAAAAAAAAAAGAATATGAAAATGCTCAGGAAACTACAGGGTCCCATTAAAATTTTTAAGTTATGTTTTCTGTGTTGTTCTCCTAGTTTTTCTTTAATACAGTTGACATCTTAAACGTGGTATACTATTAGAAGCCAAAGTCCTATTAAAATTTCAAGTTTTGTTTTATTGTTATTTATCAATAGATGAATAATGATGAGCAGTCTTTTTGGAGGCAGAGATAGAAAGAAAATAAAATCCAATGAAGACTTAGGTGAAACTCCTATAAAAACCCTGAGGTGTTCATAGTTTGCTCTTACATAATTATTTGAGAAATCAGCTGTTTACTGTCTCTTTCTCCCCTACCAGACTGTAAGCTAATTGGGGTCAGATCTCTATTGGATGTGTCCTTCAGGGCCTCTCCAGGGCCTAGCAGAGTGCCAGGCACTTAGAAGGCACACAAAATCATTGAAACTTTTTCACCTTTCTTGCTGACTACAAAGTAATAGCTACTTTTATGAAGCAGGAAAATACCACCTCTAGCTCTTGCTACTTCTAACATTTTAGTGTATTTCTTTCTTGACTTTTTATTATATTTATTTAAATTTTTGAGACCACATTATATGTACAGATTTGTGCCCTGCTTGATTTTTGCCTAATATTTTAACAATATGTTTTGTTAGATCATTGAAAACTTTCATAAACATCATTTAAAATGACCATGATATTTTGTCATATTTGGTAGAATGACATATTTCTTAGTCATTTCCAAAATTTTAGTACTTACCCTGTTACCTTACTTTTTGCTATTATAAATAGTCCTGAATTTTAAAAAGATTTTAGTCCATTTTTACTTTTTTTCACCTTGGTATAGATTTCTAAAATGGGAATTACTAGGAAGTCAAAGAATATGAACATTTTTAGGATTCTTAAATATATTATCAAATTCCTTTATGAACTCTCTCTTTTTTTTTTTTTGTTGAGAGAGAGGGAGAGTGCAAGCTGGTGGGTGTAGTGGGGGGAGGGGCAGAGGGAGAGCGAGAATCTTAAGCAGACTGCACACTGAGTCTGATGTGGGATTCAATCTCACCACTGAGATCATGACCAGAGCCAAAATCAAAAATGAAGTGTTTCATCAACTTCACACTTATTCTTATATGATGAGAGCTCATCTAGGATTTGTTTCAACTTCAGCTGAATATTGATTTTATACTAAGTCATTCATAAGAGATAAGCATTTAAAAATAAGTATTTGCTCTATGTCTAACTTATATCTAAGAAGATCTCAGAACTGAGTCTGATGTGCCACCCAGGCTCCCCGCCTTTGCAGAATTCTTATGTCATTTTGCATTTCTACCATGAAAGGGTCCATTTTTCAGCCCCTTGCCGGTATTTAATATTATTTTAAAATCTTTGCTAATTTGATAGAAGAAAATGGTATGCTGTTATAATTAGAATGTCTTTGATTACTAGGGAAGTCAAACTTTTTCCCCCAAATATCTATTAACCAATCCCTTTTTCTCATCAGTAATTTTCTATTTATGTCCTATTCTAGAATTGGTACTTTTTTTTAGGATTTTATTTGAGAGCAAGAGGGACAGGGAGAGCACAAGTGGGGTGAGGGGCAGAGGGAGAAGCAGAGTCCCTGCTGAGCAGAGCGCCTGATGTAGGGCTTGATCCTGAGACTCCTGGAGCATGACCTGAGCCTAAGGCAGGTGCTTAACCGACTGAGCCACCTAGGCGCCCTGAGTCAGTACTTTTTGATGAGCTTTTCATTTACTAAGGCTAATAAGCTGTCACGTATATAACAAATACCATTTCCCAGTTTTAAAAATCTTGTTATTTTTTAATATGCGAAAGCTTTAAAGTAAATAGTCTTTTATTTTTAAAATTTTATTTAAGTAATCCCTACACCCAACATGGAGCTCAGACTCATAACCCCAAGATTAAGAGTCACATGCTTTTCCGACTGAGCCAGGCAGGCTCCCCATAAATAGTCATTTACATTTGTTATTTTTCTTTGTGATTTTTCCCACCGCTCTTAAGTTTAGGAAGCTCTCTATTAAGAAATCAGATAACTATTTCCTTTTTTCCCCTATGGTTTTTAAGGGATTAATATGAAGTATAGCAATTGTGATTATTTTGTACCTAAGTATTTGATCTGTATGGGATTTTTGTTGCCTGGTATTATATAAAGCTGTAAATTTGGTTTTCGTCCAAATAGAGCAGTTATGCCAATGCCATTTGTAATTCTTTCACTTCTTTCTTAATGTAGCCATTTCTTATTTTTTATGAAGTTTGTATCAGACCAGTTCTGTTATTTCCTAACTGAAATAATGCAGTATAACATTATGTATGAACGCGTTTATAGTTGCAATGTAACTTGGGTTTCTGTGCTGTTTTACAGATTGAATGTAGAAACCGACCCTCCAGGAAGGAGACCAAAAATCAGTTCTTCATCCCAAGACCCTGTTAAACTCCAAGAATCATCATATTCAAATGCTAATCAAGTTATTTCACAGAGTCCCTCTTCACACGGAACTAAAAAAGATCTAAGTAAATGTGTAGATTTTAAAGATACTAAATTGACAAATGTTAGGAATAAGCCTGACCATGGCATTAAAAACCTTAGCAGTCCTAAGATGGCCAAAGATGTAAAACCTAAAACTGAAGTCCAGGCAAGTGAAAAACGATGGCCTCATGTACTTGCTCAGAGGGAGAAGGTGAAAGAATTCAAGAGAGAAAGGCACAAGAAATTTAGGGACAGTTCTGAAAAATGTGTTTCAGAGAAATGCAAGAGAATCCATTTTTTTCAGGATTATAATTCCAACAAGATACTTAAGGAACCCCTTGAATCTAGAAGAAGGAAGATCAGTTTCAAAATCCCAGTAAAATCCCGTGATACCCTCCAGAAGCTTGTAGAAGAAAATGTCTTCAGTTTAGAGTCTAACAAGTCAAAGACTAAGCAGGAGAAAAAAGGCCTGGAAGGCTCCCAAGTTTCATTAAATTTGACCAGGCACAAAAGTAAACGTTTATTTTCAGATTCCACATCTAAGCAGGTTGTTCATGAGTGGAAAGGAAAAAACCATCCTGAACAACAAGAAAGTGATTCAAGTTCCAGGGAAAATGTAATCCAGGTAAGGTGGTGTAAAATGAGAATATAGGTTTTAGGAAAGAATTTGAATAGGGTTAGGTTTGTTTCTATTATGAATAAGATCACAGAGAGCTTATTCTGTTTAGTCAGGAAGATATTTGTTAGTTCCTTTATCTTATCCCTTTAATTCCAACCTCCTCAGGAAGATATCCCGGCAAGTATCCAGGATCCATAATAGAAGGTGATAATGTGAAAGGTGAAAAGAAGCAGTTACAGACAGTCCTTTCAGAAAAGCCCTGTGACTGTCTCTTAGGCTCTTCTGTAACCCTGGCTACTATAGAATGTCCAGGGGTCAATATTCTGAACAGCTATTCCTTTAACAGTCATTTTGGAGTGCCACTGTATGCCAGGCACTGCATTCACGGTGTCTGCTTCCAGAGACTTCTTCATGTGAGGAGACACAAAATCGATCACCTTCTGTCTGATAAGTACTTATCACTGAACATGGGAATACAGAGCCGGGAGTAATGGCTTTGGTAAACTGTAGAGAGAAACCTAGAGAGAAACCTTAAGAAAGGTTGACTGCGGGGGATGTGGGGGGGTGGGGGTGGGGAACACTGAACGTGAGAGCTAAAGAATGAAAAGGAGTTACTCAGGTGAAGGCAAGGTTGGGTGGGATGGGAGAAGCAGGGATATTCTCGGGAAAGGGAACTGCATATACAGAGATCCGGGTTGGAAAGCTTGGCACATCTATTTTGCTTTATAAGTTATGTAACAAATCAGCATGTGTGGACTAATGTGAGAACCTCATCTCTATAGCCTTGTTTGTGTGGCAAATAACATTTACCCTTTTTTTAAATTTAAAGATTTTATTTATTTATTTATTTATTTGACAGAGAGGAAGAGATCACAAGTAGGCAGAGAGGCAGGCAGAGGGAAAGAGGGAAATAGGCTCCCCTCTGAGCAGAGAACCTGATGGGGGGCTCGATCCCAGGACCCTGAGATCATGACCTGAGCCGAAGGCAGAGGCTTAACCCACTGAGCCACCCAGGCGCCCCAACATTATTTACCTTTAAGAGAACTTTCGAATCTTTGGAACTTCAGAACTTCTGACAGACTGAAATTTAGAGACCGCTTTTAAAAGGGGCTGGTTGAGGGGTGCCTGGGTGGCTCAATAGGTTAAGCGGCTGACTCTTGATTTTGGCTCAGGTCATAGCTCAGGGTCATGGGATTGAGCCCTGCATTGGACTCTGTACTCGGTGGAGTCTGTCTCTCCCCCTCCATACCTCTCTTGCTGCTCGTGCTCTCTCTCTCAAAAATAAATAAATAAAATCCTAAAAACAAAACAAAACAGGGGTGGTTGAACCTACCTTCTTTTAGGAATGAAGATTATAGATTGCTCTAGTCTTCTTGTGTTATAACCAGTTCTCTAGCATAAAATGTGAGAATGGAATTTAAGTTGGGAGTATATTCATTGAACATCTTTGTGTCATTGCTTGATGTTCGTTCCCATGTACTGTGCATCTAAAGAACAGTGTGAACAATCCCTGGTAGTATTTTGGTTTCGTTGTTTTTTTTTTTTTTTTACAGTTTTTTTTTTTCCCCCAAGATTGTATTTGTTTGACAGAGAGAGCACGACGGGGGAGCAGGAGGCAGAGGGAGAAGCAGGCCCTCCACTGCAGTGAGCCCGATAAGGGGCTTGATCCCAGAACCCTGGGATCATGACCTGAGCCAAAGGCAGACACGTAACCGACTGAACCACTCAGGCACCCCTACCTTAGTTTCTTTTAGTATCTAAGTAGAATTACCACATAAATCAAAAGAGGTACATAGTATGAATATGAAGTTGTAGGAGAAGCAATTTTTGCATGATTACTTTCCAGTTATTGCAATTAAAACTCTTCATCAGCTGTTCCTTTGATAGCAGTCTTATTTAAAGTCATTTAGACACAGGAGCAGCAAGTAAATATTGTTCTTATCTTGAATATATTCTCTTTAGCATATTATTGACAGCTAATCTTAATATTATGTTTGTTGTTTTCCTCACAAGGTCTTCAATGATAATTATCTTCCTAAAATAATGAGTGTACTTTGCAAGTAAATAATTATTATTTTCTGATTTGGTAATTCTCTTATTTAGTAATCCTATTACGCTTTCCTAAGAGAAAATGGCTTCTTTTGTTTCTTAAGTTTTATGGTCCTTTGATAGAGACCCCTTTGTTTGCACCCTCCCCTCACCATTGCAAACTGACGTTCTAAAGATTTATGGTTTATAGGACACTTTTTATAAACAGCATCCACTTACTACTTACAGACCTATGAGGTAGCAATTCAGCAGTTTGTCAAACATCAATTAAAGCTACCTGTTACGTATTAGGTACATCTCTAGGTTCTAGGGATTTAGAGTTGTATAAGATGATCTTTACCCTTAGGAGGTTCCCAGGGAGGCAGATTAGTAGACAAATACAGTTGTAATTTAGTGAAATACATATTAGAGCCTTAAGAATTGGACTGGTGTTAATGTAAGTTTAGGGGTAAGTTCAGGAAAGGCTCACCAAGGTGGAGATTCTTTTTTTTTTTTTTAAGATTTTTTTAAAGATTTTATTCATTTATTCGAGAGACAGAGAAAGTGAGAGAGAGCATGAGAGGAGAGAAGGTTAGAGGAAGAAGCAGACTCCCCGCGGAGCCAGGAGCCCGACATGGGACTCAATCCCAGAACTCAAGGATCATGACCTGAGCCAAAGGCAGTCACTCAACCAACTGAGCCACCCAGGCGCCCCAAAGGTGGAGATTCTTGAGCTTAGTAGTGAAGGGTGTATAGAGCAAGGACCAGGTAGGACCAGGGTAGAGGGCCACAGTCATGAGGTTGTATGACAAGAGTGTACAGGGGCACTTAAGTTGTTCAGTATGACTAGAGTTGAGATGTGTAGAAAATCTATGTATAGGAGAGGAAGTGAGAGAGGAAGCCAGGGTTCAGACAATGGAGTACTTTGTATCCCATGGGAAAGGTTTTGGTTTTGTTTTATCTTGCATGCTTCAGATGGTATGGAAAGCCACTGAGACATAATCAGGGAAGCAGTATAATCTAGTTTTCAGGTTAGAATCACTCCAGGAGATAAAACCATTGTTGCTCTCATTATCAATACTCCTGCCATCCCCAGGATACTGTATCCCAGCTCATTTATTTACTAAAGCATTGTAAGAGGAGGGAAACAGTTAAATGCCCACTGAGACTTTCTTTTTTAACAGGGAGAGGTCTTCAGGAACAATTGATGTGAACTGTCCTGGTTTGGAGGAGTGACAGAAAATTTGTTGAAGTCCCTGGAAGTGGCCTATGGTCAAAGAGAGTGAAGGGCAGTAATGACCTAAGTAAACAAACAAGACTTCAAACATCAGGAGTCGTAGGAAATTCTGATAATAATCTCTAGCTTGTTTGGCACTTCGTAGTCGGAGAGGACCTTAGGAATCTGGTGAGATTTAAAGTCAGATGGAGAATCATGGGACAGTAAAGGTATCATGAACTTAAGTGTGTGATGTATACGGTGTTGTATATACCTTGTGAGGACTGATGTTGGGAAGTCAGGATGGCAGCCGAATTCCTGCTAAGGCAACATATGGTAACACTTGTTTAAAGAGAGTATATCATTTCTACCATTTATAACTGCCTGAGTTTGGTGTTGTGTTGGAGAATTCTTAGATGATGGTATGATTTAGTGGTGGCTTTTGCTGAGTTCCCTATTACCTGTGCAGAGGGTCAGGTTAGTCTCCTCTGCTTAGCAACAGTGCCAGTGAAAACTTGGAATTAATAGAGAGATTTGCAACCTCTGCTGAAAGAGAAAATTAAAACACAAACCTCTGGCTCTCTACCCATTTAGAATACAACTCTTGCAGTTTTCAGCTTTTCTCCTTCAGTCATCTAATCTTCAGGTTCCCTTTTTTTGTCATGTCACTTTTAGAAATGGGTCAGCTACTTCTGGAGGAAAATTTCCCACCACTGAAGGCCAGCCTATTTATCTTGTCCGTGGCTCTTTCTGTTTCTCAGGGTGGCATGTAGTTCTATTCTTAGAACATGAGTATTTTCAGGGACACCTGGGTGGCTCAGTAGATTAAGCGTCTGCCTTCAGCTCAGGTCATGATCCCAGGGTCCTGGGCTTGATTTTTGCATTGGGCTCCTTGCTTAGCAGGGAGCCTGCTTTTCTCTATCCCGCTCCCCCTGCTTGTGCTCTCTCTCTCTCTCTCTGACAAATAAATAAATAAAATTGTTTAAAAATAATTAAAAAAAAGAACATGAGTATTTTCAGGAATGTATATATGAATGAGTAAACTTTAAAGACTTTCCACCTTGTTTCATTGGCTTAATAGAATGAGGCTTTTCTATTCGAGGGGCAGTTTCTCTTCTAGGGCCGATTTACCCCAGAGGGGGCGGGGCAGTGGCTGTTGACTTGATGGAGACATTTTTGTTTGTCAAGACTGGGAGGGAGTAGTGCTACTGGTATTTATTTAGTGGCTAGAAGCAAGGAATACTGTTAAACAGCATAATGCACATCATAGCTCCTAAAACAGAATTATCCAATGCCAGGAGTTAGTAGTGCCAAGGTTGAAAACCCTACTCTAGGTATATGCTTCATTCTCGCCCTACCTTTGGCAAAGTTTTTTTGTTTGTTTTTGTTTGTTTTATACTGGTTTTTTTTTTTTATGTTCATTAGCTGACATATGGTACATCATTAGTTTTTGGTGTAATATTCAACGATTCATTTAGTTGCATATAACACCCAGTGCTCATCACCACATGTGCCTCCTTAATACGCATCACTCAGTTACCCTATCCTTCCACCCCCACACTCTTCTGTAACCCTCAGTTTGGTTCCCGAAGTCCAGAGCCTCTCATGGTCTGTCTCCTCTCTGATTTCTTTCCATTCAGTTTTCCCTCCCTTCCCCTGTGGTCCTCTACACTATTCCTTATTTTCCACATATAAGTGAAACCGTATGATAATTGTCTTTCTCTGCTTGACTTACTTCACTTAGTATAATCTCCTCCAGTTCCATCCATGTCAATGCAAATGGTGGGTATTCATCCTTTCCAATGGCTGAGTACAGCCACTCTGGAAAACAGTATGGAGGCTCCTCAAGACATTGAAAATAGAGCTACCCTATGACCCAGCAATTATAGTACTAGGTATCTAGGCCAAAGATACAGATATAGTGAAAAGAAAGGGCACATGCACCCCAATGTTCATAGCAGCAATGTCCCCAAGAGCCAAACTGTGGAAGGAGCTGAGATGCCCTTCAACAGATGAATTGGTAAAGAAGATGTGGTCCATATATACAATGGATTATATGCTTCATTCTTAACTAATAAAATTACTTTTCATTTCAGAGTTTTGAAGCTCCATGTTCTTCAGCGTCACTTGAAAGTATTCAAGATACAGATCAAGAGGTTACTGACATATTTACTTTGAGTATTTCAATGAAATTAAGTCAAGCTGTTCCTATATTAGTAATAAATAATGACTATAAAAACCTTGGTAATATGGTTATATGTTATATGAAAGTAACAGTGATATCTCTACTTAAATCAATACGTTTTACGAAGTCATGAAAAACTACTTGGAAGATATTTACGCTTAATCACCTTTTTGTCTTTGTTTTCTTTTCTTTTTATATGTATTTTTTAAATTAATATATAATGTATTATTTGCTCCAAGGGTACAGGTCTGTGAATCATCATGCTTACACATTTCACAGCACTCACCATAGCACATACCCTCTCCAGTGTCCATAACCCAGTTGTCTTTGTTTCTAATAAGCTCTAAACTGTTTGGAATAAAGAGCATGGAGCCTGTAGCCTACAAGTTACATAAATTTTGATTTAATGTTATCATACTTTTGCATGCTTATGCCTAGGCTTACCAAAATTCAGTATGATAGTAATCTGTTGGCTTCATTTTTCTAACCAGCAATAAGATGAAAATGTTATTCAGTGAACATGAGAAGTGCGTGCATATTTATTTTTCACCTGTTGCTTCATTTCCCAGCTAGAATCTCTTGATTGAACCTCTTGAAATTATTGCATAGACTTTTTATGTTTCTTGGTCCTAAATTAAAATTAGATTCATGAAATACTTTGTAGTTTTCTATTTAAAGAAGACTTTAAAACCATATTGATTGCTTTTTATTTGTGATAGTTGTATTTTTCTGTCCCGTGGGTCAGTGCTTCTTGTTAGAAGAAAGGTTTCTCACTCCTGCTCCAGATCTAGATTACAGATCTAGATACAATTCTTAGCATCAACATACATCAGGGAACTACTTCCTGAACTACTGAAAATCTAGATTTCAGTTTTTGATGACTCAAAAACAATCTGAGAACAAAAAGAGGCTCATCATCCAGATGAAAATATAGTTGGCTCCTGAAGTACATTGAAGTGAAAATGGGATGAGAATGAACTTATCTTGAAGGTCTACTATGTACTAGGCTCTGTGCAAGGAACTTCATATTATTAATCCTCACAAAAATACTAATAGGATATAGATATTTAACATTCCTATTTTGTAGATGAACAAATGGAGATCAAAGGTAGCTAAATAATTTCCTTGCCTAAGGTTACAGAGGTAGTAAGAGAAGAGGTAGTTTTAAAAACCCTGTGTATATTTATAAATCTGTATCCTTTCCCCATTCTGCCTCCATATTTTTGTGACATTTTTCCCCACAAACCATCTCATCTTAAGTGAATTTATTAGAGTTAATTGCTTTCTAATCTTATTAATCTGCAAGTAAATAATACAAAATATTTTACTATGGGTCTTTTACATCTAGATGCAGATAGTAGAAGAACTCCATGCTGCACGTGTGGGAAAAAGTGTGGATTTGCCCATGGTTTTCTCTTCTGGAGAGTTAACGAGCATGGAGATCGACTTGGTGGAAGATGATGTACATTCCTCTGCTGGTATACCCTATCTATAGATGATGATGTCTGTGATCTGTGCTTCCTCAGGAGTTAATGAGCCAACATTTAATTTTTATAATATTTAGATGAAAAATGTTAAATTGTGCTCATTTTAAAAAATAAGGTATGGTATATGTCTTCTAGCAACAGGAGTCAGGTCTAATATTTGTCTTATCATTTGTTTTATACATCTCACATTATAAGGCAGCTAGACATATTTTCTGTTTTTCTTTTTTTGCCAAGGGTCAGTAATCAGGGTTATCTTTTATTCTGCTATCACCTATCAGAGTCATCTTTTATTCTTTCCCTAAATCATGACTTTTGACAATTTCCGCTATGTAAAGCACTGATCAGAAATAGATAGAGAACAAATTGAGGGTTACTGGGGGGAAGGTGGGCAGGGGGATGGGTTAAATGGGTGATGGGTTAAGGAGGGCCCTTGTAGTGATGAGCACTAGGTATCGTATGTAAGTGATGATTCACTAAATTCTACATCTGAAACTGATATACTATATGTTAGTTAACTGGAATTTAAATAAAAACTTAAAAAAAATAGTGAAGCTTGCCCAAAGGTATTTTATTCATGGATTTCTTATTTACGTAGTAAAGTTTTGATCATTCTTCCCAGTCAGAGGTGATAGATATTACCCAAAGTCTGTTAGCATACTACTTTGAATTGAATTTATAAAAATATATTGCAACATTACATTCACATTGCACTCAATTTTTAATTTACTCAGTGTTTTCCTGTACATTAACTTATCTGACCCTCACAATGGCCCTATGAAATAATAATGCTAATATTACCTGTTTTCTTTCATTTACACATATTTTTCTTTTCAATTATATTTCACTGACAGTCTATTAAAATTAGCCTATAAATCCTAAGTGTACCACTACTAGTGATGCGGAACAAGGTTTGGCAAACATAGTCACTACCGGAGCAAATCAGTTTATGATTTAAAATCCACTCAACCAATTCATCAAGTTTTACTGGTAGATAGTTAAACATTGATTACCATTCTTTTAAGGATTAGAGTAAACACAGTTTGTTTTTGTTGTCTAAAGGACTGCCTTCTCTTAAGAATACCATCAAAGTTCTATGATATCAAAACTTTAATTATTGTACAAGTCTGTTATCAAACGTCATGAAATCCTAACTTTTCTCGTTTTCTCTAGCAAATACTGCTTCAGATAAAAAGCTTCTAATTGTTATTGACACAAATATTCTGATGAATCACCTCAATTTTGTTAGAATTTTGAAGACAACAGAAATTCCAGGTATTAATAAAGCATGATTCTGATTTTCTTATTTGAGTTGCTATTTTATATTAACAATAATGTGGGTGTTTTTTTCCCCACAAATACATTTCCATTTAGGTATGTTATGAAGTATATATCTTAAAATCTATATTAATTATCAGCCGAAGTAAAAAAAAAAAAAAGGGCCTTCAAGGTCAACCTAACAATCCAAACTTACTCTTCTTTGGTCTCCTGTAGTGTCTATTTTTATAAAATTTATTTGACACCTACATCTGTTTTATTTCTGTTTTTCTTTAAAGATGTATTTATTTGAGAGAGAGAGAGTGCGTGCACGCACGGGGGCAGAGGCAGAGGGAGAGAGAGTCCTAAACCGACTCTGCCCTCAGACATGGGGCTCGATTCCTGATCCTTAGATCATGACCTGCACTGGAATCAAGAGTCAGTTGCTTAACCCACTGCACCACACAGGCGCCCCATACTTACATCTGTTTTTAATTACCATTATTTATATATTACCGCTTCATTTAGACTGTGAACTCCTTACTTTAAAGCTTCTAGCACTCCTACAGCAGTTCAATTTAGTAGCTCAATATTTGTTGACTTCTAAGAAATCTTTTTTATTTTTCAGGCTTTGACAGACTTGTGTTAATAATTCCCTGGGTGGTTATCCAAGAGCTAGATCGTATGAAGGCAGGAAAACTGCTAAAACATGCCCAGCACAAAGCTGTGCCTGCAGTTCATTTCATCAATGACAGTCTCAAAAATCAAGATAGAAAGCTATGGGGTCAGTCACTACAGCTTGCATCTCAAAAACTTTGTAAGTATTGTTCTCTCAGGGTGTTTCCCAATTAAGGTTTGTTTGGGTGCTGACTCACTGGGGGGAAATGGTTCAGAACTTTAAAAAAAATTTATAATCATTGGAATGTGAATGGCTGGACGTAGGGATGGTTAGGGGTATTCTAGTAGGCTTGGTTCAGGCGTTCTTGGATTTTTATTCTTCTTTTATTCTAGACCTTAGGTTATGTCTCTGTTTCACAGATAGCGACTGTATAGTTCTATATGCATAGTTTTCTATATTATAGCACTTTGGATTCTTCTTTTTTTAAAACACCATTTTTGAGTGACGAGGCCAGTAAGTAATCAAGATTTCTAATCTGTCACTGATTACACTTTGTCACTGTGCAGTTTGTATGATGTAGAATGTAGAATGTCAGAATCTGTAATAAGGAAGTGGTTGTATAATAAATGTCTGTAGAATTTATCTTGATTTATTTTTCCCATATTAGTTTCTTTTCAGTCATTTTCAAATCATTTTAGTCTTAGAACCTAAGTATGCTCTTTATGTTACATATATCTATATGTAACATATATATATGTAATATATATACATATATATGTATGTATATATATAACCTTGTGGGAAAAAAATCTATGTGTAAAGCAACACTCTTGCCTCTGCAGAGTTTATACATGTATTTAGAGGATTTATTTCATTCTTTAAAACCTTGTTTCTTCTCAACTCAGAATCATTTATATATGTACATTTATATAACAAATATCATGGACTTACATTGTCTGCTCTACTCATATACACTATAAGATATGAAAGAATTCATCCTATGATGAATCTAATCATGGTATTAACCCTGAGAAGGCTTTTGGCATAGTCATTTAGTCTTAAATCTTTGAAGAAAAAGGACTTCCATCATTCATTCACTCATTCATTCCCTTTACAAATATTTATTAGCCCTTGGTGTGTTCCATATACAATCCTTAAGCATTTTGAGCAGGAGCTTCATGTAGTATGTTTAAAAGCTTTTAAAGGAAAACCACAAATATTAGAGTTAAGAAAATAATAAAATGTTTGAACATTTATATTAAATTGAACATCTTTGGTCTTTTTTTTTAACTTCTCATGAAAAATTTCAAATGCAGGGGTCAAATAATGTATGACTTGTGTACCTTTCATTCTTTTTGAGTAATCATCATTTTTTTTTTAATCATCAACATTTTGCCATTCTTGTTTATTCTCTCATTTTCTTTTCTCCTCTTCCTACTCTTGGAACTCCTGCAGTAGTTAGAAGCAAGTCCCAGATATTGTAATATATCATTTTTACTCATAAATACTCTGATACATGTTGCTAACAGACAAGCTCTTCTATTTTTCCTGTTACACAATTAACAAAATTAACCCCGATCTAAACCAACATGTCGGTAAAACCCCAAACCTTAGAAGTAGAGAAGAATTTTTTTTACTCTTAATCTTTTACTTTTTTTAGTTTGTTGATATAAACTATATTTTATTATATAATAGTACGGGTGAGGATGATAATAATGGATCACACTTACGTAGCCATTTTTCTCCAGACCCTTTTCCAAGTGCTTTACCAGCTGATATCTCATTCAAATCATACAGGACTTGTGGAAGTTATTAGCCTCATTTTATAAATGAGGAAATTGAGACACAGAGAGGTTAAAAACTTGTCCTAAATAGCATGTCTATTTCTTCAATAGATTTGCTTTAAAATTATTTTAGAGCTTATTCTAGAAGAGATATTTCAGGCACATTTATTACTTATAGATGCTTGGTATGTTTCTTTTGACTTTTCCATATTCATATGCTTTTTTGATGCTTTGACTTCCTCAGTCTGCTTTTTTTGATGATTAAGGAGAATAAATCATAGTAGTGGTCTCAGACTTCTGTGTTGTTTCAATTTCTGGGTGTCTTCCTTGAAACCCATATTTTACTTTAATATTTGAATGATTGTAGTTTTTATTAAATTGCTGAAATTGCTTTTAGTTATAAGGTCTTAGATATAATAATAGATTATTTGTAATTGTCTGTATCAGGTAAGTACTTTATGTGTTTGTATCACCGTTTTCTTCATTGATCATTAAAAACATTATTTATATAAAGTACAAGGTGCTTAATAGGTTTATTCTGTTATAATGATTTTATGATATCCATTAGAAATATCTTTAGGCTTTTTATCATAATAAAATTACATTTTATATTCTAATGATAAACTAACAGTCTTATGAGAAAACTCAATTCAGGATTATTGAGTAAAATTAAAGTTCCTGTTTGGAAAAAGGCAAAAACAAAATGAACTTTTATTATACTTTATAAATGTCAAGCACAATTGCAGCCAGTTCTTTATAATTGCTGATTTTGTGTTCTTTTCCTTTTACATAATCGTCGAGTATTATAATAATGTATTTTTTAAACAAGCATTTTTCCAGTAAGAAAAGAAATGTAGATCATGTTAAGTCACCTTTATTGACCATAATTTTAGCGTGGTACTTGACTCTTTTTAAAGTTGTATTTATTTGATGTTGTATTTAGTATGGTAATAGGTAAATAGGATTTGAAATCTGATTGATCTGGATTTCTAACCTGACCTGGGGAAAGTTAAAGATGAGGAGACTAAGTAAATAAAATGGGGGAAAATAACCTCGAGCTCAACAAATGATTGTGAAGATTGTTTGAGTTAAATTAAAGTACTTGATGGTTTATGACCTAGAATAGGCAGTAATTCTCTTGTGTCCTTGTTATATGGAAAGCTTATATAAATTGACCAGAAAAATAAAAAGATCCCTTTTCCCTAAATGGACAAAGATTATTAATAGGTAATTCACAAAAGAAGTACAACTAGTCAGCCCCTTGTTCACTGCAATTATTTCCCTGTTTGCTGTTTTTTTTTTTTTATTTAAAAGATTTTATTTATTTATTTGACAGACAGAGAGAGAGAGATCACAAGGAGGCAGAGAGGCAGGCAGAGAGAGGAGGAAGCAGGTTCCCTGCTGAGCAGAGAGCCCGATGCGGGGCTCGATCCCAGGACTCTGAGATCATGACCCAAGCTCAAGGCAGAGGCTTTAAACCACTGAGCCACCCAGGCGCCCCTCCCTGTTTGCTGTTTTTAATGTTGTTAATTTCTTTTTTTTTTTTTTAAAGATTTTATTTATTTATTTGACAGAGAGAAAGAGATCACAAGTAGGCAGAGAAGCAGGAGAGAGAGGGGAAAACAGGCTCCCTTCCGTTGCGGGGCTCCATCCCAGGACCCTGAGATCATGACCTGAGCTGAAGGCAGAGGCTTAACCCACTGAGCCAGCCAGGCGCCCCCAATGTTGTTAATTTCTTACGTATAGATATTTTTAGTTTAAATCTTTCATTTTTTCCTTTTATTGCTTCTAAGTTTAGAAAGGCATTCTTTTGCATCATACCAGTGCTTTGGGAATATGAATTAATAACTTCTCAGGAGAGCAATTCATCAGTGTGTTTTAAGAAGCCTAAAGATACAATTTCCTGTCTAGAAATGTTTTCTAAGACAGAGATGCTGACAGTGATTTATATAAATAATGTTCATAACAGTATTTATTAATACAGCAAAAAATTTGAAACAACTTGAGTGTCTAATAATTGGCGAAGTTACAATGTCATAACTATGTGAGAGAATACTATATTTCAAAAAATGTTAATGACAAAATAGGATTTGAAAGAAAAAAATCATCCCAAATTTGTTAGATTATGCATTATATACTTACAGATGAGGATTGTTGAATATATTTAGCTGATGGAATTATGAGTTACTTTAATTTTCTTTATATTTTCCATATCTCCTAAATTATTTTACTTTTATAAGAGCAAAATAAAGTTATCTGCCACCCCCACACCAGACATTTTTTCCATCATTTTTATATTTTCTTTTATTATATTTTTGCTGATTAGTGTATTTGTCGAATACCTATACCAGACACTGTTCTGGGGCTGCATCAGTGAGAAGCTGTCGAGAAGCCTAAATTCTTAAGTCCTTAAATATTAAACATCATGTTAACTATAATTTATACAGGATTTTGTGGGGTTTTTGGTGTTGTGAGTAGCGGTCATGCTGTTGTGCCATTTAAGCTGAGTTTTAAGTAATGTACATTACTTACATTTACTTAAAAAGTGCTTTGCTATTGCCTCTTACTGGGCCAACTGTTCCTATAAATTTTCTTGTTTGATTTTCCCGGTTAAGCAGTTTGCCCAAGAGTACATGTCTAGTAAGTGGGAGAGCAGGGTTTCAAATCCAGATAAATCTGTTTGCAGATTCTTTGTTTTGTTCACTTTTGAACAGTACCTGAGCAGGTGCTCAAAAATATTTGTTGAATAAATAGTTCATGAATACTCTTGCAGTTTTAGGTGTGTCTTTAAGCCCTGCATATTCTAGAAAAAGTGAGAGAACAGATAATCTTGATTCTGATACCTTTAGAGCGGTATACTGTAACATTTAACCTTCTTTTGTCTGCTGAATTGTATAAAGCTAATGATTTTTTACAGCCCATTTTGCCTTATTGTGGTATTTACTCTGTGAGCTAAAAGAAGGAAAAGAGGCTACTGTACTATATGTCTCCTTGGCTTACTGGTTTCTGATAAAAGAACTGAATTCTATCTTTAGCCTTATGCCCTGAGATCAGTTCAGTTCTGTCTAGATTTCACTAGAGACTGTGAGCTCCGCAAGAGTTTGTCCTTTTATATCCAGTTACTTAGCACAGGGGCCTGGGTACAACTTCAGGCCTATATAAAAACTCATTCCTTGAATTAATGAGTTTTCTAATTTGAATGTTTAGAGGACTAAGTATTATAGGCTAAAAGTTGAAGGGGATAAAAAGTTATGGTTTAGAAACAGAGTTGAGGTTCCTTGTCTAGTATGTCTTGAATTTTAGTGCTTAAGAGACTCACCAAGGAGTTTAAATTCGTGCTTGGGTCCAGACTTTAAAGATTCTTTTTTTTTTTTTCCCCCAAAGATTTTATTTATTTATTTGAACAGAGAAAGAGATCACAAGCAGGCAGAGAGGCAGTCAGAGAGAGAGGGGGAAGCAGGCTCCCCACTGAGCAGAGAGCCTGATGCGGGCCTCCTTCCCAGGACCTGAGATCATGACCTGAGACGAAGGCAAAGGCTTAACCCACTGAGCCACCCAGGCAGCCCCAGGCTTTAAAGGTTCTTATCCAAAAAGGGCGTAGCTCTGAAATCTTATTATTAAGTACCTGAGGGAGTTTTGAGGCAGACAGCGTTAAGGACTTAGGAAAAACATTGTCTTTGATCTTGTTTCTACACATTATATCATTTTCACAAAAAAACTTTTACATCATGCTTTAAGTCTTGCAGAATGCCAGAGGATGCTCTGTCAGCCATTGATTAGCACTTGGTAGGAATTTTTGTGTTTTCTACCTAGGGTCCATAACCCCTTCTCCTGTGCATCTCTAATAAATGTTTGGAGATTAAGGAAAAGCAGACACATGAAAATGATTATGTTGCTGGTATAAGAGTTATTCATTATTTTACAGACCTCTTTTAAGTGGAGATCATTTTAAGCATGATAGAAACCTATAACTTGTAATCTCTAAGTGACTGAATTGAGACTAGTTTTCATAGCTTTAGGTTTCTAGGATGGCATTGATCACTTTCTTTTGTGTTTATTAATAATCATATCCTATTCCATTTTAGTAGTAAACTGACTATTTGGTAATTCTACCTGAATTCTGCCTTCTTTGGAATTCTACCTGAACTCTAGATTCCTAATTTTTAAGGCATTGTCTTGCTGTGTCTTATTTTTCTCTTTTTATTTAAGAATTTTATTTAAGAATTTAGCATTCTTTCTTTTAGATGTTTTGACTTGTAAATACAGCCTAGACTGTCCAGATTTTTAGCATGCTTATTGATTGTCGCTTTTGCTAAATTTGCAGATGGACTGAGTGACGAGAACAATGATGATCGAGTATTAAAATGCTGTCTTCAGTACCAGGAATTAGTCCCTTGTTCTTTTGTTATTCTGTGCACGTGAGTTTCATAGTCATTTCGTTCTTTTTTATTTTTTATTTTTCTAAATAGCAACGATACCAGAGAATTTTTAGAAGTCATATTCTGCCCACCAGACTAAGGATCAAAAACGTATATGATTTTTGAAATCTTCCAGTAAGCATATTCAATTTTGTATCACATTCTTATAACATGTAAGCTATAGAAGAATGAGATTTGAAACTTAGGAAGTCTTTTTTCAGTTTTTTTTTTTATATGACATTCAGAAACATTTTATAAAAGCTGGGGACAGCCAATTTAATCTTCCAGTAAAATAGTTCAGAAATAAAAGTGTGACAGATTTTTGGTCATGAGGCCAGAAGGTTAATTAATTAACTAATTAATTAATTTGAGGGGAAGAGGAGGTTTGTGTTGGTGCCTTTTCATAGAATGAGGGCTGGAGTCTCCCACTACCCAGCCTTATGACCTGGGAAAGTTGTTTAACTTAGTTTCCTTACGTGTAAAATATAGGGGGTATTAATTCCCGTCTAGTACATAAAATGATCTCAGTAAGAGTCTTTGCCTTCTCTTTCCTTTCTCCTCCTTCCCCTCCATTCCCAGCTAGTATTTTCATAACTTCGTTCTAAGGTATAACTAACATAACGTTAAGCAAAATTGTACTCATTGTGTATGAGAAAAGGCTCTGAAGGAACCAAGAAGAGCAATTTTATTTATTTATTTATTTATTTTTATTTTTTATTTTTTTAAAGATTTTATTTATTCATTTGATAGAGAGGAGAGGGATCACAAGTAGGCAGAGAGGCAGGCAGAGAGGGAGGGAGAAGCAGGCTCCCCGCTGAGCAGAGCCCAATGTGGGGCTCGATCCCAAGACCCTGGGATCATGACCTGAGCCGAAGGCAGAGGCTTTAACCCACTGAGCCACCCAGGCGCCCCTACATTATTTTAAATTTACAATCCTGAGTGTGGGCCAGCAACCCCTGGTTCATATCTCTATCTCTATCTCTCTTCTGAATTCTAGACTAGTATATCCATCTACTGTTTGCTTTCTCTACTTGGATGCATTATAGACATCTGGAACATTCCATCTCCAAAAATGAACTCTTGATTTTTCTTTCTAAACTGTTCTCCATCTGAATTAAAAAATGCCACTCTCCACCCATTTGCTAAAGCCAGAAACATAGGAGTCACTTTTGATAACTGCTCCTCCGTCATAATCTGTATGTGGTCAATTAACGGGTCCTGTGTGATCTTTTCTTCATCTCCCCTGCCACCATCCTTTGTCCATCATGCTGTTTTTTCACTTCCTTTTCGATTCAAAGACTAATGTAGGCTCTCTACTTCCACTCTTGCTCTCCTCCATTCATTCTTCAAAAAGTGATAATGGTAATTTTCATTTTTAATTAAAAATTTTATTATGGAGAATTTCAATGATAGTCAAAGTGAAGAAGAATTAATAAACTCCAAGTATTCAGCTACAATTATCAAAATTCTCACATTTTTCTGTTATCTTATGCATTCACTCCCTGTCCCCCCTCATGATTATTTTTATAAGGTTTTTGTATTTGGAGGGAAAATGTACGATATCGAAATGTACAAATCTTAACTATATGATGTTGACAGCAGATATACTGGTATAACCCACATCCCTCTCGATATATAGAACCCTTTCCTCCTCCCAGAAAATACTGTTATGCTCCTTTGTGCCCTTTTTCTAGTTTCTTAAGGTGGAAGCTGATACCACTTGTTTGAGACTGCTGTAAATTTACCTATTTCAGTTGCATCCCACAAATTTTGATGTTCTATTTTTATTTTCATTCAGTTAAATATAACTTCCCTTTGATATTTAGATGTTTGTTGTTTAATTCCAAATATTTGCACATTTTCCAGTTTTCTTCTTGCTATCAATTTGTACTTTAGTTCCACCTTGATTTGAGAACATTAATTTATATGATTTCTTTTAAATTTGTTAGTTTTATTGTCAAGAATTTGGTGAACGTTTTACATGCACTTAAAAGAATTTGTATTCTGCTTTTGTGGCTGGAGTATTCTATATATATTTTTGTTAGGTCAAGTTGGTTGATAGTATTATTCAGGTTTTTTATAACCTTACCAATTGTTTGCTTATTCTGTGATTATTGAGAGAGGAGTATTGAAATCTCTAACTATAATTAAGGGTTTGTTTAATTCTCCTTTTAGTTCTGTTTGTTTTACTTCATGTATTGTAAAATTTTGTAGTAAGATGCATACATTTTTAGGATTGTTTAGGATTGTCTTCTGAGAACTGACCCCTTTCTCGTTATATAATGTCTCTCTCTCTGTTCCTGGAAGTCTCCTTCATTTAGTATTAATACTACCATTCCAGTTTTGTTTTGGTTAGTATTTATATGGTATATTCCTTCCCATCCATTTACTTTTAACCTGAGTCTTTACACCAAGGTAAGTATTTTGTGTGTAGCATATAGTTTGTACTTTTTTTTTTGGTTCAGTCGGACAACTTTTTTAATTTGAGAGGGAGAGAGCACAAGCAGGGAGGGGCAGAGAGAGAGAAAGAGAGAGAGAATCGAGCAGGTTTCACACTCAAGTGTGGAGCCTGTCATGGGGCTCAATCTCACCACCCTGAGATCATGACCTGAGCTGAAATCAAGAGTCGGACACTTAACCCACTGGGCTATCCAGGCCCACAGTTAAAAAACTTCTGTCTTTTAAGTGATGAGTTTATATTACTTAAATTTAATTGGCTGGATCAAATCTATCTTTTTGCTAATTGTTTTCTATTTGTTTCATCTGTTCCTTTTTCTTCCTTGTGTTAATTGTGTATTTTTTATGGTGCCATTTTATCTCCATTATTGAATATTTATACCTTTTTGAAAAAAACACTTTAATGGTTGCCCTAGCATTTATGGTATACATCTTACTTGATCCAAGTTATCTACCCTCAAATAATATATTGCTTCATGTTCGGTGTAAGGATCATATTATAACAGTTTCTTTCTCCCATCCTTTGTGCTATCATTGTCGTCATATATGTTACCTTTACAAAAATGATGATAAGCATGTTTTGTTACTATATTTGCATCCATCATTTGACATTTAAAACAATTAAAAAGAAGTGAATATTTTAAGTGAATATTTTATTTCCGTTTTTTGTACTCTTCATTATTTTTATAGGCTTAAGATTCTGTCTGGTGTTCTATTCCTTCTGCCTAAACAAATTTCTTAGACTTGTGTGTCTGTTGGCAGTGAAATTTTTGGTTTTGATTGTATGATAATGTCTTCATTTCTTAATTTATTTTTGAAAGCTATTTTTGCTGGATATACAGTTCTGCATTGATTTTTTTTCTTTCCCTTTCAGTATTTTAAAGAGGTCACTCTGTTTTCTTCTAGTTTGTATGGTTTCTGATGAGAAGTCTGATGTAAATGTTATCTTTGTTCCTCTCTGTAGTTAACGTGTCTTTTTTTACTTTCTGCTTTCAAGGGTTTATCTTTGTTTCTTTGTCTTTTGCTTTTGCAGTTTATTTTAGTAGTTTTTAGCAGATATGTCCAGGTGTTTGTGTGTGCATGTGTGTGGTGGGGATAGGGGAATAGGTAGAGAAGAAGGATTTATCCTGCTTGATGTTCTCTGAGCTTCTTGGATATCTGGTTTCCTGTCTGTCTTCAGTTTTAGATAATTCTCAGCCACGATTTCTTCAAATGTTTTTTTCTGCCCATTTCCTCTTTTCTACTTCTCATAGAATTATACTGTAGTAGCCATTTTCCAAGATGACCCCAATGATTCCTGCCTCTTAGTATTAATGCCCTCGTGTAGTCCCCTCCACTGATTGTACCAGGGTTGGTCGTACCAGTGACATACTATCACTATCAGATTAGGTTATAAAAATTAAGATTTTTATTGAAGACTGGGACTTCCTTCTTGGGCACTCTGTTGCTTTCTCCTCTTTCAAATCACTTGTTTTGTGGAAGCAAGCTGCCATGCTATGAACAGCCCTATGGAATAGACCTGCTTGGTGACAAACTGAAGCCTCCAGCCAAGAGCCAGTGATGGATTAAGGCCTGCCAACAGCCACATGAATGAGTGTCAATTAAACCTTGAGATGGCTGCAATTCTAGACGCCCACATGTTTCAGCCTTGTGAGAGACCCTGAACCAGAACCAACTAGTCAGGCTGCACCCAGATTTCTGACTCTTAGAAGCTGTGTGAGATAAGTGTTTTAAGCTGCTAAGTTTTGGGATAATCTGTTATACACCAATAGATAAATAATATAGGGACGTATGTTGCATTGTTTGATGTTGTCCTACAGCTGCTGGATTTTTTTAAAAAAACTTTTAAAAGCCCGTTAAAGACATTCTTCATTTCTGTTACTGTGGCTTTTTTTTTATTGCTAGCAGTTACATTTAATTTTCATGATTTTCATCTGTGCTGAAATTGCTCATCTAATTTTGCATGCTATTCACCTTTTCCATTAGAGCCTTTGACAAATTTAATCAGAATTATTTAAAATTCCCTATCAGATCGCTTCAACATCTGTGTCATATCTAAGTCTGGTTCAGTTGATTGCTTTGTCTCTATGTAGCATGTTGTTGTTTTTTTTTCCTAGGTAGAATTTATATGCAGATTTTAGAGTTCACCTGTTCTGTGGCTTCCTCTCTTCTTCAGTTCCCCCCATAACTTTTTGTCTGCTCTGGCTAGTCTTGAACATTGTCTTCTGACATTCCGAGTTACCATGGCTGTGCTTTCTGTTGTAGCCAATGATGAATTAGAGAATGCCCTTGGGCAAAAAGATAGAACCTTGTAGCTCTTACCAGAGCAGTACCTCGATATTGGGGGTAGGCTTCCCCCCAGCTCCTGCTTTCATTTTATTTCTCTCAAGTGCCTTCAGATAGGCTTTTTTTTTCTTTTTTCACCACATTTTTTAGTCCTCATCTGTGGGAAGATTAGTCTGACCAAGCTACTCTATCATTAGCAAAAGCTGGAAGCCTGTTGGATTCCAGAACACCAATTTAATAAACACAGATTTGATCGTATCACTTACCCACTGAAGCCCTTAAATGTCTTTCCATTTATTAATGCCCTTAGCTTTCTCAATAGCCACATAAACTGGTCTTATGCACTATGCTCTAATCATACTTTCTTCTTTCAGCAAATAGCAAATTCTCACCATTTGTCTTATGTTCACTGTGAATAAATTAGTAATTGCCTGCCACATGGAAATTATTTCTCTTACTTTGGCTCTCTGTTTATTTCTCTTCGGATGATCATATTCCTGTGTTCAAATCCAGCTCCCACTTACCAGGTACAATTTTGGGCAAGTTACTTAACCTCTTTACACTTCAGTTTTTCATTTGCGAAAGGGGGATAAAAATGATACCACTCCTACCTATGAGGATTACTGTGAGAATTGAATGGATTGACTATATACAGTGCCTGGTATCAGGAAAACACTATATAGTAATTATTATTTTCAAAAACTCATATGCTATGACTCTACTATGTTTAATTCCTTTATCTTCTGTTTTAAAAAAAACTTATCACTTAATATACATGTTGAGAATCACCCACCTCTGATTAGATCCCATGTGTTTTGAGTTGCCATGTGATTTATCTTATAAAAAATAAAATATTTTTTCCTCTTAATCCCAACCTTAGGGATGATAGAAATTTAAGAAACAAAGGCCTAATAAGTGGTGTGAAGTCACTCAGTAAAGAAGAATTGAGTGCAGAGTTATTAAACTTATCTCTGAAAACAGATGTATGTCATCAGCCTTGTATATCTAAACAACAATTGAAAGGTAGTATTCTTACTACAAATAATTAGAAATATATCTTTTTATGTATCAACATTACTGATAACAATTGGAATTAATAGTAAATTTTCATCTTGTACGTTTAAAATAACATTGAAATAACAGTGTACTGTCCAGTGAAAACAAATAAGTTTAAAAATAGTAAATATAACGTACTTCCACTTTCATAAAAACATAAATATTATAGACAGAAATAAGTACGAGAGAACAGTTACCAAATAATATTAGTTGTATATGGAAACTGAGATTATGGAATAAATGCATATGTATAAATATATATGTCTAAGTAAAAAAAATAACATTGAAATAATTGCTGGCACACAAATGGTTAGAAATAAATGAAAATAGAGAAGAGACAGAAAGAAAGAAAGAAAGAAATGAAAATTACAATGGTAATCCAAAAGAAAACACAGTTAACATTATTGTCTTCTACATATGCTTTTACAAATTAATTTGAATTTTTGTCCATACACTCGTATACATTTTTACAGGTTTATAATCACAATGCACATGCTATTTTGTACCTTTAAATTAATAGTAGCTATAATAATATATAGGAAATATTCAAAGTGGAGAGAAATTTTTAGTTTCGTATTCATAACCTTGTATTAATGCAATAAAAAACAGTAATAAGAGGAGTTTGATTCAAATAATAGTTTTATTTTTTAATTTTAAACTAATAAGAAAAGTAAAGGTAGTATAATTGTTTTATCTTTTTTTTTTTTACCAGAATAATCTGTCCTGTAGCTTGATATTTGATGGAATGTTATATTAAATTTGACACAATTTAATAATACATTCCAAACCTTCTCCCTGTGTTGGAAAAATATTGAAATCTTTAATATTAAATGTACTTTTTTTATGTGTGATTGTATAAAAATTCACATATATGCTACTACCGCTACGTATCTGACCTTTTGGTAATAAGATTTCTTTTGTCAGAATGTTCAAAATGACATTTAGATGGAGGAGGAGGAGATTTTAGTTTATGGTGTTTCAGGGGTAACATGCTTTGTCCATTCTGTTGCTATCACTTCAAGTCCTTAGTTGCTATTTGTAGAGGTAAGGCACTTAATATTTTGCCTTTTGCCATAAAGAAATTGCAGTTGTCTTCAGGTATAGAGATAGTAATGTTAATGAAATGATATCAATTGAAATAATGAAAACTCACTTTAAAAGGGGGGACATACACGTCGTTAAACCAGAGATTTTGGTTCAAAATCAGTAAAATCAGTAAAAACAATTTACTGATGTGAGCTACAATTGGAAGAATATATTATTTTTGGAAGAAAACACACTTGATCCATAATTGTTCATTTTCTATTATAAATCGATGCAAAGCATTCTTTTAATTTTTCCTTTTTTGAGAATAATAAAACTAAAATTATGGTTAAAACATTACACATTTCCTAAATTTCTGTTTTAGTAAAAATATTTTGTTGCCTTTTGTCAAAAAGAAAGCATTTGCTAATTGATATATTTATGTTGCTTCTAAGACAACTATTCTGTAGATACATGTTTCTAAATACTGTTTAAAGAAGTGAAGTATTGGTTTGGGTTCTGTGTAATTCAAATACCAATTATATACATAAAATGTTTATTCTTTATGGCCAAATACCAATTATATGTAAAGTATTTACCACTGGTGTCTTAAAGCCTATAACTATTTGTTTTAAAGAAGCAACACTGTTAGAAGGGAGCTATAAGGAAGAAACTGCGCATTCTGGACGACCCATTATACTTGAAAGCATTGTATTTGATCTTGAGAAATCTCTTGGAACAGCTTTATCTTCAATATTAGAAACAGAAATGAAAATTGCTTTTGGAAACCTTTGGATGGAGGTGATCATTTCAACTCTATTAGTTGAAAATTTCTGTTTCATTGCTCAAGATTTATGACCTTATCTTAGGAAATATGACTTGTATAAAATGTGTAAGCTTCATTGTGATAATCTATATCCCATTATTTTTTATATAGTTTTTGAAATAACTTCTTAAACATTGAATGATGGACATTTCTTAAAGATTAGAAACGATATTTTATCATTTATTCCTTTTCAGTGAACAAGTATTTATTAGGTTTTTACTGTGTGTCAAACACATTGTCCCCATAGACCTTAATTTGAATTCAGAAAAACTTCTGTCTTCTGTAGTTTATTTGAATTAGAATGTCTAGTATAGAGAATTGCCATAGCAATATATATTCAGAAAAAGAAGTGTATATTTTGACTTATGTCATATAAATATGAGAAAGTATAAAAATGATCATTATTAGCAAGATAGTTTATATTTTCTAGATTCTTATCTTTTCTGCAATCAGTAAAATACCACATTTGGCCAAAATGATCTTTTTTAGTTTAATGTTTGTTTCCTGTTCACATCTGTGGTTAGGAGAAACGTTTTATCCCTGCCAATTGTAGATTATATTTATACCAGATAGTCAATGGGATTCTACTACTTGTCAATGTGATGTATTTGCTGCTTGATTATATTTTCAAGTACTGAACCAAGATGATGAGAAATGATCAGAAGATTGTAGGAGGGTTGACGTATATTGGATATTTTATAAGAGTCTAGGAAAGTCATTGCATATGAATGATTCAAAACAGGATGTGCTGACATCTTGTAGTACTAACTGATTAATCTCCTTTGTAAACATATCTTTGCAAAAGTGTAGCCAATGTTAATGATAGTTGACATCTTTTTTCTGTATAGATTTTCCTGCAGCTATATGAAATAGATTGATTTCTTCCTAGAATCGACTGTATTGGAAAGTAAATTGACCATCTTTCCTGATTAAAACCATGCTTCTGATGAAAACAGTGCTTTTGTTTTGCACAAATGTACATTTTGTTTTGTACATAGTTTCTAAAACTATAAGGATTAATACTAATATGAATTTTACAAAAGTAATTTGCAATGGAATTAGCACTTTAAGATTATGATTGGCTTTTAATAAAACATCTTTTAATTTAAAAAGAATTCAACTAACTGTATTTTTCCTAGAAGTATATGTAGGAATGCCTAAATAGGTAATTTTAAATAATAGGAATAATAAATTAGTAGGTGGTAATTTTTTCAAAATACTTTTTAGATGCTGTACTTGAAACCACCATGGACTCTAATTCATTTATTACAGTGCTTTAGAAAACATTGGTTGGCTGTATTTGGATTAGTTATGGAGAAGAACTTGCTTGTAACCATTGAGAGCCTATATGAAAATCTCTGTAAAGGTATGTTTTTTTTTTTTTTTAATTTTATCTTTTGCAGTGTTGTGTTAAATGGGGGAGAAGCAGGCCCCCGACCCAGCAGGGAGCCTGACGCAGGACTCCATTCTAGGACTCTGGGATCATGACCTGAGCCGAAGGCAGATGCTTAACCAACTGAGTCACCCAGGCGCCCCTAAAATTTAGATTTTTAAACATTTCTTACTGTGTTTAACTGAGAAACTTTGACCACATTTCATGTACCAATTTTAGAAATAGTGTATCAAAGTTTCTATCTAAAATATATGGTTAAGGAATAGGAAATGTTTGTCTTTGGGGCATAGAGAATTCTACAACTGGGAGAGACGATAGTTAGCCACTTAGTTGGTGGTTTTTAATAAAGCCGTATTGCACAGAACCTTTTTGAAGTGCCCCTGGAGCTGCCACAGATTGGAGATGGAAGGATTCGTGGGGAGCCTGGAAGGTTGGTGGGCCTTTGGCCCTCAACCACAACTTTAGCCATGCAGTTTTCTTTTATCATTTTATCTGTGGGGATTTAAAAAGTTTCTCTGCTAAGAAGAAAAATATGGGAAAAACACTGGTCGAATGTTATGAAAGCCCATGTTTTATGATTAGACTAAGTCTGAGAAGGTAGATGATTTATCCAAAGTCAGACAACTAGATTTTTCTTACTATACCTTTAAAAAGCAAAGTGTATGTAACAATTACTAGGTTGTTCAGTTGGTCATTGACTTTTTTGAACTCCTAACATGAAGTGATCTATTTATTTTAATATATTAGTTACATCCTGTCTACTTTTGAAAAACACCTGTGAGTATGAGAGGGCCATTAAGTAACAACCTGAGCACAAGATGGTTTAAGCCAAGTTTAAAGTCACAAGAGTCAGGTAATGAAGAATAAGAAAGATAATTTTACCATAAAACATGTGCAAACAATTATTACAAAACGTGAACATGGATTTTAACATTGAGCATCCTGGAAGCTAAAACAAAACCAAAACAGAAGCATATTCTATGGGAGGTATACCACAGCACTCTTATCTTTCCCTTGAAATGGAAGCTTTTGGAAAATGTTTTGTTATCTTTAAAAATTACCTCAGGGGGTTTAAAGCACCTAGTTCTGTGCCTTATGACTTTTAAAAGTTACTAATTTTTAAAATAAAGATATTTCCAGGCATTATTTTTAACAATAGAAGTTATTTATAAGTGGTATTATATGAGATCTGGAACCTATTGGACACATCTTCAAAGCACTTTTACAAGGTATATAGAAACATTCTCCATATCTTGAATGAAGCATAATTTAGTTGGTTCTATCAAAAGAGAAAGTCCATAAATTATATATGATCTTGAATAAGATTTAGTTTTAAAAATGATGTATCTAGTTGCCATCTTCCATTTTTCTCTTTTTCCAGGGGTGGGCTGGAAGACCGTTTGTCTTTTGCACACAGCTTAGAGGCCGTAGGCAGCAGCTCTAACTGGGAATAGGAGAGAAACGAAGAGATGGTGACTCCTCCTTTTGCTAAAAAATCATTTTTAGAATCATTGTGTGCATAATTTATAGATCCTTGGTTTAGAATCTGATGCCTAATGTATACTGACTTGTAAAGAATATATAATAGAATTATAAAAGCCTCTTCTTCCCTAAAGTAATTTTGAATTAGGAAAATCACAGTTTATGATTTTGTTTACTGTCTTTTAATAGTATCCTCGGCGGTTGAATTATGCATATGCGGTTAACTTCAGTATACCAAAGAAGAGATTCTTAGATCAATTCATAGGAAATTGTGTGGAAAATGATTAGTAGTGGGAACCTGGGTGGCTCAGTTGGTTGGGCAACTACCTTCAGCTCAGGACATGATCCTAGAGTCCTGGGATCGAGTCCCGCATGGGGCTTCCTGCTCAGCGGGGAGTGTCCTTCTCCCTCTGAACCTCTTCCCCCTCTTGCTCTCTGTCTCATTCTTTCTCTCTCAAATAAATAAATAAAATCTTTAAAAAAAAATGATTAGTAGCATTTTTTGATTTTGTTATCCATATTAACTTTAGTCTAAGTGATTATGGATCTTATATAAGCATTAGTATTTCAGCCATGTAGATTCATTTTTATTTTGTGTCTAGGTACTGAATTTATCATTATTTCCCTTTAACTTATAAGACAGACTTAGAAGACTTCTTATAAGACAGAAATCAAATGATTAATTCAAGGCTATAAGCCCTATTGAACATTGACTGCACTGGAAAAGCACCTTTAAAGAAGTTGTGTCCAATTTCTCCTTAGGAGATTTACTGGATTCATCAGATCTACTTCTGTCCTATGTGTAGCATCTCTTATCTGTCTTTTTCCAGAGGACTTTAAACTAGTCATTGAATTTAAAAATAACTAAGTGCTGGGGCACCTGGGTGGCTCAGTGGGTTAAAGCCTCTGCTGTTGGCTTGGGTCATGATCTCAGGGTCCTGGGATCGAGCCCCGCATTGGGCTCTCTGCTCAGCGGGGAGCCTGCTTTCCCTTCTCTCTCTGCCTGCCTCTGCCTACTTGTGATCTCTCTCTCTCTGTGTCAAATAAATAAATAAAATCTTTAAAAATAAATAAATAAAAAATAAAAATAACTAAGTGCTTCATTAGGAAATATACTTTTCTCTGTTTGATAAAAGGGAAGCCAGAAGCCTGCCTATAGCCATCACATTAGATTAGAATTTCTCAATATTGTATAATTAATTTTTAAAATCTACTTTTTATTTTCATTTGACCTTTCAGCATTTCTATGCAAATACTTGTATAAGTGATACCGAGTTTTTAAAACTCATAGTACCAGCAAAACACCATGCTGTTATTTCAGAATATAGCAGAGTTTCTGAAACTGTGAACATTAAAAGAAAATAAAACAGGGAACCTGGGTGGCTCAGTAGGTTAAGCGTCTTCCTTTGGGTCTGGTCATGATCCCAAGTTCCTGGGATCGAGCCTCAGGAGGGAGTCTGCTTCTACTTCTCCCTCTGCTGCCCCCACTGCTTGTGCTCTCTCTTTGTGTCAAATCTTTTTTAAAAAGGTTTTATTTATTTGTCAGAGAGAGAGAGAGCACAAGCAGGGGGAGCGGCAGGCAGAGGGAGAAGCAGGCTCCCTACCGAGCAAGGAGCCCGAAGCAGGACTGATCCTAGGACTGGGATCATGACCTGAGCCAAAGGCAGAGGCTTAATGACCGAGCCACCCAGGCGCCCCAATAAATGAAATCTTTAAAAAAAAAAATAAAACAAATACATTGTAGCATGGTTATTTTAATTGCCTTTGAAAACTATTATATAGTGCTTTACCCTAATAATGGAAAGATTTCTTCTTTTCTGAACTTTGACATTAGAAATTTGCTTAACTTCATTGTTCGTAACTTAAAATCTTTGAAATCATTGTCACCACCTCTCCTAATTGGTTTGAGAATTTGATGTAAGTAAGATTAGTTGAAAGAAAATTGTTACACCTTTAAACTATTTTTTGTAGATTAACTCACTTTGCTAATTTATAAGGAAAATATTCTGCTAGCTTGTGTTTCCCACAGCCCACTGTTACCCAAATTATTTATCTTTTTCTAAAGTTGTGTCGTGCAGAGAGAGAAAAGATTATTTTCAACAAATCTAGTATTACATTTGATGTAATGGAATTAGAAGGCAAATCACTACATGATTAACTGAGTTGGTTAGGAGAGATACTGCATGTAACTTACATGCTTACTGCCAAGTGAGTCTTCTGATGCTCTCCATAGTCATCTGTATATGAAACAAAATCAGTCTTGAAACTCTGTAGTTTAACTTGTTTGGTAATTCTCTCTTTTCTGAAGAATACAGAGTACACGAATCAACTCCAAGAACATTGTCTTTTGCTAAATTTAATTGTAATGCTTTTTTTTTTTTATGCCAGAGAGCGAAACGAGGAGTGGTGTGTAGGTGTAAATGTGTACTTTTCTTAAATTTCATAATTAACATTAGGTTGGTTTTCCAAAGACATTTTTGTGTTGAATACTCATTCTTGCCTATGTTTTTCCTTCTTGATTTCTCTTACCAGCTAACAATGCAGTAGATTTTACAACATTGAAATTTCTGCTTCAGGATTCTAAAAGTTTGCTACATGCTTTCAGTACACGGTCAAATTATGATGGTGTTCTTCCACAGGCCTTTGCCCAAGTCAACAAACTACTCCAAACATTTGCAGAGGTAAGATGTCTTTGGAATGCCACTTAGAGTAGCTAATCACATACATTCTAAAAATGTTTTCGCAGATAACATAGGTAAAGGATATTTTAATTCTAACTTATTTTAACGCACGAATGGCATTAAGTGATTATTAAGTGAATTGAAAGGAAAGTAAGCAATTCTTATTGCAAGTTATAAAACACATCCTCTTATGGAAGCACCATCACAGCAGTTGTTGGAATTTTATATTGTTTCATTTATGGATAGATGCAAGCTATGCCTTGTTGTTTGACTAGTTATTTACCAGTGCCCCAGACAAGTGGATCACAACATCAGAATATTTTGGAAGTTTTTTTTTTTAAAGATGCGGATGCCAAGACCCTCTCAAACCTTACTGAATCAAACTTCTGACAGTGGTGCCCAGTAATATTGTTCTTTTTCACTTTTTTTTTTGAAATAATTTTAAACTTGCAGAAAAGTTGCAAGAAGAGTTCAGAGGATTCCAATATATATCCTTTACTCAGATTCCCCAATGTTACCCTTTTTTCATATTCGCTTTATTGTTTTCCCTGCCTACTTATCTACCTACTTATCTATCCATTTTTTCCTGAACTATTTAAGAGTATGTTGCAAGTACAATGCCCCTTTATCCCTAAATACTTCCATATATATTTCCTAAAGAACAAGGGTATCTTATAACTAATACAGTTAATCAGGGTATTAGTATTGGTATAATACAATTATCTAATCTGTAGACCTTATTCAGTCTGGCAGTTGACCTACCAGTTTTTTAACAGTCTCCCCATGTGACCCTTATGCAGTCAGCCTAGCACTGATGCCTTTTTACTTCTTTTAAATTAACTATGTAAGTTTTGTCTCTGGTAATACTCTATTTCTGCAGGCTTCTAATTTCAGATCTGGAAGATTCTGGGAGTCTTATGTGTCAGAAACAGCTAAAAACACTCAGTATCACAATTACCTGATATAAGACATTAATGGTACTTCCATATATATATCATATTCTTTATTTTTCTTCTGAGTTATGGAATTGAGAGGTTTTTGTCAGTGTTGTTTCATGGTCACACAGTTCCTACTACCTATGAAGTAATGAAAGGATTAGATGATACTAAACTTCGTTATAGCTAATAGGGAAAGAACTTACTTGCTTAAGAGAGTATGTCGTGAAGTAAAAGAAGCATCTTTTTTTTTATAAACTAATAAGAAATACATGGTTGAACTCCTGTGAAAGAATTGATTTAAGGGATGAAATGATTTTTGAGTTAAGATGACTAAAACCTTAGCAGTTGTATTTTTCCATGGCAAATGTGACTTTGAGAACTATCCATAGGAAAGAATGGACCTGGGTATATAGAGGATTACAGTTTGAGTCTGTACTTGAATTGTGTAGGGAACCATATATTAGCCTTTCCCATCACAGAATTAAGCCCCAAACCCCATCTTTAGTGAAATAAACATGATAGAAACAAGATGAAAAAATCAGGTTACTCACAGGTTTATCAGTCTTGAATTAGGATTATTGAAAAAAAAAGTTAGGACTGATTGTGATAAAAATAGCAATGAATATCTAGATTTAAGATCCTTTCATCAGTTGGAAACCAAGAGATGGGAGTTACCATGAAAATGTGGCACTAAAATTTCGTGTTATCAGATAATAGTGTGCCTACTATATTTTGTCCACTGAGTAGTTAATTGAATTGTTATTTATTCTTGGATCCTGATTTTCCAGTTGCTATGTTAGCAAAAGATTCCTGAAGGCCATTGATGAAGATTCTACATCCTCATTAGTGCTTTTCCCTCAACACCTGGCATTAGTGTGATTGCTTGAAACAACCTATGTTTCCATGATTAGAACTCTGAAATGTTGCTCCTTTGTTTTTATATTAGAAACAACTCATTGTCTCGGTCAGCCAGGAACTCTGATCTAGCTTGGGCTTTTAAAATACACTTTCAGTAGGAGTCAGTTTGTAGAATGCATTAGATTTGGTATATGACCTAAATACTTAGTCCTGTCTCAGTAACTTGAGCAATAAATAGATTACCTCCAGGGACAGGGTATCTAAATACAGTAACTGTTAAAAAAAGAAAAAAAAGCCCCAGACTTAATTTACCAAGTGTAGAAAAATCAGGAAAAGAGGAATAGTCACTTGTTAGCTTCTGAAAAGGCTTGTGAGAATACAAAGCGGAGAGTCAACCAAAACAATCATTTTGCAGATTTTTATATAAATGGATGGGACCAGGAAAAGGATATATACATTTTTCTTTGATAAGCCTTCTAACCAAAAAAATAAGACTTGCTCTGCCAGGATCATAGAATAATTAAAGTCAGTCTTATTAATAAGTTTTAGATCTACATGCCTGAGGAGCCCCATCTTGACTTAGTTGTGTTGTTTTCTTTTTTTAAGTTTTGTTTTGTTTTTAGAGACAGAGAAATGGGGTAAGGGGATAGAGGGAGAGGGAGAGAATCTTAAGCAGACTCCACCCTCAACACGGAGCCTGACACGGGGCTTGATCTCATGACCCTGAGATCATGACCTGACCCGAAATCAAGAGTTGGATGCTTAACCAACTGAGCCACTGGGTGCTCCTGACTAGCTCTATTTTTAACCTCTGATTAATTAACCTCTCTGAGCGTAATTTCTTCTTTTGTGAAATGAATTTAATAATCTGTGCCTCAGAACTGTCATGAGAATTAAATAAATTAATCTTTTTAAAGCATCGAGTGCCTGGCACTAGTAAGTGTTTGATAAAGAGATCCTTCTGCATAGTTGCATACACTAATATTTGAGAGCTGAGGAAAAGAGGCAGTATGTGTTGATTAAAAAAATATATATCTTGGAACAAAATATGTCTTTCCATCTATGTATATTTATTAAGTGCATAATTAATGTAAGTAGGCAAAAACAGGAGTAATAACTTTCTTTTTTTCTTCCTGCTCCCAAAGATAGAAAAGGGGAATATTTACTTTTATTGTTGGAGAGAGATCATAACCCCGTTCAGAGTCAGATTCCTGAAGGTCAGGTCCTATTTATGAGTCTTACCAGCTGTGTGACCTTGTACGAGTTATTGACCCTAAAATATGGATAATCATAGTATCTGTTTCATAGGGCATTTGTGAGGATTGAATGAGCTAATAGATACAAAGTTCTTAGAAAGTTCCTATGCGTAAGAAATGCTCCATAAGTACTGTTATTACCAATAGTGTTGGAAATTTTTTATTTTTTAATAAACATGAAACTAACAACCCGTGAGCTAACCTTTGAAATCATACTGTTATAAACTGTTACCAACAAGGAAGCGTAGAGAAACTTCTGACTCTTCCCATATCTTGTCGATCTCTTTTTCTTCTTGCTCATTTCCTGCCTTCCTCCTTCAATTTGTCTACCTTTTACTACCTTCTTCTTCTTCTTCTTTTTTTTTTTCTGTTTTTGCTATTTTTCTCTCTAATAATCTCCTCTACCTCTGAGGTTTGTCTGCATTGGAATGAGTCCCAGCTTTATCTTTTGAGCTACTGATCTGCATATCCAATTACCTGCTAGATATCTTTACTTAAATATCTTTTTATTCTTCACAGTAGACATTCTAAGCAAAAACTTGTGGTCTGTTTCTCCTCTTTTCCATAACCAGCCTTTCTTCTTGGCTTTACTACGGGAGGCCATAAAATCGAGAAATGTAGATAAATGTACATTAAATGCCTCACTGTTATTACATTATTTTTTTTTAATTTTATTTATTCATCTGACAGAGAGAGAGAGATCACAAGTAAGCAGAGAGGCTGGCAGAGAGAGAGGGGAAAGCAGGCTCCCTGTTGAGCAGAGAACCCGATGCGGGGCCCGATCCCAGGACCCTGAGATCATGACCCGAGCCAAAGGCTCAACCCACTGAGCCACCCAGGCGCCCCTGTTATTACATTATAATACATGATATGTTCAATGTGTTGCCTTCAACAGCAAGGCATAGTATGAAGTGCTCTTTAAGAATGCAATGAATGCGGCACATTTTAAAATAGCATTTTCATCACTTCCTGCACGTTAATCTGAGATGTGATGCTTTTAAGTGTTTATGTGTTTGACTATTACCAAATAAAACTGTGTCTTTACATTCCTTTGGAGAGTAAATCAAGGGGGTTTGATCTATTTTTACCTCATGGACACTTTATATTTCTATTATCTGTGCCATTTTTCTTCTAGACATCCAAATTAAAGAAAATCTTAGGGTCTCCCTCATTCCCTGAATCTAGATTTTGGCTAAGTCTTTTAAAATTTTTCTTGCGTACATTTTTTTTCTTTTTCTTCTTCTGCTTTTTCCTACCTAATTCAAGTTCTCAGGACTACTCTCCTGGATTATTTCAGTAGCCTTCTAGATAGTCTAGTTCTGGATCTCTCACTACCTAAGTGAGAAACTTTCAGTGGTTTCTTCAATGGCAAAAGGTTTACATTATGTCTTTTTTTTTTTTTTAAGGACCCTTTGCAATCTCATTCTTGTTAATGGATTATAGGGTACTTGGAGTGTTGATTCCACATATTGATCCTTATATCCTAAGTGTTCTCTGTTTTGTTCAATACCATGTGTGTAGAAGGGTTCAAATAGTATTCTTTTTTTTTTTAAGATTTTATTTATTTATTTATTAGGAAAGAGAGAGAGTGAGAGAGAGCATGAGAAGGGAGAAGGTCAGAGTGAGAAGCGGACTTCCCATGGAGCTGGGAGCCCAATGTGGGATTCGATCTCGGGACTCCGGATCATGACCTGAACCGAAGGCAGTTGCTTAACCAACTGAGCCACCCATGCGCCTTCAAATAGTATTCTTAAATTGATATTAGCATGTTAGCTAAGGAAGATCACTATAATAAATACATTGGAAATATTGTTTGATATAAATGGAAAAGGAGAATATATATATATTTCAGCTCTGATGCTTTTCTGGGAATATTCTGTACATAATCAAGGACAAAGAATAGTCAGCACTTCTTAGAAAGCCGAACACTATAAGCACAATTGGCATTGTTTCTCTCACTAGTGAAGGACTAGCTGAAATTTGTGTAATTCTTATTTCCCCAGGTCAAGGCAAAACTTAAGCAAAATCCTTCAGAAACTACAGTGGATAAAAAGCAAGAAGATACTTCTTTGATGAAGTCTAATAACCAAGAAATCACCATTTTCTCAGGTTCTCATGTTCCCCAACCCAACAGGCATCAAGAAGTCTGGTCTATCCTAGAGAATGTTTGGATTACATTATATCAGAACAGGTACTAAATTTCCAAGAATTTTTGAATTCTAGGCTTTTCCATCATTACTGTTATTCATTGAACACTTAGTGTTTGGGTTGTGAGTTTAATGTATTAGATTATCTTACTGAGGGCCTTTTATCAAATTAGTGCCTAGAAACAGTGGTACTTAAGCAAGGGTGCAATCAGTTATCTTGAGTGTTTTAAAAATACATATGCCTAGGCTCTATCCCTAGAAATTGTGACTTGATAGAACTGAGGTAACCTGAGATAGTGCATTAAAAAAAAAAATCTCTCTAGGTGATTCAAATGTGAAACCTTCATGAGAAGTATTTCCCATGTATGTCAGAACCAATGAAAGGCACCTAGATTGGCTAAACAAATTAGCAGGACACAAAGCCTTAATAACATTTAAAATAATCTAAGAAAAGGTCATTCTGGTTTAGGGAAAATTCATGTAAGGTTTTAAAAAGAAAGATAAATACTTTTACTTAAAAGGAAGAAATTTTATTCCTTTGATACACATGAAATTACTATGTTCTTGGTAAAATGAAACGATAAAGACCATTTGTGAGTAATTCTTTTTTTGTGTGTGTGTGAGTAATTCTTTAAATGCTGCTGGAGTAACTTAAAAAAAAATTTTAAATAATTTATTTTAAAGTAGGCCAACCTCCCTCCTGTACTTTTTCCCAAGCCCATAATCTTTATATAATTTTATATATGTTATATATTTGCAGGTCCTACTGCATGTTTTTTAGTATGATTTTTGTTCAAGAGTGCAGTATCACTGTTGCTTTAGATTAATATCATCTGTCCTAGCAGCAAAGGAATATCACTCTTTTTAAACATTTATTCTCTCTTACAACACAGTAGATATAGGGCCCATTTTTAGTTCTTGGCTACAATTATAATTTCTTTCAAACAAATGTGTAGTTTGTTATACTAAAGAAATACCAGTACCTACCATATAAGCTAAAGAAAACAATATTTAAAAATTTGTGTTTTCATGTAAAGCATTTGTATTTTCATATCTTTGTTTTGTCCAGTCTTAACGTATTTGAAATGTTTTGGCTAATCAGATATTCTTGTTAGCCAAAAGTTACCCCCATATACCAGGCAGAGATGATCACTTTCAAAATAAAATAGATTAAAGCCATTTCTAAACTATTTTAATCTTCTTTTCATTTAGAAAATATTTCTTAATTTCATTTAGAAAATATTTCTTAATTTCATTTAGAAAATATTCTAAATTTCATTTAGAAAATAAAATTTTCATTTTAGAAAAACTTAAATATTCAAAATTTGAATACCTTATTTATCTTAGAATTGACCTACTATATACATACATTTGTGTTTGATGTTAGAGTTCCACATAATTTTTGTATAATAAATGGACTTCACTTTGTAGTATTTCAGTACATGAAAAATTCTTATATTGCTATATCAGTACATAGTTAAGGTCTACTTCATTGCTTCTCATGCCTGATTGTGTATGTAGAAGAATGAAACTTGACCATTCTCTTACACCATACACGAAGATAAACTCGAAATGGATAAAAGACCTCAACGTGAGGCAGGGATCTATCAAAACCCTAGAGGAAAACATAGGCAGTAACCTCTATTACATTAGCCACAGCAACTTCTTTCAGGACATGATTGTGTACCAGAGTCACAGTAAAACTTTTCAATATATTCATGCTTGAGCCCTTCATTGAGAGATGCTCATTGGAAGGTCTAGTAGGGGAGGAGGGAGGCAAGATGGCAGAGGAGTAGGAACTCATTTTGACTGGTCCCCTAAATTTAGCTGGGTATCTACCAAACCATCCTGAACACCCATGAAGTCAGCCTAAGATGTAAGGATATATATATATATATATATATATATATATATATATATATATATATATATATCTGGATCTCTACAGGCAGATCTCTACCGGATGTGAGTGGTGGCTTCCGACTGCTCCAGATTTTCCTAGGGTGCATCTTGCCTGGGTTGTGGTTGGTATTTTGGACTCTATACATTCCCTCAACCATCCCTCAACAGAATGACTAGGAAGAGGAACTCCCAACAAAGAGAAGAACCAGAGACAATGGCCTCTGCCACAGACTTAATGGATATGGATTTAAGCAAGATGTCAGAAATAGACTTCAGAATAACATTTATGAAGTCACTATCTAGGCTTGAGAAAAATATTAGTGACAAGGTAGAATCTCTAAGGGCAGAAATGAGAGCTAATCACGCTGAACTTAAAAATGCTAGGAAGGAGATGCAGTCTAAACTGGATACTCTGACTGCCAGGGTAAATGAGAAAGAAGTGATCTAGAAGATAAGTCAAGGAGGATAGGGATAAACAACTAGAAGCCCGTGGGAGCAGAGCAGAGTTAGAGAGATTGATGACACCATGAAACGTTCCAAAGTCAGAATTACTGGGATTCCTGAGGGTGTGGGGAGAGAGAGAGAGAGAGACAGAGAGGACTAGAGGGTACACTTGAGCAAATATAGCTGAGAACTTCCCTAATCTGGGGAAGGAAACAAGCTTTCGTGTCCAAGAGGCTGAGGGGACCCCTCCCAAGATTAATAAAAGTAGACCAATGCCCCAGTATATAATAGTAAAACTTGCTGATCTTAGAGCCAAGGCAGCTATCCTGAGAGCAGCTAGGGGGAAGAGTTTCTTACCTATGGAGGCAGGAACATCAGAATAATGTCAGACCTGTCTACAGAGACCTTGCAAGCCAGAAAGGGCTGGCAAGACATAATTGGGGTACTAAATGAGAACAACATGCAACCAAGAGTTCTTTTTTTTTTTTAAAGATTTTATTTATTTATTTGACAGCGAGAGAGAGATATCACAAGTAGGCAGAGAGAGAGGAGGAAGCAGGCTCCCTGCTGAGCAGAGAGCCCCATGCGGGGCTTGATCCCAGGACCCTGAGATCATGAACTGAGTCTAAGGCACAGGCTTCAACCCACTGAGCCACCCAGGCGCCCGCAACCAAGAGTTCTTTATTGAGCAAGGCTCTTGTTCAGAACAGATGGATTGACGAAGAGCTTCCAGGACTGGCGGAAACTGAAAGAATATGTGACCACCAAACCAGCCCTGCAAGAAATAATAAAGGGGGGTTCTATAAAAGAAGAAAGACCCCCAAGAGTAACATAGACCAGAAATTTACAGAGACATCTATAGAAACAGGGGCTTTACAGGCAATATGATGGCATTAAATTCATATCTTTCAGTAGTTACTATCAATGTGAATGGCCTAAATGCTCCCATGAAATGGTAAAGGGTTGAAGATTGGATACAAAGACAGGACCCATCCATATGCAGTCTACAAGAAATTCATTTGGAACCTAAAGACACCTCCAGATTGAAAGTAAGGGGATGGAGAACCATTTATCATGAAGGTCTAGTAGGCCCTGTGTATTTTATGTTTCAAAATATTTTTTCTTTTAGAATGGTGAAACTATACTTATTAAGCATTGTATTTCTTCAGATTTCCCAAGTTTTCCCTTTTGCAGACTTGTCAAAATGCTTTACCCCTTTCATACTTGTAGGAATGTGGAAAAACAATTTTATGGTTCCTCAATACATTAAACATGTCATCATCATAGGACCCAGCAGTTCCACTCTTAGATATATACCTAAAAGAACTGAACACAAGTGTAAGTGTTTGAACAAAAACATGTGCATGAATGTTCACAACTATTTACAATAGCCAAAGTGGAAACAGTCCTATGTCCATTAACAGATGAATGGATACATGAAATGTGGTGTCTCATAAAATGTGTATATCCATATAATGGAATGTTTGTCATAATGACATATCCATACACAATATGGTGTGAGTGAATGTTGAAAATATGCTAAATGAAGGAAGATACAAAAGGTCACATGGTATATGATTTCATTTATATGAAATATCCACAATAAATAAATCTGTAGAAATAGAAAACACATTAGTGGTTACCAGGAACTGTGGGGAGGGAGGAATGGTGAGTGACTGCTTAATGAATACAGGGTTTCCTTTTGGCATGATGAAGATGTTCTATGACTAGATAGTGGCGTTGGCTGCAGACATTGTGAATGTATCAAATGGTACAGAATTGTACACTTTAAAATGTTAAAATGGTAATTTTATGGTTTTTTTTAACCACATTATTTTTAAAAAATGCTTGGGAAAGTACCATGAAGTGAGAAACTTCCCCTGAATGCTACTACCCAAAGGTAACCAGTAGTTAACATGGTTATTATTATGTATACCCAGCTGTATTTTAAGACATGGTTATTAGTTTTCCAGGGCTGCCATAGCAAATTACCACAAACTAGATGGTTTAAAATAACAGAGATTTATTCACTCACGGTTCTGGAAGCTGTGAAGTCTGAAATCCAGGTGTCTGTCTGCAGAGTTGGTCCCTTGGGGAGGTTCTACAAAGATCCTATTTCAAATAAAGTCACATTCTGAGGTTCTGGGTGAATATGATTTTCAGGGGCATACTATTCAACCCTGTACAGCATATGTTTTGATTTTTTTATATGGTGGTTGTTATGTTATATAAATAAATTTTAAATACCTTTATTTTTCTATATTATAGATGGCATAAGCATTATTTTAATAGTTTTTTGGTATTTCATTAGGTGGCTAATTCACTATTAACACTTTTTACATCGTTGCACATGTAGGTGGTTACTAATTGTTGACCAATTGCAAGTTATTATTAATATGTGCTAGATTTCTAAAATTGGAATTACTGGAGTAAGGTGTGTAAATGCTTAAAACTTGCAGTTTCAGCAAACACTTAAATCTTACGTCTTTTTTTTTTTTTCTTCATCCTTATGTACTGGAGTACTGCTAGTACTTATGTACTGATTTGAATGTAGATTAACAGTATTACTTCTGTGTTTTATGGTCTCTTGATAAGAAACATTATTCCCCACAGCTTGTACAACATTCCTTTAGATTAGACACACATACTTGTTGCCCTAAATCCTTTGCATGAATGGGAGCCTGGACATTCACAAGTCACTGTCTCTTATTTCTAATTTAAATAAATCAGGATTATGAAAGAGGAGTTATAAAGATTACCTCATTTTATATATTAGAAACGGAAATACTTGAATTACAATAAATGTGCATGTATACCTATGAGTATCTTTTCTTTTTCTCTATTTTAGCATGGATGTATTTCAAAGATTGGGCTCAAATGCAGCTTTGACTTCTTCAAAAATAGCATCATTTGAAGAAGCATTTGTATCTCTTCAAAAGTTAATGGCAGCTGTGAAAGATATTCTTGAAGGAATTCAGAGGTAAACACTAATTAATTTTAAAATTTCATTTATTACTTTTCTCTTTCTTCCAGGTTTATGGGGCTTTTCAGAGGTTCTGGGAGGCTTCCAACAAATTTTATAAACTAATGACTTTTAGGCTTACCTTTCCCTCTCCCTTGCAAAGAATCCCTTTTTGGAGTCTGGACCACCAGAATGTTTCTAGTTTTTTCCTTTGTAGAAACAATATACAAGGTTGTAAGCTTCATAAGGAACTTTATTTTCATTATTGTACAACTTTAGCCCCCAAAACAGTGCCTGGCATGTAATGGGCACTCAGTAATTCCTTGTTGAATAAATATATGTTTAGGTAATTATCACGGTCCTTTAAAACAAATACATGTTAATATTTGTTAACATGATTGATTTCCTCAAATACAGTCTCATAGGACCGCAAACTGAAAAAGTCTGTGAAGCAGCATAGTCTTATGATGCTTTGAGACTTCTACATACGTAATTATTTTAAATATTTGTGGAGCACATAGAAACCATGGAGCCAGAAAGCTGTAGAATGGACCAGACATCACTTTTATGGGATAAAGTCAGATGTTTTCTTTTGTGGCGGTAAAGAATACTAAACTTAATCTTGCAAGTTTTTGGATGCATACCAAAATTGCTTGACCTGTGTGTTAAATATGCAGCTTGCTCACAGAAGACTATTGTTCCTTATAAATTAAAAAGCAAAAACCAAAGAATCAAAACTGATTTGATTTGATTTTGTATGTCCCAACTTTAAAAACTTGGATTTTTGAAATGATAGTAATTTTTGAGTTTTTTTTTTTTTTTTCTTTTCTCTTAAGGGTTTTTGGAAACTTCATCTCATTGTTAACACACAAAGCCTTTTTACTCCTTTTTGGATCACAGTTGGCTAAATGGTTCTTAGAATAGCTTTTTGGTACTCTTAAGTTACTAATGAATTGAAGATGTGGCAGATCCCAAGGCAAGTGAAATTTATCATCTCTCAGTGGAAATAATAAAGCAATTCTAAATAAGAGTAGCTTTATGAAGGCAAAATAGTCAATTTTTTATTTTAGTTATGCAAAATCTATTTTCATATTCTAGGTTGCATAAAAGCCATTCTTGACACTACCTTTTCTACAGAAAGTTGGGCCAGCCATCTGTATTCAGTTATTGAACACACGTTGATCGAGCACCAGTTATGCTTGGCATCATGCTAGGCTCTGGGGAATCAAATACAAATAGATGCAATCTCTGACTCCAAAGAGCTTGTTTGTAGAGTGTAAACAGTCACGTTACAACAGATAATTGCATTGGAGTTGTTAATATTTTAATAGGAACATATGCAGTGGAGGAAGGAAGCATTTGGCAATAGATGAGGTTGGAGGGGAATGTCTTAGGCCACCCAAAGCAATTTCTACTTTATCCCACAGGCTAGCATTGCACACATTTAGGTCTGTTACTTAAGTACCTGGATGAAAGTGTTTCTGATACAAAAAAGTTTTGGAGATACTGCATATTGCTCTGTGCTCTTGGAAAATCACGGTATGCCCATTTACATATTGATGGGTTTTATAAACCTTTTTAATTTTAGGAGCTTTAACATATAGATGCCTGGATCCCCATGCCAGAGACCCTGATGTAATTGGTCTAAGGGTGAACCTGGCTTAAGATCACGATCTTAAATGCTTCAGCAGGTGATCCTAATGTGTAGCCAAGTTTGAGAACCACTAGCCAATACTCTTAACCAGTGGTTCTCAAAGTATAGTCACAGAATTGGCATCTTCGTCTCCACCTGGAACTTGTTACAAATGCAAATTCTCAAACCCTGCCAGACCCTCCTGAATCAGAAACTCAAGGTGGGCCTAGTAGTCTGTGTGTCCCAGGTGATTCTCTGCCCTTCATAGGCTGAGCACCACTGGCATCATATCAAGCTAGAGTGGAGAAGTTATAGCATGTACTGCTTCCATAAGCTGTATTTAAAGAAATAAATATTTGAATTTTAAGGCTGATAAAATTTTGTTACTCTTTCCTCTAAGGGCACAATACCTCCAGAAATAAAATATTAGTGGCTCTGTTACTTTTTTGCATGTAACCTGGGGCAAGAAATTGTGTTGAGTCTCAGTATTCATCTATAAACCCAGTGTACCTCTCCAGAGCTTTTCACAAAGTTATTGTGCTTTGAAAGTCAGGTGTTGCTATAACTAACCAAACCAGTGATTCTCCACTTACTTGTTGGGGGAACTTATTAAAAGTGCAGCCTTCTAGTTGTAGTGAAATCACAATATCTGTAGATATTTCATAGAGGGAGGGAAGTTGTATTTTTAACAAGCATTCCAGAGGACTTATGCCCGTGGTGGGGGGACCACAGTAAGGAAACGAATCTAACTTCCTGTAATAAATATATTAGAACCACGTTTGCCACCAGTAGAGGGCATTGTGAATGAAAAAAGGTGTTCATTTCAGCATTCGTTAATCTACAGGAAATTATTAACATCACAAGGTTTTTCTTTTTGAAGCCCTTCAGATAATAGGCATTTAAATCAAAATGTAATAGAAGTTAATAATTATGTTATTTTGTCAAGTGTGTATGTAGTCCTAAAATCTTTTTAAGAAACAGTCATGTTCAATTCAGTTAAATTTTTTGGGGGCGGCTAACTATGCGTATTTAAATTTTTTTAAACATTGAAAAATACACTCAACTCTGTAGTGACTGCATATCATTAGCTTTTTCTGATGCTTGTTAAACTGGAATAGTTTCATTTGATTTTGAGATACATACTTAATGACTATAGCTCAGCTCATAGCAGATCACATATGGTGTTACATTGGGAATCAATAGCAAGGTGACTTGTTAACCCAGTCTTTTCATTAAAGAAGTGCATGAAAATGTATTTATTAAACTAAGAGTTTGGGCTTCTAGTTCCAGATTTATCCTTTTGACTTTAGACTTGTTACCTACCCTCTTTAAGCTGGTCTCTTTCCTTATGAAATGGGAATCCTGATGCTTTCCTTCTTCAGCAGGACAAAGGAGATAATGTATGTGAAAATACTTTGTAATCTGCAACATAAGTGTTAGTCTTTGTTTTCTCCTTAAAGCTGATATGTTAAGTTTGAACTGTTTAAAAATGTGTATTTCAGTTTTAATAATGCTCTAAACATGATTGTGATAAATCAGGGCAGCATACCTGAGTTTGCAAAAGTTGAAAAAGAGGTGGGAATATTGGTGATGGTTATACTTTCTACACATTTTTTCCTGCGTGGGAGAGTGAATTTATTTGCTGTTGGTTTAGAAATTGCTTTTCTCTTTCTCATCTCTCCTTTTTTTGTGTATATAGGAGTAATCTGAGCACTTTTGTTAATGGCCTCTTTATCTAAACACTGGAGAACCAGAGTCAGGACTCTTTCCATGTAGACAAAAGTGCATTAAGGGTTTTTTGTTGTTGTTTTTTATTTAGGTTTGTACTATCTAGTCTTGTTTTATACTTTAGTAAACATGATCAGATTACTCTTAAGATTGCAAAAACCTTTTGCTTAGTAATTAAAGATTACAAAGGTTCATTTGGAGTGAAAAATTAATTGGGCAGTTATATGACATTCTAAAGAGAAGTTCTGCTTATACAGTAATAAAAAATGTTATATATCTGTGTGCTTCAACTGGCATTTCTGCAAAGTTAAACAGGTCATGTAATCCAACTCCAAAGCATACTGTAAATGTGTGTATGCAGATTGACTTGAAAGCGAATACTCAAAAACAACAATGAAAATGTTTTAAGGGTGTTTTTGTGTCTCTGAAGTGCATGATGAGCTGCCTGGTTTGGAAGCAAGGAAGAAAGTGAAGAGTGAATGTAGGAAATTGCACTCTGCCTAGATTTTATAATCATGTTTGTGTGTTTCATCTTTATAAAATAAGCTTGAAATTTTTTTTAGAAAACAGAAAAAATATTAGCATTTTGAATCTAAAAATATAAGTAGATCATGCCTGAATGTGCATATTCATTTTACCACTTGATTTAATGTGTAAAACTGTATTTCTGTGTTAATTTAATGAACTCGAGATTTCTTGCTTAGGTAGCTTTAGATGAAATTTGAAATGATGAATGTTTTTTTAGTTTCGTATTTTGAATCATATGTAGAGGTGGGAGAGGGAGTTACTATTCCTTGTAAGTAACTTGCCACATTTTAGAGGGGGTTGTTTTTATATGAAAAGGTATCTTTTGTTTAAGTAACATTTTTTTTCTAGGTGTCATATTTGCTTTGGTTGTTTTTAAATGAAATTGAGTGCTCACTGATGCGTTGGGCTTGGTCATGATCTGGATGGGCTTCATGCCTCATCATAGAATATGATTTTGGAAAATGAGACTTGTGCTTGGATTTAGGAAAGGAAGATGATTAATTTTTATCATCTTCAAATGCTTTAATGATCTTCAGAACTTTAGTAATCTTTGTTACAGTCCTGTGGCTTTGGTTTGAAATACTTTGTACAACTGTTTTTCTTAAGATTTTATTTATTTGGTAGAGAGAGACAGCAAGAGAGGGAACACAAGTAGAGGAAATGGAAGAGGGAGAAACAGGCTTCCTGCTGATCAGGGAGCCCGATGTAGGGCTCGATCCCAGGACACTGGGATCATGACCTGAGCTGAAGGCAGATGCTTAATGACTGAGCCACCCAGGCACCCCTGTAGAGCTGTTTTTCTAAAGCACAATAATAGTCATGAAGTTTGGGATTTTTTTTGGTGTGTCCTTTACATGTAAATATATGTATCTTATTATTTCTCTAAAAATGAATCTTCCCATTGCTGTCTTATGGCATGTTAACATAAGAGCAAAACAAGTACTGATATAACCATACATGATTCTATGAAAAGGAATCCTATAATCACAGCAGCTTTTCAGGTCTGCTAGTGATTTAGTCACTTCAAAGAAGGTGGAGTTTGCATTTGCAAGAATATTTTATTAACTTCACAGTGTGTGTTTTGGTAGCCAACCTCTTGAAGTGTTTTAGAAAGGTTATTTAGAAAAGGTCATCCTGGGGTGCCTGGGTGGCTCAGTGGGTTAAAGCCACTGCCTTCCGCTCAGGTCATGATCTCAGGGTCCTGGGATCGAGCCCTGCATCAGGCTGTCTGCTCAGTAGGGAGCCTGCTTCCCCCTCTCTCTGCCTGCCTCTCTGCCTGCTTGTGATCTCTCTCTCTCTGTCAAATAAATAAATAAAATCTTTAAAAAAAAAAAAAAGAAAAGGTCATCCTTCAGTTGACACAAAGACAACATTGTTTAGGGTGTTTTGCAGATCAAGCTAATCATTGAAACAAAATGATTCTGTTAGAGACATGTGTAGATTATAAAAACACTAAGAGGTGGCATTTCAGCATCTCAACTCATTGCAGTATGCAAATAGTTCAGCCATTGATAAAAATTGTCCTTATCTACAGTGGAGAGGTTTGTTCATGGTTAGATCTGACCTACTCTCTTTGAGGCTTGGCCTTTCTACCCTTAGATCATTGGACTGTACCTCCCCTCCCCCACTGGAGTTCGCACAGCTCCCCAGGTATCCCTGCATCTCTTTATCAGACTCTTAGCACACCCCTTGTCCAACACCTGTCCAACACCAAAAGTATCAGTTGCTATGTTGAATAAAAGAAAATAATACAACCTATTAATTAAAAATGAAAGGACTTACTTGCTTCACCCTTCATGCCATCATTTTGTACACAACTTTCTTATAATTTATTTCCTAATCAGCTCCCTGAGAATTTGAACAGCTTTAGGGCAGAGACTTTACGTACTTTTGTCTTACTTTTGTGTATCTAGGTCTATGCCCACCTCACAACTGTACATAATAGATGGGGGGAGAGAAGTATCAAATGAGGGTTTTTTTTATAGTCTCTTTGGTGAAAGGAAACTTCTTTAGGGCTAAATACTACTAATAGTATTACATTATGACATTAAATGAATAGGCAATGCTAAGGTTTTAAAAATGGTAGGACTGCAAGCTAATAAGAAAATCAGGAGGAAGGAGAACAACTGGAAGAAGGAGATTGAGGAGTTAATAAAAAGGTATTTACCTCTAGAACAGATGATGGAACCCTCAGTAATTTGCCCAAATGGCTAGAAGATAGATAGGATCTACTGGGAGGGATTGAAATTCAGGGAATATAAGCAGATATTTCTTATATAAGACATACGTAGTGGGGACACCTGGGTGGCTCAGTCGGTTAACCATGGGACTCTTGATTTCGGCTCAGGTCATTATCTCAGGGTTGTGAGATTGAGCCCCAGGTTGGGCACTGTGCTGCGCATGGAGCCTGCTTAATATTCTCTCTCTAACCTCTCCCTCTGCCCCTCCCTCTGTGCGCTCTTTCAAAAAAAATAATAAAAAAATAAAACAGATGGTTATTTAATTAGTAAAAGTTTTTATGGTACCTATATTGCAGCTTGATAAACACTGCTCTAATTTAACATTTATATCAAATGTTATATATAATACATAATAGGGGTGCCTGGCTGGCTCAGTGGGTTAAAGCCTCAGACTTCAGCTCAGGTCATGATCTCAGGGTCCTGGGATCGAGCCCCGCATTGGGCTCTCTGCTCGGCGGGGAGCCTGCTTCCCCCTCTCTCTCTGCCTGCCTCTCTGCCTACTTGTGATCTCTCTCCTCTCTGTCAAATAAATAAAATCTTAAAAAAAAAAAAAAAAGAAATGCTAAAACCAGTTAAAACTATATTTTTCAATGAAGCAGATGGAGTAAATTGACTAAATCAGTGGGGTTAAACATTAGTGAGATAAATGAAATAGGGGAAATTAATTAAAGGTGCTGAATAAGGGCTATTATAATAATTTTAACTTAAATATATAGGATAAAGCCAGATGATCAGTTCTGATTCCTTCTTACAGAGTAGTTCTACAAAAGGTTTAGAGACTAAGATTAAAAGATTCCCATCTATTTTGAGAAATACCCTCTTATGCCTCTAAAGATCTTCTCACATGGTAGTAGGCCAACTATCTGCTTATTTTAAGAAGTGAAGCAATCAATATCCTCAAGGCTACTTCTCAATAATATAGAACATTTGAGTCTACCTCAGGACAGTGTTTTCTACATAGAAGACAATCAGTATTTATCTTCCTTTTAAAGATTTTATTTATTTTTTGTCAGAGAGAGCACACAAGCAGTGGGAGCAGCAGGCAGAGGGAGAAGCAGGCTCCCTGTTGAGTAGGGAGCCCGATGGCAGGACTCGATCCCAGGACCGGGATCGTGACCTCAGCCGAAGCCAGGTGCTTAACCAACTGAGCCACCTAGGCACCCTCAATAAATATTCATTATATATCAGAACCCCCTGGAATTATCTAACATTTTGATGTGCCAGTTTCTATTAATAAGGCATAATAAACCTTCTAGAATCAACATATACTTACCCTTAATAATGTAACTGAAACTCTTAAGTTGTAAAATTTCCAATTAATCTTTTTTTTTGCCAACATTAAGCTAATTTACTTTTTGACAGCATGTAGCTATCTATATCTCCCCAACTTAATTGTTGAGCTAAGACAAATTATGAAAATCATCAAAATTATATTTTCTATATTAAAGATGGTAATTTATGCAGGTTTAATTTTAAACCCTTTTGATTATATAGGTTAAAAAGTGTGAGTACTTTGGTATACTAGTGGAGCATTAAATAGTAAAAAGAATGTACCCATCAAGTTTCTTCAAAAGGATTTGCATTCATTTAATAGAGTGACTGCTATAAAGAAGTGAAATACTATGTACAACCTTTTAGGGGATTGCTAGATACTGGCTCTGAGTTAGTGCTAATTCCAACGACCTAAAATTCCAGTGTAGTTGGAGAAATGGTCAGAGAGAACCCAAACCACTTTGACTGATACACACCAACTACTGGTTTGTTTAAAAACTCGGGGAAAACAAGATTGGAAGTCTGGTGACACGGATGTCTGGGGTAGAAGTGTATAGATGGGCATCTTGTAATGGGCATGGAGTAGGAGAGTATTTGTATCCTATGTGAATACACATCAGAGGCTCCCCAATGCAGAGGAGACTCTGTAATCGGATGGGCAGGACCAGCTGTCCTGTAGATGTCAGTCTCTCCCTAGCCACCCCAGTGTTTGGTCAGTGAGCTCATATACAAATGGACTACGGCAGCTTCTATAAAATGAGCTCAAAAGTGGGACTTCTCATGAAGGCTACTCTGGCTACTACCTGTGCTGAGAGCCCAGACTTTCACCAGCAAAGGCAAATGCTAAGCTTTCAGTGAGGTACCATTCCTTTGGAGATAGTAAGCCATTTAGTGGCAGTAATTTGTTCTCACCAGGAATAGATGCTTCTTTTGGGTATGGGTTTGCTTTTCCTCATTGTAATGATTCTGCCAGCAACTCCATCTATTGATTTAAGGGTATCTTGGTCACTGCCTTGGTATGCCATACAACTAAACTAATTTTATAGTGAAAGTGCATCCATGGCTACATGGAATTCATTGTCTTTATCATACACTAAGGAGCTGGCTTTGCAAAACACTGGAGTGACCTGTAAGCATGTTATTTACCATAGCAATGGTGAAATTTAGGGCTGTTTTCCCCTTAGAATATGCAGGGTTCAAGAATCAAGGAGAGTAAGCAGTAATGGTTTCTCTATTACTATACTAAATAACTCTTCTCCTGGTAAAAAGTACTATTTCAGTCATTGCTTAGTCAGGAAAACAGAAGTGATTCTAGGTATTTCAAACAGAAAATTTTACTATACATCATAATACTGTTGGAAGGACTGGAAGAGAAAAAGGGGGAGAGTGGGCGTATCTGGAGGTACAAAAAGGGAGAGGGTTTCTAATGCATTTTGTAAATATCTTGTATCCTGGTGCCCTTTGTACCATAGGAACACTATACATGATTAACTGTGACTGTTTTTAAAAGTCAATAGAGATCCTATGCAGTATTTTCTGTGCAGAAAGAGGCATTCTTCAGCTCATTGTGTTGCATTCCATGAAGTTTTAATTGTTATTTTTGCTTTACATATTTAAGCTTAGGGCAGCCATCTGTCCTCAAAGCAAAATGGAGAAAATACAACTTATTTTCAATGCCATTAATCAGGAATTAGTTCTTTTCATAAATGTATAGATTTCCAGAGAAGTTGCAGAGATAATTGTATTATAACCTGAGCCAACATACTTTTCATACCCATGCATTGCAACTTTCTGTTGAAAGTCATTTTAAAGATTTTATCTATTTTATTTTAGAGAGAGAGTGAGATTGTGCAAGCAGGGGGAGGGAGAGAGGAAGAGAGAGAATCTTTTTTTTTTTTTTTTAAGATTTTATTTATTTATCTGACAGAGAGAGAGAGAGATGACAAGTAGGCAGAGAGCAGGCAGAGAGGGGGGGGGAAGCAAGCTCCCTGCCGAGCAGAGAGCCTGATGCGGGGCTCGATCCCAGGACCCTAGGATCATGACCTGGGCCGAAGGCAGAGGCTTTAACCCACTGAGCCACCCAGGCGCCCCGAAGAGAGAGAATCTTAAGCAGACTCTGCATTGAGCCCGACATGGGGCTCAGTCTCACAACCTTGAGGTCATAACCTGAGCCAAAACCAACAGTCAAAGGCTTAACCAGCTGAGCCGCCCAGGCACCCCAAAAGTCACTTTAAATAGAATTCCATGTTCAGAAATGTATTGCCAATTCTTTTTTTTTTTTTTAAGATTTTATTCATTCATTTATTTGAGAGAGAGAGCATGAGATGGAGAAGGTCAGAGGGAGAAGCAGACCCCACTGAGCAGGGAGCCCAATGCGGGACTTGATCCCGGGACTCCAGGATCATGACCTGAGGTGAAGGCAGTTGCCCAACCAAGTGAACCACGCAAGTGCCCCTGTATTGCCAATTTTTGAACTTAGATATATGAAATGACTCATGGGAGGGGACCGTTGTTTATGTACCTAGTCCTTATAGATTTTTACACTCTGCCTTAGGTCTGTGTTTTATCTGGGCTCTAGGATGATTGGTTCCTGCTGCCACTACCCTATCTGTCTACCTCCAACAGAGCCACTGATCTCTCTTCTCTACATGCTGAGATATGAAAAATATTCTTGGTTCAACTATGATACAGTAGGACTTTATCGAGGGAACCTTCATTAAAAAGCTAATGGCTATATGACTAAATGGGAAGAAAAAAAAAAAGACAAGCAGTTCTCTTGGGTAGTTGCAGTCAAATGGTGTCTGGTGTTATCTCAAAGGCTGGCTGATACGGGACGTTAACTAGAACACCAGCATGTAGTATCTCCATGTAGCTTCCAACTTCCTCGCAGGTTGAAGGCTGGTTTTCAAGAGTGTCCAAAAATATTAAGTGAAAGCTATATTGCCTTTAATGACATTGCCTCAGAAATCCTATAGTATCATTTCCCCTGTAGTCACAGTCCCACCTAGATCCACGGGAAGGGAACATAGATCCTATCTGTTGAAAGAAGGAGGATCAACATTACATTGTAAGAAGAACATGTGGATGAGAGATCTTGGAACACAACAGTTTATATCCCTTCTACTAGCCAAATATACTCATTCCTCTTCTCAAGACCACCATGTTTTATCCCATTATGACATTAGCTTAAAATCTAGGATCTTATCATTTAAATCAGGTCCAGGTGTGGCTGAGGCAAGGCTTCTTTGGCGTGACTCCTTGGGCACCATTCTTCTCTATCTCTAGTGTGAATGAAAGAGACAAGTTAGTTGCCGCCATCTCCCAACATATAACATCAAAACAGGCAAGGATATGTGTTATATACCTTCACATTCAAAATGGAGCTGGGGGAACTAGAGGCACACAGAATTCCTAGCAGCTCTAAAATCAAGCTATGCATGTGTTGCCACTTCCTTCGTCAGGCAGGACTCAGTCCTTCTGCCTGCAAATTATTTACAATTGTTCTTGACTCTGTTCTCTGGGCTCTTGGTTTTGGCCTCTGAACTTTTAACATAAAAAAAGTAAGCTGCAACTGAGGAGGCTTCTCAGCCTGTCTCCTGTTCATAAAAGGTAGGGGAGTCCAAAACCTCTTTTCATTTTGTATTATCTCTAGAACATGTCGTCCAAGTAGTGGTACTTCTACTAGAACAAGCCTCTAAAAAACTGTCTTCTGTGAATCTTACTGGCGTTCACTCCATTAGACAAAAATCACAACCACAAATTTTTTTTTCGAAATAAACACTTGCACTTAAACCGTATCTTGGGTTCCCCATGATGTTCCCCATGACGCTGCTTCAGGGCAATGCCCTTAATATTTTTGGAAGTCTTATTTAACAGAATTTCTGAGGCACACTTTTTAAGACCCTCAAAGGGCCATTTGTCTGTTTGAAAAATTCTCCAGGGCACCTTAGGTCTTTCTGAGATCTCAGCAAAAGGTTTTACAGTAATGCTATTATTGTTTTCATCTTTAAACCATGTTTTCCTGCCAAACCTAGTAAATATTGAATAATACAGTTGTGACCTGATAAATTTGGTCGTTACTTTATGAACTTTTGATAAACTCTGTGCTTTTGCAACATGTTTCCTGATTCACCACTAGATCCTGTCACCACCACCCTCCGCTCCGTACGGGCTCTCCTCTTGTGATCACATCTCCCAATCCCTTCATGAACATTATTTCAATCTTACTCTCTGCTTGGTTCAGTTGTGAGCTTGCCACTCCTACTCTAAATGGCTAAAACTGAGCTCAGCATTTAAACTAGTGCCGCCTGACTCCTTTCTGGTTTTGTGTCTATTTTTTTTTTTAAGATTTTATTTATTTTTTTGAGAGACAGAGAAAGTGAGAGAGAGCATGAGAGGAGAGAAGGTTAGAGGAAGAAGCAGACTCCCCGTGGAGCTGGGAGCCCGATGTGGGACTCGATCCCAGAACTCAAGGATCATGACCTGAGCCGAAGGCAGTTGCTCAACCAACTGAGCCACCCAGGCGCCCTCTATTTTTTTTTTTTAATTTTCTTTCTTTTATTATTTTTTTATTTTTAAACTTTTATTTTTTTCAGTATTATGGTCAGTTAGCCAACATTATAGTACATCACTAGTTTTTGATGTAGTGTTCAATGATTCATTAGTTATGTATAACACCCAGGGCTCAACACAGCATGTGCCCTCCTTAAGGTATAGGATTCTCTCTGTGTCCTTTAGCTTAAATTTGTTCATTGTATGTTGTTCGTATTAGTATATGGTTACTGGTTGTTGTCTGAGCAGCTCTGTGATTTTTGTTAAAATTTCCAACTGTAATTGTAAGCTTTTCAATTTCTTATTGTAATGCTGTCAACATTTGCCTTCTATATTGTGATGTTATGGTATATCTTCCTGGCGAATTGGACTTCTTTACTGCTAATAATTTTTCCCTTCAAGTTTATTTTGTCATACGTTAATACTGCCAGACCAGCTCTCCGTTTTCTTTTTTGCTAGTATTTTCTCTTTATCTCCAACCATTCTGGGTCATTATTTCTTTAATTAAAAAAATTTTATTTAAATTCAATTTAGTTAACATATAATGTATTATTAGTTTCAAGGGCAGAGTTCAGTGGCTCATCACTTGCATGTAACACCCTGTGTTCATTACCTCACGTGCCCTCCTTAATGTCCATCCCCGTTACCCCATCCTCCCACCCTCTTTAACTTTTTTTTTTACATGACATAAAGCTATGCTTGTTTTTTGATTGATAATAATTTACATAAATTACTTACATAAATATTACTAAATATTATTACATAAATATTACTATGTAATATTAAATAATATGATTAAATTAAATAATGTAATATTATTACATAAATATTACTACTGGTATATTTGGACTTATTTCTACCATCATTTTTTTAAGTTTCAGACAAGTTTATTAATCCAGAAATACCACCCTACGTTTGCAAATGTTGAGATCTTAAGGATAAACAATTGTTACAGAAACTATATGAAAGCAGCACAGAAGTGCTTACTCATTGAGGTCGCAGACATAAACCCACAGAATGAATGAACTGACACAACAACAACAAAAAACATTTCCGAGTACTGCACAAATGGATATTTTAGATGAAGGGAAACTTCTTAACTCATCATTGAACTAAAGTCTTGGCTTGTGTTCATCTTATTAAACAAAAACTGTGTTCGCCAAACATCTACAAGTTCAGCTACTAAAATTCCTTTCAAGAACTTTGTGGGTAGTTCCACAGTAGGGCCAGCCTGAGGTGCACCAATGTGAGGCTTCACACTGTCACTTTACCTTTTGTATTTGTCGTACTTTCCTTTGTCCTTGCTTGCCTTTTATTGGATTGAACAAGGAGTAATATTAGTTTTTCCAATCCTTCTTTTATCCCACTACTCATTGGGAAGTTGCACATTTTATTTCTATTTTATATTGATACCCTTAAACTAATAAAGGCATCCTTCATTTATAAAGTCTAAAAATAACAGGATTGGGGCACCTGGGTGTCTCACTCAGTCGTTAAGCATCTAACTCTTGAATTTAGCTCAGGTCATGATCTCAGGGTTATGATATCGAGCCCTGCATCGGGATCCCTCTGGACATGGAGCCTGCTTGAGATTCTCTCTTTCCCTCTACCGCTCCTGTTTTCTCTAAGAAAATCAGGATTATTCAGATCCTGAGTAAAACAAGGATGTTAAGAACACTTAAATTCTGATCTCCCCCTTTCATCTTCCTTATCCTTATTTTCTAACATTATAGTTTCACATTGTTTTAAAACACTCCTCAGACTATTTATTATTATTATATAAAATAGTTTATGTTTTTAGCCCCATCATATTTATTAGGTGTTTGGAACTTTCAGTGCTTCCTTGATCCTACTCTTTGTTTTAGGTTCAGTTTCCTATTGAATGAAGCAAACTTTTGAGTTGTTCTTTTAGTGAGGGTCTAGTTGTGATCAATGCTCACCTTCTTACAGTGTTGTTTTGCTTTCATTCTTAATTGATACTTAGCTGAGTGTGGATTCCAGGCTGACAGTTATTTTCCCTGAGCACATTGAACATAAAATTTCCTTATCTTCTGTCCTCTTGGAAATGGGAAATCAGCTGTCAGCATATTGCTTTTTCTTAGTAGGTCATCTGTCTTCTTTTTTCTCTGACGGCTTTTAAGATATTCCTGTATAAGTTATATGTTTAGTAATTTTATCACAATATGTCTAGGTATAGGTTTTGTTTTAATTTTTATTTTTTTAATTTTAATTCAATTAATTAACATGCAGTGTATTATTCGTTTAAGAGGTAGAGTTCAATGATTCATCGGTCTTGTGTAATACTCAGTGGTAATTAAATCACTTGTCCTCTAATGCCCATCACCTAGTTACTCCATGCCCCCACTCCCCTCCCCTCCAGCAACCCTCAGTTTGTTTCCTATAGTTAAGAGTATCTTATGGTTTCTCTCCCTCTCTGATTTTGTCTTTTATTTTATACTAACTTCCCCTGTGATCCTCTGTTTTGTTTCTTAAATTCCACATATGAGTGAGATCATATGATAATTATCTTTCTCTGATTGACTTATTCCACTTAGCATAATTCCATCCATGTTGCAAATGGCAGGATTTCATTTTTTTGATGGCTGAACAGTATCCCATTGTGTGTATACACACACACACACACACACACACACACACACACACACACACACATCTTCTTTATCCATTTATCTGTTGATGCACATCTGGGCTCTTTCATAGTTTGGCTATTGTGAACATTGCTGCTATAAACATTGGGATGCATATGCCAACATTGGGGTGCTTCAGGTCATTACATTTGTATCTCTGTGGTAGATACCTAGTAGTGCAGTTGTGGGTTAGCTCTATTTTCAACTTTTTGAGGAACCTCTATACTTGTTTTCCAGAGTGGCTGCACCAGCTTGCATTCCCACCAACAGTGTAAGAGGGTCCCCTTTTTCTGCATCTTTGCCAACATCTGTTGTTTCCTGGCTTGTTAATTTTAGCCATCCTGACTGGCGTGAGGTATCTCATTGTGGTTTTGGTTTGTATTTCCCTGATGCCGAGTGTTGTTGAGCACTTTTTTCATGTGTTTCTTGGCCATTCCTTTTGGGGGAAATGCCTATGTCTTCTGCTCATTTTTAAATTGGATTACTATTATTTTTTTAAAGATTTTATTTATTTGATAGAAAGAAAGAGATCACAAGTAGACAGGCAGCCAGAGGGAGAGGGGGAAGCAGGCTCTCTGCTGAGCAGAGAGCTTGATGTGGGGGTTGATCCCAGGATCCTGAGATCACGACCTGAGCTGAAGGCAGAGGCTTAACCCACTGAGCCACCCAGGTGCCCTATTTGTTTTTTGAGTGTTGAGTTTTATAAGTTCTTTATAGATATTGGATCCTAGCTATTTATCTGATAAGACATTTGCAAATATCCCATTCTTTCGGTTGTCTTTTGCTTTTGTCAACTGTTTTCTTTGCTGTGCAAAAAGCTTTTTATCTTGATGAAATCCCAATAGTTCATTTTTGCCCTTATTTCCTTTGCCTTTGGAGATGTGTTGAGCAAGAAGTTGCTACAGCCCAGGTCAAAGAGGTTGCTGCTTGTGTTCTCCTCTAGGATTTTGATGGATTCCTGTCTCACATTTATGTCTTTCATCTTTTTTGAGTCTATTTTTGTGTATGGTGTAAGGAAATGGTCCTGTTTCATTCTTCTGCATGTGGCTACCCAATTTTCCCAACACCATTTGTTGAAGAAACCGTCTTTTTTCCACTGGATATTCTTTCTTGTTTTGTCGAAGATTAGTTGACCATAAAGTTGAGGGTCCATTTCTGGATTCTCTGTTCTGTTCCATTGATCTATGTGTCTATTTTTGTGTCAGTACCAATGCTGTCTTGTTGATTACAGCTTTGTAATATAGTTTGAAGTCCAGAGTTGTGATTCCATCAGCTTTGGTTTTATTGTTGTTGTTGTTTTTTCTTCAGTATTCCTTTGGCTATTCGATGTGTTTTCTGGTTCCATACAAATTTTAGGATTATTTGTTCCATTTCTTTGAAAAAAGTTGATGGTATTTTGAAAGAGATTGCATCGAATGTGTAGATTGCTTTAGGTAGCATCAACATTTTAACCACATTTGTTCTTCAAATCCAGGAGCATGGAATGTTTTTCCATTTCTTTATGTCTTCCTCAATTTCTTTCATGAGTCTTCCATAGTTTTCTGAGTACAGATCCTTTACCTCTTTGGTTAGGTTTATTCCTAGATATCTTACAGTTTTGGGTGCAATTATAAATGGGTTTGACTGCTTCATTTCTCTTTCTTCTGTCTCATTGTTGGTGTATAGAAATGCAACTGATTTATGTGCCTTGATTTTATATCCTGCCACTTTGCTGAATTTCTGTATGAGTTCTAGCAATTTGGGGTGGAGTCTTTTGAGTTTTCCACATAGAGTATCATGACATCTGTGAAGAGTGAGAGTTTGACTTCTTTGCTGATTCAGATGCTTTTTATTTCTTTTTGTTGTCTGACTGCTGAGGGTAGGCCTTTTAGTTCTATGTTGAACAGCAGTGGTGATAGTGGACATCCCTGTCGTGTTTGTGACCTTAGGGGAAAAGCTCTCAGTTTTTCTCCATTGAGAATGATACTCATTGTGGGCTTTTCATACATGGATTTTATGATATTGAGGTATGTTCCCTCTATCCCTACACAGTGAAGAGTTTTATTTATTTTTTTATTTTTTTAACCTGCTTTAATGTAAATGTTTACAGAAGCTTGCTTGCTTGCTTGCTAGCTTGCTTTATTGATTGATTGATTGATTGATTGTAGGTTCCATGCCCAGCTTGGAGCCCTATACTGTTAAGAGTTTTAATCAAGGATGCTGTACTTTGTCAGATTCTTTTTCTGCAACTATTGAGAGGATAATATGGTTCTTGTCCTTTCTTTTATTAATGTAATGTGTCACATTGATTGATTTGTAGATGTTGAAACACCCTGCAGCCCAGGAATAAATCCCACTTGGTTGTGGTGAATAATCCTCTTAAGGTACTGTTGGATCCTAATGGCTAGTATCTTGATGAGAATTTTTTTTTTTTTTTTTTTGATGAGAATTTTTGCCTCCATCTTCATTAAGTATATTGGTCTGTAATTATTCTTCTTGGTGGAGTCTTTATCTGGTTTTGGGATCAAGGTAATGCTGGCCTCATAGGATGAATTTGAAAGTTTTCCTTCCATTTCTATTTTTTGAAACAGCTCTAAAAGGATAGGTATTAATTCTTCTTTAAATGTTTGATAAAATTCCCTTGGGAAGCCATCTGGCCCTAGACTCCTGTTTGTTGGTAGATTTTTGGTTACTGCTTCAATTTCCTTGCTGATTATGGGCCTATTCAGGTTTTTTATTTCTTCCTGGTTCAATTTTGGTAGTTTATACATCTCTAGGAATGCATCCATTTCTTCCAGATTGCCTAACTTGTTGGCATATAGTTGCTCGTAATATGTTCTTATAATTGTTTGTATTTCTTTGATGTTGGTTGTAATCTCTCCTCTTTCATTCATGATTTTACTTATTTGGGTCCTTTCTCTTTTCTTTTTGGTAAGTCTTGCCAGGGGTTTATCAATCTGATTAATTCTTTCACAGAACCAGCTCCTAGTTTCCTTGATGGGCTCTACTGTTCTTTTGGTTTCTAGTTCATGGGTTTCTGCTCTAATCTTTATTAATTCTCTTCTTCTGCTGGGTTTAGGCTTTATTTGCTGTTCTTTCTCCAACTCCTTTAGGTGTAAGTCTAGGTTGTGTATTTGAGACCTTTTGTATTTGTGTATTTGAGACCTTTCTTGTTTCTTGAGAAAGGCTTCATTGCTAAACACTTCCCTCATAGGACCACTTTTGCTGTATTCCAAAGGTTTTGAACAGCTGTGTTTTCATTTGTTTCCATGAATTTTTTTTTAACTCTTTTTAAATTCCTTTGTTGATCCATTCATTTTTTGGTAGGATGCTCTTTAATCTCCATGTATTTGAGTTCTTTCCAAATTTCCTCTTGTGGTTGAGTTCCAACTTCAAAGCATTGTGGTCTAAAAATATGTAGGGAATGATCCCAGTCTTTTGGTACTGGTTGAGACTTGCTTTGTGACCTACTATGTAATCTGTTCTGGAGAATGTTCCATGTGCACTCCAGAAGAATGTATATTCTGTTGCTTTAGGATGGAATGCTCTGAAAATATCTGTGAAATCTGTCTGGTCTAGTGTGTCATTCAAAGCCCTGTTTCCTTGTTGATCTTCTACTTAGATGATCTGTCCATTGTAGTGAGTGGGGTGTTGAAGTGCCCTACTATTATTATATTATTATCAATTCGTTTCTTTAATTTTGTTATTAGTTGGCTTATGTAATTAAGCCATGTTATGCTCCCATGTTAGGGGCATAAATATTTGTAATTGTTAGATATTCTTGTTGGCTAGACCAACAAGAATTGTTGATATGGTGTCCTTCCTCATCTCTTATTACAGTCTTTGGTTTTCAATCTAATTTGTCTGATAAAAGGATTGCCACTCCAGCTTTCTTTTGATGTCCATTAGCATGATAAATGGTTTTCCACCCTCTCACTTTCTATCTGCAGGTGTCTTCATGTCTTAAGTGAGTCTCTTGAAGACAGCATATTAATGGGTTTTGCTTTTTTATACAATCTAATACCCTGTGTCTTTTGATGAAGGCATTTAGCCCATTTACATTCAGAGTTAACTATTGAAAGATATGAGTTTAGCGCCATTGTATTACCTGTAAAGTCCCTGTTTCTATATATTGTCTCTGTTCTTTTCTGGTCTGTTACTTTTGGGCTCTCTCTTTGCTTAAAGGATCCCATTTAATATTTCTTGCAGGGCAAAAAAAAAAAAATTTCTTGCAGGGCTGTTCAAGTGATTACAAATTCTTTCAGTTTCTGTTTGTTCTGGAAGCTTGTTATCTGTCCTTCTATTTTGACAGCCTTGCTGGGTAAAGTAATCTTGGCTGCATATTTTTCTCATTTAGCACCCTGAATATATCATGCCAATCCTTTCCGGCCTGCCAGGTCTCTCTGGATTGGCCTGTTGTCAGTCTAATGTTTCCACCATTGTAGGTTAAAGAGCTCTTGTCGCAAGCTGCTTTCAAATTTTCTCTTTGTTTCTGAGATTTGCAAGCTTCACTATTATATGTTGAGGTGTTAACTTATTTTTATTGATTGGGGGAGGGGTTTCTCTGTGCCTCTTGGACTTGGATGCCTGTTTCCTTCCCTGTTAGGGAAGTTCTCTGCTATAATTTGCTTCAGTATACCTTCTTTCCCCTCTTCCCTCTTCCTCTAGGATTCCAATTCTAATACTATTTTGCTTTATGGTATCACTTATCTCTTGAATTCTCCTCTCATAATTCAGTGATCTTTTCTTAGCTATTCTCATTTTATCTTCTCTATCACCAATTCTCTCTTCTGTCTCATTTATCCTAGCAATTAGAGCCTCCATTTTTTATTCATCTCATTAATAGCCTTTTTTATTTTGACTTCATTAGATTTTGGTTCTTTTATTTCTCTAGAAAGTGATTTTCTAGTGTCTAGTGTCTTTCTAGTGGGCTTTTTTTTAAGCCCAGCTAGTATCTCTGTAGTTGTTATTCTGAACTCTAGTTCCAGTATCTTATATTCATACTGATTAGGCCTCTAGCATTCAGTACTGCCTTTTGTTCTCTTTTTTGAGGTGAATTTTTCCATCTTCTTATTCTTGTACAATGTGATTGCTTTTCTATTTGTAGAATTGCAGCAATTCATTTCTTAGCTCTCTGATTGAGTTCATAGGTGTTCAAATGATTTGATAGCTTTCTAGCTCAATTCCAGGGACCAGACAAGACTAAGGTCTCCTGCTCCTCTGGCATCTTGGAAAACTATTTTAATTTTTCTTTAAATGTCTTATACTTTCTTCAATCTGAATACTTAAACCTTCAGTTGTAGAAATTCTCTTTCATTCTCTCTTCCATTATTGCCTGTCCCCCATTCTCCTTATTCTCTTATTTTGGAATTTCTATTCCTGCCTCTCCTCATTCTCTCAGCCGTATCACTTAACTCCTTTTTTTCCCCCCATCTCTTTCATCCTTCCATGTCATATTCTGAATAAATTCCTCAGATTTATTTTCTCAGATTTTATTTTCACAATTCTTTTCCCCCAATTTTAAATAATTTTATTTAATCATTTAAAAATATAGAATACCTTCACATTGCTTAAAAATAATTCAAGAGGCAAAAAAGGTTATATAGTGGGTGAAAATTCTTCTTCCCATCCCTTTTACCTCTGCTACCTTGTTCTCTTTTTCAAGGACAACTGGCATTAGTTACTGTAGATTCTCTCTTGTTTATACTTGGTTTGTGCTTCCTGATTTAAAGAAAGACTAGATGGTAAGCTGCTTAAGGGCAGCTGCTCTTTTAATTTTTAATATACCCCCATTCCGCATAAGGATTAACATGTGATATTAAGTACAGAAATAAATAATTCGAAAGAAACTACTGGCCACTTGGATCTTAATGCCATGATTGTGTAGTTATGGGGTAAAGAGTTCAGTCCTCAAATTTGCAAGGTTAGGAATTTTATCAGTTTACTGAAACCTTCTCAGCTCACAGTAATCAAATTGAGAACAAAGTAAGCTGATATATCAGAAAGCCCATTTATTTATTTACCATGAGGTTAGTAAATGAACCAAAATATTTATAAACTGGATGACTCTTAGAGGAAAGTTTACACTGCAAACTAGATTATTGCCAAGTTTTGTTGCTAACTCCTGGGGTGCGGGCCTCAAGCTAAAGTAATTTCTCTTCCACTGTAAAGCTTCATCTGCTATGGTCAGGGTCAGCTGTGTCCCCCTGCAAGGGAATTCTTCTCCTTTAATGTCTTTTTCCAAGTTCTATATAGACTACTACTTTTTGTTGACTATGTCAATTCTGATAGTTATCTTAAAATTTTGAAACACAACTGGACAGACATCAGTATTGTTTATATTGCTTTCATTACATTCCTGTTTCCTAAGGATATATCTTGATGACTTTGATTAGAATGTGATGATCATTAAGGTTCCATGAGCTGTATATTTGCAAACCATATCTTAGGATGAGTTTTCATTGTACAGGTTCTATATATCTAGAGGCATTTTGAGTAGGTTTAAATCACTGCTCTTTTACTTCACAGACTGAATACAAAAAGCCTGAGATTATTATGCTTAAATGCCAGTATAGAAAATGCACTAGAGGTAGAGGCTAATGCTCCAGATAAAAGGAGAAGTGAAAAGTATATGGATATATAGTATTGTAACCTTCCCACAAAATTAACAGAAAGCTATAGTATTTGTCAGTGTATTTTTATTGTATCTGTATATATGTCTAGCACAGAAGTAAGTCATATAATCTGTTCTTTTAAGTTATCAGAATTATATTTTCCTTCTATAGATTTGCATAGCTGATGTCACCAAATTAACTACAGAAAATATATCATTTTATTTATTTATTTAAAAAGATCTTTATTATCATATTATATTTATTAATACAAATATTAATATAATGTATAATATATAATACAAATAAATATTATATTATTATTATATTATTTATTTTATTTATTATTATTATATTTATTATTTATTTCTTATTTTCTTATTTTCTTATCCCTGCTCAGCAGGGAGGGGCAGGGCTCAATCCAGGACCCTGACATCATGACCTGAGCCGAAGGCAGAGGCTTAACCCATTGAGCCACCCAGATGCCCCAAAAATATATCATTCTAATTTTAATAAGTGATCAAAAAAAAAAAAATGAAAAGGGTACTTTAGGATCTAAGCCTATTTTTTCCTGGAGAGTGTTTCCTCATTGTTGATTTGATAAATTTTCACCCAGTTTATTGGTAACACATTTTAAACTGTCAGCAAAATCCAGTTTGGTAGTATTGATTGTCCATGTATGTCATGTATTAAAATCAGAAGAGCAGAGCTTCGGGGGGGTCAGAATAATAGGAAGTTGAATCCTAGTTGCATCCATTTGCTAACTCTGTCACCAAGGTAGGTTAACCTTTTTGTATTTGTTTTCTGATCTAGAAAATGGAGTTTATAAAAGTTGCTTTATAAATTACAGAGATTAGAGATAGCATTTGTTCAGTTCAGCACTGGTTAGATGCTGAACAAATTATCTTATCCCCACTAATAATGTAACGTCTCAGAACAATAACTAAGCTTTGAGTCAATTCTTAGCTTTAGAGAAAGTAAAATGAGTTTTTCAAGTAATACTGTAAACAAACATTTTCACTTCATGTAATTATTTTTTTAATCTAATTTTTTATTGTGGTAAAATATACCATAAAATTTACCATTGTTATCATTTTTAAGTGTACTTAAACGTGTATTCATGTGGTATTAAATACATTCATAGTGCACAGCCATCACACCATCCATCTCTAGAACTTTCTACTCTGTAACTTTCATCCATCTGTATAATTGAAACTGTATTCCCATTAAGTCTTCATTTCCCCCTCCCTAGCCTCTGACAGCCAACATTTTACTGTCTATGATTTTGACTACTCTAAATATATACACAAAGGAATTGAAAACAGGGTCTCAAAGATCATGATCATATGATCATAGCAGCACTAGTCATAATACATAAAACAAGGAAACAACCCAAGTGTCCATCAACAGATGAATAGATAGGCATTATGGCATAATACATACGATGGAATATTATTCAGCCTTAAAAAGGAAGGAAATTCTGACTTATGCTACAGCATGGATAAACCGTGAGGACATTATGCTAACTGAAATAAGCCATGTAATTAGTTTAGTTTTTTTTTTTAAGATTTTATTTATTTATTTGAGAGACAGAGAAAGTGAGAGAGAGCATGGGAGGAGAGAAGGTTAGAGGAAGAAGCAGCCTCCTCATGGAGCTGGAAGCCCGATGTGGGACTCAATCCTGGAACTCAAGGATCATGACCTGAGCTGAAGGCAGCTGCTCAACCAACTGAGCCACCCAGGCGCCCTAGGGCTATAATTACTTTTTAAACATTAATCTTTTTCACACTGTCAAAAACTATTTTAAATATGATATTAATGTAAAACTCTGTCTTGCCAGCAGGGAACATAATATATTCAGTTCTGTGGGATGTAAGTTATGATTTATAAATATCCAGGAATATGCCCTCTCTTCTTTTGAATTTCTAGAATTAGATATTAAACTTGAATATTCTAGGCATCTTTCTCTGCTCCTGAGTCTGTTGCTTTATTTTTTCTAAGTAGGAAAAAAGCTTTGTTTGAATTTTTAAAATTCCAATTTAAAAATTAGTCCATTTTAAGGGGTGCCTGGGTGGCTCAGTGGGTTAAAGCCTCTGCCTTCGGCTCAGGTCATGGTCTCAGGGTCCTGGGATCGAGCCCTGCATCAGGCTCTCTGCTCCGCAGGGAGCCTGCTTCCCCCCCACTCTCTGCCTGCCTCTCTGCCTATCAGTGATCTCTCTCTCTCTGCCAAATAAATAAATAAATGAATGAATGAATGAATGAATAAAATCTTTAATAAAATAAAATAAAAATCAGTCCATTTTAGTACATTGTTTGAGTTTTAATTTTAGATTATTCTATTAACTTTTGTCTTTTTAAAAATTTTGAGTGGATAGGGGCTCTTGGGTGGCTTAGTTGGTTAAGCATCTGACTTTTGATTTCAGCTCAGGTCATGATATCAGAGTTGTGAGATTGAGTCTTGAGTTGCCTCCTTGCTGAGCATGGGGCCTGCTTAGGATTCTCTCTCTCTCCCGTCCTCTGCCCCTTCCACCTTAAAAAAAAAAAAAAAGAGTCAATAGTCTTTCTTTTTTATTAAAGAGATTTCTTGATAGTGGATGGAATGGAAATGAAATTTGTGTGATTGAGATTAACATGTTGCTTATTTAATACTAATTGCTCATAAATGGAAAAAAAAAAACCTCAAAGTGCTTATGTGGTTAAGTGTCAGGACTTCTAGTGAGTGTTGGTTCCGCTTCTAATTTCCTCTGTAGCTTTGAGAAAGCTGTAACAACTCTAAAGATTGTGTGTTTGAATATATACAAAACAGTTTACCAGAAGCATTTGATGAAAAGCAAATTAGTTTCTTTGCTTACATTTAGAATTCTTTAATTATTTTATTTTTTAAAAGATTTTTATCCATTTATTTGAGAGAGAGAGAGAGTGTGTGCACGAGCGGGGGCAGGGGCAGTGGGAGAGGGAGAAGCAGACTCCCCACTGAGCAGGGATCCCAACTTGGGGCTTGATCCCAGAACCCGGAGATCATGACCTGAGCTGAAGACAGATGCTCAGCCAACTGAGCCACCCAGGCACCCCTAAAATTCTTTAAAAGAACTTTATATTTCATTTGACTTTATAAAATCATTTAGAAGCAAGAATATGGTGGTGGTTATCCTTTTTATTAGTGGAAAAAGCATGGACTCCAGAGTTAAACCAATCGATATTTAAATATCACCACTCTGTGTAATCTTGGGCAAGTGTTTTATAACTCTGACCTTAGTTTCTACATCTGAAAACTGGTTTTCATAACAGCTAATATTTATTAACGTTTGCCAGGCATGGTGCTAAACATCATTGATACATTCTTTTATGTAGTTCATATAATAACCTTATACGATAAATCCTGCTCTCTCATTTCACAGGTGAGGAATAGAAGTGCAGAAAAGTAGGTGATTTGATCAAGGTCACAGAACTAAATTTGTGATACTAAAATAATTAGAGATGATGTATGTAATATGTATGTAGAGCAGTGTCAGACTAAGTGTTCAGCAAGACAATGATATATTATTGATATGATTAATATTCATATATAATATAAATATATAAAATATAGATCATGTATATAAATATATAATATTAATATAAAACAATAATATATTATTGTTGATGCTGTTCTAATAGAAACCAAAGTGCATTTGGATCAGATTTGGTTTATAAATAATCTACGAGCTAAGGATTAAATACTATTTCAGATGTCTGTTCCCCAACTCTAATACCAGAATTCCAAAGTGAAATTTCCAGATTATAAACAACTTGAAGAGAGGCAACCATGTATTTTAATTTTCTCTTATATTCCATGGCTTTTAGTATAACATACATTTGAGAAAATTGATAAATACTTATTGATGATAATAAATTTCTCTTGAAAAGAAAAATGTGGATGTATTTATAAATTTAAAATGGCCATTTTCTGAAGAGTATTTAATTTCCTTTAAGGGCTAATTCTTTCATTCCATTATTTTAAAAAGTTGCCATTGGAGGGTAATTTTAGGATTTTCATTATAAGAGTCTTTTGTTTTCACATTGGTATAAGAAAAAAAAATGAGAAAGCTATAGAGAAAGCTGACCTCTCAAGAATTTCTGTGTGGGGAATTACTAAGGCATGGAACTCCATAAACCATTTATCTCGATTTATTTTTTTGTATATTTTCAACAAGCTGTATTCTACTTAGTGAAAGTTGGCAATTTTTTTTAGTACCAGGCCAAATTCCATTCACATCAACATCAAGAGTTCATAGGACATATTGAAGTCTAAATTCACCCTAGATTGAGTGTGTTTTAATAAAGATGGCCTACTGTATTTGGGGCTCACTTTACCTCAAAACAGTCTTTAAGAATAATAAATTTTAGGGCACCTGGGTGGCTCAGTTGTTAAGCATCTGCCGTCAGCTCAGGTCATGATCCCAGATTCCTGGGATCAAGCCACGCATTGGGCTCGCTGCTCAGCAGGAAGCCTGCTTCTCCCTCTTTCACTCCCCCTGCTTGAGTTCCCTCTTTCACTGTCTCTCTCTCTGTTAAATAAATAAATAAAATCTTAAAAACAAAAAGAATAGCAAATTTTATAACAACTCCTATAATGTATATCCTAGTTTTAGAAAACAGCTTGTATAGTTTTAGTCTGATTATAATGGATAAGTAACATCTGTAAATGATGCTGGCATACCAGTATGCCTTTCTGTGTCAGAACATAATTTGTGGTATTTTGTCAGACAATCAGATCTTTACATTTGGAGCAAATGCCTTCTTCCTTTTAAATTTAAGATTTCTGTTGTTTCATCACTGGAATAACTTGTAAACTTGTTTGTTTACAAGTAGCAATTGACAAGTGGGAGGAGATTTTCAAATGGGTAATGATGAGATATTTTTCTTCCTTCATTATCTTCCTGTGCTTGGTCAGGATTTTTTTTTTTCTTTCACAAGCTTTTGAGAATTATGATGCTTTGGTCTACTGTGCATCTTTGTCTTTTTGTTCACTGATGTATCCAAGGGCCTGGAACAGTGCTTGGCTCATAGTAGGTCCCAAATATTTGTTGAATGTGAGAATAAAGGTTCTCTTGTTCTGCTTTTGGGCATCTTTAGTGTGCATCTTGCTTTTTTACTTACCAGATACATTCTGAGGTTTAGCCACTGTCCACTAGATTTTGACTCATCCACTGGACTCTGATTTGTAGTAGGATACTATTTATAGTGACAACTGTGCTTTGTGATGGTAAGAGGGAAAGAACTTACAGACTGACACACTGTAGAGACAGAAAGTAGCTTAGTGGTTGCCTGGAGCTGGGATTGGAGGTGAGAACAGAAAGTGACTGCAAATGGGCAGTAGGAATCTATTTTGGCTGAAGGAAATGCTCTGAAACTGGATTGTGGTGATCGTTGTACAGCTTTATAACTTATTAAAAATCACTGAGTTGTTAAAATGAGTGAATTTACAGTATGTAAACTGTATTTCAATAAAATTGTTAAAAAAGACAAATAAAACCAGGTTGGGAGTTTAAAAATTTTGGAAAAATTGGAAAACTAGAATGATATAATTATTTTCTTTATTTCTTACTTTAAGTACGATTTGTTGCTATAGATAAATAACTAATTTGCCTCAAACCAATTTTCCTGTTAAGTATTTCAGGACAGAGAGATGTTCATTTTATTCTCTGGAAAAATATTTTCTTGGAATTTATAAGGCTTTTAATATAAAACATCTTGTTACATCTAATTTCCTAATCCTCTTTTATGGAAATAATCCAAAGGTAGCAAAATGAATAGATATAAATTATTCTGCATTGCTAATAGTTTGTTTATATTTGGTTACAAAGTTAGGACATCCTGTTTTTTTCCATTGCCTTTCTGAAAGATTAGTTTAACTCACTTAGAATGCTTTCTTTTCATTTTCTTAAGCAAATTATTTATGCACTCTCGCTGATGTATTATCCTACCCCTCCCATTCTTCCCCACCTTTTTTTTTTTTTTTTTTTTTGCTAGGAGATCATTAGTATTTTATTTTTTTTTTTATTTTTATTTTTTTAAGATTTTATTTATTCATTCATCAGGAAAGAGAGAGAGTGAGAGAGAGCAGGTCAGAGTGAGAAGCGGACTCCCCATGGAGCCGGGAGCCCGATGCGGGACTCGATCCCGGGACCCCGGGATCATGACCTGAGCCGAAGGCAGTCGCCCAACCAACTACGCCACCCAGGGGCCCCTTTATTTTTATTTTTTAAAGATTTTATTTATTTATTTGACACAGAGAGAGAGATCACAAGTAGGCAGAGAGGCAGGCAGAGAGAGAGGGGGAATCAGGCTCCCTGCTGAGCAGAGAGCCCATGTGGGGCTCGATCCCAGGACCCTGAGATCATGACCTGAGCCGAAGGCAGAGGCTTTAACCCACTGAGCCACCCAGACGCCCCGGAGATCATTAGTATTTTAAAATTACTTGTTGGGCAAAAAAAGTTTTTCCATGAAACTAGTATTTTTCGTATTCTGTATGTGTCTCCTCCCCAAGAGTACAGCCCCTTTAAAAATTTGACTGTGTCCTGAAAAATTATTTATAAAAGCCAAATAGCTTAAAGATCTAATTAAAGTTATTAAGATCAGTTAACTCTTAAATCCGAAGATGTCACGCATTGGCAAGGATGTGAGGACCTAGAGACATTGTAATTAAAAGGCACTTGTATTTTAAGAATAAATTGAGGTGGCTTGATTTCTCATCACTTAGATCATTGTGCAGTTATTCTGTGGTTTAAAACTATTAGATGTTAATAGTTGTTATTGTTACTCATAATATTTAGTGCTGGCTGTATGTCAGACACTGTTCTAAAGACTTTTCTTAAGGCACTCATTTGATTCTGATAAGAATCATATGAAGTGGGCCCCTGGGTGGCGCAGTTGGTTGAGCGACTGCCTTCGGCTCAGGTCATGATCCCGGAGTCCCGGGATCGAGTCCCACATCGGGCTCCCAGCTCCATGGGGAGTCCGCTTCTCACTCTGACCTTCTCCCTCTCACTCTCTCTCTTTCTTAATAAATAAATAAAATCTTAAAAAAAAAAAAAATCATATGAAGTAAGGATTACTACCATCCTCATTTAACAGATAAAGGAAAGTAAGTCACACAGAACTCATCCAGGGTCACACAGCGAGAAAACCCAGGCAGTCAGGCATGGTTCATCATTACCATACCAAAATAAAAAGACAACTTTTCTTTTTTTCTTTTTTCAAAAGAAAAAAAAAATTAGAAAAAGCTTCATCTTGAAAGGATTAAGAAATCTATAGTATAAGAATATAAGAATTAATACTCTGCTGCTAGATGGAGAAATATGTTCTTCCATTTCCTTCTTTATTTTTATATTTTTCCTTGTTTCCATTTGTATTTTGATATTCTTATTTATAAATTTATATTTTATGTCATTATTGTTAATTTCCATTGTTACTTATGACTGTTATTCTCAGTGATTGTGTGCTCTGTTTACTCATAATTTTTCACACTATGCTAGGCTCATAGTTCAAACAATATTTTTTGAATTTAGTCAGAAATCTTTTATTAGGATTTCTTTTATGTGTCTGATAGTTTAGTCAGTTGTCTACTGGGATTGGTTGAACATTTCTGTGGGAACTCTTCAAGCATTACCTGCTGCTTAAAAGATATGAAATGTAAACACACCTCTCATTTCTATCTACCTTTTAGGAAATCTGTATTATTGTAATTCAAAAGGTGAATTTCACCTAAGAATGCTTATGGTTGTTGGTTAAATGGTGATATAAGTATCAATATAAATAAGCAAAAATATTTTAATAAATTGATCTCTGTTGAATTAAGTGATGATACAATAAATGATCTCACAGTATGGATATATTTTTTGAGGAAAAGTTCAAGGTATTATTATTTTTTAAATCATTCATTCCCATTTCTTTGTTTTTATTTTTTAGGATTTTGGCCCCTAACAGTAATTATCAAGATGTTGAGACCCTCTATAACTTCCTAATCAAGTATGAGGTATGAGAAATATTTTAAAGTGCTTATCATATTTCCACCGTAAACATTTATTTTACTATAAATAAACATGATAGAGGTCTAAAACCATCGGAATGCTGTTTAACTGGCATTTGCTTTAAATTTTTAAAGGCCACGGAAGTCTGTCAAAGACAGATGAAACTTTTTCTTTCATTCATAAAATAAAAACATAAGAGTCCTATAATAATAACACACTTTCTCCAACACAGAATTGTTTCGTTAGGGGTGCGGTTGGCATTTCGGGACAGGTCACTTCTCCACTGTGTGGATTACTGCAGGTGTTCAGCATCGCTGCTCCTCACATACTAAACCTCAATATCTGAGTCACTGTGACAACTGAAAATATCCTACCCCCCTACTCAGCTCCCAATCCCAGATGGCCCCTAGGGAGAAAGAGCCAGCTTGGTTTGATAACCGGCGATTGGTGAAAAGGAAAGCTGTAATGCCGTTTCCTTTGTAGCTGCAGCATGCACCCTTGGTGTGAGAGCTGAGGGCTGTGGTGAGGCTCTGTGTGTTTTGTGACTGAACTTGTGAGCTTTCCTCATCAGCACTGAGCCAGGGAGAGTATTCTGTTGATCTTCAGTTTCTCTGCCCATTTCCTGTATGTTCTTTCTTTTCAAGTGCGTGTGTGTGTGTGCGCGCACGCGCGTGTGTTTTAAGTTTTTAAATGCTTCTAATGAAGGAATGTGACATATTCAGGTCTCACATTTCTTATGGAGTCCAACTTTTTTTTTTAAGATTTTATTTATTTGTTTGACAGAGACTTAGTGAGAGAGGGACCACAAGCAGGAGGAGTGGGAGAGGGAGAAGCAGGCTTCGCACTGAGCAAGGAGTCCCATGTGGGGCTTGATCCCAGGACCCTAAAGCAGACGCTTAACCCAGGCGCCCCTGGAGTCCAACTTTTTAAAATATATTCACTTTTATTTCTGGTTGGTTCTTTATATATCTCTTGTATGTAACATCTGACATTAAGAACACAGACTGGGGTCAAACTACCTGTGTTCAAATGTTGAGTCTACCCCTTATCAGCTATATGCTCTTAGAAGAGTTATTTAGTTCTCTTTGTCTCAGTTTCTTCATCTGTAAAATAGGAATAACATCACCAGGTAAATAATAGATATCCTTTAAAGAATAAATAGTTTAATGTACATGAAGTGTTCCAAACAGTACCAGACACAGAGCTAAGGGTTCATTAGTGTTACCTAGTTTGTGGAAAGAGTACTGCTTATGTGCGTTTTTTAGAAAACCAGCCTTAATACTGTATTGACCACATGATGTGTTTATTAAGAGGATTTCTTCTTGGGGGATGATTTATATAATTATTACATCATACTTTTTGAATTTTAAATGGAATCATTAATTCTAACAAAAATATATTTGTAGAAACAATAAGGCAATTTCGTTTAATTAATTAATTTTGAAAGATTCTATTTATTTATTTGACAGAGATCACAAGTAGGCAGAGAGGCAGGCAGAGAGAGAGGGGAAAGCAGACTCTCTGCTGAGCAGAGAGCCTCATGTGTGGCTCGATCCCAGGACCCTGAGATCATGACCCGAGCCGAAGGCAGAGGCTTAACCCACTGAGCCACCCAGACGCCCCAACAATAGGGCAATTTTAAAATCACATCTCCTGGAAAAATCTGGGACATGGGTCTTTTTTAAGGTTAGCACTTTGTATTGCTGGGAGTATTGGGAGAAAATGCCTGCCTCATTATGTATAAGATTATGTGGATCTGATTCCCAGATTTTTAAAATACTTTCTCTTAGCAGCACTCCCCCCCCATACCAGTAACTACATTGGAGATATTTCTCACGTCATAAACATCACATTTGAGATCATCTAAATCTTTTAAGATGTTTAGCTATTTTATTTTTATTTTTTTAAATATTTATTTGAGGGAGGGAGAGAGAGAGAGAGAGAGCACAAGCTGAGGGAGAAGCAGAGGGAGAGGGAGAAGCAGACCCCTTGCCAAGCACAGAATCAGATACAGGACTTGATCCCAGAACGCAGGGATCGTGACCCGAGCTGAAGGCAGACTCAACTGACTGAGCCACCCAGGCGCCCCTGTTTAGCTGTTTTAATACTTAACTTTTGCCTTTTGTTCTTGAATTTTTAAGAATTAAAAACAAAATAGCCATTTCTAGTACCTGGCATCCATCATAAACAGTACAACAAAGAATTGAGGACACCAATTCCATAGTCGACTCTATAGTCATACCTCTGTTTACTGACAAAAGCATCTTTTAGCTCTTTTTTCCCTGGGACTTAAAATTGAGCATAGAAATGATATTTAACAGTGTAATTTTAAATGTCCCAATATGACTAGTTAAAAATGTATCAAAACTGATGAATATGATGAAAAGAGGTATTTCAGGCTAGAACCTGTGGTATATCATGAATTTGTGCTTCAGTTTTCCTTTATTAATAGTAAATTAGCTGCCTCCCTTTTAAGTCACCTGTTGTGACCTGGAGCTATACAATCCTTACACCTCAACTGTGCTCTGGGACAAGTGTCTAAATGTATGTGGGTGATTGCTTTTAAACTAAAGCTACATCTCGATACTTTTTTCTTCTAAAGATCTAAAAGCCTAAGGAACTATTTTGTATTCATTTTTTTTATTTATATCAGGTTCAAAACCACTTCTTTAGCTGATTTTTTTCTCAACAGTTGATAGAGAACAGATTATTTCCTTCATCCTTTGATCAAACATCTGCAAGGTTGTTGACATTTGCCAGCCTTAAGTTTGCATATATTATAGGTCCCAGCATACTGGGACAATAGCGAAAGTATTAGCGTCTCATTGACATGAGAGTAGATCACATAAAGAAAAAGGAATTGGACTGGTTGGCATGTATAGGACATGTATATGTAAATGTATATCTTAAAAATTTTTAGAAGATCTTTTAATAAAAATTATAAAGTATCTAAAAATTATAATTATATACCAATTTTAGAGTCATCAAATATATTAAATATATATAATTAAATAACATTAAGTGTGTAATCCTAATTTTAAGCAAAAATTTAAGATTATATGGATTTAAAATATTATATTTAAAAACTATGGGGGGATGGGATGTCTAGGTGGCTCAGTTGGTTAAGCGTCTGCCTTTGGTTCAGGTCATGGTCCCGGGGTCCTGGGATCGAGTCCTGTATTGGGCTCCTTTCCCTCTGCCTGATGCTCCCCCTGCTTGTGCTCCCTCTCTCTCTGACAAATAAATAAATAAATAAAATCTTAAAAAAATAAAAATAAAAACTATGGGGGCACCTGGGTGGCTCAGTTGGTTGAGTGTCTGTCCAGCTCTTGGTTTTGCTCAGGTCATGATCTCAGGGTCAAGAGATCAAGCCCTGCATTAGGTTCCTCACTCACTGTAGAGTCTGCTTGGGATTCTCTCTCTCCCTCGGCCCCTCCCTGCACTTGCACAGGCACATGTGCTCTCCCTCTCTCTCTCTGAAATAAATAATCTTTAAAAAAATAAAAACTGTATTTTTAACCTCTAGTGAAACATTTTATTCTTCTTTTTCTTTTTTTTTTTTTTAAGATTTTATATATTTATTTGAGAGAGAATGAGAAAGAGAGAGTATGACAAGGGAGAGGGTCAGAAGGAGAAGCAGACTCCCCACTGAGCAGGAAGCCCAATGTGGGACTCCACAATCATGACCTGAGCTGAAGGCAGTTGCTTAACGAGTCACCCAGGCACCCTGAAACATTTTCTACACAATATGATAATTTCCTCACCAAAAAATTTATAACAACTATTTAAATATTTTTTAAGTAAATTGAACAGAAGATAATCTAATTTAGTTTTCCATCACTAATTCAGAATTTCTGAAAATTTAGGCACTGTGCTATTTGTTATCTGATAAAAAGAATTTATTAATATCCAGATTTTTCCCTGCACATAAGTAGAATATAGCCTAAATCAATAGGAAGGCTCAAGAAATAAAAGATTCCATCAGTGTGTCTGCCACATGTGTGCCATGATGAGTCTTTGTATGATCAAGGACTTTTATATTTATAGTATTAAAATTATATCTCTGAATTATATTATGAACTTAAACATATTAGTTAAAATATTTAGACCTTGATAATCTGAAAAAGACATATCTTTAAAAAATGTCTGTAAATCAAACTTTCTTATAAACTTAGTATTTAAATGAAAGTGAAGGTTCGTTAGTGATAATTTTTGCAAGGGTCAGCCATAGTATTTAAATGTTGTTAAAGTTGAATGATTAATTTTTTTTTCAGCTTGAATTATTTCTACTGTTGATATAAACAAGATGTGGCTGCTTCTACTTTTAAAATAGTCTACCTATGTGACCCCAGATCTACTCCAGTCCTTTAAATATAGAGTTATTTTAACTTCTTACCATTTGCTTCTTTTAGAAAAGAAATACTGAATATGTGCTTTAGAAATCTGCTAAAACTCTAGGCTAATTGAAGCATGAATCTATTGAAAAGAGCCAGTAGGAGTAAGATTTTGTGTTGCATGGAGTACACATTTTTTTCTTTCCACTTGATCTGCAGAATGCTTATCTGCTTTGTTGTGATTCCCATAACGCCAGAACCCTAGATTACTTCTTCTGGTTCTATAAACAGATTAAATTGTAATAATAGGATTGGTACTTTTACACACAGTTCGGTATTGTGTAAAAACATTGTGATCACTAATTGTGATTGTTCTTTTGATGCGTTGTGATCACTGAACTTGTGATTTTTCTTTTTTGCAAACACTAGAAACTTGACATTCTGCTCCCTCAGAATATGGGTCACTTCACTTGTGCTCTTACTGCTCATTTGACTTCATATGCATTTTTAATAACTACACCTTGGTTCTTTTCAGGTAAATAGAAATGTCCAATTCACTGCCCAGGAACTTTATGATTGTGTTTCACAGTCTGAGTATCGGTAAGTCCCATCTGTATTCTACGTAATGCTGTTGTTCTAAGTTTTTACTGTATACAGCACCACTTGGTGTGCTGGCAAAGGATTCTTTTTTGTGTTTGCACTACACTATGATATTTTTACCTTTATTAATATGAGATAGTTCATATATACCCAAAGAGCTCTGTGTGTGTGTGTGTGTGTGTGTGTATGTGTGTGTGTGTATAGTATAAGGTTTAAAGTGGTTCTCAATATTTTTGGTCTCAAGCCTCCTTTATATTTTACAAAATTGTTGAAGACCCCAAAGACCTTTTGTCTGTGTAGGTCGTATCTATCTATATTTGCTATATTAGAAATTAGAATTTTTAAAATATTTATTCATTTCAAAATAATAGCTAATTAATTGCATGTTAAGATAAGAAGTTTATAATTATGAAAATAATTGTTCCTAAACAAAAGGAGTGAGATTCTATATTTTTGTAAATATCTTAATGTGTGGCTTCATGGAAGACAGATGGATTCTGATAGCTGCTTTTGAATTTAGTCTGTTTTAGTAATCACAATTCATGTATGACTGGAAAACTATTGTACATTCTTGCAAGAATGAGAATGCAAAAGGCAAATCATATCTTAGTCTTATTATGAAAATAGCTTTGACCTCTTTGACTTCACAGACCCTTTGAAAGACTTATTTTCCCCAGACCATGTTTTAAAGACAAGCTAGTACAAGAATACTCATGCCTATTATTTAGTTGACAAAATAGACCTTTACCCATCCCTGAGCAGATCCTTCCTTCCAGCCTCTCCTTAGAGATTTTGTGTTTATAATTCTCATCTTTATGGGTGTATGTATCAATAAAAATATGTTGATTAATTTCACCTGCTTTTGTACTTAATGATATCATTTATAGTCTTATAAAAATAATTTAGTTTATAGCATTCATATGTAACAAGAAAGGGGGAAGCGGTACAAATCTGATTCTTTAATATACAGGGTGTACATGTGAAGCCCGCCAGTCCTGGGTGCAGGCGAACAAATTCATGAGGAACAAAAACTAACTTAATACTGTCCATGTTGCCCTCCAGTCTCATACTCCCCCTTCCCGTCATTCTTTTTTGACTCAACATCGAGATTCACCCATGTGGAGACATGGAGCAATAGTTGGTTTATAGTCAGTCCTACTGTGACATGCCCTATTCATTCCTAAATATCACATCTGTGCTGTGCAAAATCATGTCAGAAAAAGGCTCTTGGGAAAAATGGGTCTGAGGCACATCACTCAAAAACTTAGTAAGAGGTAACATTAAAAAAGAATATAGGAACCTAATCAAAATGGCCTCATGTTTTACACATGCTAAATGGCTAAAGTAAAAATATATAAATGTGACTATAAATCTGACCCCTTTTGTTGAAAAAGAGCCAAAGTTTGCTTGTGGAAGTGGTCCTTGGAAGGGCTGCGGCTTGTGGGTCAGTGTTTTGAGTAGTAGAACGAAGGTTATCTGAAATTGAATGTAAAGTTGCAACACCTGAAGTGAATGAGGTTCTGGTCCATGTTTGAAGTGTGTGCGTATGTGTGTTTTGTGTATTCCTAGGTAGCTTGGATCAGCCGGGTAGTTTTCTCTGTTCCTCTGAAATTATATGTAAGAAAATGTGAAATTTGCATTATGTTCAAGTTGTTCTTTAATATATCAGTGGTGTTGGAACAAGTTCATGTGTTCAGAACAAGTGCTGTAGCAGGACTAGCTGTACTTTCACTGCCATGTAATATGCCATTTCTGTCACTGAACCGCAACTCATTTGCGATTTTTAACTTGCATGTATATCTGTGTCGCTATAAAATTTTATGAGCAGGTACAGTGAGTGTTAACTACCAAGGTGCGTCTGCTATTAAACTCCAGATTGATAAATTTATTTGATATCAAGACACAAGGGTTGATAATTATGCACAAATGTTACTAAGTATAGCTATGAAAGCTCACTTATTCACTAGATTAAGTTTTCCAAGAAAATCTAAAACCACTGGGTATGCATAGTCTGTAGTAACTGGGTGTGAAAGTGATTTTTTTACCTTAATCTTCTGACTATCCATCAGTTATACTCTTATTATAGATCTTTACAGATACGCTACATTTAAAGGTTTGAGTACAAGAGATTCGTGTCAAAAATATAACATCTGTTGGGGTGCCTGTGATGCTCAGTCAGTAAAATGTCCAACTCTTTTTTTTTTTTAAAGATTTTATTTATTTTTATTTATTTGAGAGACAGAGAAAGTGAGAGAGAGTATGAGAGGAGAGAAGGTTAGAGGAAGAAGCAGACACCCCGTGAAGCTGGGAGCCCGATGTGGGACTCGATCCTGGAACTCAAGGATCATGACCTGAGCCGAAGGCAGTTGCTCAACCAACTGAGCCACCCAGGCGCCCAAATGTCCAACTCTTGATTTCCATTGAAGTCATGATCTCAAGGTCATGAGATCGAGTCCCACATTGAGCTCTATGCTGGGTGTGGAACCTGCTTAAGATTCTCTCTCTCCCTCTGCCCACCCCCCAGCTAGCTCACTCTCTGCCCCCTCACAAACAAACAAACAAATTAATTAAATAACATCTGTCAAACTCAACAATACATTAAAAAAGGTCATCATGATCACATGGGATTTATTCCCGGGTTGTGAGGGTGGTTGAATATTTGCAAATCAGATCAATACATTGTATCATTAAGAGAAAGGCTAAGAACCATATGGTTATTTTAATAGACGCAGAAAAAGCAGTTGACAAAGTACAACATCCGTTCATGATAAAAACTTTCAACAAACTAGGTTTAGAGGGAACATACCTCAACATAATAAAGGCTATCTATGAAATACTATAGCTAATATCATCCTCAGTGGGGGAGAAACTGAGAGCTTTACCCCTGAGGTCAGGAACAAGACACTTTTTAAAAAAGATTTTATTTGAGAGAGAGAGAGAGAGTGCTCAGGGATGAGCGGGCAGAGAGGAAGGGGGAGCCAGATGCGGCCTCCACCCCAGGACCCCAGGATCATGACCTGGTTGAGGGCAGCCGCTTAACCGACTAAGCCACTCAGGCACCCCAAGAACAAGGCACTTTTGTTAAATATAGTATGTAGTACTGGAAGTCCTAGCCGGAGCAGTCAGACAACAAAAAGAAATAAAAGGCATCCAGCAAGGAAGAAGTCACACTTTCACTATATATAGACAACCCTGATGATTCCACCAAAAAACAACTAGAACTATTAAGTGAATTTAGTAAAGTTACAGGATACAAAATCAATACACAGAAATCTATTGCATTTCTATACACTAATAATGAAGCAGTAGAAAAAGAAATTAAGAAAAATACTCCCATTTACAGTTGCACCGAAAACCGTAAGGTACTTTACGTTACCAAGGACGTGGAAGACCTGTACTCTGAAAACTATAAAACACCAATGAAAGAAATTGAAGATGACACAAAGAAATGGAAAGACACTCCATACTAATGGACTAGGAGAACAAATATTGTTCAAATATCTGTATTACCCAAAGCAGTCTACACTTTTAATACAGTCCCTATCAAAGTACCAACAGCATTTTTCACAGAGCTAGAACAAACAAAATTTGTATGGAACCACAAAAGACCCCAAATTACCAAAGCAATCTTGAAAAAGAAAAACAATGCTGGAGGAATCACAGTTTTGGACTTCAAGTTATATCACAAAGCTGTAGTGAATAAGACAGTATGGTACCAGCACAGAAACAGACACATAGATCAATGGAAGAGAATAGAAAACCCAGAAATGAACTCACAATTATATGGTCAATTACTCTTCTAGAAAGTAGGAAAGAATGTCTAATGGGAAAAAGTCTCATCAACACATGGTGCTTATACCATACATAAAAATAAATTCAAAATGGATTGAAGACCTAAATGTGAGACAGGAAACCATAAAAATCCTAGAAGAAAATACAGGCAGTAATTTCTGTGACATTGGCCTTAGCAAATGTTTTTCTAGATATGTCTCCTGAGGCAAGGGAAACAAAAGCAAAAATAAATTATTGGGGTGACATCAAAATAAAAAGATTCTAACAACAAAAGAAACAATTGACAAAATTGAAAGCCTATCGAATGGGATAAGATATTTGCAAATGACATATCTGATAAAGTGTTAGTATCCAAAATATATAAAGAACTTATAAAACTTAATACCCCCCAAGAAAATCCAACTAAAAGATGGGTAGAAGAGATGAACAGACGTTTCTCCAAAGAAGACATAAAGATGACCATCAAACACATGAAAAGATGCTCAACATCACTCAGGGACATGTAAATCAAAACTACAAGATATCACCTCACACCTGTCAGAATTGCTAAAATCAAAAATACAAGAAACAAATCAGGTGTTTATGAGGATGTGGAGAAAAAGCAACACTCATACACTATTGGTAGGAATGCAAACTGGTGCAGCCACTGTGGAAAACAGTGTGGAGGTGCCTCAAAAAGTTAAAAACTTTTTAAAACTACTATTATCCAGTAATCGCACTACTGGGTATTTACCCAAAGAATTCAAGGTCACTAATTCAGAGGAGGAATACACACGCTCCTATGTTTATTGCAGCATTATTTACAATAACTAAAGTTATGGAAACAGCCTCAGTGTCCTTCAATAGATGAATGGATAATGGAATGGGCGCCACAATGGAATATTACTCAGCCATCAAAAAGAGTGAAATATTGTCATTTTCAGTGCCATGGATGGAACTAGAGAGTATAATGCTAAGTGAAATAAACCAGAGAAAGACAAATACCATATGATTTCATTTGTATGTGGAATTATGAAACAAAACAAATAAGCAAAGGGAAAAAGAGAGAGACAAACCAAGAAACAGACTCTTAACTATAGAGAACAAACTAATGGTCACCAGAGGGGAGGTGGGGGGGGGGATGGGTTGAGTATATGATGGAAATGAAGGAGGGCACTTGTTATGATGAGCACTGGGTGATGTATGGAAGTGTTGAATCACTAAATTGTTCATCTGAAACTAATACCATATGTTAGCTAACTGGAATTAAAATTAAAACTTAAAATATATATCTGTCAACCTTGGCCAATATTTTTGAGTTGGGCACTTAACCAACTGAGCCACCCTGGCACTCCAACCTTGGCCGTATTTGTGAAGGTATAGAACGCTCACTGTGGATAACCTGGAGGGCAGAGTCCCTTGCAGGATGGTTTCAATCAAATGTCTAAAATTATTTTGACTTCACTTTACTGTTGTAACAGTTGGGAGTTTTTTTTGGGGGGGGAGTGGTTCAAAGTTAAATATTCAGATTTGAAGTAGTTGTAGTTGTTTTTTTTTTCTTCTTTGTCTTGTCACTTATTTTGCCAGGGACTCAAAATATGATATCAATTAATAAGCTCCCTCTTATACCCAAAAGGATGATTTTGAAGAGAAATGAAATATATCTGATATCTTGAATACATAGAAAAATGGCGATTGCTGCTTAGCAGGCCTTTGGCGAAGGGCTTTTCGATTTGTTACTCTGTTGTTTGTTTGGAAATTATGTGCTGTCTCCATAGTGACAGTAGCTCTCATACTCGCCTCAGGTGTGCTCCGCACAGCTTGTGGTTTTCAAATAAGCTGCCAAAAGGGAGAGGTCCTTTTGGTTTCTGTGGCTCATACTAGACACAGGGCCAGATGCACCAGAAGAAAGGTGGCAGAGTTTTCCTGGGACACAGAGGTGAAAACAGAAGAATGACTTAACCTGCAGACAGCTGACCACTTTGGGGAATGCTGAAGAAGATGATTACTTACCTTGTCTGAACTTACTAATCTTTTTTTTTAATTTATAAAGTGTTTGTTGTAAAGGAGGAGACTGTTGATGTGCCCACCACCACATTTATTGCAACAGACAAGTAACTCAGTAGCTCAACAGAAAACTGTCTCATAGGTTCTGATAAAGCAAGGAAATAAGGTTTCAGATTGCAAGTAGCTTTGATCAGATGTTGAATTCCATGACCCGGCAGATAGAACCTTGGTGTTTATGTCTATAAATAAGTTTGTGTTTTATCTTCTGTAGTTTGTAGAATCTTCCAGAGGACTTTTGTGCTTGTGCTGCTGCTTACCCTGAGCAGATGAGGAGGTGGCCTAGAACATCCAGGATGGTAAATTAACGAGATAATCAAATAGATGATCAAACAAGTACCCCGGGTGATCGCTTTCATATAGATGAGATATAAGTTAGCTACCTGTAGTCTGTAATTCGCTTTGTTTGCCATGAGCGTTTTCGAGCCACGTGTTCTAGCCTGTGGGCGAGGCAAGTCTTGAAGGTCATTTTTTTTTTCTGTCTGAAATGCAAGTTAGTTTGTGACATCAGCATCATGAAGTAACTGGCATATCCAGATGGCATGCTGCCTAACCCCGCCTGTGGGTAGGAAGCTGCTTGCTTTTCCTTGTGGCAGGTGCTTTTGGGACTGACTGCTTTCTGATGCTAGGAATCAACTCCATGGTAGCATCTTCTAGATTACCTTAGAGTTGTCGTTCACTTACGTGCGGTTCCGGGACCCACGTATCAGCAGCACCTGGGAGCTTGCAAGAAATGCAGACTGGAAGGTTCCACCCTGGACCTTCTGCATCAGAAACTCTGGAGGGTGGAGCCCATCTGTGTCCCTGTGTGCTCCATGAAACATTCACGTTGGGGAATCCTTGCATTAAATTAATGACCTGGTCTGTCTAGGAAGACTTAGACAGAAAAAAGCCATGGAGAAAAGTAATCTGCAAACCACATTTAGACCTTTGACGTTTCTGCTTTAATTGGAAGAGAAAGACTTTTTTGTGTCTGTAAGTAGCAATAGTAGTTTGCAGTAAATTTGACTCATTATTTATGACAGAAGATACTTATAAAATAAACATAGGCACTTTTTTCTTTTTTAATTGAAATAAAAGTTGCACAGTAGAATTTACCATTATAAGGTGTACGGTTTAGTGCATTCACTCTCTTGTGCAGCCATCCCCTCTCTCTGGTCCTGAGACATTCCCATCACCCCAGAGGGAAGTTAGATGCCCAGGGAACAGTCATTCTGTGTTCCTCCCTTCCCCCAGACCCTGGCAACCTCTCATCAGTTTTCTCTGTGGATTTGTCTATTTTGAATGTCTCTTATAAATAGAATCCTACAACGCATGACCTTTTGTATCTGGTTTCTGTGACTTAGCCTGATAATTTTGAGGGTCATCTACATTGTAGCATGGGTCAGTATTTTCACTGCTTAACTGGCGGAGCGAGACCCCATTGTGTGGACAGGCTGTGTTTTGTTTTCTCCACTCCTCTGTTGATGAACATCGGGATTGTTTACACTTTTGGGGGGTTGTGAAGTGTTGCTATTTGCATACAAGCATTTGAATTCTTCCAATTCCTTCAAATTTGGGGGGTATATACCTGAGAGTGGAATTCTAAAAAAAGTTAAACTTTTTGAGGAGCTGCTGCCTTTTTCCACAGCAGCTGCACTATTTTACCTTCCCACCAGCAATAGATGAGGGTTCCAGTTTTTCTGGATCTTGATGATGTGGAGCGTCTTTCCATGTGCTTATTGGCTCTTTACTATCTTTGGAGAAATGTCTACGCAAGTCCTTTGCTCATTTTTCAGGGGGCTGTTTTCTTGCTGTTGTTGAGTTATAAGAAGTCTTTATGAGGAATCTGGCTCCAAGCCAAAATCCTATGTGTGACCTTCCAGGCCTCACCCAAGGCGGTTCCAAGGCTTTGTCTGGCAGGCTCCCCTGGGGAAAGCTGCCTTCCCTGGTCCAGATTTGGCACACAGACAATGTATGGCACTCTTCTGGAAGGAGTTAGGGGCAAGGCCTAGGCCCCCCTGCCTCTAAGCTTACATGCATATGTACATTCCTACCCCAGGGAACTTCCATTTGGTGGCCTCCTTATTGGGAGCTTTGGCTGAGGCATCGTTCAGGCACTTCTGAGAATTTTTTGGAGGCCCTGGCTGAGGTATTTTTCTCCACTCTGACCCTATGCTTTTCTATTCCTATTTCCTTTGCTATGTTCTGAATGTTTGTGTCCCTCCCAAATTCATATGTTGAAATCCTGTTGTCCGGTGTGATGGTCTTAGAAGGTGGGGCCTTGGGGAGGTGATAAGGTCATGAGGGTTGAGCCCTCATGAATGGAGTTAATGCTCTTATAAAAGAGGGCTCTCACCAGAATGTGACCATGGTGGTGCCTTGATCTTGGGCTTCCAGACTCCAGAACTGTGAGAAATTAATTTGTTGTTTATAAGCCACCCAGTCTGGGTATTTTTTTATAGGAGCTTGAATGAACTAAGACCCCCACCTCTCAGTTCCTTGGGTCCGGGAAGAGATAGGAGCCTTAGTTTTGAGATCCTCAGCAATGAGATGATGTCCTCTGTCTGCACTGCATATCATCGGGCCCTAACCCAGTGTCATTCTATAAGGAAAAATGGAGCACTAGGCACCTTTGTTTGTCTCTTGTTTGCAGTGTCAATAAAGTTGATTTTATTTTCAGTTTGGCTTATTGTCCTTATTAACCACCGTTTGCACCTGGCAGCTTGACATGTTATATGTTCTGGGTATTAGACCCTATCAGATATATAATTTGCAAATACTTTCTCTGTACATTCTCTTTTCACTTCTTTGATAGCATCCTTTGACACACAAAAGTGTTTAAGTTTTTTTGAAGGTTTTATTTATTTGAGAATGAGAGAGATTGAGAGCATCAGAGGAGGGAGGGTCAGAGGGAGAAGCAGGCTCCCCACTGAGCAGGGAGCCTGACTTCAGGACTTAATCCTTGGACTCTAGGATCATGACCCGAGCTGAAGGCAGTCGCACAACCAACTGAGCCATCCAGGCGCCCAAAGTTTTTAATTTTGATGGAGTCCAATTTATGTGGGGCTTTTTTGTATTGCTGGGGCTTTTGGCATTGTATCTAAGAGTCCACTGCCAAAGTTAAGCTCATGAATGTTTCTAGAATTTTATAGTTTAGCTCTTACAGTTAGATCATTGATGCATTTTGTAGTTAATTTTTGTATATGAAGTGAGGTAGGGAGTCTGACTTAATTCACTTGTGGATATCAAGTTGTCCTAGCACCAGATGTTCAAGAGATTTTTTTTCCCATTGAATGATCTTGGCACCCTTGTTGAAAATCAGTCAACCATGTATGTGAGATTTATTGCTGGGCTTTAAGTTTGTTCCATTGGTCTGTATGTCTGTCTGTATGCCAGTACCACTGTTTTGATTAAAGTTACTTTGTATTTTGAGTTTTCAAAATTGGGAAGTTTGAGTCTTCTAAACATTGTTTTTCTTTTTGAAGATTTGACTGTTTGGGTCCTTCGCAATTCTATGTGAATATTCGGATCAGTTTTTGTAAAAAAGATGGGGACTTTGATAAGGATTTTGTTGACTGTGTAGATTGTTTTGTGGAGTATTATCATTGTCTTCCAATCTATAAGCATGATATGCCACTAGTTTAGGTCTTTAATTTCTTACTTTCTTTTTTTTTTTTTTTAAGATTTTATTTATTTATTTGACAGAGAGAGAGAGGTCATAAGTAGACAAAGAGGCAGGCAGAGAGAGAGGGGGAAGCAGGCTCCCTGCTGAGCAGAGAGCCCGATGTGGGGCTCAATCCCAGGACCCCGAGATCATGACCTGAGCTGAAGGCAGAGGCTTTAACCCACTGAGCCACCCAGGTGCCCCCGGTGTTTAATTTCTTTTGGCAATGTTTTATGGGTTTTAGTGTATAAGTCTTCTGCCTCTTTAGTTAAAGTTATTTCTAAGTGTTTTAATTTTTTTTATGCTATTGTAAATGGAATTGTTTCCTTCATTTCCTTTACTAAGTGTTCATTTCTAGTGTATGGAAATGCAGTTGGGGTGGCTCAGTCAGTTAAGCATCTGACTCTTGGTTTTGGCTCAGGTCCTGATCTCAGGGTGGTAAGATCGAGCTCTGCATGGGACACTCACTGCACTCAGCACAGAGTCAGCTTGAGATTCTCTCTCTCCCTTTCCCCTCCCCCAGTTGCTCTCGCTCTCTCAATAAAATAAATCTTGGAAAAAAAAGAAAAATGCAATTGATTTTTTGTGTTAATTGAATTACTTTATTCTAACAGGTATTTGGTGGTTTCTTGGTATCTATAAATAGGGATAATTTTACGTCTTTGATAATAATTTGTATGCTTATTATTTGTTTTTTGTGCCTAATTGCTCTGGCTAGAATTTCCAGTACAGTGTTGAATAGAAGTGGTGATATGCAGGCATCCTTGTGTTGTTCACGATTTTAGGGGGAAAGCTTTTCATCTTTACCATTGAATATGCTGTTGGCTGTTATATACTGTTTTTATATTAGCATTACATTGTATTCCGTTTTTCTTTCATTTCAGATGCACACTGTGAGTAAATAGAAAAGTTCAGAGATTTGTAAAACAAATATCCATTGTTTGGAATGGAATGGAGAGTTGGAAAAACTCTCCTTAGATCACTTAAGTTCACTACTGCCATGCCATTTTGACAAAAGTAGCCATGGACATAAATCAGATAACCACTAAAATTATTTTTAAATTGATTTGCTCAAATTTCCAGTTTATTTTGACCTATCTGAGATTTGATCAAGGCGAGTTTGATACCCATAATAGGACAATTCAGAGAAACTGGCAGTTTTGTAGAAATTTTATGAACAACATAGAATTACAGGACTACAAGCAACCTCCAGTTTGAGCTTTCTTCCAGAACAGAGTAGGAGTTGGGATTGTTTAGTTTGCAAAAGAGAAATAGGATCACTATAAGAGACATAAAATATTTGTATTCTGAGATATAATGACTCTATTCTTAAATTTAGGCTACTCATATCAGAGAATGGTTTTTTTCCCCCCTAGGCCCAAGGAAGAACTTTGTAGAAATTAAAGAGATATGAAATGGGCTACCTCTCAGAATTGCGTGTGCTCTTACAACTTGGGGAAAGCCAACGTGATATGACTCACCAGGCATGCTGCAGAATGGTACACAAAGGCATTAAGGTCCCCCCACATCTAACATTCTGCCATTCTACATAAAAGCCCTGGGGATAAGGAACTTAAGAATTCCTGTCATAATACAGTAGAGACCAAGCACACACGATGAAAAACATGTGCTACTTTCCTCAGTCAGCAAGGACAACTTGCTGCAGGAGAGAGAATCTGTAGGTGATAATCCCCTGTGAGAATGCTGACTCACACACATGAAGAAACCAGATGCCAGTAGGATGAAAAGAGGAGATAGAGCTCCTCTCTTAACTGTGAGAGGAGGGGAAGAAAGAAAGACGACAAGACACAGAAATAGATTCAAAGTCTAGTTGGAAAGGATTTTTTCCCCCCACAGGTGGAATAAATCACCAAGAACAGGAAAGGGCCCTTTTTGTTTCATTTTTAAGTTTATGAGAAAACTTACTTATGTTAGATAAGTTATGAGAAAACTAATCTAAGACAATATTTCATGCAGTTTTTCTAAAATTCTTTCTAGGTACAAGAAGAAAATCTACAATGGGTATTTGTTTTACAACATCTCTCCTATTTGGGGATCTCTTAGGGTCTTCCATAAATTATTTTCTGAGTAGTTATGAAGAATTGATGGCAACATAACATTAATTTTAAGCACCACAAATACAGGAAACAGGACTAGAGCAACACAAAACTAAAAGTCAGGTTTTAATCAGTGTCAGAGAAACCACACATCTTGAGGAAGTGAGGCTGCTCAAAATACGGCGTATTTCCTTTCGCTATCACTACTACCTCTCCTCCTAATCCCTGAGTTCCGAAGGTGGGGCGGGGGCGCGCAGTGTAGAGAGGTGGCTAAGTGGTCCTCCCCAACACAGGGGAGATGGCCCAGAGCATCTTAGAAGCCAAGGAAGTGATAACAGTGTGATTTACATTTAAAAACCTACCATTTCTCCACCACTTAATGTGTCAGATGCTTTCACTGGCTGTACTTCATGAGCTTATATAGACCATCTCTCAGTAGATTTAAACAGGTTTCCATGAGATTTGGACTCTAGACACCAGATATGATGGGTCGGTGCTCTGATGACTTACAGATCCCACAGTTTGTAGCCCAAGTCAGCTTCTGAGAGACAGGCTAGGCTCAGTCTTAGATAAAACTCTCAGTTGGCATGGCATATAATAGGCATTGCTCCCTGCTTCCCTGCCTCTGGCTCAGAGAAATTAGCTAGTATTCATTTGTTAATTTAGCAGTTCTTTTTAAGAGTGGAAGCTCTGTCCACTTGCCATCTCCTCTCCATTATCTGCTCTGGTCAGGAGCTGCCTCTTAGTATCCTCCAGGCTACTTGTTCTTTAGTTAAGACAAAAATCTGTGATCTAGGCTACAGCATTGCTTATGCTTTAGATTAGAACACTGTATCATCAGCCTATCTCCTGCTGGGAGAAGTCCTTCAGAGACCATACAAAGGACTATTTTTAAGCATCCAAGTTTGCTTGTTTGCAGGAGGTCTACCATGGGAACCGTTTACTCCTCAATTCTAAGAATTGTACCAAGATCTCCATGTTGACTGAGAATCTGTGCTACTAAGTGCTTATCTCCCCAAGCTGTTTGTCTTAACTAAGAAACTATAACTCTCAACTATCAAAGAATGTATTTCAAACGCCAGTATTATCCTCTTGTGTTAAGACTTTTTCATTTATCTGACTAGCTGTCTTGCAGTGATTTAACATTTCTTTATCCCCTAGGGAAAAGTTAACCATTGGATGCCACCAACTGGTTGAGATGGAATATTCCATGCAGCAGTGCAATGCATCTGTCTATATGGAGGCCCAAAACAGGGGATGGTGTGAGGACATGCTCAACTATAGGACCTAAATGCTGATCTATAACTTAAAAGGAATTGCATTTGTCTTCAAGAACAAGAGTAGCCTTCAACCTTTTGAGTGAAACCCAAGAGACTTGTAAAAAAATGTCTCATAGGTGCAAGAAGGTGGTTGCCTATTGCTGAAAATCTCATTGGGGTTCTAAAAAGCCTAACTGCATCCACTGTGGGATAAACTGTGGACCCAACTCATTGGAGCTGACAATACCTCCCTACCTCTACTCCTGACATTGAGCCAGTCTGTCTTAAGGAAAGGAGAGCCATCTTTTTAATCATCTTCGGGCAGGAGCCACTTTGGCATCTGTGGACGGCCTGGGGGCAGAGGACTCGCTCGTATCTCTCTCATCCCTAAGCATGGGTCCATGACCAGAGACACTTCCAAACCTCAAGAAAGAATTAGGACATGGCCATGCTCACCCTGCCACACAATGAAATCTTACCCTGGGCTGTTTTATGATCAAACTGTCTTCCCCGTAGACCTGATGAACGCAACACATGTCCCTTCCACTTCCCCTAAAGTAATGTAAGTAGAATTTTGACTTCAGCTCCTACTTGCTAGTTTCTTCTCTTCTTCCTGGGTTTGTCACTTTTCAGTGCATTTCTAATGGGAAGAGCAGGGGAGACCTCTATATTGATTTTTCCCTTAAATGTGAAGCAGCATGGATTTATGGGAGTAGGTGGCAGGGAATTCATATTTGCCCCTAGCTAAACCAAGTGTTTAATTGACTTCTTATTTAGTTATAGAGTAAGCTGGAAATCCTTGTTTACTAGAGTATATTATGCTTTTGTTAATACATTAGATTAAATCTAATTTGCTATTCTATGATGTTAATTTATTTTTTACAAAACAATAAATTTTATTTTTAGTAAGATTTTGCTTTTTCATTTTACTTCCAAATTATATTTCTGAACTGTGTACAAGGTATGATGATAAAAGCCACCCTTTCCAATAAAAGAGAATCTACCCAGGATTCTCAGGGTCAATCTGTGTAGGGCCCACTGAGCTTTATGTGTGCATCGCAAGCCACACCTCTACCTCGGGGCTCCAATGACATTAGGGATATGAGCCCTGTGGGAAAAGCTTCCAGAGGATCTCTGCTCTTTGCGAAAAAAAAAAAAAAAATCCTCCTAACCTCGAAGTTTTTTCAGATCTTTATCCCTCAGCTGTTTCTGGTGATTGTTATTGGGTTTTAGTTCTGCTGTTGCTGCCCTCTCCTTTTTCCTTATCTTTTTAATATAGGTTGTGATTTTTAGGAAATTTCACTCCTGCACACTTTCACATATGCATATAGATTTTATCTTAGTCTGTATATCTTTTACTTTGTATATTAACTTGTCAATTATTTCAACCTCAAATTTAAAAAAAAATTTACTGATAAGGTGTTTTCTGCTGACTTCCTAGTCTTTTTTTTTTTTTTTTAGAAACATTCTTTTGGACATGTTTAGCCTTTGTTTCTTTGAAATGTCAGTTTTGTTGCCTTTTTTCTAATTGTAATATTTAGGATTTTTTATCTAATTTTATACTTTTACTATTATACTATACTTTTCTATTATACACTAGTATAATGCAGTTGAGGGTTCCCTCTCCCTTCCTTTCTTTTCTGGATCCCCTCTCTGGATTGAGATAACTTGGTTGACCTAAGGTTCATAAGCTCCACCTTGCAAAACACCTGTTTGTTTTGTTGGAAGATCCTTGGGAGAGGAACTTACAGTTCTAAAATCTCCATTCTTCATTATGTATGCCTGTTGTATTTTGGGTAGAAGCCATCATAAGCATGCCAGTAGGGACAGGTGAGGAAAGTCACACAGGGGAAGGGCTTTCTCCATGCCCTTGGCCTTGCCTTAGTGACGAGTCATTGATAACTTCATGAGGGACATCCATGAGGATTATCCCAGCAAAGTTTCTAGCACCCTTTTCCACTAGCCTTTTCCAGTTTACTTTTTTTTTTTTTTAAAGATTTTTATTTATTTATTTATTAGGAAAGAGAGAGAGAGTGAGAGAGAGCATGAGAAGGGAGAAGGTCAGAGTGAGAAGCGGACTCCCCATGGAGCTGGGAGCCCGATCCTGGGACTCCGGGATCATGACCTGAGCCGAGGGCAGTCGCTCAACCAACTGCGCCACCCAGGGGCCCCTCCAGTTTACTTTTACAGAAGATAATCCACTTCCTTCCTGAGAGGATTAGGGAGGATCCTTTGGGTGTAGCAACCCCAGCATTTCTAGCATTCTGGGCCAAAGGAACACTGGCTTAAGAATTGAGGTGTTGGGGGCGCCTGGGTGGCTCAGTGAGTTAAAGCCTCTGCCTTGGGCTCAGGTCATGATCTCAGGGTCCTGGGGTCAAGTCCCACATCAGGCTCTCTGCTCAGCAGGGAGCCTGTTTCCCCCCCTCTCTCTGCCTACTTGTGATCTGTCAAATAAATAAAATCTTAGAATTGGGGTGTTGTGTCCCACTGAGATTTTGTTAGGCCGTGTAGTGGGCAATTGGGACTGCACATTTGAGAACTTCACAGATGGTCAATTTCACTTTCCTGTATTGGTCTTTGCCTGTCACCTGAAGGACAAATCTGAAGCTTGTTTCCTTTATCTTTTGACCATCACCTTGAGGGAGAACAGAAATCTTTTCACTCTTTCAAACTTGACCCAGATTTCTTTAGATAGGTGTCTTGATCTACCTCAGATCACTTTGTTCATACTTTCTGACAACTCCCCCTAGCCCACCCATCTGTTGGAGCCCTTTTCAAACATCCTTTTTTATCCCATGTTCCCTCTTTCTTAAGAGGGAACATATCTCACTGTTGAGAAATCAAATACATCTTCCACTCTCAGTGACACCACACAAAGCCTTTTTCTGATTTAGACTGAACCGACAGGCCAGTCAGCCTCCCAGTTGATGGTTCTTTGACTGTTTTACCAATAATACCCACTCCAGTAAAAAATAACGTCATGAACTTGAACAGTTACCAGCTATGAAACTATTAGGTGAGGTGGCTCAGTGCCCCTAACTACAAACTGATGTCAATGTGCTATTCTTTAGTTCTAATCTTTCCTTAGCTTTTGCAGTTCTACTGTAGATTGATGGTTATGGGCTAAACTACATTGGCTCAGTATATAATCCTTGCAAGGCCAGTGGGAATCAATGGTTCCCTGCTGGGATTTCCAGCAAGGTAAAATATGGGTATTTCCTAGTCCCCCTTTTAGAGCCTTTCCCTTTTAAAGGTTTCGTACCTTTTGGGGGCATCTGGGTGGCTCAGGCGTTCAGCAACTGACTCTTGGTTTCAGTTCAGGTCATGATTTCAGGGTCCTGGTATTGGGCCCCACGGTGGGCACTGTGCTCAGCACAGAGCCTGCTTGTCCCTCTCCCTCTGCTCCTCCTCCCACACGCTAATTAAAAAAAATTTTGCTTTTTTTTTTTTAAAGGTTTGGTGCCCCTTTGGTTAAACTAGAAATACCAAACTGTTTTGAGTTTTGCCAAAACACAATTGCATCACCAGCCTGATGAATTCCATTTTACTCTGCAAGACTTCATCCTTTTTATTCCCACCTAGTCCCCATTCTATGGATGCACCAATTTATCCATTCACCAGTTGGAAGGCTATTTGAGTTGGTGACTGAATAAAGCTGCAATATCCACATACAGGTTTCAGTATTAACAGGTCCTCATTTCACTTGGATCAATACCTAGGTAAGTGATTATTGTGTCAGAGTATTTTGACAGAAACTACCAGTTTTCCAAAGTGACCTTCCAATTTTGTGATTTCTCCAGCAATTTGAGTTTCATTGATCTGCATCCCAACCAGAATTTGATATTGTTTTAATAGGTGTGTATGTAATCCTGTTCTTTACATTTTCCCAATTTATGATAGTGAGCATCTTTTCACGTGCTTACTGGAATCCATTTATTTGGTAAAGCGTCTTGCTCAAATCTTTTGCCTGTTTACTTTTTGTTGTTGAGGTCTGGGTACCAGTTATTATCAGGCATTTTCTTTCAAGCCCGGACCTTTAAAGACTTGGTACCACCTCTGTTTGGGACAAAACACTTGCTTAATGCACGAGGGACCTACTTCAATTTTATCAATTGTAAGATCTAGAGATCTTTTGATTTGGGAGTAGCCTTAATGGACAGCTGGCCCTGCTTATTACTGGACTATTTACATTTGGTAGGTGCCTTTCAACCTTTTAATCCGGCAATGCTTATCCTTAACTTGCTGTATATTTCATTCAGTTCATCTTGTCTCATTTCCTCATTTCTTTCTTTCCTTCATCCAAGTTTGGTATACTGTATGCCTTTTTCCCAAGCTAAAATGACTCCCTTTGCTCACTTTGTAGCCATCTATTCCACAAGGTATCAAGACTGTACATACTTAGTAACTGAGCTTTTGCTTCTCCCTCTTATTCAACTCTCAGGAACACATAGAGCTATAAATAGTGAAGTTTCAATATTCTGTTGGCCATCGTGCTAGTACTTGTTGCTCAGTGCATCATTTTACAACGGAGAACATCTGGTTTTACTATGAAAGAAACTGGTGCTTCAGAGAATTCCTTGTTACCCTACAGATGATTCCACTATTTCTTGATTTTTAAAAAATGAATAAATGTGGCATTTAACACTGTTAAGTTTAAGGTGTATAGCTTACTTTGATGCATTTATATATTGCAATAGGACTGCCGTGGAGTGGTATTTATCACATCACGTAATTATAGCATAACATTATCTATATTCACCATACTGCACATTAGTCAGGTTTATTTATTACTCATTACAATTCTGTACCCTTAAACACCATCAACCTTATCCAACCCCCCCACCTCAATCCCCTGGTAACCACCATTTTACTACATACATTGGTGTTACCTTGCTTTTTTCCTTTTTCTTTTTTTGTTCACCCAGTTAATTCATCTAGTCATTTAATGAAGGACTCTTCAAATCCTTTCTTGGAACCAAGTAGGGTACAAATAAATGACTTATAGAGATGAAATTTTCTGTGATCTCATATTCTTCCAAAGGCAACTCTAAAGTTGCAGAAATATCCTCCAGGGACTCTCTCTGTTACCTGCTTCAGTTTTAAGAATTCTAAGATCTGGAGAAATAGGGTACACACCTAGAGTATTCAGCAAGGATCGTAGGACTATATCACACTTTCAGATCCAGTTTTTTCCCCTAAAATATAAGCAATTTTTTTAAACCAACATATAATGTATTATTTGTTTCAGGGGTACAGGTCTGTGAATCATCAGTCTTACACAATTCACAGCACTCTAAAATATAAGGAATTCTAAAACATGTTGAATGGGAAAGCATGTAAGACATACTACAAGCCAAAAATCAAAACCCTACCTTGAATGCCACAATAAAACTCATGTGTGAGTATAAAAAATTATTAAATCAAGCAGGTATTTTATAGTTTTGCTGTTTTAGTCATCTAGTATGTTTTACGTGTTCTCACAATTGATCACAGAGTGGTTATTACCAATGTTATTTCTAAACTACCCCAAAACCCATACTGGTGTTAAAAACATTTTTTAAATTATGTTGAGGCTATGGCATATTTTCTCCTTCCTTCAAGAAAAACATGTACCTTTTAGATGGAATGAAATATAAAACATAAAACAAATGGTCAATGAGCACTTTTTTTTTTCCCTTTATGGGAGCTTCTTATATACAAAACATACTTAAAAAACATACTTTTAACCACCAAACTACCTGTTTGGCATCAATAATATAATATAGAAAAACTCTAACCCAGAGTATTCATACCTATTATTTGCTTAATGCTACTTAGGAATTAGCAGGTTACTTAGGAATTAAGAAGTAATTTCAAATATTTCACTGCTGAATCTCCAACTAAAATTTTATTTTCTTGGGCTAAACAGAACGTATACAGATCCATTAAAAAAATAGTCATCCTATTAGGCAAATTCAAATCTGCCAACCTAGTTTTAATCTAGAACCAAACCAGCAATAAATAAAAGAAGGTATCTAAGTACCAGTGGAACAATTTTCTTCCTAACCCAAGTTAGCCACTGGCTGCCATCAATGAGCTAGTTGGCTCATTAGATTCCTGTTTGGTGTGTCTTCTCTGAGAAAAAAATCTTACCATCAGTTCTTATTTCAGACATGGTAGGTGACTATTTTCCCAAATACCTTAAGCTCATCATTACTAGGAAAAAAATTGTCGCCCAAACTTTTAAGTTATGAATGAGTACACAAACAACATTTGGATATTAATTCCATGGTGCAAGGATTTCCTGCAAAGTACCTTTAATATGTTTGCATTGGCAGCAAGCATTAGGATATGCTAATTTTGGCACCATAAGTTATATGTGTAGCACTACACATTCGATAAAGTCACCCCAACCAGTATTTATCCATATGAATAGAAAAACTGAGCAAAAACAGTTCTGATAAAGGCTGCATTCATAAACCCAAAACAGTTTTAATTTTTTTTCCACAATCAAGGGCGCTATTTAGGATTGTTAATGATAAATAAAGACAGGAATTATTTAGAAAATAAAGTACTTCACCGTTCTTTACTGTTATATATTAAGTGTCTTGCTATATAAAATATACCCTCAAGAAGTCAGAATATTTGAAATCAGTGTTTCAAATAAAAATCACAGCTATGTTACTGTTCAGCAACTCCATTCAAATAAACATTGGTACTGCATTCTCAAAAAAAAAAAAAAAAAAAAAAAAAAAAAAAAGTAGCTGAGGCAAAAGCTTCGAAGTTTGCATTCTGGGCGTATAAAAGAAACACCTCACTGCATCCTTTAAGACTGCCACTCTGCTTCATTTATTTGAATCTGCCCTATCTTCAATAGGTAAAGCACTGTGCTGAGAATATAAAAAGTTATAAAAAGGCAATCATAAAAGATTAAATCTTGGTAGGCATGTCAGCTTTCTTTTAATAAAAACAAAAATAGTCATTGTCATCTAGTTAAATAAGTCTCTTTTGTATAGAGTGTTCCAGTTATTGAAAAAGGGCCCTTAAAAAACCCAACTGCCTAGATCTTAAACCCTACCCCCTCTTGCCCCATAATACATGTTTGAGGGAAGAGTCGTTTAATGTGCAAATTGGCAAAAACAAATGTGGAGGAGGGGACTTCTTGAAATGACATGCCCGATCAAGTCTTGGTTTATTCTTTTACAATATTAACTTCCAAAAAGTAAAATAACCAAAGTAGTCCTAAAAATACACAAAACAGACCTTCATCTTTGCATTCCTTTCCCAATAAACACAAAAAGTATGTACAGCATGTTTAATAATATGCAATATGCAAAAGCTTTGTGTTGCTGTTAGCAACATCTATTGCCCACCCACCCTCCTTATTCACAAGTGTACCTCTACTAAACACAATTACATCACTAAGCCTGTTAGTTTGAAAGGGTCTTAAATTTGTTAAAACTGGAAAATTTTTGTATAGGGGCTCCACTCATTTGACTCAAGGTTATAGACTTCCACCGTATTCAGAAATTCATTGCCATCAAATCCTCCCACTGCATAAATGGTGTTCCCTACAGTTGCAATCCCAGCATTGCTCCTCGGTGAAGTCATGTTTCGCATCATCTTCCATTCATTTCTAGTTGGGTCGTACATCTCTACACAACTGATGGCATGAGAACCATCAAAGCCACCACCTACAAACAATTTTCCTAAAAGAGAAAGGAAATCAGGTAAATCTAAAGAGAATAAGAAAAAAAAAGCTAATCTATTTTTTGCTAAAATCAGTGGTTCTTAGTAGAAATGCCTGCTCATTCTATCAGAAAGTACTCGTTAAATGCCTCACTAATGTGGCAAGTGCTCTCTAGGAGCTGTGGATACAAATATAATTGATAAAAACCCATTCATACCTGGAACTCAGGCAATTTGAATGGAGAGGGGTGGCATCTAACTGAAGTTAATTCCCACAATTCTTTGTGGTAGCTACTATTCTTGCCATTTCACAGATGAAATGGGGCACAAAGAAGGTGGACAATTCACCTGAAAATTCAGCTAATTAGTGGCAAGCCAGAGTAGTTCTGTGCACTGGAAATTTTGTATTAGTCCAGTGCCTAAGAATTGAGATTCAAAAGAAGTTATAGAAAAGCAGATTTCAGATAACTGAACATTTTCTTTAGCTTTGCAACTATATAAAATTACTTTGGCACAAAAACTTCTTGGAAACAGACCAGGAATTATCACTTATTTTCAAATATATATGCAGAACAGTAAGTTATTTTCAAACATAAAATGTTAGCATTAAATACTGTATAAATTGAAAAAATTCATTATTTTCTCATCTGTCACTTAACCTATCTGCATCTATATATTTACGTAAGAACTGACAAGGTTCGGCAGGGGTGGGGTTTGGGGGGGGGGGGCGGGCCCTGCAGGCTATGGTCCAGTAGGCCACTTGCTGGCATGTCTACACATCTGTGCTTTGAGCCACAAGCTTAACTAAGACTCTGCTTTATTCCCAAGACAATGCTAACTCAACTCATAATTACATAATTAAACATGTAACTCAATAAAATGGATGTGAAAAGAAAGCTGTGTCTATATAAAACCAAGTTTAATGCTTTGGAAAGGCTCATTAAAATGGTCTTAAGTATTGCTTCCAATTAGGTATGGAGTAGACAATTAGAAAACACTAGATCTAGACGATCTGTACTTATTTTTGCTTTACATAACAAATTCTTTGAATTCTTGCTCTAAAGGAACTCCAAGATGATATATTTTACATTCGGTTTATGGAAGGAAAGGACTTAGAACTTCATTCAGTGAATTCATCAAAAGACTAGTGTGTTGATATATTATTATTTTAAGTACTGAGTCTCTATTAGAAAAAGACTTCTAAAAAACAAACCATCAATCCCTATTGCATCAGAAAAGATGGCGGCTTCTGAATTCTAATTATATAAGTATATAGTCATCACTGACATTCTCTTGGAATTTTAGAAGAAACTGTTGGTCACTCCCTATTCCTCACTTTTCCAAATCCCAACACTCACCATCAAGAACAGCTACGCCAGCTCCTCGCCTAGCCACGTTCATGGGTGCGATCAAAGTCCAGGTGTTATTTTCAGGATTGTAACGTTCTACTGTGTTCAGGCAATTCCAAGACTCTGCACCTCCAATTATGTACAAATAACCACCAAGCTCACAGACTGCAGCCTGGTGTCTACCTATAAAATCAAGTCGAGCCAAAATTATTACTTTATCTCCCAAAACTGTAAGTCGCACACTACATATACTGTTGATTCAGAAGTTTAAAAACACACACACATATACAAACCCCCCAAAAAACAGGACACACACAAAAAATCAACTCACGAATGTTAAGAGGAGCACAGCTTGTCCATGACTTCGTTACAGGATCAAATACATCACAGTTTTTCAGTCCTTTTTGACCATATGGATCAGAGCCACCAATGATGTATAATTTCCCATTCAGAGCACATACTCCTATGTGAGTATGAAATAAGGTTATATATTGGTAATTTAATGATCATATTTAAATACTGGTTATCCCAGAAGAAAAGTAATTTTACCTGCATTACAACGGTTAGTTCTCAATTCTGGAACAGGAGTCCAGTCATCTATGCTTGGATCATACATCTCTCCACAACTCAGGTCATCTGAGTGGCCATTCGATCCGCCTACCACATAGAGCTGGCCCTGTATCAAAAGTGAGAGATTAGAATTTCTGCCATTCGAAGTATGAGAAACAGCTAAATATGGATTACTTCTTGCAACACAATGCACTTACCATGAGTACAGCCATTTGAAATCGAGCCCTTGGTGTTCTCATGGGAGCAAGAAAGGACCAGTGATCTGTATGTGGATCATAGCACTCAACTGTTCGAAGACACTCCTCTCTGTTATAGCCACCTGGTAAAAAGAACCATCAAGATTTATGTGTAAGATACTAAACTGGACCAGCGTTTCTGGTCTAGGAGGACTTAAGCAATCTGCACAATGAGAAAAGGAATTTTTATCCATAAGCAATCTGCACAATGAGAAAAGGAATTTTTATCCATAAACTTAATAAGGCCCCATTAGTTGATGTTTTAACTAACGACTATAATACCTGAACAACATTTATCAGTATGAGTAAATTGCTTAGTCTTGGCTTGAAAATAAGGACAATAATTCAGCTACGTTATAGCTTAAGAATTAGACATTTACTTAAAGGTTAGACAATACGAAAGTATTATTTCTTGGTCTTCTTAAAATGTGGGAAAGTAGAATGCCAAGGAAGAAGGCATATTAAACCCTATCTTCGAAAGTTCACATGTCACAAGCAAGCACAAATGTCCATTTAAGAGGCTTAGGCAGTTGAAAGTTTTCAGTAAGAAAACATTCATCCTTCTGTTCTTACCTGCTGCTATGAGCTTGCCATTCATCTCTGCTGTCCCCAGACCAGACCGTGCATACTGCATGGGAGACATGGGCTTTTCTATTAGCTCATCTGGTTGCATCTCAAAGCTTAAACTTTTAATTAGTTTTGGAGTACTTGTTGGTGAGCTCTGTGGGCTGTTTCGCCCATGAAGGAAAATTACACAGAATATACCATCCAGCACAGCCAGGCACAAGTAAGTGTTATCTGTAAGCACAAAAGTTCTATGTTTAAGATGCAATTATTGTTACTTTGGGTTGCTGTGTGATCCTGAATTGAACTCCAGATTCCATAGTGGAATGATCTGCTATTTTCCAAATTTAGTAGCTTCTGAGTTTTTCTCTACAAATAGTCAATTTCAATGTTATTAAATGGTTCCGCTCAACACTCCTTCTTTAAAAATAAGTAACTCAAAGACAACCTGACAAGTGTAATACACTTACTTGAAGTCTTTTCCGAAGCAACGATTTTCCATTCATGCTTAGGGCTTTGTACTGTAGCATTTGGAGAAGAGAGACATCCAGTGGAACTGCTACTTAGCGGCTTATGGCCATTCTCACGTGGTGGCTTTTTCTGCAAAATCAAAAGGTAGCTACAGAAACCTAGCCAAAGACCATACCTGGTGTACCTTTGTTCCTGAGCTATTCCACAACACTGAAAAAAACAGTGTCTTTCACCTATGTATGACGTTTATAGCATACCTAAATTTAAGACAAACCAATACTTTCCAACTGACATAAATTACTGGCATACTTCCATCTCCACTTGTAATGAAACAACTATACCTACAGAAGTAGCCTGGTCAGGAAAAGCTCAATTTAAGAAATTAAAAAACATACTGTAGATCAAATGTCAGAAGACCTCAATGGAAGGGGGGGGGAGGAACCCCCCCTTCATAATCTACATAAGCTCACATACTCTTTATACTAAGTGTAGAATCATCTTCCAAAAGGTTATTAATTTAAAAGGGTATGAATTACCTAAAACAATACATTTAACGCACTGTCTCCAAGAAATTGTCAAATATAATTAAATCATATGTACTCTGATATCCTTCATACAATGCCAGCAAAAAGTGAGCAGACATTTATCCAATCCAGTCCCTCTGAGAAGTACTTTTCAGGATAAAAGTGGCAGTTACAAGAAACGCTGAAAGGTGTATTTCTTCAGGACCACCTTACAGGTGTTATAGAGTGCTTTTCTAGACAAATCAAACTACATCAAAACACAAAAATAAAAAACAGTGACCAGAAATGGAACAATACTACTAAGAGAACCAAACATTCACAAAAGTAGGATACACAGGAACACTAATGGGTAAAACTACAAATTTTCAAGGGACTATAAGAGAATCACATTGTATTCTTGTGTATGAGTTCCCTTTGCTGGTTTTCTTCCAATTACTTTAGCCCTTGACATTTTTAAAGGGTATGATCATACAGAATTAGAGGAGTCAAAGACACCCTAAGAGGAACTACCAAATAAACAGGTATCACCCTCAGTACCTGACCAAGTCTGCTTCTCCACCTATTTGGTCCCCAGGGCCAGAGCCACATGGGGAGGTAAGATTTACAGTAGAAATGTGTTTCTTGTGGAGGCAAAAAGCCACATAACTCTTAGAGGAAAAGCTTTTGGTAGCTACTTGAAGCTCTGGAAAGTCTGGTCTGGGCCATTCAACAAGCATGGTTACAAGCATATGTAGGCTATATTGAGAAGAGGCAGAGCACGTACCAGGTTAACGGTTACCATTAAGTTCTCAGACATTTATCATATACCTAGGTATTATTAGGAACTTGATTTACATCATCTCCTTTAATCCAGTTAAGGCCAGTACTGCCAATCATTTTGTAGATAACAGTATTCAGAGAAACTATGCATTGCCTAATGCAATACAGCTAAAAGATCAGAAATTCTGAGTATAAAGCCACTCTTTTTATACTATGACAGACTTGTGTCTTCTGCTACTAGAAATTACAAGGTACACAGAACTCCATCCCAATCTGTGGGAAGAAGGGATCCAAAGTATCACAAAGTAATGATGCTTACATTAAGAGCTTTTATCGCTGTAAGAAAACTGTTCTAACATATGGACTATAATTGAGAAAAAATTCAATGTGAAAGAAAAGCATGGTAACAAAGACTATTTGGGTTTTGTTTTTCTTTTTTTAACAAGTCATAAAGAAGTGCTGGTCAACTCCTTTATATTCTTTCTGGAACATTTTCAAACACCATTCTTCCCTCTCCTTTATCTTCAAACTTTCCTGCATCAACTCCCACCCAGCCACCCATTGGCTCTGCTTTCTTTGCCTCTGGCTCTTCAGAGGGTAATCTCTAGTGGCTGTTTCTTTTTCAACCATTACTTCTCAAGCTAAAGGACTCTTGACCTTAATACTCTTTGGAACTTATACCCACTAAAGGTTACCAAGTGGCCTCCCAGAACTAAATGCAGAAGAGATGGTATCTATAGCCTTCTTTTACATGACCTCCCAAAGAATGATTTAATTACCAATCTATTGTCCTCCTTCAAATTTTCTCCACCTATGTTAGCTAGCTTTTTAACATATTTGATTCTAATTTCTTCCTTCCTTTCTAATGACATCTTGTCAAACTCTTTTCCTATTCCTCAAGCCTAATGTGTCCCCTCATCCTGTTTTACTTCATCTTTATCCAGGGAACCACCTAATGAGACAGGTCAGAATTCCATTTTCTCAAATTCTTCCTTTTCCTTAATTTTATTATTCTAAATGATCACTAAGGACTCATTCAACCTTTGAAACTATAAATGTCTAGAGTCCACTTTTCCTCCTTCATGCCCTTGGATCAAACCCTTGTCATTTTTTTTAGCGAGTGCTTGTAATAGGCTGTAAATTGGTCTTACAAGCTTTAATTTACCCTCTGTGCTTAGGTCATAAAAACTGAAGGGTTTAATGCCATCATTTATGAGAGTAAGAAAAACAAAAGGAAACAAACCACAGATCAGTTGGAGTCCCATGACCTAGTCTCTACTAGGTCTCTACTATCTGATAGTTAACCATGTGTCTTAAAATATGACTATGTATAGATTTTTGCTGTATAGAAACACAGTAATTTAGGGGCACCTGGGTGGCTCAGTGGGTTAAAGCCTCTGCCTTCAGCTCAGGTCATCTCAGGGTCCTGGGATCAAGCCCTGCATTGGGCTCTTCACTCAGCAGGGAGCCTGCTTCCTTCTCTCTCTTGCCTGCCTCTCTGCCTACTTGTGATCGCTGTCAAATAAATAAAATCTTTAAAAAAAAAGAAATACAATAATTTAACCAATCCCCCTATTGGACTATTGCCCAGTTTTACACTATTATTAAAGTTGTGAAATATATCTCTTCATATCTATCACTTTCCTCCCTGGTCTAAAAATCTTTGAAAGTTACCCACTACCTGTAGGATCAAGTGTAAGACCCCATCAGGTGGCATTCACCTATTTTCCCAATCCTGTGACCTGCCATTCTAAGCCTATCACCCCTGCACAGGTATTGTTTGCTAGCTGACACACCTCCCTCCATCTGCTATGCAAAATCTTCTCAATCCTAGGGCTGCTCAAATGGAGCCTCCTCTGTAAAATTTCCCTAGTTTCTCTCCCGCTCCACCATGCTCTCCCCTTTATGCCTTTTGTAGATACCTCCTGTAAGAGTGTACTGTTTCAATCTACGGCTGTAAAGGTCCTGCAACCAGAAATTGTCCCTCACACACCTAACATCATGGCCTACCGCTTATCGGGCACTCAAACTTTGCTTGTTGAAAGCATAACTTTAAAAAAAAATTAGTATCTTTAGAGTTATGAGGAAAAATATTGTAAATGTTCAAAATGCACACCTATGAACAGAGTTCTTAACTAACTCACACCCTGACAATTTTTGTGAAAATAAGGATATTTGGTGACTACTGCCACAGAATAACTGAGAACTTCACCAGTCATGTTTGTTTTATCATTTACTTTCTATTAAAGAAAACCATTCCTTAAAACTGGGTTAACTCAGCCTACTCTACAGTTTATCCTTCACAAATACAATGTTGAGCTGAAGGCCAAACAAAAAGAATGCATACTATATGACCATTTATAGTTCACTCCAAACACTCCAAACATAGGCAAACTAGTCTGTTGTTTCAAAAGTTAGAATAATGGTTTCCTCTGGGGAGGGTGGGGTTGTGTAGGGAGGTGACTGGGAAGGGGCAAGGGAAGGTTTCTAGGACAGTAGAAATCTCTTCTTGACCCAAGCAGTGTTTAAATTAGTGGGTTCACTATTTGACATTTATGATTTGTGAACTTTTCTCTAAAAGTTTATACCTAAGATTAAAAAAAAAATAGGGTCTAACAACACTCATTCCTGTTACAAACTATTTTTTTTGTGATCTAATCCCTAAAATTCAATTTCTGTTTCGTCTTATTGGCCTTTCTTCCTACTACCTGTAAATCCTGTTTCACTGAGAAAAAAAATCTAAATGTGCTGAATTAACTTCTTTTTATGTGGCAAAAACAGTAGTAACTGTAAGAAAGATAAGGCTTGTTTTGTCCCGAAAATGTTTCTGTTCAGTTAAACCAATGAAATTCTTCCACTTTCCTTTATTAAAGGAAAATCTCAGTATGCTACAAAATGCTCTAATCACATTTTAACCTGAGGTTACCTCAGATGTGCAATGTGTACCTGCACAAACTGAATGTGGTCATCATCACTGCCAAACACCTCAGCCTGTCCATCTAGTAGGTTCCCATCAAGCAGCTTGTGATCAGCTGAGTAGTACAAGGTTTGAACCTGCAAAACAGCAACAGAACACCCATGTGGCTACTGTCTCCATGGCTACTCCACTAGTATGCAGATCACACAGACGCCTCAAGGTAACCTCCAGTGTGCTTCCTGAACTTGACATCTTGCTCTGGCAGGATCCCGAAGTAAAGAAAATACAGGTCATGGTTGTAAAAATTTAAAAAACAAAAATCAAATACAGAATCTTCTCATACTGGCCGAAGAGTCCTTGGCTTGATTAGCTTGAAAGAAATCTTCGTTTTCTCATAGCTTCTATTATATAGCATTAAGAAAAAAAGCACTAGTACAATATATATAGGCTCTTAAAGAATATACATATTTACAATAAAATACGGAATATGGTTTACACCTTTGAAGTTGTCTGATTTGCATTAACATATTACTGTCCTGCAGGCAATTTTAAGAAAAACAGATAAAAAGCAAATGCAAAATGCAAACAAGCTGTAGAATCAGAGATACCTCCCTTAGCAGATGCAAACACATGGTTAATGCACCCGATTTTCAAGTGGGAAAGGATATAAAACTTAGGGATCACCTGTTAGCCTTCTTAGAACATAATGATAACAGTATGTTTCAAGGCCTAACAGATCTGGTAAGCCTTTAGCGAGTCTGAAAGGCTCAAGTGGAATGACAGATGCATGGTCACTCTACTGCTCCGTCTGCATATGTTTAATTCCCACCATTTCTCCATCAAATCTTTCTTGTATATTTTTAAAAAGTAGCCCAAGGTAAGTGAGTTGACTATATGTATGAACAACACCATTGAAAAACACAAAGCTTTAAAGAGAGAATCCTGTAAAGGAGTAAACACCATTAAATCATCATCGCTCTCTGCCCACAGCGGATTTTTCTTAGGAGAACTGGGGCAGGACTGCTGCTTCTTTACGTGTCATTACACTGGAGGTTTCTTCTTGTTTCTTCAGTCTTGGGTATCCTAGTTTTGTTAATAAACCTATGGGGAGATAAATCAATGGGGAGGAACAACCATTAGAAGCTTTTACCTACTTTCAAATTTAAAGCAAAAACCTGTGAAGAAAAATTAAGAATCTACAGAAAATTTCAGTACCACCTCCCATTTCTAAAGCAAATTACATGCTACTTTAAAGGAAGTTAACAGCACATAATAAGCAAAGAAATAAAAAAAAGAAAAGCAGAAGACCAAACTGAACAGTTCATTCAGCTCACCTGGACACCCCCCCTGTTTCTCAGCTTAGGGGTACCTATAGCAAAATTTAAATTCTTTAGGGTCATGGTTATAAAATAAAAGTGAAAGGGAATCCTTCATGTTATAGCAAAATAATTTTTAAGAATTGTTGAAACCCATTTACTTTAAAACTAACCTCTTCCATCAGCTCTTCCAGACTGTCTCCATTCTCCCAGATGCTACGCTGCACCCAGTTGATTACCTTTGTGTACAATTTGCCATTGCTGGGCAAGCAGACATTATCTTCAAGCATTACCTCCAACTAGAGTTAGGAAAAAACAGTGACACATAGATCATTATTGAGCTTCTAATTCTCAGCTTAATCCTCAATTTCATAATAAAATGGTCACAGATGCCCAATCACATTCCACATATTTACTCTAATTTAAAAGAAAATTAGTGGCCAAAAAATACACAAGCAGATAGGTAGAAAACTGTTACACTGCTAAAAATAACAGTATCATTTCAATGTACTATCTTTTTCCCAACCATTACTTACATGCTCAAGACATGGACAAAGATTCCGTGCCTGGAACTAAGTAGTATGTATCTCTTTGTAGATTCTTACTCCTTACCTTTAGCCGTGGAAGTTTAAGAAACTCTTCCTCTTCTGAAATTTGTAACAAATGCTCCTGAATATAAGCATCAACCTTATTCAACAAACGGGAGTCTCCCATACAACTTGCAAAATTTCGGTAAGAGATGCAGCTGGTAACATCCATTCTAGATAGTAAATAATCACCACAAACCTTGGAAAAGAAATACACAAGTACCAACACTTACATATATTTTATTTAATAAATATTTAATACTCAATGTGTAAGCATTATATGAAGATATAAAGATGAATCAAGAATCACTGCCCTAATCAAACAACTTTAACATTGGGAAGAACATATGTATACAAACAATAAGCATCAAAGAATGCCATACAAATGTCTAAGTTGTTTAAGGAAAGATGCCACAAACTGGAATTCTGTGATAATGAATATGAAATGTTCAAATAATTATTTCCAACTAGAATAATTAGATAAGACTTCATCATAAAGGCAGTATCTGAACTGGGATCTACATGAGATGCTGAATGCAGAATAGAAGAAGTAGGGAAGAGAGATGTTGTGAACGATTTAGTTTGAATCATGACCTGAGCTGAAGAGAGATGCTTAACCAACTGAGCCATCCAGGCGCCCCGAGAATTAAATGCCTTTTATTCTATGAATTATTAAGCAGTTCTCAATGGTGTTAAGTTCTAGAAGGAGTCCTTTTAAAGAGGAACTCCAGAGTGCAGAAGAACAACCAAACTGAGAATATAAGTTATATGATTAACTATTGAAAAAAACAAATATTTTACATCCTGTTATCAGTGACTGAGATAGCTACCCGGCTGAGAAGACTACTGGAAGAACAAGAGTTTAGTTCAAATTATCTGAGAGAAGTATGACCTTGCTATGCAACTATAGCTAAATGGTTAATAAATGGTTAAAATAACATTCAGTTCTCTAGGGGGAAAAGGGGCCATTTTCAAGTTCTTGAAACTAAAAAATGGCTTATGACAAATTATGCACTCTAACCATGTAAAAACAGACTTGCTATTAATAGTCCTCCTTATATGTTAACTTCTGGTACTCTACCTGCTTTACTCGGTCCATCTTCAGCTTTTTTGCTGCAGAATAAACATCTTTTACCAATTCTTTATCAGCTTTCAACCTATTAAAAAAAAGTTCTTTATCACTTAGGATACTAAGGCCTTAAAACAGATACTTAATTGAAATAAATTTAGAGAGACTTGGAATTTCCTGATGGCATTCCCTAATTATACAATTTATAAAGTACTTACTGCGCGGTGTAGGCATAATTCAGTAAGACTTCAACAGCTTCTGGATTGAGATCATCAAATTTAACATGAGAAATTCCATGAGGATCACTATCACTATTAAAGATTTCAAATAAATAGGGACTGCAGCAAGCCAGGACTGCTCTGTGTGCTAACATCTCATGGCCACAGACCTGAAATTATGAGGAATTAAAATGAGAAGTACTGTGGACTATGTATTTCTCTAGCTAATTACTACTTTAGATTCTTATCTAATATTTATAAGTAAATCATTGTTTTTTTAAGTTATTTCATGAAATGCCTACCATGAAAAAGAAAATAAGCCAATCTAAGAACTTACTACTTTTAGTAATAAAATATCACTTATTACTTATAGGTTTCCAATATTACTTATAGGTTTCCAATTAAGTTTTAAATACCTGAAGTCGAACATCACAGAACTGGCCACTTTTCCTCAGGGCATTTAATTTGGCAACAGAAGACTCAATAAAATTTTCGTCTTCAAACATTAAATATCCATTGGGAATCATTTTTCCTTATAAATTTGGCTAAAGGGCAGGAAGAAAGCCAAGTTATTTTACTTGTGAATGAGGATTTTTATAATTATACCCTAAAGAGTAATATGGTATCTTTATTTTCAAATTCCATCCTATCAACACAAAAACGTTATTACACAAAAACACCATGGAAACACTGGCACTGAATGTCCAAGTTCTTGTACCTCTGTACTCTGGTCCTATAAGTCTTTTTGAGGATTCACACAGTGGTGATTATCTCAATGCTTTTGGTCTAAGTTTCCATGCACATTCATTGTGAGGTGAAAGAAACGTCAAGCCAGCCCTGCCCAAACCCATACAACAAGTAACCTAAGAAGCCTGGAAGCATGTAAAGCAGTCATCATTTAACAGGTTTCCATCTTTTCGGCTGCTGTCATTGCTTTACTCCCAAATGAAAGATTGGCTATACAAAATCCACCATTAAAAGGCAGTAACAGATTTCAGTTTGAGTTTGAACTGATTTATTTAAATTCGAAATAGTTTACAGAAAGAAAAAAATAGAAAAATGTTTTTTTTTTCCTACAAATGATTACTGACATTCCTTTTAAAATTATGAAAGGCTGTTAGTATACTGGGCACAGTCTTCAGAAAAACAACGTGTCTTAATGTTGCACTGGGCACTGAATATTCACTTACCTACTGAACTGGTGAGAAATAGATTTCTGGGACTTCTTAGATAATCCAAGGACAAAGGAGTGTTAAAACTCAGCAACTTCCTCAAGGTATGAAGACAGGTGGTTGAAGTGAAGGCAGAGGTGTCTTAAGCTCTAATGGTGATTCCAAAACTATCAGGCTTGAAATGATGTAATCAAGTCCTTAAAAGCTATAGACATGAATTTCTTCTGTGATAATCATGCATCATAATCTGTAATGACAAATTTTAGATACTCAGAATGATCAAAGACTGTCATTGATCTAAGTGGATTAGATCAAAGTCCTTATCATGAAGAAATCTTGATGTAAATGACACAAATACAGAAAATAACTAACACAAATGCAGTTATACATAAACATTTTTCATTTAACCTGCAAACTATTCAGGTGATTAAACAAACAAAACACCTTCCCTGGAAGACAGAGGAGCTAATAACATGTTATCATTTAAGTGAGATATACAAGCACAAGACTGGAGAATATAAACACTGGTTAACTCCAAGATTCTTTGCTCTTAGATTACAACCAACATACAAACATATGATCTGTCCATTTTCACCAGCCAGCAAGCAACCTTTGGGTATCATTCCAGACACGTATACAATGTTATAGTCAAACCAGATACACTGTTCCCCAAAATGTGGTCTGCTCTTCCCAGCCTCTGTACCTTTGTTCAATTTGTTCTCTCTTCTTGGAATACCCTTAATGCAACCTCTGCCAGATGAAATCTTACCTCCCAAGAGCTCCTGCCAAATCCCCCCAATTGAGAGAAGTTTCTCCCTATCTTCTACAGACTGAACACTCTCTGAAAGGCATGAGTAACCTTCCAGCTGGTCTGTTCTAGGCTGGGTTTCTGTGGACCTCCTTATCTACTTTGATTCAAGGCTCTAGAAGGCAGAGCCCTCTGTCCTGTTCATCTTTGTATCCATCCCATCTGCCCCCTACCAAAACAACTAGCCTAGGAACTTAAATATGAGTACTTGTTGAAGTGAACTAAATAAACAAAAGGAAAAATACTGATGCCTGTTCTTTATATGGTCCTTGTACTTATATACAGTAATAAACTACCAATGGAATTCTAGTTCAAACCACATCCTCAAAGTAATTATATTCAGTCCTACCTCCACTTCCCCCTTCATTTTCACGTCATTAACTGCAAGTGTCAAATTCAGATGGTAATTATTTTTTAATCACCTGAACTGCTATGACATCACTGTCAATATAATTCAGGAAACAAGAACTAAATAAATTATTTGAAAGATGTACATACTTTTAAAAATGGACATTTTAAAATTACCTGGATTTTCCTTACACATCAGTAAAACCCAGAATTCTAATAATTATGTTCAGGTTAATGAATAATCACTTAACCCAGAACACACTGAAGGCTGGTCCAGCTCCAAATGAACAAACTATTAAATTCAACACATGCATAATCTGTAATGGAGCTGGATCCCACATGCCCTAACTGGTTTCTCTATAACTTAAGTTCTACTTCAAGGACATTCCGAGTAATTCTGACTCAGGCTGGGGCTGTGGTCAATGCTTTCCCCTGCAACAAAACTGTATTAAACTATTATATAATATTGATCTCCTCTACTCTATAGCTGCATCTAGATTAGTTCAGCTTTTGAGAAATCAGTTCTAACAAATAATTTTCAAGTACCACACAATTCTATGTACACAGACACACCATGATAAGGAAATGTTCAGACATTTTCAGCCAAGATCCAGCTCAAATTAAGAAAATCTTTGTATATATGATATATACTTGGGTAGCCAATCCACAGACATAGTTGGTAACTCCTCACTTCAGTTTCATAAGCTGCTCTTATAAGAAGGGTAAAGAGAGAGGAATCCCTCCATGCAAATTATGTTGATATAATTAAAATGTGCTTTTTGAAAAATCATAAATTTATGATATGGAAATTTATAAACATTTTAAATGTTGACCAGTTTTATTCATTATTCAGTGTTTCTCTGTAAACTAGTCTTGATCTAACCAAGAATAAAAATGACATTGAAGTTCTACCTTAAATTTCTTTGGGGGTTGGGTAGAGACGGTTAAAATCACTCAGTCCATTGGAAGAAAAAACTGGAGAATTTCGGGAGCAATGCTAGGTATACAAATTTGTACAATATTATTAGTTTTGCAATAAAATGAGTTCTTCTACATTTAGAACTTAGAAGACTTTATAGTATATGAGGGTCTTAATACGAACCTCATCTCTTTCATGTCTTTAATGATCAGTACAACCCTACTTGATTTTAAGAGCTAGCTTAAGTCCACTTGACATTTTTACTCAACTACTGTCCTCATATGCTGTAGGTCCCTACTACCCCTCTCTCCGCCACCCCCAAGTTGGAGGAGGTCCTATCAACTCCTGCCTGCAAAACCATGTCTTTGAAAGTTCACAGTTCCTTTCACTCAAGTAAGCATTGGGCAAATTGAGTTTCAAATGATTCTAAAAATTTTAGTATATCTTATTTTGGTTTGTGAAACTCAAACTCAATAACTGGTGGAATAAAAATATGGGCAGAATTTTTTTTCTTTGAAAAACCAAACCAAAAGCCCCAACACCCTAGAGTTACATAAAAATATACAATTTAAAATTTTCTTAGTTATTTAAAGAATACAAAAACACTAACCTAAAGGGATATATCCACCCCTATGTTTATTGCAGCATTATTTACAAGAGTCAAACTATGGAAGCAGCCCAAGTATCCATCTGTAGATGAATGGATAAAGAAGATGCGGCATACCCACACCCACACACAAAGGGGATATTACTCAGCCATAAAAAAGAATGAAATCTTGCCATCTGCAACAACATGGGTGGATGTATAGAGTATAACGCTAAGCAGAATTTACCAGAGAAAGACAAATACCACATGATTTCACTCATATGGGAAACTTAAGAACCAAATGAAAAGAGACAAACCAAAAAACAGACTCTTAGCTATAGAAAACAGAGATGGTTACTAGAGGGGAGGTGGGTAGAGGAACGAGTGAACTAGGTGAAGGGGATTAAGAGGACACTTGTCTTAATGAGCACTGGGTAATATATGGAACTGTCAAATCACAATATTGTACACCTGAAACTAATAACACTGTATGTTAACTCCACTGGAATTAAAATCTAAAAAAAATTTCTTTGCTATTTAAAATATACATTTGACTAATCCACTTTAAAAATTAAAACTGGGGTCAGGGGTGCCTGGGTGGCTCAGTGGGTTAAAGCCTCTGCCTTCAGCTCAGGTCATGATCTCAGGATCCTGGGATCAAGCCCCCCATTGGGCTCTCTGCTCAGCAGGGAGCCTGCTTCCCCCCGACCCCCCCACCCCCGCCTCTTTGCCTACTTGTGATTTCTCTCTCTGTCAAATAAATAAAATCTTAAAAAAAATTAAAAAAAAATTAAAACTGGGGTCAAATACAATATATTCTGGTAAATACACCTCATCAGTTCCTTAGTATGGCCAGTGCAAGAAAATGGAGACAGAAGACTCATAAATGAGTAATTAAACTGCTTTAGTAACACCCACAAGGTAAAATATCATGTTATGTTACCGCAGGCCCCGAAAAGATTAGCTTAACTGAAATACAATTCAACAGGTCTTACCCAAGAGTTGTAAAAAAGGTAGGCACAATATGGCCTCCCCTCCAAATTCTTCTTGGGCCTTCAGTAAGTGCAAGATAAAATGTTATCAAACTTTCAAAGCATCCTTAAAACCTCAAGGCAAATAACAATATTATTTAAGATTCAAGGCAATCTTTTGAGGGCAGCCAACTCACAAAATAGCAATGAACTCTATTTTTTTTTTTAAGATTTTATTTATTTATTTATTTATTTATTTGGAAAGAGAGAGAGTGAAAGAGAGCATGAGAAGGGAGAAGGTCAGAGTGAGAAGCGGACTCCCCATGGAGCTGGGAGCCCGATGTGGGACTCTATCTCCGGACTCCAGGATGATGACCTGAGCCGAAGGCAGTCACTCAACCAACTGCGCCACCCAGCCGCCCAATGAACTCTATTTTTAAAGGACAGATTTTATAATTATATAATCAATTGTTGTAAAACCAGAAGTCATACATTCCAAATGTCACCTTTCATGCTCCCTTCGGCAGCATATATACCAAATGTCACCTTTCAAACTACAATCTCAAAACTCACCAAACTCACTCACTCCCTCCATCCTCATTGTTCTGCAATCCCCATTTATGGCACCAAACATATGGCAGGCACAATTTGGAATGGGATGCTTATAATACCAATGGAGTTAACTCCATTCCCCAGCACTGAACACTTCACAGACCAACCAGAAAGACAGATATCAAGCAGTGAAAATAGTTCAAACAAAAGAGGAAGGGGGTATGACAGCATACATACTCCAAAAACTGCAGCTATTTCTGTTTCAATGGATTATAGTCTGCAGGATGCATATGGTAAATAGTGGGAGAGGAAGTAAGAAAGATCAATGCTAAGGTTTAAACAATGCTGGAGAGCAGAAAAGGATTATAATAAGAATACTCTAGCAGAATTGTGGGGGATGGTCTGGAGGAACATATAAAATATGGAAGCAGAGACATTAAGATATTATATACCCTTGCTTATCCTATATTTTAGCTTGGATATGTGTGGCATCATTATCAAAAATCAGTATCAAAATTAGAATTCCAAAAAGCTTCACAGTTATTTGTAGTTTGCTGCAAGCTCGAAGTAGGAAGAAGGAAAAGAATATTTGCTTTGGGACGTTATAATGCTGAGGTTACTTGCTCGGTATCCAGGTTAATACCAAAAGTGTTAGAATACTGATCTGATAGGTAAGAAAATACTGATAAGGTTTAGAAATCACTTACAAGGTGGTAATTCAAGTTTGCAAGTGAACATAAGCATGTATTTTCTGTGCATCTAACAAGAACCCAGAGAACACTCCCGTGTTCATAATTCCTCCATTTACACTCTCTAGCTTAAGGTGGGAGGATCTCCAACCTTTTAGAATTCCTTCATGGAGATTTTTTACTATAAAATCATATTGTTGAAAAGTCAATGAAATGATCTTCAGGCGTACTTTATCTTAGTATCAGTAACTACAGCATTTCCCTTATAAGAAAACATTTTACATTAAAAAACCACATTTGCAAAACTACACTGAATTGCCATCCCAAATATACCTCAACAAAGGAAAAAACCCCACTCCAAAGTCAGTAGCCCAGAAGATACCAATTTAAAACTAAAACCAAAACCTGGGATCCTCTGGGGGTTTTTTTGGGGGGGGGGGGAGGCAAACGGTACAAATCAAGATAAAACAAGATATAATTAACATCTATTAACTACCTATAAAGCTTTTACACATTAGAAAAATTCAGAGGAAAACCATTCTAGGTCTCTTAGGTCAGTGTGTTCTAGTCCGGTTTTACCACCAACTACCAAACTACAGACATTTGAGAGTAGCCTGCCAGCTAGCTTTATATGATAGTATTGTTAATCCAATTCTAAATCGTTTATCTCATTTCCAGATATACAACTGCCCTCCTTAGCATCTTTAAGAGGGAAGTTTCAGCAGGATTATGCCTACAACTATTCATCAGTCTTTTGTTATCCTAAAATCAACTGCCAGTGCTAGAATTATTAAAAGAAAATATGGATTCTGGTAGTCTGGTCCATGCTGTACTTGTGCAACTGTTAAAGAGTAGTACTAGGCTTCCAAAGTTGTTACTTATCACTAGACCGAAGATCACCACATAAAGTCCTCAAAGAACAGTTTGATACCAGAGTTTTCTAATCCTCCATCACTGGCAATAGACATTAGGAAACAAAACCGCGCTCTTTAGGCCTATTTCTAATTGCTACAGGCTTTGAAACGTCAGCTACTTCAAACAATAGATCTGTCTACTACGTATTGAGAAACAGTAAATTTATTTCTAAAATATTTGTCGTCCAAGTCTTTTTACATTCAACTCTCAATGTGATATTGCCTGATACGTTCCTACGATCAAGAACTTATAACCAAACACCGTTTTGCAAGATGCGTGTAAGAATGGAAAAAGAGCAAACCTCTCCGCCGACTTCTTTTTGTAAAAAGCAAAGTGGCGATCGCCTCAGAGTGACTGAAGAGCCCGGTAGCCCCAGGCCTTCCTCCCTGCGCGGCCGGGAGGGCGCCCACTCCCAAGGCTGGAAGGCAAGGCGCCCAGCGCCCGCACACCCCCCGGCTGGGATTGGCCGGCCACGCAGTCATTCAGCGCCGACACGTCAGGGCAGCAGCTCCCTCCCTCCTCCCGCCCCCTTCTCCCCGCGCTTGGCAAGAAAAGCGGGCAACGTGGAGCGGGAACAAAGGACCCCGCGGCCCACGGCGATCCGGGACGCGGTGCCACCCCACTCCAGGCCCGACGCACAGATGCAGCCCGGGGCCGGCTCCCCGCCCACACGCGCTGGGTCCTGGGTGGTCCGTGAGACCCAGGCACCAGGAGTCGGTTCCTGACAGCGGGAAAGGAGATTCCCGCGTTCTCCTTCCGGCAGTCGTCCCTGCCCGTGGCGCCCTGACCCAGGCTCCCGATGATCCCACCCGCAAAAACTCCCGCCCTACTTTCTCTGCCCAAGCTCCCTGAGGCGGCCGGCACCCGCCTCGGCCGCCAACGCGACTCGGCAACCATGGCAGCGCCAGGAGCGCGGGGCCCGCGCGGCGCCGGCTCCTCGCCCCCAGAAGGCGGCGGCAGCGGCTTGGAGCGTCTTCCCCCGGGACCAGGACGCTGCTCCGCGCCTCGCACTGTCTCCCCAGCCGCCCGCGCCATCCCTCTGTTATGACTCTGGTCGCGCCCTTTTCCTCCTCCACCGTCTAGGACCCCTTCACCGTCTAGGACCAGCGAGTATTACCTGGTTCATCTCTGAAGAGATGGAAAAACTCATGTCTGGATCTTCGATGGGGAGCAGGAGGAAGCGGGCGCGAATCGGCCCAACGGAAAGCGCCTCGAGGCCGCGGAGGGGGGGAGCGGTCGAGCGGGAAGGCCAGCGGTCAGTCCGCAAAGGCTGCGAGGAGGGGGCCAGGCCACCGAGGGTTCGGGGGGACTCGCTCGCTCGCTCGCTGGCACCGCCGCGCCGAAGCAGCAGTCGGAAAGACGGTGCAGAGCAGGTCTGAGCGACCGACCTCCACGCGCGTCCCGGAGACACTGCCGTCGCCGCCGCCCCACTCGCGCCGCACCCCCTCGCACGTCACCACGTGCGCCGCCGCCGTCGCCGCCGCCGCCGCCGCCAATGCCTCCCGCCAGCTTCCGGCCCGAATCCGTCAGCAAATCACAAGCGAGCACGAGAAAGCTCTCGCTCGCGGCCCCGCCCACCGCTCGCCCAGCCTCTCCTTCGCCCTCTTGGGTTTCTTCCTGCTCGGCTCAACTAGGTCAAGGCAAGGTGATTCCAGGGAGAGAGACAGTGTTTGGGGCTCGCCTCCTTCTATTTATCGCGTTGTCGTCTCCTTCCCTAGTCTCGCACTCTCGCTTCGCCCTTTCGGACTGTGCCGGAACTGGTTTCCTCCAGCCGCCCTCACCTGTTCTGCCTCCCCCTAGAGGCACAATAGCTGGAGATCAGACGTGGGCGATTAGATGTCTCGACGTCAAATTTACAGCTAGGCAACTGCCCTAGACTGGAGCAGGCCGCTTTGGACCTTAGAGTCTGCAGTTGGCGTGGGCCCTCACCTTTGTTGGAGGGAGGGGGGATGGGGCGTGGGGATTGTGAGTGAGAAGAGAGGCACGCTGGAGGAAGGGGTGAAAGGGTTCAGTAACCGAAAAAACCATTGGCGAGGTCAGAGAAGCCCTTCTCTTGTATTAGTGTTGCTATAAAAACCTGTTTACTTATTTTTGGTCCCCCGGATTTCTGTTTTGTCTGAGTGCGGCTCTCCTTTCGGAGACAGTCTGTTCTTTGCTGGTCTTGCCGTCGTTTGGAAAATGAAAAAAACCCTGGAGAATCGGCACTCCCTAACCTAACCTTCCAGGGCCTTTTAGACCGCATGCCAAACTTAGTTATCCACCCTGCCACTTTGTCCCCAAGAGGCAAACTTGTTCCGGGGATACATGAGGTATATTGGGCTCTGACAGCAACTTCATGTGACTGAAGGGCGTGCTGGAAAGATTCCTAGATTAAAGGTGAGGGGATTTACTGAGGTAAAGCTGTTTTAGAGTTTGGCAGAGGCTTCCAGGCTAAGGTCCTGTTAGTTTATCCTGATTTAGGGAGGGCACTTAAGCGGTGTAGGCCCAACTTGTTTGTATTTGACCACTCAAGTTAATTTGTAGACATTTCTAGGAGCGCCTACCAATCTTTATCATGAACTATTTATGCTTAAGGGAGCAGTAAAAATAAATGTTGGGACCCTTCATCTGCTATGGAAGCTTTACAACTTTTCTTTCTAAAATCTTGAGGCAAGGAGGCTTGTTTTTGCACCCCTGTTGAATTGTGGGAGGAAACAGGAACTAAGATATCTATCGGTATGACTCTTACATCTTGAGGAGAAAAAGACTGCCATTTGCCACTGGGCTCCTGTTTTTGCCTCTTGATAATTAATAACCCACAGCAGTGTTCACTTTTACTGCAAATGAAACTATTAGAGTACATGCCTCTTCATTTTTTTTTTTAAATATCATGGGCTTCATTCTTTCAGTGAGAGAGTATGAATTGCCTGCTTTAGAGAGGCACATGACTGTGTGGCTTGCTGGACACATGGTCCCACTTGTTGTACTCTAAATAGTGCCTTTGTGACCTGAAACAGTCAACACTTTTCTTAAAGCTACAGTGCGATCAGTCAATACATTTTTGCCTTGTATGGAATTTTACATTTACATGTTATCTTTTATATAGATAATGGCACAATTAATTGTTTCCATTTGTCCTCTAGTCAACTCCAGACTCAAGCCTGTCTATTCAAGTGCTATATAATCCAGATGAAAACTTGAAAATGGAACACTGGCAATTTCAACCTTATAAAGTAGCAAATTATAAGATGTTATTCTTAATATTTAACTTAGGCAAGATAAATGTGGAGAGTGCTTAATAAAAATAAAAAGCTATCAACTTCTGTTTTATGTCAGGCACTGAGAAAGATAAATTGGGAATTGGTGCAATTTTTGCACCTTCTGTAATCTTTCCATTTTTCTCTCTGATCCTGCTTCAAATGCTATCCCAGTTCTAAACTCTTGACTTGTGTTTTATTCATTATATATTAGTTTGCTAGGGATTCTCTAACAAAGTACCACAGCTGGATGGCTTAAATAACAGAAATTTATTGTCTCACAGTTCTGGAGGCCGAAAGTATGAGGTCAAGTTATCTGCAGGGCCATCCTCCCCCTCTGGGAGCTAGGGAAGACTCTATTCCAGCCCTTTCTTCTGACTTCTAGCGGTATTTTGGCTTGCATGTCATTTTTCCTGTGTGCCTATTTCTTGGGTCCAAATTTTCCCTTTTTATAAGGATACCAGTTATATTGGATTAGTGGCCCATTCTAACCCATGATGACCTCATCTTAACTAAATCTGCAGTGACTGTTTTCAAATAGGATCACATTTTGAGGTAATGAAGGTTAGGACTTTTAACATAGGAATTTTGCAGGGGATGTAATTCAACACATTAGTTCAGTGTTTCTCAAGTTTGGTTCACTGACCAAAACCATTTGGATATTCTTATTAGAAATGCAGTCCGTAGGCCTCATCCTAACAGGTGATTCCCAGAGGAGGAGAGTGATTTTTGCCCCCAACAAATGTTTAGTAACATCTGGAAACAGGCCCAGGTGAAGGATGTTATGGTATCTAGTGGACCTGGGAGGCTGCTCAACTACCTACACGGCACAAGGCAGTCCCCACAGCAAGAAAATCATCTCTTAACATATGAATAGTGTCAAGATTCAGAAACCCTACTGTAGAACTGCTAGATCAGAATCTGGGAAAGGGGCCTGGAAATCTACGTTTCGACAAGCATCCCAACAACTTGTATCCATACTAAAGCTTGGAAACCGCCACAGACACAAAAGCCTTTTCTAGGCATATGAATATGAACGATTTTGTTCCAGATATTAGTCACCCCTCTTCTTGATTAACCATGTAAACTGTGATAAGGTAATCTAATTTTACTACTAAGCAACTCACCCAATTTACACGTCTCACCCTAGCATCTTAAACTGGAAACTTGTTTACATTTTAACACTTCTATACTGCATTACCTTGTTTTTGATCAACTGTCTTCATATTCTGCATGTCCTTTGCCAAATGAAAAAAATCATTGCAAATTTATGGTTTGGCAAGGCAATGCTTTGCCTCCTCTGGTCCACTAATTTCTGTTGTACTCTGAGTGACCGACTGACCTGTTTCATATATTGCTCTCATCCCTTGTAGTCTATGCTTGCTGTTTCTTCTATTTTTTTTTTTTGTTGTTGTTTTGTTTTGTTTTGTCTCTTTTGGCATTTGAAAATATTTTTGTGGTGCATTAGTGGTGACTTAAGAGCACAAACAAGAAAATGGTAGTGTCATAAAAGGCACAAGAAACACAGGGACAAATCCTAAAACTTCCATTAAAATAGGTTATTGGAAACTGTTATGTATTGCAGTATGTAACAAATGGAGAACTTGATGCCTTTCTAAAAAATTGTTTTAAGCATTCCCTTTTAGAATCTTCCATTTTCCTGGTAAGACTTCCACAGAGAGTTTGCATCAGAACAGATTATATAATCAGAACATTTTGATCCTGCATTAGCCTCATTGACTATTATATTATCCAAACCAACTGTTTTACTAATGACCTTTTGTCGGTTTTCTAGAGTCATCACTGGTAAAATTTTGAGAACAACTTTAGCCTCCTTTTCCAGCAACCAAAACACCCTAATAGTTTCTTTCTCTTTCAATGATTTCTTGGGAATTAAAACTTCTCAGGTCATTCAGATGTTTTTTTAGTGACATCATATGACCTTCGAGCCTACTACCTTTTTAGACTATGCAGCTAACTGTATATTCAGCCCTTGAATTCTAATGTGTAACCTAAGCTTTACTAAGCCTTCATCCAAAACACCTTTGTTTCAAGAAAATTTTAACTTAATTGTTGAAAATAAGCAACGCATGGAATAAGCAGCTGAGTTTTTTCTGTTGTTGTTATGTTGGTCACCATACTAAGCTGAGTTTTTAATGTAAACATTACAATCAAATGAATAAACAAAACTGTGGTAACATAAGTGCAAATCTATACAGTTCAATCCAGGAGAGATGTTTTGTTGTGTTCACATCCAAAACTTGATACCTAAATGGATGGAAGTTACACACTATAGTTCAGTTGGATTAGCAGCCAATTGTTCTGGTGTAAACTCATCACTTAACAAATGAAGTCTTTAGAGAAAGAAACAGACAAGATAGAGCAGTGGGGTTGTAACATCAGTTATCCCTTTTTCCATAATGTGTCCTACTGTCTGGAGGAGACTGGAATGAAGGACAATGAGATAATACTGAAATTTTACAAGAGTCTAATGAATTGGACTTTCTAAACTACTGAAGACAGAAAGTCATAAACTTGTTATCTAAGGGTTCCCACCCCTGAGAGTGATCCCTCGAGGCTATGGTCTTCCTAAGTTGGTACCCTCAGGAACATAATTGTCAAGTAAGAGGTTTTCTTTCCCAGTCATCTCTAATGACTTACTCGAGAGAAGAATGTGAAAAGATATCTAGTGGCAGTGTGTTCCACCAATACCCGTAAGGGTGACCAGGCCTGAGGCACACTTCTCTTCCTTTTGTAATTGTCTCTTCTCAGTATCTTGCTCCTATCTATCTTTCAAGACCCGGTTAGCACCTTGCTACTGTTATGGAAAGAGTGCTGGACTGGCAGATCTAGGCCCATATCTCATCTCTGTTCCTTAATTAAGGAAAATCTCTTGCCTTAATGATTGTGTTTTCTAATCCTTAAAATGGGAACAATAATGTCTGCTTCACAGAATTATATACTTGGTGCGTGGTGGGTGATGAGTAAATATGTATATATAAATTTATTTAAATGCCTCCCCCAGTTACTCCAGAATACATGATTTCTATCTTCCTGAACCCAGGCACATCACTTATTAGCACTCACTTAATTTGCCACAGGACACTTTTATACTTGCAGACCTAAGAGATGAGTGAATTGAATTTTTGAATTCATAACAGCAACTTAGGTTCTTAAGTTGGTTGTTCCTCTGCCCTCAGGCATCTTTGAAGTGTTGGAAGAATGAATGTCAAAATCACAGGTACCTTTCATGGCTCTTTCTGTCAAGTGGATGTTTCCAAATAATGAAGGTAAGTGGTGGAGGGCAAGGCTGTGATATAAGAGTAGGAAAATTAGAAAGGGAGTGGTTATTGAGGCATATCACATAGCAGAGGGGGTAAAGGTACTTCAAATGACTTATGACAAGGACATTGGATCTCCTTACCTAATAACCCTTGCCCTTCTCAAAGAGGTCTCAAATATGCTGAAGGGGATGTAGGATTGTCAACTCCACTTCATCTAGATTTCTGGTGGTCCAGACTCAGGTGTGTTCTATTCCGTTAGTGGTGGGAACCTGAAAATCCATATTGTTATGGGGAGAGGGTAATCTATTCCACTTTGTGCTTAGCTCTGTGGGGATAAGGACCATGGTTCATTTTTTTTGTCTGATCATAGCTAACCTAACCTAGCATTTTTGTGAATGATTTTTGTCTTCTAAAAATATCTATTGAACTCTTGGAAATTGTTTTCTTTGTGTCAGTTGAATAGGAAATTCTGCTTTTTTTTTTTCTCTGCAAAGTACTAACATTTTCTTTGCTATTAAGGGGATTCTGTCAATTTATAATCTTCTTTCTTCATTAACTTATTATAATGTTGTAAATGATTTAAAGTCTGCCGGATCTTGAAAATTTTATTGCTTTTACTCTATCTAGAATGAATTTATGGATATCCGATTTGCATACTAACCATAAATGAAAGAGAAAAATCCATATTTAGTTATATGCATTTTTTAAAGATACCAGATTGCCTACTGAGAAATTAGCTTCATTAATTGGCCACAGTGTCACTCTACAGAAATTTCTGGTTAATCTTTTAGTGTTGCGTAAATTCTTATTCGTCCCATTAAGTTTATGAAATGTGATGGGCTCTCTCACCCAAAGGGATAGTAATATAGACATACCTTATAATTAGCCTGAACTTCTTTGAGGGTCTACATCAAGAAAACAAACTAAATATAGATTTAAAAATTTTTCAAAGACATTGCAGAACCATGATCATTTCTTTACTGTTATTTTTTTCTTAAAGATTTGATTTATTAGAAAGAGAGTGAGAGCGAGAGAGTGAGTGCACAAGTGGAGGGGAGGGTCAGAGAGAGAGACAGAGAGAGAAGCAGACTCCTGACTGAGCAGAGAGCCCAGGAGCCTGAAATCATGACCTGAGCTGAAGGTAGATGCTTAACTGACTGAGCCATCCAGGGGCACCTACCATGTTATTTCTGAAGTGGTATAAAGAATGAAACTCAAGTTACTAAAAGTTTGAGCACTTGTAATGAATCGAAAAGCTGTTTAGAATATATGTACACAAACAGTATACTGCTTTTCCTATGTTTCTTCTATGTGAAAAAGTGACATTATGTAATTGTTTCTCAGATTTTACATAAAATTATTTTTTGCCATAACAAAATGAATCCTGTTTGTTTGTTTTTTTTTTTCTCTGAATTTCCTAGAAAATTAAGAGAAGTCTGTGAACCGAATCATCACAGCGAGGATCAAGATTGCTCATGGTATGTGTCTATGCCCGGATACAATATCTGGACCTAGCAGATCTCGTCTCTCACATTCCTCTTCAGCCACACTGAATCCCTCCCTTCCTTAATATACCATGCCCTGTGCACCGACTGAAACACCCTTTACTTGGTTAATTTCTACTCATCTTCTAGGCCTCAGTGTAGAACTCACTTGCTCCAGGCAGTGTTCTTTCCCTGGCTAAAGCTAGGTGGGCTGTCCCCTCCTATGAACTTACAGAGCCCTCCAGGATATCTCCTCTCTCCGTAGCGTTGATCACATGGTAATGAGAATTCCACTTGTCTGTGCCCCTTCTGTGTGCTACATTGTGGGAGGACAGATGCCATCTTGTTCGTCTTCACAGCCATGGTGCCCACCCTGGGCCAGGCATGTAGAGATCTTCAACACATCTCTGCAAAGGAAGTGGGGGCTAGATGGTTCATCATTGCTATGGCCTTAAGCTTTGAAGACATATCGATGTAAAGAAAGTGACTTTTGCCTGAATTTTTGTAGTGTGATGATCAATTTGTTTTAGGTTTCAAATTCTAACCTAAAGTAATATATGATGTTCACAAAGTAGTCAAGAGAGTACCATGTAGGTACTTCTCTGTCACTTTTCAGAAAAATGTACCAGTGGGGCCACTGCAAGCATTTCATGCGACCCTCTTTACCTACCTGGGGTGGCCCACATGTCAGTGCTTGTTACTAAACAGCAAATCAAGCACACAGATTCTTGAAAGATTGAATCAACCCATTTTCTGGAAGATAATGTATCTACCATTTTGATATCAGTCAAGGGAGGTGTCATTCTAATGTTGGACGTAGGTAAAACCTTTCCTACTCTGCAGAGCCTGTTTCTGTGTCTCTTACGCTCCTGTATTACATCACAAGCTTCCTGCATGTCTTCTTTAGGCTTTAACAACCACAGCGTCAAGCATGATACCTAGCACATTGCAGGTGCTCCAGGAGCAATGAACAAATTACAGAATAATAACTTTGAGTGTTATAGGGGCATATGGTCACTTTTCATGTTATTTAATTTATTCCTCATAGCACCTTCAAGAGGTATTTGTTATCCTCCTTGTCTTATGGAGAAGGAAATGGGAATTTTGAGATGCTGGAAACTTACCCAAAGTCATGTTACTTGAATGCTGGGGGCAGGAGTTCAATCCAAGAGAGTCTGATCTGAAGCCTACCCCTGTTCCACCACCACACTCTGCCTTTCATTATATGCTTACTGACTCAATTTATTAATAATTTCCATAGGAGACAGATGACTCATGAGGCACAGCCAATTCATTGGCAGAGGGTTGGACAGGGAGGATGTTGATAGGTTATATAACTGAACTTTGTCTTTGGAACTACTGGAATTAGCTATTAAGGATCAGAAGCACAATATAACCAATAAATAGAACTGTGAACACACTAATTCAACATGTAGACATAAGAAGGGGAGTAACTCTTCTTGATAAAAAGCATCCAATCTAACTTCACCCACAGGTCTTTAAGAGAAACAAGATGAGGCAGAAATGGCTAGTTGACTATGTTTTCCATCCATTCTCCTTTTCTTCCTTAGGAACATAATTCTAAAGCTCACGGTTCCTAACCTTCCTTGCAGCTGGTTTTGGTAAACTGAATTGTGTGAGGACTTAATAGAAGTATCCTTCAAAGGAAAGAGGAGTACCCTTATTCCTTCTTTTTTCTGCCTGGCTGGGATGCAGATGTGATAGGTTGAAATTAAGTAGCCATTGTGGATCAAGAGTGACAGGCTCAGGACTGACGAAAGCAGTGCCATAGGAAGAATCTAGCTTCTGCCTATCTTAGAGCTGCCGTTTCTGCTCGGGACTGCCAAATTCTGGGTTTCTTCTCTATGAAAGGGTAACAAACTGTCATCTTGTTTAAGCCCAAAATGGAAGTGGAAATAGCCAATTTAGTAATTTCTGTCATTTAAAAAAGTGTCACTTCTGTGTGTTATTCTGTTTCTGTTCAATTTATTTCATTTTACAATCCTGCAGCTGTTTCTACTTCCTGGACCCTACACTGCACATTAAAACTAGCAAGCAGCAAATGTCATTTCTGTGTCATAGGCCGTTTGGGTATGATCCTCTCTAACAAGTTTGCAGTGAGTCCTTTATAGGTGACTCTGATTAAAGGTCAGGAAGCCACATGTAAACCCTACAAATAATCTCAAGTTTTGGAATTATACTATTTAGGAAGTTAAGCCCTACCTCAGCTTTCCCTGATCTGACCATTATCTAGTGCCACATCATTTCCCCCCAAAATGGCATATTGTATTACTCGATACTTAGCAAATGTTTATTGGGTTTGCACATAATAATGTGTAAAACATTGTGTTGTATATGGTGAATTCACAGGTGGATTGTAAGAGTTTTGATTCTTTTAGAAAATAATCAGTTTATTGAATAAAGTAAACTCTGTGAGGTACACATAGGGAATGGCTTTATTTTTCTCTAACCCTCAAAAATGCACTTACCTACTCATTCCTGCCCTGGAGATAACCCTTCATATAGATCTCATAGCTTTTCAGCCACCTTAATACCTGAAAAATAAGGCTTACCTTCAAGTATTAAAAGACAAGTAGAGTTCAGCCTAAATCCAAGCCTAATACCCAATTTTCTAATCTAATTACATCTAATCTCACATACAATTCAAAGTTTCCCTGGCTTCCTCTAGCTCCCAGTCCAGGCCTGAGCAAAAACTCAGGCCCACACAGCATGCAGGGTGTGATGTGTGGTCTTTCACACTCTTCCATTAATCTCCCCCCATTGTAGTAAATGCAACTCCATTCTAATCTCTGCCCTTTATTCCTTTGACATTCCCTCTTGCTCACTTTTCTCCAGTCCTGTTGGCTCCTTTCCACTCCAGAAAATACTAAACATGTTCTTGGAGGCTTTGGGTTTTCTATTCTCTCTGCATGGCTTTTTCCATCACTTTTAGGCCTTGGCCCCAGTGTCCTCTTATCAGTGAGATCTGCCCTGATCACTCCATCTCAAGCAACACACAGCCACACCCATCACTTACTCTTCTTTATTTTTCTCACCTCATCATCTGATAAGTTGTCTGCTAAGAAGCAAGGCACCTGTCTCCCCTTTTGCAGATTCCTTCCGTCTTTATGGGGGAGGTTGGGAGGTAACATAGGTTTCTCTCTGTGTGAGGAGAGAAGGAAAAAAGAACTCACTCTCCACTCCTTTGAATTCCTGGTCTCCTTGACCTTCTTCAGTGATCTTTCACAATTTGGCCATGTCCTATAAAAGCTGGAAGTGAAGGTTTCACGGATAGTGGACTGATTTGTTTTGTTTTATTTTTTTAAAAGATTTATTTAGTTATTTGAGAGAGAGAGTCAGGGGAGGGGCCGAGGGAGAGGGAGAGAGAATCCCAAGCAGACTCCTCGTGGACCGCGGAGCCCATGCAAAACTCAGTCCTACACCCCAAGCAATCATGACCTGAGCTGAAATCAAGAGTTGAAAGCTCAACTGACTGAGCCACCCAGGTGCCCCTGATTTGTTTTCTTTTTTTAAGTCTGGCATGTATGTTTCAGGCACTCTCTTTAGAATGGGGCAGTAGGGTGGTGGTTGAATTGTCTCTTATTATTCTCAGCTTTGGGACTTCAGCTACAATATAGAGGCAACATGCTGAGTAGATAAGAACCTTCTTACAAACTGGTGTGCTCTGTTCCAAAAAGAACATTTGAATTTGAGGTAATCATATGATATAAGCAGATGGCTCCATGAATTCAAGATGTCCAAATTTTAGGAAACAGGAATCTAGACATTTACACAGTTCAAAAGCAATATAAAATTGGTTATGCCTTACTAGGATAGAAAGCTACTGGTTCTAGCTGTGTAGCATTCACTCTTCTTTCTGCTTGGACCAGCACTGCAGTGAATGTTCATGAATGGGTGTGTGACCAAATTTGGTGCAATTAGAACAAATACTTGGGCATTGGCTGGATAGGAATCTGGAAGATATATGCCTGTTTAGGCTGTCACAGAAGGAGAACTTACCTCAGAGTGAAGGCAATAAAAAGAAAAGTGGATGTAAGAGATGGAAAGAGACCAAGGTGCAGTGATGTGGCACTGGATCCAGCCATGCCTGAAGTCAATGCCTACACTTTTTATGAGTCAGATAATTTCCTTCCCTCCCACAATAAGCCAAATGATTTGGCCTTTCATCACTTCCAGCCCAACAATGGTGGTTGTAATGCCATTTATTGACTTAAATCTTTGCCTGTGCAAAGAGCTGTTACCAGAGCTCTTGTTGTTACCAGAGCTGGTATGTCTCTGGCATATTTTCTCAAGATGGACTTTTTCCAGGGAGTAATGATAACTAAAAGGACCTATTAATGTCCTCCTCTGGGATTCTTCTGGCCACGGGCACATGAGAAGGACTATTGTTAGTAATTGTTTTGACAAATACAGTAATGTTTTATTTGGATGCATAGTTTGTGATTCTGAATTTTACTGTTTTATGTATGGCTGAAGAAATTTTCTTATTTATTTCCCATAATAATTCAACATGGAAGGCTTATATTCTTTTTATTCATCATTTTTATTAATCTTTAGAGAAACTATCTAAATTTCTTTAGGTTACTAATCTTTTATGTTCAGGTATAAAGTATGTAATTAACCCTGAAGTTCCCAAAATTCTTTAAGGAAACTAAAATTCTTTAATGTTCAAAAAATTGTTTTTTCTCTCGTGCCTGAGACATTCTTCTAATAAAGAGATTTAAAAGGAAATATAATCCAGTTAAAGTGGTTTACATCTTTGAGAACTCTTAGCAATGTTATTGTTGGGAGGATTAATTTTTTTGGACAAAATCGGAAATTATTCCCATTACTGTGATTTTTTACACTCACTGAAGTTCTTTTTTTTTTTTTTTTAAGATTTTACTTATTTATTTGAGAGAGAGAGCATGAACAGGGGAAGGGGCAGAGAGAGAGGGATAAATAGGCTCCCCATTGAATAGGGGGCCTGATGTGGGGCTCGATCCCAGGACTCTGGGATCATGACCTGAGTTGAGGGCAGACACTCAACCAGCTGAGCCACCTGGGAACACCCATCTGCCAATATTAAATAATAACCAGGCAATGATTAGTTTTATGGGTCCTTATTTTAAGGATAGATAAATCAGATAACATATGAACGTATTTGTTGGCCTTAGACACAAATCAAACTAGAATCCTAAGGGTCAACTTAGTAGACAATTTGGGAAACCAAAGCTCTACTCATTTCAAAGAAATAAAATAGGGAATAGATAATATGTTCCTTATCTCCCCACCTGAAATTATTTCCTGATACAACTCAAAACTCAGAATGGGAGTTAGAATTCTAATGTGTAAAAACAAAGATGGAACTTTCAAGTCGTCTAAAGAACATTATCACTAGGAATGTGACATTAGGTGGCCAGAAATAAGATTTGGGGTGTTCAAAGAAACCTCTCAAGAATAGTTAGATTTTCTAGTGATTTAATTTAATCCTGGTATTGCAAATAGATTTCAGTTGGGATGTCAAGTCCAATTCGTTGACAGTGTTGTTTGCAGTGTTGGACTGCGAAGAATCAAGACCAAGTCTCAATACAGTGGAATAAGTGTGACAATTGATGAACAATATCTGCCTTGTATGGGGAGAGAGATAGTGAAGCTCCCCATCCTTGTGGTTATCATCCCCCTTTTAAGTTATATTTGGAGGTATGTTAAGTCACATAGGAAGCTGGTGAGCTGGATTGCATCAGAAACAACAATTTGGGAAATATAGGTTATTGAAAAATGATTCACCAGGCACCTGGGTGGTTCAGTCAGTTAAGTGTCTCCCTTCAGCTAAGGTCATGATCCAGGGGTCCTGGGGTTGAGCCCCGCATCAGGCTCCCTGCTCAGTGGGGAGTCTGCTTCTCTCTCTCTCTCTGCCCCTTCCCCTGTTTATGCTCTCTCTCTCTCTCTCTCAAATAAATAAGTAAAATCTTAAAAAAAACCAAAAAACTTCAGTGAGTGTTCTCATGCTCTCTCTCGCTATCTCTGTCTCTCAAATAAATAAATAAATAAATAAAATATTTTAAAAATGTTCAGAAGATCTTGTCAAATCACCCAGTGTATATAGCCATATGGGTCTGAAAAAGAACCATATTACACTGATTTGGGTTAGAACTGTGAACTTCTCAGAAATATGGTACAACACCCAACTCCATAGACAGAGGTTCTTAACAAAGAAGTCTACCAATCTGTTTTAATACACAAAGTGTAAGTCTTCAAATTTAGTAAAATGTGATCATTTCTGTGCGGAGACTACATAGTTGATCTTTTCTGTGAGTACATCAAATTCATGTTCATTATCTATTTTGCCACTTAGCACTATAAATCTTTAAGGGGATTCTAAATAGAAAGAGGAACGAAGTTTCTTTTCTTTAGCAAATGGGTCCTCTGTTATTCACAGGGATCCCAAAGTCCCTCCAGTGGGTGACCCTGTCAAATTGAGGGATACTTCACTGAGAATGGAAGGAAAATAGTGATGTGTCCTTGTTGATCACGCTGTATCCAGACAAATCCCAGTGTACATGTCTTGGTGGGGCTTGTCCTGTTGGCGGATGAGCTGCCACCCAATGAGGGTGACGCATCTAGTGAGTCAGGACAGTGACAACTTCTTCCCCAGCTTCCTGCCCAAACCCAAGCCAATTTTGTTTCTTAGCCAAATGACATAAAAAAACAACTTGAGGAAAATACAAAGTTATGTCCTTCCAAGACAGTTGGTTTCCAGTAGTGTCTGGTCTGTGGCTGAAATTCTAGACTTGAAATTAGGAGAACTTGGAACCTTTGACAATTCAACTTCCTTGAGCACCTTAGTTTTCTCTTATTTTTAATTGGGAAGAGGGGGAGGGTAGAGGTGGAGACAGTGAAGAAAGGGATTTCATATTTAATCACGTCTAGACATTTTATTTAAAGAGTCCCCTGCTTTCCCAGGCCACACCCATGGGCTCCTGAGAACATCAGTGAGATGCTGATTCTACAGATTGGCGGAAACAGAGGGAGCCCCTCCTGACCCCTCCCACCTGCTGCTGGAAGTCTTGAAGGTTTGTCACACAAGTGCTTTGACCTGTGGTCTCCCTGGCTACCTCGTGATTTCAGATATTTCTGTGGCCCTGTGGCTCTTGAGATGAGCATGGTCGTGCAGGTAGTACCTCACTCCTCACTTGGGTTGTAGTCCGTCTTCCAACAGTGCTTCCTTGAGCAGTTTCCCACATATGTCTGGGTAATGTGGCCCCACGTTATTATTTACCAGCACTATTGTAGGTGTCTTCCCACTGGGAATGGGCAGAAATTCCTGAGGATCGGGCTGAGAATAATCCAACTCATTCAAGATCACCTTTTCCTATAGAAGGCCTGTGCTTGTTGATTTATCATGTGTATAAGCCAGCATAGACCTTCCTTCGTTGGGTTAAGTTCTTTAAACCAGCGGTCTTTGAAATTCTGTAAAACTCTATGTCTTTGCACATTTGCAAGTTTACATCTGAACATGTACAAATAATATATTTTATATTATTATTGCCATGCTTTAAAATCTTTTCCTCAAAATCTCAGAGTTGCTGACTTCCCTTATTAAGATCAGACATTGTTCATAGAGTGACAGAGCAAATTATTTTTTCTCCAGATTCTCACCAACACTTGTTTCTTGTATTTTTTATTTTAACCCTTCTGACAGGTGTGATTTACAGTTTTGATTTACATTTCCCTGATGATGAGTGATGTTGAGCATCTTTTCTTTTTTTTGTTGTTGTTGTTGTTTTAAGATTTTATTTTTAAGTCATCTTCTACACCCAGCATGGGGTTCAAACTTACACCCCTGAGATCAACAGCTGCAAAAATATGGAATGCTTCACGAATTTGCGTGTCATCCTTGCACAGGGGCCATGCTAATCTTCTCTGTATCGTTCCAATTTTAGTATATGTGCTGCCAAAGCGAGCACTTGAGCATCTTTTCATGTGTTGGCCATCTGTAGGTTTTCTTTGGGGAAATGTCTGTTCAGGTCTTCTTCCCAATTTTTAATTGGATTATTGATTTTTTTGGTGTTGAGTTGCTTAAGTTCTTTATGTGTTTTGGATATTAACTCTTTACTGGATATGTCATTTGCAAATATCCTCTCCCATTCAGTAAATTGTTTTGTTTTGTTGTTTGCTTGTTTCATCTTCTGTGCAGAAGTTTTTTATTTTGATGTAGCCCTGATTGTTTATTTTTGCTTCTGTTTCCCTTGCCTCAGGAGACATATCTAGAAAAATGTTGCTACAGTCAATGTCAGAACAATGCCTGTTTTCTCTTCTAGGATTTTTATGGTTTCAGGTCTCACGTGTAGGTCTTTAATGCCTTTTGAGTTTATTTTTGTGTATGATGTAAGAAAGTGGTCCAGTTTCATTCTTTTGCAGGTAGCTGTCCAGTTTTCCCAACACCATTTGTTGAAAAGACACTTTTTCCCATTACATATTCTTGAGTCCCTGGCAACTTGTTGGTTCTCAGTAGACATTTATTGAATGAATGAAAGAAATAAAATGTCTGCCTTTGGTTACTGAGTTGCTTTTGACAAGCTTAAAAAATGCAAACTTTGAATAGCTTCAGCAACCCTCTGAACATAATGATTGGCTTTGTGGACTCTTCATCTTGCCCCCTTTTTGCAAACCACATTGGCAAACAAAGCACAGTCTATGATTCCTGCCCTCACTGAAGTTGCATTAGAATCTGGGTGTTGAGGGACACCTGGGTGGCTCAGTTGGTTAAGCATCTGACTCTTGATTTCAGCTCAGGTCATAATCTTAGGGTCAAGAGATTGAGCCCTAAATTGGGCTCCATGCTTGGGTAGTCTGCTTGGGATTCCCTCTCTCCCTCTTCCTCTGCCCCTCCTCTTGCTCTCTCTCACTCTCTCTGTCTCTCTCTCTTAAATAATTTTTTTTTTTAAAGAATCTCAGTGCTGAAATATATATAGCTAAGTGGCAGATGTCGCTCATGTTTCTCTAGTCATATTTCTATTAAACATCTCCTTACAGGTTTTCTTTTTAAGATTTTATTTATTTATTTAACAGAGAGATAGAGAGCAGAAGTAGGCAGAGCAGCAAGCAGAGCAAGAGGGAGACGCAGGCTCTCTACTGAGCAGGGAGCCTGATGTGGGACTCGATCCCAGGATCCTGGGATTATGACCTCAGCCGAAGGCATCCGCTTAACCGACTGAGCCACCCAAGCTCCCCTTTCCTTACAGGTTTTGAAGAATGCCTTTGCAGTTATAGATATATATGATCTTGGAACCCGGCCTGCAAAAAACCCAGCCGCTGTAGGTGTGGACTCTGCCTATGTACTTTGAGAACATGTACGTGTGTATATAATTGCTTGCTCCTTCCCTTCCACGGAGCCCTTTGGAGTCAGAGTTCAGGAACAATGAGATCTTCAGTGTTTGCTGATAGATCAAGGCCAAGGAATTCAGTTTATAGTGTATAGTGTGTGAAACCTCAGGATGGTAGGAGCACAGCTGCCCTGAAAGAAGAAAATATGTATTTTGAAATAGTTTTGATGTGTTGTACTTATATTTATGTCATTTTTATTGGCTTTTTAAAAAGCCATATCACTCAAATCATTTCAATGTATTGAAAATGTGTATAGTTTAAAAAAAAAATTCTTTCCTGAAAGAAAGCTATATCCATAGTAGCCTTTCAGTTTTTGGTTTTGTGTCAAGTTCAACCCTATAAACAAGTTCTGCAAGTGAAAATGCAGACAGACCTTTCCTCCCAACTGTTTATCCCTAAAGGTAAGTCCCTTTAGGACAGGTGTTAGGTGTTAGGTGTTAGCTCTTAGCTTCCTCTTTAGGGCTCTATGCTCTGTGCGATCCTGGAGCTGGCCCCTAGTTGAGCTGTAGCAGACAGTGGGGAGCATCAGATCTGAGCCACGCAGGTTCATATCCTGAGCCCAAGGGAGGAGGATCTCTGCACGACATCATTGTGGTTATAATTAATTCAGTGGTTAATGATTCAGTTTTACGTTTCCAATTTGCATTTATACTAATCGAGTGAAGAATCCTTGTGAGACACTAACTTTGCCTAGGTTGTTGTCGCCGTGTCCTGACTGCTTTGTCCGCGTCTGTCCTCAGGGAACTTGAACGCTGACTAGAATCCCCAGATAAAACACAGAAGGCCCTGTGAAATATGAATTCCAGAGAAGCAAAATGATTTTTTGGGGGGTTAATGTTGTGTTCCAAAAGATGTAGTGTATTTTGCCCCCAGATATTGCATGGGGTCACTATAAGGTACGATGGGATTACTTTTAATAATCTTTTTTAATCGATGAGTGCTGATCAGTTCCAAATCTCAATGTCTGGTCCTATCATGTGCTCTTAACTAAGTACCTCCATTGCGATGACTTGCAGGTAGTATGTTGAAATCTAAGGTCATTATCTTCCCTAACCACAATCTCAATTTCAGCCATCCATCCAGTTGCTGAACTGTCCTGGACCATTCATGTGCCCCTAGAACCCCTTAGGTGGGTCTGCGGGAACTTTCCCAGGCCTCTTTGTTTCTCTCGTCTCAGTGACTAGCGATACCTTTAAAAAAGATTCCAGCAGAGTCCCTCTACTGTTTTCCTTCTTTTTATGTCTTTCCTGCTAATCAAGTGACTTTCAAACTTTGGACAATGACACACACACACACACACATATACACAGGAATATATGTATATACAGAATCAAAAGTTCCCTGCCACTATCCTTACCCTTAAAACCTGAGGAGCATTCTGATGTTTTCTATTCTATTTCATTTTTAAAAAATCACTATCTGGTCATCTCCTGAATTGGTGAGTCATGACCTGTGGTTTAAAAAAACCACTACTGATTCCATTTTACAAATAACAATCTGACAGTTGTTATAAAACATTGAACAGGTTGTGTTACTCCCTTGCTTAAAATCTTTCAATAATGAGCCTTAAGAGAAAGTAGAAGATGCTCGCTGTGGCGTTAAAAGCCTCCAACTTGCTCTTTTCTCTCATCAGCTGGTCCTCGTGTCAGAAGAGAGCTCCTCCCTTTTCCTTAGTGCTAGTTACCCACAGTAAACAGATTTCTTCAGGCTCTAATGCCATTTGTTCAGGAGGCCTTCACTGACTTTTTAGCCTAGGTGAATCCCTTTACTAGATAGTCTTCCACACTTAACACTTTCATAGCAGAACCAACATTTAAAAATATTGGTTAGTCCCTCAACTGCTCAGAATCCTTCAAAGACTCTTCATTTCATTCAGACTAAAATCCAAAGTCCTTACAGTGGCCTATACTATCCAACATGATCTCTCTTCCCACCTCCCTAGACTTGTACTACCCATTCTCCCTATTTATTCTGCTCCAGACCTACTGGCTTCATTATTATTCCTCCAGGTTGGCCAGGTACCCTCCTACCTCAGCACCTTTGCATTTGCTGTTCCCTCTACTTGGAACACCTCCCACACTGCAATATTTACTTGACACACTCTCATTTCTCAAATGATACATTGTCAATGAGGCCTTCTATGGTCACCTTATTTAAAATGGCATCTCCTATTCTGTCATTCTCTATTTCTTCTCTGTTTTATATTGTTTTACTTATTTATGTTGATTATTATATATCTCTCTCCACTAGCATGTAAACTTTAAGATTGTAGGGATTTTTTTTTTTCACCGCTAAAATCCCAGCCCGTGGTATAGTGTTTAGTTTGTAGTAGGTGCTTAATAAATTTATTTGTGGGATAAACAAATGAGTCAATAGATACCTCTTATATATGCAGTTTCAAATTATTGGGTTTTTTGTTTTAAATCTCTTTTAAAATCTTTTTGGTTTTTTGTTTTGTTTTTAAGATTTTAATTATTTGACAGAGAGAGATAGAATACAAGCAGGGGGAGCAGCAGAGGCAGAGGGAGAAGCAGGCTCCCTTCTGGGCAAAGAGCCACATATGGGACTCGATCTCAGGATTCTTGGATCATGATCTGAGCCGAAGGCAGACACTTATCAACTGAGTCACCCAGGCGTCCCATCAAATTGTTGTTTTCTTATAGGAGAAGATACCTGTTCTGTTTACCAGTGTACCCACCTGATTGCCTGGTACATGGCAGAGTCTCAAAAAATGATTTCCTGAATTAAATTCATTATTTAAACTGGGTGTGAAAACAATGGAGAGAGAATAGAGTGTGCCACTTTAAGAATAGTTAAATTTGTATTCATAATGTTTGTAACCGGGTCATTAGTGCTTTGTACACAATCCTTAAAAGAGAGAACGATTAGTACAGTGTATTCACTTCTTTGCTGGAACAAATGTTAGCCTCATACTGTTTGCAAACACTAAAATATTGGAGGAGCATTTTATGTGGGAACGCAGTAGTAAAAGATGTTTGCTGGCTTCATAGTAGAGGCACCTGCCATCACAACCACATGGAATGTGGATCCACAGTTCCTTGCTGAAAACCTTTAGGACTGGCTGGATTCAGGATTCACGTTCCCCCCAGGTCTCAGAAGGTAGAATGCGCTCATTCATTACATACACAGCAGGCTCTGGGGCAGGGCCCCATACTCCACCATGTCAACACTTCTGCAGAGAAAAGTAGAGTTGACTCTTGAACAACATAGGTTTGAACTACATGGGTCCACGTATATGTGGATTTTTTTTTTTTTAAGATTTTATTTATTTATTTGTCAGAGAGAGAGAGAACACAAGCAGGCAGAGAGGCAGGCAGAGGCAGAGAGAGAAGCAGACTCCCCGCAGAGCAAGGAGTACCATGTGGGACTCGATCCCAGGTCGCTGGGATCAGACCTGAGCTGAAGGCAGCTGCTTAACCAACTGAGCCACCCAGGCGTCCCTATGTGGATTTTTTTTTGATAATTATAGTCCAGTACCGTAATGTATTTTCCCTTACCTTATGATTTTCTTAACGTTTTCTTTTCTCTAGTTTGATTTTTTGTAAAAACACGGTATATAATACGTGTGACATACAAAATGTGTTAATTGACTATTTATGTTATTGGTAAGGCTTCCAGTCAACAGTAGGCTATTAGTAGTTAAATTTGGGGGGAGTCAAAAGTTTACATGGATTTTTCACTGTGCAGGGACTGGCACTCCTAACCCTCACATTGGTCAAGGATCAGCTATAGGACTAGTCACACTTGGTAGGATAAAGACAACAAATAGTCTACATCCATTCCATTTGAGTTATTCCACAGAAGTGAGCGTTGATGCCAAAAGCATAGAAAAAAATTGGTTTTCAGAACTTTCAAGTTGTTCTTCTGGCCTAGGGATATTTTTGTTGTTGCTGGTGGTAACACTGTGCACTGCATGGCCAGAGGGCTGTTGGCTTCAGGAAAGGTTCTGTTCCTTCTCAGTTTCAATGCCAGTGTTAGAACAAATGACACATGATTCTGATCGAATGACAATTCAGGGTCATCCAATAAACCGACTGTCTATTAGCGAATGATTTCGTCTTTAATAATTCAAGCAAAAATACAGAGGAGGGAAAATAACCTTTTCTATTCAATGTCCCAGAACCATGACTAGAAGAATGTGGTCACATCATTAGTTATGCAAAGACCAAGATTTTGATCTGATTGCCTGTAGAGTTTGAAATTCTTAAGGCAGAAGTTCTCAAAAGTCAGTGTTTCCACTCTATAGCAGGGGTCAGCAAACTTTTCCAAACAGGGACAGATAGTAATAGTTTTAACTTTGCAGATTACTTATCTTCTCTGTGTGTGTGCATATTTTCAATGTCTCCTCTGCCCCACCACCTCATTCCCTGCCCAGAGAAGACTCCCTGACCTTGAAACCATCAACATGTTTGGATTAAACTGTCAGAAGAAAATCCTGTTGGCATCTGGCATTTGGATATATAAAGTGTTTTGTAGGAGTTAGCCTTGATCACATAACCAGTCTTCTCACTCCAGTAGATAGACAGTAACCAAATTGTTTCTGGCTCCTGAGAAAACAGCCTCTCAATGAAAAGCAATTCCTTGGAAGAGATTCACCTCCAGTAGGAGGGGGCCTGAATGAAGATTGTGCTGCCATTGAAGGGCTGGCTGATATCATAATCTGTCTTGTAAGTTCTAGATTTTTTTTTCCTAGGGTACTGTTTGGGTATCCTTATTGGATCCATATCATCTAACTGAACAAAATTCTGAATTTTTGCTTATTATAAGTTAACTGATAGCCTAGTATATTATTATTATTATTTATTATTATTATTAAAAGGTGATTTTAACACCTAAGCACTTTATATCCATTCTTCTGGATAGTCCCTCTTCACAACCCTTGGAGTAAGTACTCTTAGAAAACCAAGACTTAGATCAAATGATTTGTCCACAGTCACCGAGGTAGCGTCAGGGTTGAGTTTCTTTCTAGTCTAGGTCTTGCAGAGTCAGCCCCTGTATTTCTGAGTATTATAGAGTATGACCTCATAAATACATATAATTTTTTGCATGAGAAGAGGAGAGTCATATTGGTTATGCCTTGATGTTTGTGTAGATGACCCCCTACCATGAGAAATATTAAAAAAATTGTTTTTGCATATAGTATAGTGGGTGCCATTCTTTTTGTCAGAAGGTTGATACCGTGGACATCCCTTAAAAAATGTCCCTTTTTTAGGGATATTGGCTCTTTTTAGCATAATCTTCTGGTAGATCGTTGTTGCATTTTTCAAATGTGGTTTTTAAAAAATTAGCTTGAATTTTGTCATAAAGATGTTATTTCCAAGGGAGTGTTAAAACCTTTGTGACATTTTCCATTTAAGTAATTAAGACAGTTTTAGTAAGGTCTGAACCTTCCTTAATATGCATGAAAGACAGTGAAGAAATAAAAAAAATTGTTAATTTAGCACCTATCGTATGACTAACAGTCTTTTCTCAATTAACTTTTTAAAAAAATATTTTATTTATTTATTTGACAGAGATTGAGAGAGAGAGAGAGAGAGTACAAGTAGGCAGAGAGGCAGGCAGAGGGAAATGAGAAGCAGGCTCCCCGCCGAGCAGAGAGCCCAATGCGGGGCTCAATCCCAGGACCCTGGGATCATGACCTCATCTGAAGGCAGCCGCTTAACCAACTGAGCCACCCAGGCACCCCTCTCAATTAACTTCTGATGAAAGTCCTTACATTTCTTGTTCCCTACGTTTTCTGTATCTAGAGAAGCGATATCAGTACTGATTATTTTAAGCTCACTGAAGTCTTTGGAGTTAGTATTTTATCATTAGTGCATGGGCTAAAGACTATTTTCCTCATTATAAGAGTGAAAGCTGACTGTACCTAAAAAAGCAATAAACATCCCTTTGGAGACTTCCTCCTAAGAGAGGAGGTATATCGTAAAGGTAATGCAGCAATAAATATACTGTTGGAGAAAGTGATGAAAGAGAAAGAAAGAGCATCTATGCTCCTTTTGTATTTGACACAAAATAGGGAAATCCAGGTGTCAAAACCAACATAAAGTATTTTCCACCCAAGTCTCCTTCTGCAGAGGCAACTATTTTAAGCTCTGCTGCTAATCTATTCTTGATATATCAATTCTGGGCAATAGTACTGACTACTTGCTGTAAAGAATGGGAAGAAAGCTCATGGAAACTTCTATCTAAATTACTGTCTTTTGCCTCCTGATATTTGTTGCCTCCAGTAATATATTCAGGTCTAGAGGTTACCTTTAGTGACTGGATGATATAGATGGTCTCTATTTTCTGACTGATTTTTAGATGTATCTGTTGACTCCTAGCTATGAAAGTTGAGGAAATTAGCATAGGTATCCACTGTTCTACTCTTTTCCTCCCAATTTTCCTTAGTTATGTTTTTATTTTTATATTGCCATAGTTGATAACATTCATATTTTTCACATGCTTCCTTGTCTTCTAGCAGCTCTACCAGGTCCTGGGTGCTCTCAGGATAAAGTCCAAATTTTCTACCATAAATAAAATCTTAACCACATGGCCCATCCTATCTCCCTAGCCTAATCTGCAGTTCATGGTTCTCACTGTTTTTATTACACTATGTATGACCTTTTATCTTGCCGGGACCTTGCACATTGATTAACCCTAACTCTGGAAATCCAACTGCTTTCCTTTCTGGCAAATTCCTGCTCATGCTTCAAGACCCAGATCTCATAAACCCTTTGATGGAAGCCTTCTGGACTCTCAGTTTCTTAGGTGGTCAACTCCATGGACTCTTGCTGTCCTCTTCCTACCCCCATTATAGCATTTGCCTATTAAACTATGATTTCAGGTTTATGTATCTGTGTCCTGTCCTTGCAGGTAAACATTAGATTGGGCATTTCATTTCTGTGTCCCTAGCATTCAGTGTCATGTCCCCACACTGAATGAGTGAATGGATAAATGGATTAAGAAAAACTCTTAACAAATACCGAACAATGCATTTGGGATTTTCTTTCTTTCCTAAATCAAATTTAGTAAGCAAAATTTTCAGTGGTTCCTTCCTGGCCTTTTTTATATTTTTCTTTACTTTGAACACCTTATTTACTTCCTCAGCGTGGGAGTAATGTAAAGAGAAAATAATTTCTGCTGATTGCTGGTAAATATTCACCTTTACTTCACTGAGCTCAAAAGTGAGGAAGAAAAAGAGAAACTTACGCACCAAGACATTGCTTTCTATCAATATATACTCTTAGAAATTCAAATGACAGAACAAAGAGAGGGTGAAATTACTTTGAAAGGATATTTATATATTTTCCAAGCCACTAGTATTTTATTTACCTAATTATTTATTTGTGTTTTAAAAAATTTTAATTCCAGCATAGTTAACATACAGTTATATTAGTTTCAGGTGTAAAATATCATGATTCAGCAATTCTATACATTACTCTGTGCTCATCGTGGTAAGTGTACTCTTAATCCCCTTCACCTATTTCACCTCTCCCCCATCTCCACTCTGGTAACCATCTCTTTGTTCTCTATAACTAAGAGTCTGTTTTGGGGTTTGTCTCTTTTTTTAATTTATTCATTTGCTTTATTTCTTAAATTCCACATATGAGTGAAATCATATAGTATTTGTCTTTCTTTGACTGACTTATTTCACTTAGCATTATACCCTCTAGATCTATCTATGTTGCAAATGGCAAGATCTCATTCTTTTTTATGGTTGAAAAATATTCCATATATATATATCTTCTTTATCCAGTCATTTATCCATTTATCCATGCAACTATCTATGGACACTTGGGCTGGTTCTGTAATTTGGCTATTGTAAGTAATGCTGCAGTTAACATAGGGGTGCATATATCCTTTCAAATTAGTGTTTTTGTATTCTTTGGGTAAATACCCAGTAGTGGAATTACTGGAGCATATGGTAATTCTATGTTTCATTTTTTGAGGAACCTCCATACTGTTTTCCCCAATGGCTGCACCAGTTTGCTTTCCCACCAACAGTGCAGGAGTGTGTCTTTTTCTCCGCATCTCCACCAACACTTTTTGTTTCTTGTATTTTTGATTTTAATAATTTTGACAGGTGTGAGGTAATATCTCAGCTTGGTTTTGATTTGAATTTCCCTGATGATTAGTGATGTTGAGCATCTTTTCATTTGTCTGTTGGCTATCTGTACACCTTTTTTGGAGAAATGTCTGTTCATGTTTTCTGCCCATTCTTAAATTGGATTATTTATTTTTTTGGTATAAATGCTTTATGTATTTTGGGTATTAACCCCTTAGTGGACATGTCATTTGCAAATACCCTCTCCCATTCAGTAGATTGTTTTATTTTGTTTTGTTGGTTGTTTCCTTTGCTGTGCAGAAGCTTTTTATTTTGATATAGTCCTAATAGGTTATTTTTTGTGCTTTTGTTTTTCTTGCCTCAGGAGACATATCCAGAAAAATCTTGCTGTGGCTGATGTCAGAGAAATTACTGCCTGTGTTCTCATCTAAGATTTTCATGGTTTTGGGTCTTATGTGTAGGTCCTTAATACATTTCGAGTTTATTTTTGTGTGTGGTATAAGAATGTGGTCCAGTTTCATTCTTTAGCATGTAGCTCTCCAGTTTTCCCAACACCATTTGTTGAAGAGAGTATATTTTTCTCATTATATATTTATTCCTCCTTTGTTGAAGATTAATTGACCATATAATCATCGTTTATTTCTGGGCTCTGTTCTGTTCTATTGATCTATGTTTCTATCCCTGTGCTAGTACTATACTGTTTTAATTACTACAGCTTTATAGTAGATCTTGAAATCTGGGATATTGATACCTCCAGTTATGTTCTTGTTTTTCAAGATTGCTGTGAGTATTTGGGGTCTTTTGTGGTTTCATACAAATTTTAGGATTATTTTTTCTAGTTCTGTGAAGAATGCTGTTTGTATTTCATTAAGGATTGTATTAAATGTGTAGATTGCTCTGGTTAGTATGGACATTTTAACTATGTTCTTCCAGTCCATGAGCATGGAATGTCTCTCCATTTCTTTGTGTCTTCTTCAATTTCTTTCATCAATGTTTTATAGTTTTTCAGAGTACAGGTCTTTCACCTCCTTGGCTAAGTTTATTCCTAGGTATTTTATTATTTTTGGTGTACCTGTAAATGGGATTGTTTTCTTAATTTCTCTTTCTGCTACTCCACTATTAGTTTATAGAAATGCAGTGGATTTCTGTATGCTGATTTTGTAACCTGTGACCTTACTGAATTCCTTTATCAGTTCTAGTAGTTTTTTGGTGGAGTCTTTAGGGTTTTCTATGTAGAGTATCATGTCATCTGCAAATAGTAAAAGTTTGTCTCTTTTTTACCAATCTGGATGCCTTTTGTTTCTTTTTCTTGTCTGATTGCTATGGCTAGGACTTCCAGTATTATGTCAAATAAAAGTGGTGAGAGTGGACTTCCTTATCTTCTTGATCTTAAAGGAAAAGCTCTTAGTTTTTCACTATTGAGTATGACATAGCTGTGGGTTTTTCATATATTATGTTGAGTTATGTTCCTTTTAAACCTATTTGTAAAGGTTTTTTTTTTTATCATGAATGGATGTTGCACTTTGTCAAATGCTTTTTCTGCATCTTAAACAGATAGCTATTATCAAGTACTCTAAATGAAAATAATTTGTCTTTTATTTTTGCTTTTTTTTTTTTGGTCTACTAAGTCAATCTTTTTAAAAGTTATTAAGTATATATTTGAGAAGAAAACTAATTTCCAGAAGTAGTATTTATTTAAAATAATTCCTTAGAAAGTTTTGTAACTGCATGATCTACTTTGAGTAAAAACAGCATGAAGCCCAGGTTCAGTTGAACTGGCACAATTTCAGTTCTCTGTTGACTAAAATCAGCCCACATGTTGCTCCTCATACACTTACTAGATTTGTTATGCTCTTAACTCCTACTGATGTGAAACTGATTGAAGCTGTAGGTGGAAAGCTGCTAATGAATTGAGCATCTAGATATAATTCTGTGTGTCCCGAGATAATATAATTAAGAAAAAAAGGTATTACAGGAACCACCTTTAAAAGGAAGAATGAGTGAAGTGGTGAAGACCTCTCTGCCTGAATTAAAATCCTGGCTCTCTATTGCTTTCTACACACATGGCTTTGAAAAAGTTGCACAACTTTTTTTGAGCTCCTTTTCTTATCTGCCAAAGGGGAATACCAATGTAACAATACAGAGCATGAACTTAAACAGTGTCCAGGTTTCATAAACACCCAGAAACTACTAGCAATGATTATTTTCATTATAAAGAATGCATAGAGGAAAAAGCAAATGGTTATTTCCCACTGGTAATCCTCCCAGAGCCTTAAATATGTAGGTTTTTTTTTTTAAGATTGTATTTATTTATTTGACAGAGAGGAGGAGAGAGCGCAAGCTGGGGGAGCAGCAGAGGGAGAGGGAGAAGCAGACTCCCCACTGAGCAGGGAGCCCAATGTGGGGCTGGATCCCAAGACTCTGAGATCATGAACTGAGCCAAAGGCAGATGCTTAACTGACTGAGCTATTTAGGTGCCACTAAATATGTAGTTTTTTAAAAAGAGATTTGTTTATTTTTTAGAGGGAGAGAGAGAAAGCATGAGTGGGGGAGGGGCAGGAGGCGAGGGGGAGAGAGAGAGAGAGAGAGAATCTCCAGCAGACTACCCTCTGAGCATGGAGCCAGATGTGGGGCTCTATCTCACAACCCTGAAATCATGACCTGAGTCAAAATCAAGAGTCAGACACTTAATCAAATAAGCCACCCAGGCAGACACCCCTAAATATGTAGTTTTAACCAAAAAAAGCAGTACTGCAACTGGAAAGTTAATGCTATGTTAGCAATGACTTGGTTCAACAAAACATAAGTGTACAGTTTACAAATAGTTTTTCTAAGGAAATTTGCTTCAAAACCTGGTTTTTGTATTACTTTATGGTTTCTCAGTCGTAAGAACGATATTAGAAGAAAATACAAGATGATATAGTTACTGAAGAATTCATGATCAAATGTACTCGGAATTCACACACTGTCAGTGTGAATTCAATATTCATGACAAGCATTCTGGGTGAACAGCCAAACTATGGGGCTGAGTTTCTCTTTAACTTCGTATACATATATATGTATATTGTATTTTAGAACTTGCCCTTCTATGTATTCTATTTCTGGTCATTGAGAGGAAAGTTGTTGCTTAGCAACCAGTGGTTTCTGCTTGGCTGATGTGTATAATGGAAAGTTGTGCAAATAAGAGGCAAATAATTCTGTCCATTAGAAGTGCTGAGTTACTGGTTTTAACAATTAAGTTGGCTCGCAACTTAGTTAATGGCTCCTTGTGCGGAAAATATATAATATGAGGTGGAAGCTGTATCATATTTACTAATTATTTTTAAAGAACACAAATTGATTCACAAGATGTAAATTAGTGTATAAAAAGGAATAATTCAAGGATTAAAAAGTTACCTGAGCTTTGAAGTGTATGTTTAATGTTTCAAACCGAAAATATTTACATCTTAAAAAGAAAGAAAACTAAAATACGTACTGAATTCTCAAGTTGTAGCCAATAAAAAATATGTTTATACCCATATAAAACTTTCAGCATGATTTTATATGTATTTTCTCTCTTTCTTTCTCAAGATTTTATTTATTTATTTGGGAGAGAGAGAGAGAGAGCCAGAGAGAGCATGAGCAGAGGAGAGGGGCAGAGGGAAAAGCAGACCCCCCACTAAGCAAGAAGCCCAAGTTAGGGCTTGATACCAGGACCCTGGGATCATGACCGGAGCTGAAGGCAGACACTTAACCAACTGAGCCACCCAGGTGCCCCTCCTTCATTAATTTAGGTTTTTAGCATAGATTATTCACTAGGAAAAGAGAGCTCTCGTCATATGGTGGTAAGAGATTATATGGTGGTGAGATTCCTTTGCTGCTAACAAACACTGACTCTAAAGCTAAAGAATATTTATTGGAGTGAAAGGATTTGGTGGTGTTGATGGTGAACTCAGGATTGATAGGATATTGAGGAATAAGGCTTGGACATGTCCTGGAATTTTAGGTACTTCAGAATACTTCTTGTGGCAATTGCTGTTTCCTTCTGTCTTAATGTTTCAAAAGTCCAGGGGAGAGCACCTGCTGGCTAATTCCTCGTATGCCTGCTCTTTGGCTGGGGTGAGTGGGGGACCAGGAAGAGTCTGGTGTTTTCAACTTCGGTGGAGGTATGCAACTGGATTTATAGGACTGAGCACACTCAGGAGATTTCTCTTCCCCAAAAGTAAATCTGAGTGCTATTAGAAATGAATGTTGGAGACATATATATGACTATAAACATTTTTATGTGTACAGTGGAAAAATGTTGTGTAGGACTTCCTTAGGGTAAGTATCCAGGGTCTACAGATCAACTCATCTATGGCCTAATTGCTTCTGTCTTCTGATGTTCCTTACCTCTAAAGTGATATAAAAACCATCAACTTTATATATTTACTAGGTACTATAAAATTATCATTGAGTTAGTGGTATCTAGGTCATTTTAGAGAGGTAATACGTAAGTACAGTTAGAATTTATAAAGCATTAATGTTTGTATATTTTTGTATGCAATTTAAGTCATTAATTTTATGATTAGAAGCCTTATTTATCTTTATACTATCACTGAATATCAAGGACATTGAATAAATCTGTAGAATCATAGAAATTAAAACAAAAATTAATTAAATCAAGAATAAAATTAAACCAAAGTTATTGAGTATAACTTTTTATACAATGTGGAAGTAAACCAGGAGGCAATATGCCAAATAATTCCTTTACATAACTGGAATTTTGATTCAAAGGAAAAGCTCATTAGATGATGAAAGGGTTTGCACATATTTCTCTGGTAAAATATTTTGGCTTTCACTTACTTGACTATTGACTATTAACAATATTCCTGTCCCTTCACCTGAAAAAGCTTCTATTACAATTTGACTTGTCAGTTGGATTATTTCAGTAATGGCCAGTAAAAATAAATCGTCAAACTCCCCAAATTTTCCCTATGTATTAGGATACCTGGTCAGCTCCTAAAACAAAGGTCAAAATAATGGTCTCAAACAAAATAGAAATTTGTTTCTTTCTCACAAAATAGTCAAGCTTAGGTAGAGTAGGGTTGATTTGGCAGTTTCGTGGGGCAAGGTACTAGGCTATTTCTATTTAGTTGCTCTCTTATCTTCAACATAAAGTTTCCATCTTGCGGCCAAATCTGCTTCTTTCTAACTATTGGGAAAGGCAGAGAGGAGGCATATATCCCTTTAGCTTACATATCATTGGCCAGAACCTAGTCACATGGCCATACCTAGCTGTAAAGAGCTAGAAACAGAGCTGTTAGTTGGTGGGTAAGTTCTATTGTTTTAGAACTTACTATAGGGTAGAGTGGAGGATTTTTGCCATGCCATCTCATCACAAATTTATTACTATCTTATTGTGCTAAAACAGAAAATGTCTACCTATTGAAAAAACAACAATAGCAACCCAAATGTCTACTCAAAGAAACAAGCCCTGGAGGAAATTAAGTAATATTATAAAATGATGAGTTTAAATTCCTGAAGAGTATATTATCTACACATAAATTAAACTGTTATCTTTCAAACTATTAGGATAATATATATTGTACCAAAGAATTAATTAACCTGCTGGCACTCCAGAGTTCTAATATCCTTAGAAAGCAAGTGATTAAGGGCATCTTAGGTATAGTTCTGCCACTTTCAGACTCCTCATATCATTGGCATGTTCCTGAAATTCTATATAAATATTTCAAATGGTCCTCTGAAAAAGACATAGTCTTATATCAAAACCCTTAAAAATATATATTCCCTGTGATCCAGAAATTCTACTTTTAGGAATTTATCCTAAGGAGAACATTGAGGATGCAGAAAAAGATTCATCTATAAGGATGTTTATTGTAAAACCTTTTGTTGTAAAAAAAAAAAAAAAAAGAATAACCTAAATGTCCCCAAAAAGGAAAGCGTTTACATAAATTCTTAGGTCCATACAGTAGAATAACATACCACCTTTAAAAATGATAGATGAGAAAAAAATGATAGATGAGAAATATATTTATTGACATGGACACTTGCTCACAGCAAATTTTAAATGAAACAGAGTAGAAAACAGTATGTACAGTGCTATCCAAATTAAAGGTATACATTTTTATAAAGTGTTATAAATTTAAGCTGTAAATATTCTTTTTTTTTTTTAAAGATTTATTTATTTATTTATTAGAGACAGAGACTGAGAATGAGATGGGAGAAGGTCAGAGGGAGAAGCAGACTTCCCGCAGAGCCGGGAGTCCGATATGGGACTCGATCCCGGGACTCCAGGATCATGACCTGAGCCAAAGGCAGTCGCTTAACCAACTGAGCCACCCAGGCGCCCTAAGCTGTAAATATTCTTGAAGAAGGCTCACCAAAATACAAAAAATTGTTACTTCTGGGTGGTGGTATGATAGGTCATTATTGTTTTATTCTTTTTGCTTCTTTGTATTTTTGAAATCAGAAAAAAATAGCATTTGTATAATCAGAATTTTTTTTTAAACATAGGAAGAAATTAAAAGTTGTTTTCTCTCTCTCTCTTTCTTTTTTAAAGTTGTATTCTCTTAACTCTCAGCCAGAGTCAGACTGGTGTAGGAAGACAAACATTCTCCCAATCTGATTTCCGGGGAGGCTCTTATTCTGGAAATAGTCCTTCTCCAAAGCCTCTTTTGGCAGTTTGGTCACCAGGAGCAGTCACATCTCCCACAGACAGGGCAAGATTGTAGATAGTCTTAAAGCCCAAGAGCATGGATTTTGTAATTCACTAATAGTAATAATAATAGTAATTACTAATGGTAAATAGAGGCACTGAAAGTTTTTAAGCAATGCTACAGGATAAGGATATATTTCCTCTCTCTGTCTCAAGATTTTCTACATCAGAGGTACTTAGGAAACCATGTTGAAAGAATGAAGTAGTGATCAGATGGGTGAGATAATGAAGTGAAGAGAGACTATTTTGATGGCCTAGAGCAGAAGATCCGTGGAAGTACATTGGCAGGTTATGGCCAAAGACTATATAGAAGAGAGTTGGCATGTAAGACAACTCTGGATTTGGTGTTTAGAGACAGGAAATGAATGACCAAGAGAAATTGAAAGTCAGAAGGATTAGCTTTTACTTCTGAAAGGTAATGTTACTTGGTTGTCTTTGACTAAGGAGACGTGGAGCATGGAGTTGGAAATGAGAGTTTGGAAATCCAGTAAGAGGATGAGAACTTTATGGAGAATTTAGACTTATGCCACAGGCAGGCTGGTTAAAATTTGGGGGTGGATGCTTAGCGAGAGGGATCTGGGGGATTAAGCTGACCTGCATTTAGGAGGGAAAGAAATTAAAAGGGGAGCTGATGAAGCAAATAGGGAGACTGGCCGTGAAAAGGACGCTTCTCCTTCCTCCATGCCTGAGATGGCTGTGCTCTCGTGCTTCTACACCTTACCGTACACCCTCTATCACCAAATTCTCCCATTGAGAACTTAAAATACTAAGGGGGAAAATTTCAAATGTATCCAAAAAATTGAGGTTAAGATCATAAACTCAACGTACCAATTGCCCAGTATATCAGAGTTCAATAAATAAAGCAGAACCACTCAGGTGTGTGTGTGTGTGTGTGTGTGTGTGTGTCTATGTGTCTATATATAGGTTTCCCTAGCTATCCAAAAGTAGAGCATTCCTCTGAAACCATTTGCAAGCCAAAATGGTGTAAAGCAAAAAAGTAATTGTTCATTTATATGGGAATTTTTTTGAACATTTCCAGACCTAAAAAAATAACCCCTCTCAGGTTTTTTTCTGATACCTTTAGCCACATCTTGCCAAAGGATGCACAAAATAAATCAAGATAAATCACCGATGCTCACAGACACAGTTCAAAGCTATGGCGGCTTGATGAGATGCTGAGCGTAGTCCCCAGGGAAGGAGCTTGGTGCCACTCTTGCTGCCTAGGGCACACACTGCCTCTGTGACGGCTCACCGCAAGACAAACCCTGAGCATTATATTTGCTTTTTGCCTTTTCTTGGTAAAAGCAGAAATCCTCTTAGGATTTTATTTGGTTAACCAAAACAGGTACTCACGTAGGTCTTTGGTTAAAGCAAAGTGGCATAACATGAACTTTCAAAAGTGAGGGATACCTGTATGTAATATATATGTGTGTATGCTTGTACGATCTTGCAGCTGTGGGGCCTGGTTCCATAGTGTCTGTCAGGCTTTGTCTTTGCATCTGCTGCTGGAATTTGAAGTGCCCGGGACAGGCAGTCAGGAAGGGAAGATGGGTGCAAAGTGGCGGAGGGCAAGAGCAAGCTGGAGCTGGGAACTTGGAGGACAGACTGAAACTCGGCTTGCCTCTGACCTTAATAGTGTGGGTGTCCTGCTGAACTCAGGTCCCTTCATCAAAGAGCTAGATACACCCACCTTGCCCTGGAGTTGGAGACGCTGAAGAGAGTTCCAAGAGTAGGTGGAACAGATGTAGGCCTGTCTACTGTCTCATCAAGCTGGTGAGTGAGCGGCTAAACAATACGTGTGGATGGCTCTAAACAGAGCTGCAGCTTTGCTTCCATTTCCTAAATTCCGCACAAGAATGGTTCCGGTGGACCACCCTAACCAGAAACACAGAGGGAAGAAAGTTCTGGGAAGTGACGTTCAGTGTAGCCAAGCTGACATATTGCGAAGCCGCCACACCTCATTGCAACAAGTATCATCCCACGGTGAGCTTTATTTCATCAGTTCCTCCACCCTCTTCCTGTCACCCATCCATTTGGGTGGAAGAAAATCCTAGGCATCGTATCGTTTTATCTTCAAATCATGTTGTACTTTAAAAGTTGCGATTTTCTGCATCTAAACCACGAGCTGCTGCTGCTGCTGCTTCTTCTTCTTCTACTTCTTCCTCCTCCTCTTCTTCTTTTTAAGATTTTATTTATTTATCAGAGAGAGAGAGAGTACAATCAGGGTGAAGGGCAAAAGGGAGAAGCAGACTCCCTGCTGAGCAGGGAGCCCTATGTGGAACTTGATCCCTGGACTCTGGGATCATGGCCTGAGCCGAAGGCAGATGCTTAACTTACTGAGCCACCCAGGTGCCCTAAACGATGAGCTTCTTGAGAGAAGGATACTTGTCTTACTTAACTTGAACCTCACATGTATAGGTATAAATACTTGTTGACTGAGTGATGAATGCCTTTCATGTGAATGAGTGAAAGTCTAGCAAGAACAAGTTTGATGTTGTAAGGCAGTCTCTGCCCCCGAGGAATTGGATTCAAGCATTGCTACCTCCATAAATTTGTCAGTCCTTTCTCTCTAATGCCTCTACGTTGAAATACCCACTCCTTTGTGCCCCATGGTGTACATTGTTCATACTTCTAGCACAGTACTCCTATACTTTATTTTTAATTTGTTTACACATTTTCCCCTTCTGTTAGATCTAAGCATCTTTTTTTTTTAAAGATTTTATTTATTTATTTATTAGGAAAGAGAGAGAGTGAGAGAGAGAAGGTCAGAGTGAGAAGCGGACTCCCCATGGAGCTGGGAGCCCGATGCGGGACTCGATACCGGGACTCCGGGATCATGACCTGAGCCGAAGGCAGTCGCTCAACCAACTGCGCCACCCAGGGGCCCTAAGCATCTTTTTTTTAAAGATTTTATTTATTTATTTGACAGACGAAGATCACAAGTAGGCAGAGAGCCAGGCAGAGGGAGAGAGGGGGAAGCAGGCTCCCTGCTGAGCAGAGAGCCCGACAAGGGGCTCAATCCCAGGACACTGGGATCATGACCTGAGCCAAAGGCAGAGGCTTAACCAATTGAGCCACCCAGGTGCCCTAGATCTAAGCATCTTGAAAGAGAGAACCAGGCTATTTGACCTTTCCAGCTTTTATCTTTTAAAATTATCAAATGTAAAACTGATAATATTGGCCTCCCTCATCAGAATCCCTGTGAAAATTTCTTGTGAAGGGAAAGAGTTGGACTTCTCTGTTTTTATTTTTCTACTGCCTTAGGTTCATGACAATTACTTACATATAATTTTCCATTATACCTAATATGTTCAAGGTGAGTGCATGGTGTAATATACATAGGGAGTTAGAAACTCTCATCAGGACAATGGAGGTGCTACTTTTCTCACAAGAATTGTGAAAGGATTATGAGTCCTTCTACTTTTCACAGTAGTCAGGACTCTTGACTGCAAGTGACAGAATCTAACTTGAACCAGAGTAGACAAAATGGTGACCGTACTAGCTTATATAATGAAACTGCCAGGAAGTGGGAACCGCAGAGCCTGGAAATCTGATGGCATAAGGACGCACATCTCCCTTCTACTCATCCTTATATCCCTTTGTATGCTAACCTCATTCTCTTAAGCCTGTTTTCCTCACAGGGCTGACGTAGCCCTAGCTCCTCTATCTGAGAGGAAAAGCCTCATTTCTCTAGACCTTAATTAAAAAATCCTCAGAAAGGTGCTCATGTCTGTGGGAAAGGTAGGGAGAAGTATGGGTTATATGAGAGGGTACCGTGATTAGCAATCATCATCAGAACCATGTAATTGGGGTGAGGTCAGAGCATTTCCCCCAAAGAAGTGTTGTATAGGGTCTGCAAAGCAAAAGACAGCTGCTGCACCTGTGTGCCATTTCACTGCAAAGAGATTAGAGCAGATATGAAGTGCTAAACAGCAAACAAAATTCTGTTGCTAATTTTACAAACATTTATCACTGTGCTAGGTGCCACAAAATAAATGAAAGTGAACATGAAATAAACTTTATCCTTAAAAAGTTTATAATAAACGGAGGGATTAAAAGTGCATAAGTAATCATGATTCAAAAGAGAATACTGTTACCACCAAAAGCACACTAAGTGCTATAGAAAGTTTTGTGCAGAGGGAGAGACCCTATTGATTTGAATAAAGTCCTTGGTTTGGACTTCATGGAACACAAGGTGCTGATAAGCATCGATGGAACTTTGGACAAGTGATGAGCAGACACTTGTCTAGCTGAAGCTGCATGTGGAAGTCTCCTCCTTAGAGGAGGTGTGCAGAGCATGTTTGGGGACCTGCAAGGAATCCAGCTGCAGGCTGGAGGAATGATTTAAAGTCATACTATGGTGGCCCTTGACTGCCGACCTAAGGAACATGTACTAATAAATCCTATGCTCTCCCTCACTGAAACCAATGGGAGCACCAAATGAGTCTATGGAGGAAAAAATTCAATCTCTGGATATGTCTTACTGTGGAGCTCTACTAGTGAGAAGAAAGCATGGCAGTAACGAAAGGAGAAACAGGTGTCAGCTGTATTGTTATTGTTAGCCTGTCTGATATTAGAATATATACAAAGGGCCCACAAAAAGCTGATGACCTATAGCTTGTGGTGGGAAAATTAAACAAGAAGATAATTTTAAAAGAACTGGATAACATTAGCTAGTGGTTCTCAGAGTGTGAGCTTGGCACCAGCAGCAGCATCACCTGGGAATTTGCTAATAATTCAAAACCTTAGGCCCCATTCCCCACTTACTGAACAGAAACTTTGGGAGTGGATTTCAGCAATATGTGTTTTAATAAGCCTTCCAGATGATTCTGATAAGTGCTGAAGTTTGAGATCTTCTGTGTACTAGGCTGAAAATAACACCCCCAAATCAGAGAAAGATCCCCATTCTAATCATTCTAATCCCTGGGACCTGTAAATTTTACCATTTTTGGAAAAAGGGTCTTTGCAGATGTGATTACAAATCTTGAGACAGGAGATTTCCCTGGATTATCTGGGGGTACCCTAAATGTCCTCACAAGTGTCCTCATAAGAGAGGGAGACAGGTAGCTTATGCAGAAGAGGAGGAGGTCCTGTGCCCAGGAGTCAGAGACTGGAGTGAAGCAGCCAGGAGCGAAGAAATGCCCACAACTACACAGAAGCTGTCAGAGGCGGGGGATGGACTCTTGCTCAGGCAAGGAGTAGATGGAGTGCAGGGTGGCCTTGCAGACACTTTGATTTCAGCTTGAAATGGATTTCAAACTTCTGGTGTCTAGAACAGTGAGACAACAAATTTCTGTTGTGGTAATTTGTTAAACAGCAGCCACAAGAACTAATACACACCAAAATAAGAAAAAACTGTAGGATAAAGTACTTAAAAATTTACTAGATTCTTATAATAAGAAAATGTACTTGCTGTTACTTTAAAATTCTAAAAATAGTTATTCTTTTGTGTTTAGTGAAATTTGCCACATCTAAAACATTTTCCTAACACAGTTTGCTCTTGAGTGCTAAAGTGTAATAATTTTCATAATGTTGGCATCAAAGATGGCCTTTGTATACCTTGATTTCCCTATGATAGCTAATCCTGCAGGAAAGGAAACAAATTCTATTAGGTTGAAGAAAAAAAAACAGGAGACATTTTGCTTATAGGTAAGATTTGCATGACTTACAGAGCTGTAATAAATTTTCCTTTATAGATAAGAAAATGTTCTTGAAAATAATAGTGACATTTATTTATGGAAAATGCTTCAGAATAAATACGAGAAGATTTTCTGTATATAATTATGCTACTTGGTAAAATACTCACGCTCTTTTTAATGGAACACGGGGCGCCTGGGTAGCTCAGTCATTGGGCGTTTGCCTTCAGCTCAGGTCATGGTCCCAGGGTCCTGGGATGGGACCTGCATTGGGCTCCCTGCTCAGCAGGAAGCCTGCTTCTCCCTCTCCCGCTCCCCCTGCTTATGTTCCCTCTCTCGCTGTCTCTTTCTCTCTCTGTCAAACAAACAAACAAACAAACAAACAAATAAATAAATCTTAAAAAAGTAAAATAATATACCTGGAACATTGTAATACTTGTAATAACATTTCTCTTTGCATAGTGCTTCTCAGATACACACACACACACACACCGTAATCCCCCCTTATTCACTGTTTCGCTTCCATAGTTTCGTAACCCGCTGTCAATTGCGGTCAAGAAGCAGATGATCCTCCTGACGAATCGTTGGAAGGTCAATTGTAGCCTGACTTTACATCACAACGCCTGCGTCATTCACGTCTTTTCGTCTTTTCGCTTCGTCTCATCCCTTAGGCATGTTATCATCTCGTGTCATCACAAGAAGGGTGAGTACAGTACAATAAGGTATTTTGAGAGAGAGGGAGAGAGCACTTTACATAACTTTTATTACATTTATGTTATAATTGTTCTATTTAATTATTATTGTGCCTAATTTATAAATTAAACTTCATCATAGGTGTGTCTCTGTATAGGAAAACATATCATATATAAGATTTGGTATTATCCATGGTTTCAGGCATCCACCGGGGTCTTGGAACGTGTCCCCTGCAGATAAGGGGGGACTACTGTATTCCCATTTAATCCTTGCAACTACTAGGTGAGCTATGCAGAGCAGGTATTTTTATTTTTCTTATTGTACAAATAGGAAACAGTGTTGCCCACAAAAGTTAAATGACTGGCCCAAGGTTACAAAAAAAGGTAGCTATTGGATTTGAGATTAGAAACTACCAAAATCTGTACAATGCTATTCCCAGGGATCTGGGTTTTCTTAGCTACCCTCAACTAGGTGTATTAGTACTTGTGGTAATTATGCTATGGCTAATTACACTGTAGTTCTTGTGGTCTGTTTAATTCCCTCTGATAGGCATTTGCTGAGCATCTGTTGCATGTCTAGGACTGTGCTAGGTAATATGGGGTCCTTTGTAGAAAGCGCTGGACACAGTCCTTGCTCTGAGAATGCATGTTATTAGGGAGGAATACCTACGTAAATGGAATGAATAGTCAGAGAAAGAATAAAATCAAAGGCCACAATCTGGGAGACTTTATGTAGAAAACCTTGAAGAATGGATCTGATTCAGAGAGATGAAATGTGGAAAAGCATTCCAAGAGGCAACAGGATGTGTGTGTTTGTGTGTATGTGGCGGGGGTGAGTGAATGAGCAAAAGCTTAGAGGCTGAAACAGCATGTGGACCTGGGGAAAGTGATAACGTGAGCTGTCAGAAGCACAAGGTGTGTGCGCTAATGGGAGCTAGGCACTTCGTGGTGCCCACCCGGCCTCAGAGTTACACAGCAGCTGAGAATCTTTAATATTTCCAGTGAGCACTGCACCCTAGAAAAGTAAGGAAAAGGCCATACTCATATCTAAACATTAAAACACAACTTAAAAACCTCTCTCTTTCTGTTCAATTCTTCTATTCTAGTCCTACGGACATAGCTCCTCGGAACTTACAGCTCCTGTGTTTTCTGAGGATCACAGGTGTGTGTGTGTGTGTGTGTGTGTGTGTGTGTGTGTGTTGTGTAGGTCTCTCTCATCCATGTCTGTAGGTCTGTGTAAATTGATTTGAATACTGGGTTATAAAGTTCCTCTTAGGAAAATGTTTTCAGAATGCAAGGAGAAAACATAGTCTGCAAATAGACAGGGAAATCAAAGTAACACTTATATAATAAAGTGACAGAATTTAGGAGAAGGAGTTAGCAGGAGAAAGAGGGGATGGGAGAAAGTGGAGAAGGGAAGGTAAGAGCAGAGGAGGGCAGAGCCTGAAGAGAAGGTACAACAGGTAAGAAACCTTTGGGGCTAGGGCAGTTGAAGGACTCTCAAGAACAGGGCTAAAAAAAGAAAAAAAAGAACAGGGCTATTTAATTTTTACTTTTAAATTATTTTTGGTGCTTCCATGTAGTTCTTAACCATTACCTTGAATCTTCCATACAAAGTTATACCCAGGGACGCCTTGGTGGCTCAGTCGGTTAAGCGGCTGCCTTTGGCTCAGATCGTGATCCCAGGTTCCTGGGATCCAGCCCCACATCTGGCTCCCTGCTCAGTGGGAAGCCTGCTTCTCCCTCTCTCTCTGCTGCTCCCCCTGCTTGTTCTCTCCCTCTCTCTCTCTCTGTAAAATAAATAAAATCTTTAAAAAAATTAAAAAAGTTATACCCAGAGCCTTGAGTTGGTGATACTTGGGAAAGCACATACAGTGAGGTGTGTGTGTTTGAAGGAAGCAGGGTCTTGTCTAGCATGAGGCAACAGCAATGTAGCTCTCATGCAATTCCAAAGTGGATGGCAGACCAAATTAAGTCAGAACCATTGGTGACAAAGAGAAATCTAGGTACATTGTCCTAGAGAAATGTACCAAAGAGAAATCTAAGTACATTGTCCTCCTTCCCATAATCCCTGGAGAAAGGGATTCATTTCCATTTCATGGAGCTTGGGGTTCCAGCCAATTTCACTTGAACCATACAGGACATGGTAGCCCCTGCTTATATGTGGGTTACACAGCTTGTGGTTAGTCACAGCTATGCTTCAGTCTCTGCTTCTTTGGGCTCTCTGTCACCACGGAAAGGCCTTTCTGTTTGCTGAAGATCACCAGATAAGTTAGCCAGCTCCTGGAGGAGGAGGTAGAGTTAAATTGGCTAAGGTTAGAGTCTCCAGAGAGTAGTGACTCAGGTTTGGCTTCTCTTGGCTCTGGAGCCCATTTTCTGTTTACCAGGGGATTAATCATGGTTTCCAAATTGGTCTGCCAGGACGCCAGCAGGACTGGTTAAAGAAAGCAGAGGTGCTGAGTTTGGGATTTTTCCATGCCCTGGTCAGTGATTTTCAGCAGGAAAATGAAGGGATGGGATTCTTCCTTCCTAGCCTTGCAATGAATTATTGAGGGTCCTGTAATTCATCTGATTCTGGTCACTTGTCCCAGAATAAACTTAATAGATTTATAGCAACTGAGATGAGATGCCTGACTTCTTTCTTTTTTGGTCAGCATAAGAGTGAATTTGTAGTGTTCGTTAACCAGATTTGGTAGATATTTGATTTAATTCACCGTAGCAACTATTTAATGAACAGCCAGCATGTGCTAGGCTACAGAAGGCTAAAGCTGGTATTTACAAGGATCAGGGAGGCTTTGGAAATACATAGAAACTAAATAAATAATAAATAGAATGAATGAATGAATACTTATATATATACACATACATACATACATACAACATACATACATTTTTAGTCCTAGAATGGATTTGCTATATTCATTACAACCCTTTTAGGATATGCTTTTTCATATATTTATATATAAGCAATGCATCAACATAATACCTTCTTGTACTTGACAGTGACATAACGGGAGAAGTCTTTTTAGGAGCAATAATGATCTTGCTCTCATTTGTTGGGTTGTTTACCATAGGAGGTGGTTTGTTTGCTTTGCACTGTTACTACTTCTGCAGATACCAAGACAGATTCCATTTTCCCAATGAGGGCAAAGAAGCCCTTGAAGACATGAGAGATCATTTTTAAATGGAGAACTTATTTTTCAGTTAGCTGAAATGACCTTAAGTAATTTGTGATAATGGTGCTTCTGAATTTAAAATACGTGTTTATCCTTATGTTGGCAAGAATAATCTCTAGCTGGGGAAAATTGTATTAATCTCACAAAAAGACTAATATTGTGAAGTAGATTGGTAAAAAGAAACCTGTGACAGGCCTGTTATAGTATTTTTTGCTTTATCAGTTTTTTCTTTCAAAGTAAAAAAATTAGGAAAAAGAAACAGGTTACTGTATTATAACATTGCTATTTGGGTCCTGATTAACCTGCATCCCTTCAACCGCTTGCTTTATATAAATTTGCATTTGTAACACATAGGGACTAGCATTATTGTGATATATGCTGTGATTAGAACATAGACAGACAGACAGACAGCAAAGAAGTACTCTTGCTAACTTAGTCTCCAACTCTGCTGATGCCTGAAGTCCCCCTTCCTCCATAGTGTTGGGCATAGTCCCTTTCAGTAGTGTTTTGTGCATGTGCTCTGGGCAGTGATGCTACCTTAAGGAGAACTAATCATCAGGAAGTGTGGCATATTCGAGGAACACGTTTTCACCTTTTGTGACACCTTTCCTCTGTGCCATTAACCTGGCACTTCTTATTGGGCAGGAATGGTGTAACCATCCAATATTCCCGACTGACGAGATAGAGAAGAAAGAGCAATAATGGTAAATACTGGGATAATCGTTCTTACACTCTCTTCTGGATCTGACTTATGCTTGCAGAGGTCAAGCATACAGAGCAAGTGAGGACAAAAATGGCAGATAAACTTGAATTCCTGAATCTGGGGTTGAGAGTTAAGGAGTCTAGCTTCCAACTACTCTGTGGACTTGCTGATCCCTGGGCCTCTGTGATGACCATGGGATTACATCAGAGTTGGATGTATTCCAACTCTGTACTCCTAGATGCATTCCTTAGGAACTATAAACTGGGGTGTTTTAATTGGGCTGTTTGGAAAATCTTCAAGAGTTGCTTGCTGTAGAAGTAACGTCCATGGAAGCAAGAGTTAAACAGGAGTATTCAGTTAAGGCAAATCTTTTAAAAATCATTTTGAAATCTATAGTTGGAAAGGCTTTAAAGGTCATCTGATCTACCTCCCCATCTGCTCTAAGAACTCCTCTACAGCATCTCTCAAGAGTTATCATCCACTTTCTGCATGAACTTCTATCATGACATGGGATATACTTAAATACCCATTTTGGTAGTAGCCTTTCGAGGCATATTTTACGTATTCGCCTCACATAGTTATAATCATTCAGAGACATCCTCTTCAGTGTGGTAGCCAAATAACCTTTTCCTTCTAGATTTCACTATTTTTGTGCAAAAGCACATGCTAGATGCTATAGAGAGAGGATAAGATTGGAAAACTTAGAATCAAATTCTGGCTTTAAGGATATTTCAGTCTAGTGGATGAATTTAGGCACAGGATGCACTTTGCCTGAGAATAATCAGGGAAATTTCAGAGAAGAGATAGTATATGAGCTTAGCCTTAAAGTGTGGGTAAAATTTGGAAAGACTTTTCCAAGAATTGCCTAGAAAATAAGCAAAATTCTATCACATGGGAGAATAATGCAGTAGAATTCAGGTTACTTGCTTAAGGACTCTATTTCCCGGAAGACAGAAGCAGGGAGCTTTCCATCAAAGGACTGCTTTTGGGAATGTATATTATCACACCCTTTGATTTTTCAGAGATGATGTTAGTAGTTCTCTTTTTCAACAGAAGGTTCCTACTAAATCATATTTCCTGTCCCCAGAGTGATCTTACACTGAATAGAGGAAAGGAAGTAAATAGAGTTCGAGAAAGTAACCTGAAACCATATTTAAAGGTACTTTTATTCAGAACTTTTTTTAAAAAAAGAAGGAACAAAAAGGCAAGTAGCCTAGATATTGTCCTATAGAATAGAAATGCCATCTAAGAGGGAGAGCCTTGGCATACTTATACGGCAGATGTTTGAAGTCTGAGGTTTTTTGATTTACATTCCCTGTATGTGCCATATGGGTTACTCATGGCCAGAATGTAAGCACTTTTGTTCATCGCTCCCTTCCCTGGGTTAGTCCAGAACCAGATCTTCTGTGTCTCTCTGGGTTTGCTTACTGAACACAGAGGAGGGATATGGTCAGTGGCTAAGCCACGGGATAGAATGCTGCCTCTTCCACCACTGACTCACAAGGTGACTGGGCCAGCTCACTTCCCCTTCTGATGTTTCTGTTCCTTTGAGTATAATGGACAATCTTCACTTCATTCCACAGAAATAAATGTGTATATTTGTATTTTTTGAAACAAGAATGGAAAGGAGAGCAGGCAAAGCACAGAATCACTTTCAATTCTATTATTGTTGCACCGACAACACCCATGGGATATTCCATCAAGGATAAATAGCAGCTTTCTCAATGTTGGCTTGTTTATTGCAGGGTAAGAACGAAATCTTGGGCTAACCAACTTATATTCCCATGTTGACTCACTTCCTTACCTTCCTCCTAGCTGCTGGAGCAATAGGGCCAGTTGCCAAAGGGCTTACTTTGCCTTCCCCAAAACAGGTTTAGTGTTTTATCCTTGAGTTCAGTCTACAAGCTAGATTCTTACTCTTCTACAGATACAGAGGTGCATTGCCTTCTACAACAGGCTCTTTATAGGACGAATTTGGTGAATAGTAAATATCTGCAAACAAATCAGATTTCTCCCCTAGTTGGATTTCAGAAGAATTTCTTCTTTGTTTTGAGTTGACTTCTCAGCCTGGTAAAGTGGGAAGAGCATAGGAATAAGAAATACATTAAACTACCTATTCTGGTTGTGTCTATAATTAATTATGTGACTTTGAGCAAATGGCACTCTAAAATCTTGCTAGTTTATGACCTGGCCATGGGGGGGGGGGCTCAGTTTTTCCATGTCTAATATTTTGGATTCAGATTAGGTGATTTTTACAGTCTAAATATGGAATTCTCTAACAATTTCAGTCATCTATGATACTGTTGCTTTAAATGTCTTGTTCTTAGTCTTTTCTTAAGGAATTTAGAATGATAATTATTTACTTTTGAGAATTAATTTGAAAGATGAACATATGAAAGTTAACAACAGTAATACATTTTATGAGCAGGCTTCCTATTTAAAATTATAACTTGTCTTTTTTTTTTTCAAGATTTTATTTTATTTAAGAGATAGAGAGAGAGAGCAAGAATGTGAGCGAGGTTAGGGGCAGAGGGAGAGAGAGAGAATCAAGCAGACTCTGAGCTGAGCATGGAGCCTGACCCAGAGCTTGATCTCGGGACCCCTAGATCATGACCTGAGCTGAAATCAAGAGTAGATCACTTAACCGACTGAGCCACCCAGGTGCCCTGTAACTTGTCTTTTCTAGAAAACATTGGACCATATATTTTTAGCAGTCTGATACATGGTCTGTATAACCCAGGCTACCTGCTGAGCTCTCCAGTCCTTGGACTGCTCACCATACTCAGTTCCGTAGTGATTTGTATACCTGTGGCTTTAGATACCCACTATTCATTAATTCCAATAGATTTACATATCCAGCCCAGGCTTTTCTCCTAAAATCCAGACTCAGATTCTACCATCAGTGACATCCTCATTTGAATTTCTAGTGGGAACTTGAGACTGAACGTGTCCAACGTAGAATGCCTGATCTCCATTGCCTCCCAAATTGCCCCCCCCCACCCCCCTACCCCACCCCCGTCACTGTGTGAGCAACTCAGACCTTCCACATGCTCACGCCACAGTTTGGATGTCATCCTTACCACCTCTCCTTCTCTCACAATCCACTAATTGTTTCCTAATTGGTCTCCCTGCTTTCTGTCCCCATTCTTTTATGAATCATTTTCCAAACAGCAGCCAGTGCAATCCATTTACAAACAAAGTCAGAAATCATGTCACTGGTCTGCCCAAATCTCCTTAACTGATCTGAGTTAGTAATTGATTCTTGATCACTCAGAGCACAAGCAGAAACTCAGGCCATGGTATCCTTTCCAATTTCATCTCTGCTCCCCGCCAGCTCACTAGGCCCCCCACATCACTCTCCCTGGAGCTTGCCAGATGTGTCTGTCCCTGAGCCTTTGCATTTGCTGTTTCCTGTCCTGCGATGTTCTTCCCATAGGTAATCCTCAAGGCCCATTGCCTTTTGTTGCCCAGGTTTTTGTTCAAATGTTATATTCTTATTGCGTTCTTCCCTGAACTGCTTCCCTGGCCTGCCCCCAACTCTCCATGCCCTGCCCCTGTTTTCTCCTATCACCTTTCTCTACCTTTTTCTCCATAATTCTTGTCACCACAAAATACCAGGTTTCTCCACCTTGGCAATATATTTTTTTAAAGATTTTGTTTATTCATTTGAGAGAGAAAGAGAGCATAAGAAGAGGGAACAGTAGGCAGAAGGAGAGGGAGAAGCAGGCTTCCCACTGAGCAAGGAGCCTGACTCAGGGCTCAATCCCAGGATCCTGGGGTTATGACCTGAGCCAAAGGCAGACACTTAATGGACTGAGCCACCAGGCATCCCACCATCTTGGCACTGCTGACATTTTGGAATAATTCTTTGTTGTTGGGGGTTACTCTGTGTTTTGTAGGATGTTTAGAAGCATCCCTGGCTTCTTACCCAGTAAATACTAGCAACTCTTTTATTCTTCCCAGTTGTGACAACCAAAAATATCTCCAGACATTGCTAAATGTCTCCTGGGGAGAAAAATCATCTTTGATTGAGAACAATTGATCTAACACAATATGTGTTTTACCTATTTATTCACCTCCCTTTTCCACTGCTAGAATATAACCTCCATGAGAACAGTGATTTTTGTCTCTGTTGTTTACTGCTCTACTGCGAGTGCCCAGAATAGAGCCCAGCACATAGTAAGTGCTTAGTAATGAATGAATGAATGAGTGAATAAATGGGCTCCTACCTCATGCCTCTGTCCTCATTAGGCTGTAGTCATACTAGCCTTTCTTCTTCCTCTTGTACATTCTGAACTCATTCTCACCTTCCTGTCTTTTTCTTTCAGTTCCTGCTTCTGGAAAGCTCTGTCCACACGTCATCACAGTCATCACAGTCATCACGTGGTGAACCCCAGCTTGTTACTCAGGTCCCTACACAAATGTAACTTGCTCAGAGAGGCCTTCCCTGATGACTCTCCCTGCCTGTCAGAGATACTGTGTATCATGTTACTGAGATTAATTTCTTCATTACATTATCTCTGCAATTATTTGTTTTATGTAGGTTGAATTATTCTTTGTTTACATGGTGAATTTCTGCCTTTCTCTCTTATAAGAATGCTCTCTGAGCCCTCAACCTTATCTGCTTTATTTATCATGGCAGCCCCATAATTAGAACAGTTCCAGGACGATAGTTTGTGTGCTAATTGAATGAATAAGCCTATCTCCTAAGCAATTTCAGTGTGGAAGAGATTCTCAGTAGTTAGGAGTTAAGGGTTGTATCTTTCAGGGTTCAGTTGCAAAGAATAGAATCCATTTTAGCCGACTTAAGCAGAAAGGGGTTAACTATAGCCTGTGGCTTACAGAATCCCTGAGAGGGCTGAAGGAACAACCTCCAGGTTGAGCTTTCAAGAACAACCTGAAAAGCCACACACTGACTGGACCACCAAGGGAGCGTTCAGGAGACCAGGAAGCTGAGGTGTCAGCAGCTGGCTCTGAGACCAAACCACTACTGTCAGGGTCACAAAGCTAGCATGAGAAGGTCAGCACTCTCAGGAGCTGTCAAGATCAGGAAACTGCCCCAGAAAAACCAGGTACCGTCACCTCCGCATTGGCCAAAAGAAAGAGCAAAACGACCATCGCTTGTGCTTCAGCTTACTTGATCTTCCAGCTCTTGTGCTTCTGATTAGTGGAACAAATTAAAACTAAAACCCTGGCTGCTAACAGGTCTGGGAGATGTGGCTTTTCGCTCTCCAGTCTCTGCAGCACAAGAAGGCACTTTGGAAGGAGGTTAGAATGAACGCTGAGGGCCAGTCCACCTAGAACACAGGTGTGGTGGTAAGACCGGATGGAGAGATGAGAGGTAAAAAAGTGAATAAATCTTCAAGTTTATTTCTGCCAGGCAATAAGTATTCATAACAAAAAACCAGCCAAATAGTTGAGAGTCCCTTGTACACAGTACTGAACGGTAGTATTCATACAACTTCGGAAATAATTACTTTTCCCCGAAGATGTGGCAGCATGTCTGTGACGGTGAATAGCATCATGGCCCTAAGGCATCAGGCTCAGACAAACCGAGCTCAGTAAAACCATGATCTGAGCTCTCCTGGAGGGCAGAGCAGTTTATACCTTAACAGCTCGAAAAGCATGAGTTTGCTCAGCCTGAGCACTGATTTTCATAGCTGGCCAAGTACATTTATTTCCAGTTTAGAGCATTTGTTGAACTGAAGTCTTAGAAAAGGCTTAAATTGCATAGAATCTTGGATTGGCAGTTTTTATGTTGGCTAAGCAAGAAATCCATTACTTGATTTCTTTTTTATTATTTGACATCCATAAAGGTTTATTTGAATGAATCTATTTTTATAAGATATATTGTGGACATCAATCATCTCACACCGTGGAGTGGATCTATATGTATTATTTAATTCATTTTATTGGAAGAATAAAACCCACACATTCTTTCTATTCTTACCTTTACATCTGCATGCTTTTCAATATTTCAAACCTCATTACAGTGATAGATGTCGTTGGTTTATCTGTTTTACACACTTAAAAATCTAACTTTAAACAGAATTAGTATGAAGTGATAACTGGGGGGCCTTTGCTCAGTTAAAAATATAGAGATACAGAAAAACCTGAGCAAGATTTTAGAATATGCTCTATCACATTTATTTTATTTTATTTATCACATTTAGGAAACTTAAAACTTCACACTTAAAGATAGCTTAAGAATTGCTTCCATTATTTCTCTCCAATTTTCCTTGTGAAAGATTTTTTAAACAGCTACTCTTTTTGAGTACATGCTGTGAACTAGGCCTTGAACATTTTCCCATTTAATCCCCATGGCTTTCCTTTGAGGTGTGGATATTATTTCTGTTATGCAATGTGGACACTGAGGCTCAGAGAAATTGCTTGTTCAAAGACACCTGGCTATGAAGAGGCAGAGCTGGGATCACAAACTGGGATTTGACTGCATATCCTCCCAACTTCAAAGCTTACTCCTTCTTCTGCAACATTTATTTATTTATTCACGCATTTATTCATTTATTCAGTTAATGTGCTCTAGTGCTTACCATGGGCCAGACATGTTCTGTTTGCTGGGATTAAAATGATGAGGCAAAAAAGGGGCATCATCCCTGCCTGTGTGAGGCCGAGAATCTCTATTCCCTCCAGGTTAGTTGCTTATTCAGGATTTATAGATGAGGATTAACTTCCTGAAAAAACAGACAAGGATGTAAAGATTGCCTTTTTTTGTTTTATGGAGGAGATGACCATTTTATAAAATATTCCCATGTGTAAGAATATTAAAATTGATTGCCAGCTCCAGGTTATATATGTTTTCCTAGAGTTCTTGATGACTTCAAGATTAATGAAGCACAGAAATTAATTAGAGAGGTTGAAACTCAAGAACTCCCTGGTGAAGAAAATAAGGTTTATCTGATTTTTATATGAGACAGAAGCAATGACAGAAATTGAGTTCCTGTCACAAAGGATCAAATATTTAAGACTTGGTTTAATAATGTTTCTGGGGTGCTAGCAGCCTGAGTGCATAGGAAAACACTGCCAAATTCCTGAGGAAAAGTACTAAACTCACCAGCCATCAGCTAGAAATGGCAGAACCTATTATGCATGTCGGGGCATCAGTGCCTCGAGGGTCCAGTTGGTCATGTACTGGGTGTGGAGGGCCAGGTCTATTAACAGGTTGGAGTATTCTTCATTTCTACACACAAGGATGTGGTTTCTCCTATTTGTAGTTCTTTCATTTTGCTCCTTCTGAGAGAGACATAGATATAGGAAATGTTTCGCTTTCTACTTTACCATAAGAAAAGCAGTAGCCCCAGGGCAGTGATGAATGACTGGCGTTCAGCCTCTGGGGAATAGTGTGGAGTGCCAAGGCCTGTGGCACCCTGGAAATAACACGACTTACCTAAAGGGGCAGCAGTTACTCAGCTCCTGCTAATTGTTGCCACGGAAGAGGGCTCAATGGTGCCAGACATTTCATTTTCTTAAAGAGAAGCCAGAAATCTGGATTTTTCTAGGAAACCACCTGATAATTACTTCTTGGCAACTAATTTAAAAAAAAACTTCTCAGCCAAACACTTCTATTTTTTTATTTTATTTTTTAAAAAGATTTTATTTGTTTGTTTAGAGAAAGAGAGGGAGGAGGGACAATGGGAGAGGGAGAGAGAATCTCAAGCAGACTCCATGCTGAGCATTGAACCCAGTGGGAGGCTCGATCCCACAACCCTGAAATCATGATCCAAGCTGAAATCAAGAGTCAGACACCCAACTGACTGAGTTACCTCAGGTGCCCCTTGGGCCAACATTTTTAACTGGGTGATCAACCATCCTGGTTTGTCAGTGACTGAGGGATCTCCTGGGACATGGGTCTTTTGATGCTAAAACAGGGAGAGTTCTGGACAAACTGGGATGGTTGGTCCTTCTAGAACGTGGAGAATAATAGGAACATCTCTGTAGACTGAACAAAGTCTGTTGGTGGTCAGTTTATGATCTCTAATGAATGGGACAGGGAGCTAGAATAGGTTTCACACAGTTACATTTTCAAAGGACGGGAAGATATTTGACAAACAGAGAAGGACCACACATACTAGAACCAGAGCATGTTCTACTGTTCACTTCTGTATAGGATGGCCATGACCAGATGAGAAACTAATGTAATAAATGATTGCAGTGCTATAGTGTTTTTTTTTCCAACTGTTCATCTTGAAATTTGTTCAATCAAGGAAACTACTGGGGAGAAAGCCTTCCTTGGAGAGCGGGAGGTCTAGAAGGTGGAAGGAAGAAGCTGTATTTTCTGAAAGCATGCAGACAGTCAAAGGGCATGTTGGAAGGTTATCTAGAAGTATCTTGGGCTAGACTATTTTTATTCTACCTAAGTGTTGTCATTGAAACTACAAGGGTTAATTTTTCACAAGCTTTTCTTTAAACAAACAAACAAACAAACATTTGGGGGGTGGTTACAGAATATTACCATGGAAAGGAAACTTAAACACCATGTAGTTCAAAACTTCCAATATCGGAGAAATTGAGGCCCAGTGTCCCATAGCTAGTTAGTGACAGAAGGGTTAACCTGAAAGAAAAAAAAGAAGGGTTCAACCTGGATCTGTTTGGAATGGTGTAGATGGGTGCCAGTAGCATGATAAGGGGAGGCAACATGGCTTCTCTACGTTGCATTGCCAATAATTAAGAAGGTTCTGTGGCACAAAGAAACATACCATTAAAATCTAAAAACAACAAAAGTTATTTCATACTCTGCCTTTTGGTTAGGCAATTAAATGATAACGAATCACTAAATGCTCATATTTTTGAAACTCAGTGCAAATTGTTTAAGTTTGAAGGGCAGTAAATAGGAGAATCCCATATTGAAAAAGCTACTAGGTTGTATCTGGGTCATTTCATGTGGGCAGTACACATTTCAAAGTAAAAACCCGTGATTTGAAAAAAACATAGACAAGGAAGTTTAAAAAAAAGTCTTTGCAACCATCATTATATACTAGTATATATTTAGTTTCATTCTTCAGTTCCAAAGGCATCACTTCTTCACAACAGAATTTGCTTTGAAGTCTGAGAATGAACTTTGCGGTGAGGATATGTCCCCAGGCCCATACAGAGCAAGTGAAAACAAGACTGATTTTTATCTTATTACACTGGCATTCTGGACCAGTCAAAGAACTTACTGCTCATATTTATAGTCAAAAGGAGTTATCATTAAGGTCCAAAGATTCACAGATTTCTTGTTTGAATAATTAGAATCCTCCTTGCTTCCTTCTGGGCCAAAATGAAATACATGGTTCATCTTTGGCACCTGTTTGTGTAATTCCTAGAAATCTCAACAGAGTAGGATAGAAACAATGGCCCAATAGCATGAATGTCACACCAACAGACCACATAGGCCAATCTAAATTCCCTGCAGACTCTAAGATAATCTCCCAGAGGCTAGAAATCAGTGGTCACATTGTCTTTATTGTGGGTAGATTCCCTGTAGCTGTAGGCCACTTTAATATAAAATTGGTGAATAGAACAGGGTCAGAATGATTTTATGTGAGAGGCGAACACTCAACAATGAATTTATGGTTAAAAACCAGACCCATAGCTGCCCCAGCACTTACCATTCTCCTCCTGATTAGATCCAGGAGGGCAGTGAGAAGGAAGAGGTATATTAGCTCTTGATTGGGGGTTGATGAAATAGTTGGGGGTTGATGAAATAGGAATAAAAGTCAACAAGACATAATTATAAAACATTATTTTGGTGTCCAGGTCAGGTTTCCTTCCAGGGCAAATCTCTGAGAGGGTGGTTTGGGTGTTCTATTTCAGAGGCAAGTCCTAGTAGTGTCATTGCTGTTGTGTGATGTGTGATTGTATGTGTGTGTGTTGAAGCTCAACATAACAAACATTACTATCTCACATGATTTCTGAAGGCCGGGAATTTGAGAGTGGCTTAGCTGGGTATTTCTGTCCTAGAGTCTTTCATGAGGTTGTAGCCTAAAGGTCAGCCAGAGCTGCAATCATCTGAAGGCTCGACTGTGGGCTCCATGATCTTTTTCCAGGGTTGTGCATCATTGGCTCAAGGTGGCTCATTCACATGGCTATTGGCTGGAGGCCTTAATTCCTTCTGTTTTGCCTTCAACCTGTCTATAGGCATACTTGAGTGTCTTTATGATAAGGTGGCCAGCTTCCCTCAAAGTAAGCAGTCTGAGAGAGAAGGGAGGGCTGTAATCAGTGTGCCTCTTGGAATTAGACTTTTGAGATTTGCAGAGTCTTGGAACCAATAGGTTGCTTCATATCTTCACACCTCTAATAGCCACTATATAGTGGCTTTCCCAGGATGTATTTCCCAGGGTGCCTGTCTAACTTGCTTTAACTTGGGAAGAAAATGAGTCCACACTGGAAGATGCGGAAGTAGGTGGCTATGGCACTGAAATCAGGAGAAGTCTTTTAAATAAATGACCATTATGTGTTGCTGAAAGCAGTGGTAAATTATCCTTTTTTTTTTTTTTTTTTAAACATTTGGGATAGAAGGATTTGAGGATGTGTTTAGCCCAAACCTTTCATTTTATTTTATTTTATTTATTTATTTGTCAGAGAGAGAGAGAGAGTACAAGCAGGCAGAGTGGCAGGCAGAGGCTGAGGGACAAGCAGGCTCCCCGCTGAACAAGGACCCCGAGCGGGACCGATCCCAGTACCCCGGGATCATGACCTGAGCCGAAGGCAGCTGTTCAACCAACTGAGCCACCCAGGCGTCCCCCAAACCTTTCATTTTAAAGATGAGGGAATGAGAAGTGAAATTTTGCATAAATTTTTTTTTTTTTACTTAAAAGTAAAAAAAAAAATTTTGTTTTTACTTAAAAGACTCATCTTCCTTAATTAACCTTTGTGGGTAGATTTTACAGGAGAGTATAGATAAACCATCTGTGGACTTTCCAAGCTCATAACAAAATGTTTATACACGATGAGGTAATAATGTCATTAGTGCGTTAACATGACAGAAGGAGATAAATGGTCACAGTGAACAAAGACAAGATAGAGACTGGCAGTGAAGACACCGAAATGTGGTTCTCAGCAACCTTTGAATCATGTGAATTTGAGTGCAGAAAAAGGATCAAGATCATAAGCCTAATTGTCCCCCTCACAGGTGGGACAGTGGGTTGTTGGAAAATTATAAATAAAAGTTCTTCTGGTAGGCTTCCAAACTTTCAGAAGAAGTAAAAGAAAATCTTGGGTAAATTGTTTAACCTTGTTGAGACCCATTTCCTCTCTGTCAAGTGAGGCTGTTGATAGCAACCTTGTGGGATTATTGTGATGAATAGAAATAACACTATGCTAAACTCAATAAGTGGTATCTGATTCTATTATTGTTACTATTATTATGGTTATCATTATAATTTTTCTTCAAGGCATTGAGCTCACAGCCAATATGCCCTTATTTCTATTTGGGAGAACTGTTATACCTTTGGTTTACAAAACTACATTGAAGTATCTGAAAGTTGATGGTAGGAGGAGGGGGTGATTCCCCAGTCCCCTGCAGCTTGTGAGGTGGTGTTTCCCCGAGCCCACTTACCACAGAATTACCTGGTTGTTTGTTAAAAATGCAAATCCTGCCTCAGTTCTACTGAGTCAGCATATCTAAGGATAAAACCCTGTAATCTGCATTCTTAGCAAGCAACCCAAATGATTCTTATGCCCACTAAAATTTGGGAACCACTATAGGAGGTATTTGGGAGCCCTTGTGGGGCTCACAGAGAGCAAGACAGCTGAACTGATCTTAACCAGAAGTTTCCAAATGTTTTTAATTATGTATCCCCATTAATAAAACTTTTATATAATATAATACTAATGTTTATGTGCTTATATTTATATATTTATTCATAAATTATTCACATGTACCACCATGTTAAATATCATACACATTATAATACAAAATAGAAATTTAAAAAAGATGATGAAAATTTTATGTAAAAATTTTAATATTTGCTTCTCATAACCTACTGGATCATATGATATACCCTTTGGGATTCATAGTCCCTAACCTGGAGACCTTGGCCAAACCATAAGTAGTCACTATGGTTGTGTTTATTCAATTACCTAGTAAGCAAACATTTACAGAGTTCCTTGCAAAGACTCCAAGGCCTCACTGTGAATGATCATCTCCTCCTGTCTTATTGAATCACTGATAATATCACTACCTCATCATGTGCAAACACTTTGTCACTTCTAGGTACTGTGGGTAGGAGACTTTCATTCATCTCCTTCCCAGGAGAGAGGTGCCACATCTAGTTCATGGCTATATTTAAAGTCACAAAAATATAACTTTTAACAGAATATTTGGAATTGGAATAAAGTCCCAGATAGTCATTAAGAATCTAAGCAACAACAACAAAAATAAATAAATAAACAAATAAATAAATAAGAATCTAAGCAACATATTAAAGTAGGTAAATAGCCCTCACTGAATTAGATAGAGCACCCTGTTCGGGAAGGTTGTGTGGCACTGTGGAAAGAACACTGGACTTGGTTTTTGGAAGACCTATGTTCGTGTTGTGGTTCTTTTCTTACTGGCTGTGTGCCCCTCTATTAATTATTTGCCCTCACTGAACTGCTGTAAATGCTCCATTTTTTTTTTTTTTTAAAGATTTTACTTATTTACTTGAGAGAGAGAGTGAGTGAGAGATAGCTCCAGCTGGGGGGAGAGGCAGAGGCAGAGGGAGAAGCAGACATCCTGCTGAACAGAGAGCTCAATGTGGGACTCGATCCTAAGACCGTGGGATCGTGACCTGAGCTGAAGGCAGATGCTTAACCGACTGAGCCACCCAGGTGCTCTGTAAATGCTCCTTTGTAAGACAAGGATCACGACACCTTCTCTGTCTCTCTGACCCAATTGCTATCACAACCAAAATCTCCTCATCGTTGATGACCACTCATAGTGAGTGATGACCACTCATAGAATTCCAGACTTGGTCAATCAGCTGTCAATTACTACACATTTATTGAGTGCCTGATGGATATTCCAAAGTGCCACCAGGTAAGTGGGATTTCACTTGTCTTGATTTTGTAAGAACAAGTAAGTCTACATTCCCCTGAATTCAACAACTGTTCACCTTCTGTCTGTGACACTTCCACTCCCACAGAGGTTAAGAGAAGTGACTTCAAGCCTAGCTTTGCCACTTTGACATTCCATTTCCTTAAGCTTTCACTCCCTCATCTGTAAAGTAAGAATAATGATATTTACCTCCCACGTTACTGTGAGGATTATGTGAGATAATTTATGTGAAATGCTTGGTACAATTGAAACATAGTAAAAACAATAATGATTATTACTTCAGTGGCAAATATGGTGAGCTACTCTTTCATCCTTTTGGTCAATGCAAAGTGCAACTTGGTTTATCTGTTCAGAACTGGATTTCATTTGGTGATTCTAAAAAAACCAAGTGGTTTGACCTTACATCTTTCATATGATTAACCTTTTTATACTGGTCTTTGAGAAGGGAGTTAAAAGATTTAACATTCAGGTAGGAATGAATAATGACTGGCTTGATAAAATAGAACTTTTTACTAGACTGTTTTAGACTGCTGTAGGTTTACGAACTGTCCCCCAATGAAGAATTAATATTTACCAGACATAAAAATAAAAGGAAAAATATTTTTAATGTGATAAGTTATAAAATCATGAAGTAAAGAGCTGGTAGTTTGCATGTGCCACAACAAAGTTGCCTTCTTGACTTTTAAACTATGTGACACAAGTCTTACCCTAATATTTAACAACAGCGGATTTTTTTCTTGTTACACAAGCTATTGACATAGCTTAAGTGACTCACTTAATGACTCTTGATGCAATGGACTGGCATTTCCTTCTTCCTTACTTAACAAGGATGATTTGATTGTACACATTTCAATTGACCAAAGCTTACCTTCATAATAGCCCTGCAGCTTAAGAAAGGCCTCAGAGACTGACCAGTGTTTGTTTCTGAGTGAGTTTGAATGCAGTTTTCCTAAATGTCTTAAGTACAAACCTAATCTTTAAAAGAGGGGCTCATCTCCTGTTGCCAGAGTTTGAGGCTGATCTTCTGTGTTGTTATTTCTCTTGGTATCTTATTAGTCTGCTCTTTCTATCATTGCAGACTCATAGTGGCCTTGGGTAACAGAACAGGAGAAAACCTTAGAGATCATCTAACTCTACTCCCTTATTTTTCACATAGGAAACTATGATCTGGGCAAGTCAATCATTTTCATCAGCTTCAGAGTATAGACTAGGTCATTACTCTCAGCTTTCTGTTGATGGTTTATATTTCTACCCAACTCAGCTTCTTTCAATTTCTCTGACTCCTGGTTTAAAAAAAATTTTTTTTGCTTCAGATGTATTAAAGTATGGGAAATTAGATTAATCTGAAATAGTATGTTCAGTCATTTCTCTAGAACAAGCCTTGATGTGTGAGTGGAAACACTGGTGTTTCAAGATTCTTACCACTGAGGTGTGGCAAATTGGCTATAGGACATGCTGTTGGATTTGGCTGTACTCATCCCATTATATGTTTGGCATTGCGACTCATAAATTGTGTGCAAAATTGTCTCTAATTTTAGTGAATATTCACATTGAGAAATCATGTTTATTTCTCCATATGTATTGCAGTATGACTTAGATAAAATATTCTTTAGTGAATTAATTACACTGCAGTTCCTGAGCCAAATTCAGGATTTATATATATTCTAAAGGGATTTTTAAAAACCTAAAATATTGATTAATAAATTAGATATTGGAGACCCAAAACTCATTATTGAACTTCAATAATGAACTTCTTTTCTTTGAAAAGAACTAATCTAATATCCTGGGAGTTGTAAATACTGTATAGTAATGGCATATTTCATATTGAAACAGAAGATGATATTTGGCAAAAATAGAAGTAAAATATTTAGCAAAAAAGGCAAAATAGATGTATGAGTGGAGCATCATGTGTATGAGAATGGTGTAAGACAGGCTCCTAGAATTATATGTTTATAGAGAAAAATGGTATCGTGGAGATTTGGATATACCAGATGAACACAGCCTAGATGATGCAATTTCAGGGTAGATAGTTGTGAATAAAGAAATCATCCCAGAACCAAATAATGCATTTTTATATATTAAGGAGCAGCATGAAGTGTGAGGAATCTGAGATTTCTAGAAGAGTGTTGATTGTATCCAGTTCCTTATTTTTTTTTAGCCTCTGTACTTTAAGTTTCTACTCCTTCACTCTCCCGAAACTGCTTTCAGGAAAAGTCACTAATGAATTGCAATTTGCTAAATGTCCTTCTTCAAGGAATATGACATTTGACACTATTGTCTACTTTCTCCTGTATACTCTCTTCCTTTTAGCTTCTATGATATTGCTATTGCTGTGGAATAGTTTTTTGCTGCTTTTTTCTTTCTTTCAATCATATCGTAAATATTGATATCTAGTATTCCATACTTGGTCTTTTTTCTCCCTACAAAAATAAATTGTGAACATGCAGTATGAACCAAATCACATGTGCCCAATAGCAGGCACTGCTAATCGATTTTGGCAATTTTCTCTCATCCCTCATGCTATCCTAGAATTCTCACAAATGCTTCAGGAAACCACCAAATGATCAGAGTTCATATATGAGAAGAAAATTTTTTCCCCATGCCTGTTTTACATATTCATCTCGGAAAAGCTCATCTGTAGTCATGACCTTAGTTCCAGAAATCCCGGGGCTTATTCATTACAGTCTTCGGCCCCTTTCCCAGTGCCTGGAGAGCATGGTCTGGGTTGGATAAATATTTGAAGAGTAAATGATGAAACGTTTGATTAGTTAACAATGGATAAGTATATTCTGACATATTTTTGGTGTTTGAATGCAATTAAAATTGAAATGTAGTGGTCATAGAGAATATACAAAATAGTGACAATATTACAGTGACATATGTGCATGTTGAGACATTTTATTTCTGAACAAAAATTACTTTCTATATGAGACTTTATAGTTATTTTCAAATAAGTAAACTTAAGATCCATTCAGTAATAAGAAACATGCAGGGGAGCTGTAAAAGCTTGAATTGGGGTCTTAAAGAGGTAGTAATAGGCTAGTTCAGTGGGATATTTTCCTCAAAGTTGTAAATTTCAATCCAATGGCCAGTGAGAATAAAACGTGCTTTCTACTTATTCCTAACCAAGGTTAAAGTAGTAACATATAATTTTGCACTGTACTTTATAACCTTTTGAAAGAATTCTAAATCTTCAATAATCAGGGTTGCAGCCTGATATTTTTTTTCTGAATGTTAATAATGTACATGAATCACTAAAATGTTTACTACAAAGGTGCTTCCAATAAACATGTTTAAAGAAGTAGAATAAAGTGTTGTATACTTGGAGCCTAATTTTTCTATTTCCTCGTTTTCTCATTTTTAGATTGGTCAATAAAAGAGGATTATTATATAGTAGGGAGTGTTATCCACTGAGGTAATAGCATCTAAATTTTATTTATTTGTATTCCACCTTTATCATTTTTTTTTCCTGTTTTATGAAAGCACAGTAGTACCTAGCATATAGTGCTAAACAAATGTTGGATGTTACAATTGTGTATTATCAAAGATGCCTGGCTCAAGTTGAGAGTGAGAAGTATACATTTTTCAAAGCATGTAATAACACGGTAGTTCTCAGGGGCTGGGTTTGAAGGCCACAAGTGTGAGCCACCAACTCATACTGCACTTACACTGGTGTGCCTTCAATTTCAGGGAATAACCGGAAAGCAGAAGCACAGAGGTGAGGTAGAAGAGCCCAGGACAGGAAGGCCAGATTGTTTGTGATGTATTAATTTTCTAATGCAGGTGTTGGCAAACGTGTCCCTTGATAAATATTTAACACTTGGTAGGCCGTATGATTTCTGCTGTAATTCCTTAACTCCGCCATTGAGATAATACATGTTTCAATAAATACAGTCACAGACAGTACATATTCCAATAAAGTTTTATAAAAAGAAGTGGTATCCTGGATTTGTTCCAGCGGTCATAGTTTGTAGACTCCTACTCTGGTGGTGAGGTTTTGCTGCTCAATTAGTTTTCTTAACTCAACAAATTATTATTTTTTATTTTTTTATTAATAACAATACCTTTACTGACATTTAAGAATGACTGAGACATTGTGTAGTAGGCACAGCATCTGGGAAAAAATGGGGTAAAATCACAGAACTGCAAAGGTGGAAATCAGGGAATCAGGAAATCAGGGAATGTTTAATGTGGTATTGAGAAAGACAATATATATATGTATATATATATACCAACAAATTATTTTTGAATCTTATTTTATTTTTTGATCCTCTGTGTGTGTATGTGTTTGTCATTGCTAAGTCATGAATTTTTATCTTTCAATGTGGACTGAACTTTAGTTTGCTCTGATCTACATTCTTCTGGACACTTTTACCTCATCTCAGATTTGTTTCTCTTCATTCAGAGTATGGTTTATGAACTCCATAATGAGATTAGAACTATGTGCAGTCTTTATTGGAAGACCTGAACTCTGTTCTCTCATCTGAGGTTTTCTCAAATATTCTATACTGAAGATCACTTAAACTGGTTGGGAGTGCGTTTTATTCTTAGACAGATTCTCTTAGGCATTAGTTCATTTTCCAATTCTTTATGGAGTCCTGTAAAATGGAAAAGGCTGGAGTGTTAACCAAGCCTATGCACTCCTTTAGATCACATGTCTCTAAATTTTGGGGGTGGAGTGGGGAGAGAAGAGAGAGGTCTTAGCAAGAATTTTCTGGATTTGTTTGACTCAGAATATTCAATACTGCTTCTTGTAACTAGAAACAGGACTAGTAGACACACTCAATTCTTTTTATTTCTATTTTTTAGATTTATCTTTTCAAAGTTTATGACATAAGCTTAGACTCTTTGCTTGTCTGGTACCTTTTTTTTTTCCTTCTTGCTTTCACATGCTTGCTTACATGCCTATTTTTTCTATTTGAGAGCAGAGTAATATGGTGGTTAAAGATAAAAGCTCTGGATTTACACTGCTTGGGGTCAAGCCTCAGGTCTCCCAATTACTACCTAGGATTTGTGCTTCAGTTTCTACATGTGTAAAATGGGGATGATGGTAGTATTGGTTTTCACAAAGATATTATATTATCAAATGAGTTAATATATATAAAGTCCTTAGAATACTGCCAGGTAATGCATAGTAAACACTATTCACATTTTAAGTATTATTGATACATATTTTTGATTTTTGTTTTCTCAAATACTGAGAAAGGTGATTGTGCTCTTTGGTTCCCTCTGCCATATTGGCCTTAGATTTACTATTCTTGAAGCTCTATAGTCACTCTTTATTAGAAATTAAACCTAAAAAGCTGATAACAAACTGAATCATAAGCACTTATGGACAATTGAAGAAGCAGAAAGAAAAGCAGGTGTTTAATATATTTAATAGATAAGTAAGTTGGAAAGGGTTAGTCCTACAACTCTGTTTATAGATGAGATGGATTCATTTTCAGCTCTGGGTAGCCTTGATTTAGTCCCTTGGCCTGGCTCATATGTGACTTGACTCACCACAGAGTGTACACTTCCTACTTTGTTTTGTCTGTTTGTTTCACGTCAGGCACTTGCAGATCCCTTCCCTTGACCTTGTCTTTTGGCCATAAATGCCTTTTCTCACATCTCGCCATCTGTAATGATGTTGGTTTCACTCTATCCATTACTTTCCACATAAAGGAAGTGTTTGTATTCCTGGCTCTAAGTGGCAGAGAGACTGGCCATTCCTTGCTATGTTTTTGCACAATGTGTTAGGTACAGACTAGTTCTTCATTTAATTGGGTTGTGGGGTTTAGGGTGAAAGGATCCTACCAAAACCAGGGACACTAGCTCCTTATAAATCTCTTGGCATATAAAGATTAGTGGAACTTTTTTAGCAGTTTGCATTAGGGATTTGGGATTTATGGACAGGTCTGATTTTTGTTTTTATTTTTGTTTTTAGTAATAGTAAATATTTTTATTTTAATTTTTTATTTGTGCAGAGTTGAAACACAATGGATAGATCTAGTTTTGCATAGATTCTTTATAAGGTCTACCAGTCCTCTTACAGTGTGAAATATTTTAATCTTGGAATTATATTACAGCAAAATTGAAATAAACAACTCTATTTTTTTCTTATAATTAACTTTTTTTCAAAAGTTTTCAAAAATTTATACCTGACAGAAGTCAGTGCAAAGTTCAAATCTTCCAGATACTTATATTAGTTATAGGTGGACTCAGTCTTACATTTAGCTAAGCAATGCCCATGGTCAACTGTGAGGGCTTCACATGCATTCTTTCATCTTCAACAAAACCCTCATCCCTGTGATTCATCAAATCTGCCTGTGTTTGTGAAGCTTACATTCTAGCAAGAACTGGAAAAATAAGAAAGAAAGAAAAGAAAGAAACAACTCTTTTAATAAAAGGAGCATGGCTGGATGGGATGCACAGTGAAATTAATTTTTATGGTAAAATGAAGATCAAATGGAAACCCATTTTTATCTCAGCCTTTGATGAAAATATTTCTCAGAAATGTACAGCTACTCTCCTACCTTAATATTGAACATGGGAAGATTAGGTTGACTCCGTGCTGATGCCAGCGCTTAATCTGAAAATCAAAGAAGATCTTTGATAACATTTGTTTTTGTTTCCTCCCAAAAATAGATTTCTTTTTTCATGAAAGAAAATGTTTCTTGACTTTTGATTAATTGAGGGTTCGATATTTTTCTTGTAGTTCTTGTTTATATGCTACCACAGAATGAGGTGCGACCATAATATTTAGTCAGTCTGAGTCATAGTGGCTCATGATGTCAGGAACACAAGTCAAGGTTTAATATCTTCAAGTTTCTGTGTAGCTAGTCTACATGAGATCCCAGTGAGGCAACAAATCTTGTAGTCATGTCTTGTTCTACTCTATTGAGATGAATATGTCAAAATTGAAAGAATAGTCCATGCTTCTTTAATCACATTAGGCAACATTTCAAGCATTCAGAGTAATTCTGAAAATAATATAACAGACTTTCAAGTTACTGAGATCCATATTTTATACAGGATTTGAGGACTTTTAAATCCTTAAAAAAATTAGTGTAGAAGGTGAAGGTGTCTGTCTCTCCTTAATTCTCTTTCCTTCCCTTTCCTTTCCTTAATACTCTTTCTTAATCCTAAGAGGTCGTTGTTCTGAAGATGGTGTATGTAGGACTTAAGCTGTTGCTATGTGTAAAAATTACTGCAAGCACTCAGTTGCTTAACAACCTGTTATTATTGCTCATGAGCCTATAGGTGGTTCTACTGATATGAAATAGGGTGGGCTGATCTTAGGGAGGCTTGCTCATATGTCCATGGTCAAAATGACGGGTCAGCAGGGAGCTGTCTTGTTGTGATATGGCCTTAATCATGTGTCTGGTGGTTACGTGATTGTAGGCTGAAGTAATTGGATTGGCTGGCCATGGCTTGGTCATTACTCATCAGCCTAGCTCAGGCTTATTCACAAGATAACAGAGAGATTCTAAGAGGGAAAGTGGAATGGAAATGTGTAGGGCCTCTGGCAAAACATTGCTTCCACTGCAATCTGTTGGTGAAAATGAGTGTCAACAAAGACACCCGAATGAAGAGATGGGAAAATAGACTTTGTTTCTGGGTGGAAGCAGTGGTAAATATTATAAGGGGGGGGATGGATTTCTAGGAGGGGAGGAAGATTGTGTCTCTTTCTATGACCTACTACAAAGCATGTGTATTTTTTCCATGTATGTGGCTTACATTTTTAGATGTGTTTATATTTATAAGTAATATTTTGTACTATAAAAATTAACACAATGAATATTCTATTCAATATATGGCTTTGCACACTGTTTTTATTTTATTTATTTATTTAATTTATTTTTAATTTTTATTTTTTTGCACATTGCTCTTTAAAAAAATTCTTAGTGATGTCTTTGAAATTTACTGTTATGATGAATTTAATGCATATGATATCACAATTTATCTATAAATTCTCTTGTTGATGGCCATTTAAACTATTTCCCATTATTTTTTGCAATCACAAGCAAAGCTACAATGAACATGCTTGTATGAAACTTTGTATGTATGCAGTAAGAGTTTCTTCAGGTACATTTCTAAAAATGAACCTATTAGGTGGTACCATACATATATTTTCAGCTTTATTAGATATTGCCAACTTGTTCTCCAAAGTTGTTAGAACAATTTATGTACCTCATCATGATGTATAAGTTTCGCTTCTCCCTACATCTTTATGAATTACATTTTGGATGTTTAGATTTACTTTTATTTTATGTGGAGCCAGTTTAAGATGATTATCATTTTAATTACATGTCATTTAGTAAGATTGAATATATTTCATAGGTATTTCCTTTTCTGTAAATTAATTGCCTATCCATTCATAAACATTTAAATTTTATTTATTTATTTAGAGAGCATGCACGAGTGTGGTGGGAGAGGGGCAGAGGGAGAGGAACAGAGAGAATCCCAAGCAGGCTCCATGTCCAGCATGGAGCCGGTCGTGGGGTTGATCTGATGACCCTGAGATCATGATTTGAGCCAAAATCAAGAGTCAGACACTTCACTGATAGGGCCACCCAGGTGCCCCTAAATTTTATTTAAATTCAATTAGTTAACATATAGTATATTATTAGTTTCAATGGTAGAATTCAGTGATTCATCAGTTGCATATAACATCCAGTGCTGATTACATCAAGCGCCCTCCCTAATGTCCATCTCCCAGTTACTCCATCTCCCCCCACCTACCTCCCCTCCAGCAACTCTCAGTTTGTTTCCTATAGTGAAGAGTCTCTTATGGTTTATTTCCCTCTCTGATTTCATCTTATTTTATTTTTCCTTCCCTTCCCCTATGATCCTCTGTTTTGTTTCTTAAATTCCACGTATGAATAACATCATATGATATTTGTCTTTCTCTGACTGACTTATTTTGCTCAGCATTATGCTCTCTAGCTCTATCCATGTCCTTACAAATGGCAAGATTTCATCTTTTTATGGCTGAGTAATATTCCAGCATATATTTTTAATATTTTATGGCTTTTTATGGCTGAGTAATATTCCATTATATATACATATTTATATTATATATAATATGTATGTGTGTATGTGTATAACATCTATCTATCTATACCACTTCTTTACCCATTCATCAATGGACACTTGAGCTGTTTCTATATCTTGGCTATTGTAAATAATGCTGCTATAAACATAGACATGCATGTATCCCTTTGAATTAGTATTCTTGTATTCTTTGGGTAAATATGAAGTAGTGCATAGTGATCATAGGGTAGTTCTATTTTTAACTTTTTTTGAGGAAACTCTGTACTGTTTTCCACAGTGGCTACATATTCCCACCAACAGTTGCGTGAGTGTTCCTTTCCTCCACATCCTTGCCAAAACCTGTTGTTTCTTGTGCTGTTGATTTTAGCCATTCTGACATTTGTGAGGTGATATCTCCTTGTAGTTTTGATTTGCATTTCCCTGAATTGAATGATGTTGAGCATCTTTTCATGTGTCTGTTGGCAATCTGTATAATCTTCTTTGGAGAAATGTCTGTTCATGTCTTCTGTCCATCTTTTAATTAGATTTTTTTTTTTTTTTTTAGGTGTTGAGTTGTATAAGTTCTTTATATATTTTGGATACTAACCCTTTGTTGGATATGTCATTTGCAAATAACTTCTCCAATTCTGGAGGTTGCCTTTTAGTTTTATTATGGTTGTGTATTTTTTGTCTTTTTATATTTTTTGTCTTTTTGAGAAAACTTTCCTACCAAGATGTCATTAATATATTTTCCTATATTTTATTCTAAGGTTTGAAAGTTTTTCTTTTTGTGTTTAGCCCCTTAATTCCTCTGGATTAATATTTAATATATACATATTAATACATACTTTATGTATGGTATAAAATAGACATCTAATTTTATCTTTTGGGGCGCCTGGGTGGCTCAGTTGGTTGGGCGACTGCCTTCGGCTCAGGTCATGATCCTGGAGTTCCAGGATCGAGTCCCATATCAGACTCCATGGGGAGTCTGCTTCTCCCTCTGACCCTCTCCCCTCTCATGCTCTCTCTCACTCTTCTCTCTCTCTCAAATAAATAAATAAATAAATCTTAATTTTATCTTTTTCCAAATAGAAAGCCAATTGTCCTGGCACAAATTATTAAATAATCTATTCTTTCTCAATGATTTGTAATGCTAAAATGTCATCTTCCAAGTTCCTATGTAGACGTGGCTTTATTTCTGGGCCCTTATCCTATTTGATTGGTCCCATTTTTTCTATATATGCACCATTGCTATACTCTCTTAATGATTGCAGCTTTATAGTAAGTTTTATATCTGGTAGGGATAATATCCTTCTTCATTCTTCTTCAAAATTATCTTGGCTCTTCTTTGCCCTTTGCTTTTTCCTATTAAATTTAAGAGCAACTTATCAAATTAAAGAGTGGAAAATATTATGCCATGAGAAAAAGTAGAATAAGGCAAGGGAGATTAAAAGTGTAGGGGAAATCTAAGGTATTAAACATGGTGATGGAGGTAGGCCTCACTGAGAAGTAAGACTTGAGGAAAGGCTTCCAGAGATAAAGAAATTAGGCAAACAGTTTCCTGGGGAAAGAGTCTTACTGGCAGAAGGGATAGTTAGTACCGAGGTTCCAAGCCAGGTATGTTTGAGGAAGAGCAAGGAGGCCAGTAAAACTGAAGCAGAGTGGACAAATGGAATAGCACTAGAGGTTGAGGTCTTATGGGACCACAGGCGCTCCTGGGGAGTGCACGTGGGGACCAGTGAGCCACTGTCGGGATATTGGCTTTTGCTCTGAGTGAGATGGGAAACCATTGCAGGGTTTTGAATAGAGTTGGGACAGAGTCTGGCTTAAAACTTAAAAGAATCACTTGGGCTCCTGTGTTGAGGACTGAAAGTAGGAAGGAAGTACAGGAGCAGGAGAGAAGTAATGGCAGTAATCCAGGGGGCAGATGTGGTAGCTTGGACCCAGCTGCCAGCAGTGTCTACATGAGAAGTAGCTGGATTCTGGTTGTATTTTACAGGTAGGGCCAATAAGATTTCTTGGTGGATTGGGTGTTGGGGTGCGAAGAAAGAGAGGCGTCAGGATGGCTCCCAGGGTTTTGGCATGGGCAACTGGAATAAAGAATTGCTATTAACTGGGTAGGATTGTGGGAGGAGCAGTTTTAGTGAAAGATCAAAACTCAGCTTTGGGCATGCTGAGTTTGAGATGCCTATTAGACATCTAAGAGGAGATGAATCTGGAGTTTAGGGGAGAGGTTCAGGATGGGGATATAGATTGGGAGTCAGCAGTATACATCTGGTATTTAAAATGTGGAGACCAGATGGGGTCATCTAGGATGTGAGTAAAAAGAGCAGTGGTCCAAGACTAAGCTCCTGGCGAAGAAAGAAATGCACACAAGGGACCTTTCTGGAGTGATGGGAATCTTTCCAAACTGGATTGTGTTAGCATGGTTGTGTGACTTTAAATTTTCCAAAAAATCACTGAATTGGACACTTAAAACATGTTAAGTTTATGGTATGTAAATTATGTCTCAATTTAACCACATTAGCTATTTAAAAACATTTTAAAAAAGGAATCAAAGAGAGGAACTAGTAAAGGATATTTGAGAAGTGGCCAGGATTAAGGGAAAAATAACAAAGAATCATGGAATTCCAGCAAAAGACTCAGTATAATCTTCATTCTTTTTGTTAGTCCTTCCTCGTATTTTTCCTAGCTAATGTTGAGGAAGAGATGAAAAATTGTTTAACTTGCATTTGCTTGAATATGTTCTTAATCCAGGCTGACATGCCTGTTCTGCGAGCTTTTTTTGGAGTAAGTAAAAAACTTTGAAGTTTTACTAGACAGATTTCCCTCAGACTAAGAAAAAAATGGATTAGTGTTGGAGAGGAGTGGTAATGAGAAGAGGTGACTTCACCCAGAAGCCTCTCTGCTAAGATGCTCTCCCACGTGTGCGGAGGTAACCACGGAGGGTAGAGTGATCTGGGTCTGAGTCCTAGAGCCCCGGGAGATCTCCGTAGTGGTGGCGGGTGGTTTTGTAAGTAGAGAAGTAAAGTTGACAACAGTTTAAAATGATATTAAATGTAGCCGATTCCATGGCAATGGCTTTCCCTGCATTTATAGAGAGCCTCCGACATGTAGGTCATGCTCTGTGCCTTTGGGAACTGATAGGATAAGAGGCATGGGCAGATGCCTATCTTCTTTCTAATGTAAGGGCTCAGGGAACATTATGCAAAGCAGCAAAGGGTTTTAGTCAGCACTCCAACGGAAGCCTCCACTTTAAAGGGTGCGGTGTGTTGCAAGATGTATGAAGTCACTTCTTAGAAGTATACTTAATAAGGGAGGATTAAAGAGAAGCAAATACAATTCTCAGGATCAGAATAACCTGGGAGCAAGCACATATTTTAATTGTTCTTTTTTTTTTTTTTTTTTTTCCTCCATGCTGAGAAATGGTGTCAAAATCTAAGGCCCAAACCGGGAAACTCAAAAATGAACTCCATATACTTGAACTGAAAATGTTAACAGGTGAAGAAGCAACTATGTGATAGGTAACAAAGTCAGTCAGAGAAATTCACACCAACCTTCTGTGTCTTTAACTAGGTAATATAAATATGTTTCTTGAGGATAAACATAAAGGAGATCTAGAAAATAAAGATCTAGAGCAGGACCTGCATAAAATACCTGCATAAAATAGGTGGGTGTTGGGAGCATTTAATCTTTGCTGCTGCATTGGCATGAAAGAGACTATTCGTTTTAGTACATCTCTCCAGGAACCTCAAAACTAATATGGGGTGGATTATTTTGGTTAGAAAAACATCTGTTGTTTTTTCTATTAGAAATCACTACAAATCACAGAATCCTTTTAAAATTAATTTGAACACATTGCCATTTCCTTTTATGTGAAGGGGACGTGCCACCACAGGGGATAGGAGAGCCAGCCTGCTGGCCTGACAGGTAGGATTTATCTGCATGGGCGGCGGGCAGGAAGGAGTAGATGGTTGAAAATGGTTGGAGATGTTTCTCGCAGGGAGGTGGCCGTTGAAGAGAGGATTTCTTTTTGAAGAGTGGTGATTTATTCTTGTCCGTGTGGTCTGGGAAGGGACAGTTGCACAGTGGAGGACAGGAACCCTCCCAGAGAAGTGGCTGCTTTGTTTCCTAGGGGAGCAGTCCTTCTGGGGGCACTCAGCTCCTAAGTAGATTTCTCCTCTGTGCCAAGCCCTGGGGACAATAAACGCTCCTGTGGAACAGGCTGCACCTGACCATGACTGGGTTGCTTGAGACAGTCAGCGGGGTCAGGCAGCCATTTGCTCATCCATCCATTTAAAATGTGTTACTGAGTGCCACCCATGTGCCAAGAACAGTATTAGGAGCTACAATATAGTAATGAACCCCAGAGACAGGGATCCTGCCTCCATTACCTTAGTAAACTAATATATAATTGGAACTTGTGCTAAGTACGATAAAGCAGAAGCTCAGGAGTATGTGAAAGAACAGATGGGGTGGGGTAGGGCAGGGCCGGAACCTAGGGAATAGGGTGGCTAGGGGTATAGAAGGGAAGGAAAAAGGCGCAGTGAAGGGGCTGTGTGGCCAGGCAGTTATGGTAGCATTGCCCAATCCCCCAAGAGGTGTTGAGGCCTGCCCTGAAGGAGCAGGAGTCTAAGAGGAACAGCCACTTTGGGAGTGGAAGTTTGTCTGGGTCCCTATCAGAAGGAGCATGGGGTGGGGGTATGTCTTGTATTTTCTTATTTTTCATCATTTTTGTCTCAAATTCCTCTGATACCTCAGGCCACCTGAGTCCTCTCACCCGTTCTTCTTCCTTTTTTACTTTTTGAATTTCCACATGAGAGTTCACGACCCACTCCTCTGTCCTCCACAGGTAGTTGTGGCGGACCATTTTTGTCACGGACTCATAAGAATTTGTCTGTGCCCGACTGGCGGCTCTTCTAATGGACGGCGGCCCTCTTGTGCAGTTCTCATACTCTGAAATGCAGGGCGAGGCCATAGTTTTTCCCATATTTTATTGACAGATGAATTAAAGTGATAAAGATTAAATAGCATTCCCAGGAGCAAACAGTGAGTCAATGATTAGTGTTTCTCCAACTACCTACCCATTAGAAGTTGGTCCATTGACAATATTCTTCTTGTATAATATCTCAAACATAATAAATACTCTTCTAAACACAAATGACAGCTTCATGAAGACCCCAGTACAGGTTCTTGGGAGGATTCCCTGCTTCTCTGCCCTCCAGGCCCCCAGAAGCATCCTCTTTTATCTTGACAGGCTCAGATGCTCAGCCTGCTCTTCTTTCTAAGCTGAGATCCTATGACCTACTTTCTCCTCCCCTTTAATAAAAGGAGTATCAGACATTAGAGTTTCCTAAAGATTACTGAGCACTTAATTTCTTCATGCACACTTTGCTGATGGTCTCTGTTATCTCTGATTTATACATGTTTAATATCATACGTTTAAGTCCAGTATCAAGCCCTGGAATGGTATTTCCTGGTTCTCCCTGTTCCGTCTTTTAAAATCCCATAGAATATACCTCTGGGTTCACCTGTTCCGATTTTAGATGTCTTGGCTATTCGGATGGTGCGATCAGCGTGGTTGTTTCTGGCGGCTGGGTATTTTTGTGTGACCAGACAAGTGTTGCCTATTTTATTCTATTCTCCACCACCCCTGGCTAGTTCATTGCTGTAAACGTTTTGCCTTTTCACTCCAGAGGTTTCACGAGGAACGGTCCCTTCTCTGTTCACGATGCTCGATCTATTTCTGCCGTGTGTCAGTGGAGCTTGTTTTATAAACTTAAAAATAGCCTCCACCTTTTGTTCTCATTCTTCTGTTACTCCAGCACTCTTCTCTGTTTATTCTCTTTTCCTCTCTTAGCAAGTTATTGCATTTGCTAAAGGATATAGAAGTCCCAGCATGGGGGGCGGTGAGGAGGTGAGACTATAAATTAGAAACACAACAGCAGAATAGAGGGAGATGAGGACAATGCTTTCCTCTAATTAAAAAAGCAAAACTGTTTCAAGTTTTCAAAATTGATCAGATAGCCATGCTTATTACTCGTCAAAGCACCATGTGCTTTACATGTATTAAATCCTAGGTTTAAGACATGTCCTTCATTTTTTTTAATCTCCATTTTACAGGTGAGAAAACTGAGGTTAGAGAATTTATATAGCTTGTCCAAGGCCACACAGTCAATAAAAGGTGTAGCAGGTTTCAGACCCTGATGACGATGGCACCCAAGTCCATACTGTGCCACTTCTTTGAACTCAGATGTGATCTGAGAGGTCCAATGGAAAGAACTTGTTGCTATAAAATAAGACATATATAATAAATGCACAAAATCTGTGCAATCTGATGTCATGTACAATAAATGTAGATGGAAGCACACAGATGGTTTTAATTAGTATTACTCTTATGCAGTCAAATCAATTTTTTGTTGTTTCTTTTCTCATTTGATTAGTTTTCAAATGTCTTCAATCACTGTTAAAGTGAATATTTTCCCTGATGCCTGGAAGGTCATTTCAAAGTCTTCTGCATAATAGGCATGTCGTGGCAAGTCAAAGGCTTTTTTCTTTCTAGTGTTGCCAGGCAGTTCCCAGTTCGTCCTTTCCAAGATCAAACTGTAAAAAAATCACCATTCCAATCCAAGTGTATTGAGGGTTTATCATGCTACTAGATTTTTACAGTGCATTGATTCAGAGGTTGAACTTTGTCATTTCATAGGTTGCTTACAATTCCTTTCTCTGCCATTTTCTAGTTCTGGGACCTTAGCTGTCTGCAGTCTAAACTTTGTTTTCCCATCTGTAAAGCGGGTATAACAATGGTACTTAGTGGAGTTATTAGGATTAAAGGAAATAAAGCTGAAAAGCACTTAGTGCAATCCTTGATATAGTAAGTACTCAATAAATCTTGGCTGTTACTATCAAGAGTAAAATACTAATCTTGAATTTTCCTCCATTGTACAGTGAGAGAATATGAGAAATAACTGAATAAATTCCCTGAATTGTGTGATACTAAGTTAGATTTTTTTTTAAGATTTTATTTTTTTATTTGACAGAGAGAGAAATCACAAGTAGGCAGAGAGGCAGGCAGAGAGAGAGGGAGAAGAAGGTTCCTCGCCGAGCAGAGAGCATGATGCGGGGCTCGATCCCAGGACCCTGAGACCACGACCCAAGCCAAAGGCAGAGGCTTTAACCCTCTGAGGCACCCAGGCGCCCCAATTTAGATTTTTTTCAAGGACAATGTTACATTCCATAAATCCTGTAATGCAATAGAAGTGTCTATTCTGAATGGATCCTTCTGAATTAGGACATTGAAAATATCAGCAAATGGCTTTTAGATAGATTCATTTTGTTCTCATTTTTATTTCTTTTTTCTCCTATTATTTATTTTTCCCCAATTATTGACATGAACTTGACAAATAAAATTGCATTATTTAAGTACATAGCATGATGATTTCTTTATAACTATATATTCACTATTATGTCTTTTTTAGCTTTATGGAAATATCATTGACAAATAAAATTGTAAGATAAAGTGCACGTTGTAATGATTTGATACATGTATGTATTTTGAAATGATTACTACAATAAGGCTAATTAACACATCTGTCACTTCATGTGGTTATCTGTTTCATGTGTGTGTGTTGAGAATGCTTACCTAAGATCTCTTCTTTTAGCAACTTTCAAGTATGCAATCCAGTATTATCAACTGCAGTCACCATGCTGTGCATTAGATCCCCAATACTTATAACTGTAGGCTTGTACCCTTTTACCAACATCTCCCCATTCCCCGTACCCTCCAGGCCCTGGTAACCACCATTCCAGTTTCTGTAACTATGAGTTCGACTTTTTTTTTTTTTTTAGCTTCCTCATATCAGTGAGATCATACAGTATCTGTCTTTGTTTGGCTTATTTCACTTGGCATAATGCCCTCTAGGTTCATCCGTGTAAAGGGCAGGATTTCCTACCTTCTTATGGATGGATAATATTCCATTGTATGTATATACCACATTTTCTATAGCCACCCATCTATCAGTAGACATTCATGTTGTTTCCATGTCTCTGCTCTTGTGAGTAATGTGCAAGGAACGTGGGGTGCACATAGCACTTTGGAATCCTGATTTCATTTGGATAGGTATGCAGAAGTGGGATTGCTGGATCATCTGGTAATTTTATTCTTAATTTTTTGAGAAGCTTCTATACTGTTTTCCATAGTGGCTGTACCGATTTACATACCCGCCAACCGTGTGCTTTTTTGTGTGTATGGGGGGGTGCCAGGTATTTTGATGTGATGTGAGAGGATTTCAAACTCAAGTTTTAAATCTGGCCGAGCACTGCTCTTTCTTCTCAGAGTTTAGGGTTAACATGAAGAGAAACTTTATTCTCTCTTCTGGATAGATTCTTGGGAAATGTTTCCAGGCTTGTTTCTGTGTTCCAGAACCAGCCACAAAGTTTGTCTTTCCATTCTCACAAACCGGCAGACGTCATCTCCAACGTCATCTCTAAACGGGGACCTGGGGGACAATTTTGGTGAACAGCTAAATCCAAAATATGTATGAGAGGAACGTGGAAACATGCATGACACCTTCACGACGCTATAGGAGGAACTTCAAACACAAGACTTGGATGTCTAATGCAATCAGAAGGCTGTGCCTTAAGCAGAAAAGAGAGATATCTCTGTTTGTTTTTTTTTTTTAAGATTGTATTTATTTATTTGACAGAGAGAGACACAGCAAGAAAGGGAACACAAGCAGGAGAAGTGGGAGAGGGAGAAGCAGGCCTCCTGCCGGGCAGGGAGCCCGATGCAGAGCTCTATGTGGGGCTCGATGCGGGGCTTAATCCCAGGACCCGAGCTGAAGGCAGAAAGAGCAACCAGGTCCCCTGGGAGATATCTGTTTTAAAGCAAACTGTTTGAGGGACGCCTGGCTGGCTCCATCTGTCGAGTGTGCGACTCTTGATCTCGGGGTTGTGGGTTTGAGCCCCACATTGGGTGTAGAGATTGCTTAAAAATAAAATCTTTAAAAAATAATAACTAGATAAGTTGCACTGATTGTTTTCAGTGTTCTTTTAATTTTACCATCCCATTCCTTATGTCATCTGTTAAGTTCTGTCAGTCTGATATCTGAAAACAGTCACTCTAGAGCTATTTGTGTCTGGTAAGAGATCATAAGGTCCTTAAAAGGATCAGGAGGGCCTTACTCATGATAAATCCTTTTGAGATATTCATTTAGAATTCAGTCTCTTACCTTAAAGAATTTTTTTAAAGGAACATTGGCAAAAGTACCCTGTAAACTGTAGAGTTATGAATAACCCTTAAAATAAACCACATAAGGGTCTTAGCCTTAAAGTAATGATTAAACTTATTCCGAGTCACCAGACTAATGGGAGAGCAAAGGGAGTGTGGCAGAGGAAGGACCTTTCCAAATCCAGTGATAGTTTAGGGGTGGTGGTGGTAGGCTTTCTGGGGAACTAGTGAGTTTCTAGTCACTGGGCATGCTCACATGTGAGCTGAGCATCTACTAGTCATGGCTGTTGTAAAGAGCCTTGATGAGATCAGTGACCTTTTTTACTCTGTCTTACAAGTGTATGGTGGAGTTTTTTAGAAGCTACCTGATTTGTGATTTCATGAGTGATTAAATGCAGACATATATATGAGAATCCAGCTATCTCCCATTAAATTGGGCATTAAAAAAATTTGTAAAAATATCAAATATCTTTCTTGTAACTAATTTTTGTTTTGCAAAATTGTTATTTTTCATAAAAATGTTATTTACATTAACATGTACTATATATATTTATCACTGTTGTTTTCAATGAATTAATATACAAGTATTTTTAACATTCTTCAGTTTTAATCTCTAATAATGTAAATACAAACAGTTATCATTCACCTAAATGCAAACTGTTTGAGGCCTCCTATTTATTATCTATTTCTGTGTAACAAGTCATCCCCAAATTTAGTGCCTTAAAACAACAAAGATTTATTATCTTGCAGTTTCTGTTTGTGTGGAATTCTGGGTCTCATGAGGTTGCAACCAAGTTGTTGACCATAGTTGCTGTCATCTGGAAGGCCCGCCTGGGCTGGAGAATCTGTCTCTAGAAAGGCTCACTGGCTGTGGGCGAAAGGCCTCCACACCTTGCCTTGTGTATTCTCACAACTTGACAACTGGCTTCCTCTAAAATGAATGATCCATGAGAGAAAGAGAGAGAGAATAAAATGGAAGCCACATGTTATGACCTTTCATAACCTAGCCTCAGGTCACACTTCACCATTTTGCCACATTCTCTTGGTTAGAAATGAGTCACTAAGTACAGCCCACACTCAAGGGGAGGAGAATTTGGCTCTACTGAAGGAATGAGTATCAGAGAATTTACACACATCTTTTAAAAAGGCAAAGTCAGAGGACTGGATGATCTTCAAGGGTATTTTTAACCCCGAGTTTCCATGAGGAAGGGAAATGAGGTCAATGTTTAGGTCAGAATAGAGATCCAAGGGGCCCTCTTGAAAGGATTTCCCTCATTACCTACCTGGCAGATTTCCACTCATTCTTTGAAACTAAGTTCAGAAATCGCTTCCTTCAGAAAATGTCTAGGTCCTTTCCTCTGTACCATCTCTGTTCCTACGTATACATCTGTGATTATGCTTTTCACACTGTCTTGCAATTCTTTTGTTTTTTTATTCTCTCTTCTTATTATTAGACTGTGAGCTTTGGAGGTCGGGATAGTCTTTCTTTCTCCAGTACCGTGTGCTTTGTCATACTTATCCATCTTCTTTAGCTGCATTTAGTCTGTGTTCATTTATTCATTCACACTCTTGCATCGTTAGTGTCCCTCATACACTGTGTTAACATTGGGCAAGATTCCTGCTCTCACAGTGGATTTTAGTAGGAAGACACACAGTAACAAGTCAACCAACAGAAATGATCATTTTAGAAAAGGATCCACGCCATAGAGAAAATAAACAGACCAACTTCTGTGGGTTGTGGTGAGTTCTGGGTATCGTTACTTTAAGGCAGTCAGAAACTATTCCTCCAGGTACCAAGTCCTAGTGAGAAACAGATCTAAGGTGAAGAATCTGTAGGGTCAGTGTGGCCAGCAGCAGTGCATCTGTCTCTTGCCTGTGACCGTATCTATAGACACAGAGAGAGTTTGGTTGTTTGGGTAGAAATATGTGCATGAAGGAGGCTGGGAATTACCCAGGATCAAATAGCATCCACAGTCAGTAATGGAGTTGGACCTCAAACCCAGGCTGGGGTTTCAGTACAGTGACCTCATGGTTGTCTCCGAATGGCAGAACTTGATGGGAGGGTGATGAAGCCCACCTATGTTAAAGAACCCGAGAGCACAGGTCGTGGGTGTCAGTGTGGTACACATGGACATAGACATGCAGAGCAAGGTGCTGGTGAGTGTGGTACTGGTAGAGCTTGTTCTAGCCTTCCAAGTTCACACTTGTTCCTGGACTCCTGGTTGTCCCATTGCTTCAGGCCCATGTGCCCTCATGCAATTTCCCCCCATCCAAACCTGCTCTCAGGGAAAATTGCCCAGTCCTGGAAACCTGCAGTTGGTGCATAATAAAGGTGTGGTCCAGCTGGTTTCCACATAGCAGAGGTGCCGTGCTTTTGAAATCTCATTGGGGAAAGATTCCTGTGGGTGTCTCTTGGCAAACATTTGCAAAATTAAGTCTTAATAACCTAAAAACAAGCAATTAACAAACAATAAAAGCCCCCAGATCTTCAAATGTTGACTGCTCCATGAAACCTTCTCTCCCTGTTATCATATATTGTACGATTGTTTACAGGTCTCTCTCTTTGGAGGGCAGGAACTGACTTTTATTCATTTTTAATATATCTTACATGGGTAGATGCTCAATAACTTTTTTTTTAAAAAAAGAATCTAAAACCATGAACACTAGGGTACAAGGGGCTGGTGTTTGCTTGAGATGCTGTCTCTTCCCCAGATAATATAAATGTACAGTAATAGGAGGGTGGTTGAGTGCATGATGACATATATTTATTACAAAGAGTTTCTAATAAGGGAGATGCTTATGGTATAATGTTAAGTAGAGATTGAGCTGATTGAATTTAATGTAATATATAATCATGCATAGGAGAAAGATCTGGAAGGAAATGAACCAAAATGTTTAAATGATGATCTCTAATTATAGCATTATCAATTATTTTAATTTTTACCCATCAAATTTTCTGCATTGTTTGAAATTTCTGGAAGGAGCCCGTATTAACATATATCAGATAAGAAAATTTGATTTTCTCCCAAAATATTTCCCTCAGAAAAGGGGGAGTTGCCTTACATTCTCATCCTTTCAGAGTGTTTCACATTATGGAATGCTCTCTCTGACTTTTTTTGAACCACAAAGTACTGGTTGGAGAAAACGCATTAGCTTGAAATGACGTCAAGAAATCATGAACTTTTGGGGCACCTGGGTGGCTCAGGCAGTTAGGTGTCCAACTCTTGATTTTGGCTCAGGTCATGATCTCAGGTTTGTGAGAGCAAGCCCTGTGTTGGGCTAAGCATGGAGCCTCCTTAAGATTCTCTCCCTCTCTCTCCCTCTGCCCTTCCCCACTCCTCTCTGTCTCTCCCTCTCTGAAAAAAAAAAAAAAAGGCAAAAAAAAGACATCATGAACTTTTAGATGATTATGGTGGCCTTTTGGTTAAAAAAAAGAGAGCAAAGAAATGTGACATGAATTTAATGAATTTGTTCTTTGGAATAAGATCCCTAAACTGAAAGCCTTAGTTGTCATCATAAACCAGCTTTCTGAAAGTTCCTTACATGGTGATACTCTGATTCCCCTGTGAAGATACACTTGTAGGATGAATAAGACAAATCATTGTCTTAGTGTTTTTTTGAATGGGTTCTTATGGCTTGCCATAAAAACTTCAGTGGCAGCATTAAATTTGTATTTAAAAAAAATACAAATTCGATGTGAAGGAGGATGATGTTTTCCATCTGGAAAACTGTCGGATGGCTCAAAAAGTGTCTCTCATGACATGGAGAGTACTTGCCACTAGACACATATGGCTAATGTGAATCAAATACCTTCACAGAATGCAAGAGTAGAAGAAAGAAATACTTCTAAATCGAATGTTGTTTTATATAATGTTATTTTAAATATGTATTAATTAAATTAATCAAGTAAACACTGAAATTAGATACAAAACTATTCTGTTGATGTCTCTCCTTAAAGGCTTATATTCAAACTGGTAAAAACCATTAAATTTTTTTTTTCTCTTGGGAAAGTGACCTTACTTTAGGGTCACTTTCTATTCCTGTATACTTTTATAATAAGAGCAAAATCAAAAGCACAAAAGTTGTTATCCCTTCCAGGGACTCTTAAAATTTAATAGACATTTCTGCTTTTATGTAAGTAATTAAACTTTAATGGTGAGATCCTAGGCATCAGCCAGAGGATGGGGGAAGTACGTAGGGAGGCAGCTAAGTCTTTGTATTTTTTATCTTAAACCTGAGTGAGACTGGCTTGCAGGGGAAGTTTTCATCAAGGAAAATTTCTTGGAGGAGTGACTTTGAAGTTCAGGCTACAAGAAGGTGGTAGACATATTAGGTCAAAAGGAATAAAAAAGCATGTGTTAGCATATCTATTGGTACATTACAAACCACCCAAAACTTAAGGGCTCGAGATGTCACTCATTTGGCACTGTTCTTTGGCTTGGCAGTTTGGGCAGAGCTCAGCTAGGATGGCTCATCTCACTCTGCATTTGTTTGCACTTGTTGGTGGGTCAGCTGGTCATGGATGGCTTTGCTAACAGTCTGGAGCCTCAGTCAAGGGGCTGAGGGGGCTCCTCCATTACAGGTGGACGGCTGGGCCTCTCCTTGTGGTCTCTCATCCTCACAGATGGGTATGTTCACATGGCCTCAGTGTTCAAAGCAGGTGAAAGCAGAGGGTTCGGGGCTTCTGGAAGCCAAGGCATGGAAGCCGTAGGATATCACTAATGCCACGTCCTGTTGGCCAAAGCAAGTCACAAAGTCAGCCCAGATTCAAGGCAATGGGGAAATAGCTTCCACCTTTTTATGGGAATTGCTGTAAAAAAATCTGTGGCCATATTTAATTTCTCGCATGGCATTTCAGATGGGGAGGACAGCTTCTGGAAGAGAATAGAGACAAGAAAATGTAAACTCCATAGTAGGAACTTTAAGGAGTTCGACCTGATTAAAATAGAGAAGGCCTGTTGGTGACCATCTAGAAATCAAGCCGGGGGCAACCCGAGAGGCCCAAGGGTTGAAAGCCTAGAACCAGAACTTTGACGTGAGGGTTAGTAAACCTCAGTGCATGTACCCCAGCCACTGCCTCAAAGGGTTCACTTTCATTCATTTTCATTATAGTTTCTACCTTTTTTTTTTAAAGGTGGTTTTGTTTTGTTTTGTTTTGTTTTTGAGAGTAAAAGGGAGAGAGAGTGCAAGCACGGGGGGAGCAGAGAGAGAATCTCAAGCAGACTTCCCACTGCACATGGAGCCAGTCTCGGGGCTTGATCTCACGACCAAGACCTGAGCTGAAATCAAGAGTCAGAGGTTTAACAGACTGAGCCACCTAGGTATCCCTCATTTCTACTCTTTAAAGAATTTTTGCTTTGAGATCTTAGAAGAGCCTGTACCATGAAACCGCCAATTCCAGAAATGGACACTACCAAAGCCTTTGTGACTCTCCAAAGACGAGAGAGCACAGAGACAATGAAGGACTGTGGTTAAGCACCTGAACTCTGGAGCCAGACAGACCTTAGTTCAAATCCTGTCTTCATCACTTAAAGCCCTGTGACATCTGATCAGTCACTTGGCCTCTCCGGGTCTCAGTTTCCTCCAGTATCTCAGGGGCTAAATTCACACCTTCCTCACAAGATCAGGGTGAGGATTGATAACACACTTACAGATTTAGCTTAGGGTCTTAAGCATTAAATACATAATATCAATTAATGTCAGCTGTAATTATAGCCTTTGGATTTTAATTCTTCATCTGTAAAATGAGGTACTACTATTGAAATCCAGGATCTCATTTTAAAAATAGTTTATTTTTAAAATGGGGCATTGGGAAATTTGCAAATGAAAGGCCTACTCCTATTCCCAAGGTTAGAGTTCTGTCTTGTGATTTGCATCCAAGAAGGTCTTCTTCTTCTTCTTCAAAAAAGAATGTCTTCTTCAAAGTTAGTGACTTGACTTCTCTGAAAGGAAACTCACCCCTTGGCAAGCATATCTTACAAGCTGTTGATGCTTTGAAGAATAAATGCGTTTGTTCTCTATTTGAATGTATTCTATAAGATAAATCAGGATGTTGGAAGCTGTTCACTTTAAAGCACATATTTTTTGCGTATTTAACACATACTGTAAATCTACTGTGTTAATAGATTCTGTGGTAGGTATTGGAGACATAATGATGAGTGAAATCAATATCATGGCGCTCAACAGCTGTTTTTAATGGTCTGCACTAAATAAGGCCTAAGTAAAAGTATCCATAATTTTTTTCCCAGGGAATGTTGACAAATAGATTGCTTAATTTTTTGTCCTTCATCCCAGGCCACTATTCATATTACCGTAATAGAAATAATTTCATCTATTTGCGGGGAAAAAGTTATTTTGAGAGATAATTCTAGGATCAACCCTAAGTCAGATGGTCCACCTGTCGGGCAGGTAGAGTGAAAACCACATTTGCTGGTATTGTAGGGCTTCCCTGCGCCCCTCATCCAGAGAAAGAGGTTTTTCCAAGGCTAGTTGGACCCCTTATTGAGCAATACCCGGTAAGGGAAACCTTTAAACACAGTACATTTTTTTTTTCAAGATTTTATTTATTTGTCAGAGAGAGAGTAAGTGCACAAGAAAGGGGGAGTAGCAGGCAGAGGTAGAAGTAGGCTCCCCGCTGAGCAAGGAACCTGATTCAGGACTCAATCCCAGACATGACCAGAGCTGAAGGCAGACACTTAACCGACTGAGCCACCCAGGTGTCCCCAAACCCAGTACATTCTAAAAAATTATTAATATGTTCTAATGTGGGGAGAATTAATTCCTCTCAGACTGTGTTATTTTGGATTTATACTTGGTTGTATTCACATTTTTTATATCTCTACAAATAACCCTTTTGACTCAGTAAATAGAATGCATCATAGTCATATATAAGGAGACCCACTTTAGGTCTTAAGAGACTTCAGACTCAGGCTAAATGTGAATAAAACATAAAACATTTGAGAGATTATGGAAGTAGGTTCAACAGAAAAACATGCCATGTTCTGACTTCATTTTCTTTCCTGGAAGTGGGAGATACGTAAATGGAGGATGCATCTTGACCCCAAACAGGAGGTCACAACCAGAGAAAGGTGCCCCACATCTTTTTAATTATTCCATTCAGAGCATCTGCTTGAGGCACAAGTAGGATCCTGGCCTCCCCACTGTATCCTATTCTTGTGTAACTTTCTAAGGCCCTATTTGGAAGAATAGATTTCACTCTGTATCTCTTTCTCCCACTCCTGAATCACACCTGTAATTCTCCCTTCAGCCATTTCCCAGGACATAGTTGAATCAGTCACATCGTCTTATGTCAGTCTTATGCTTTAATTATAATCCAAAAAGCAGGTAATGGAAAGTATTGTAACAAAACTAATTATTAGACAAAAAAAGCAATGTTCCTTCAAATGTGGTGAATAAAGTAGCATGTAACGTACTGTCAATTAACTATGAATGTGCCCATCCCAGCACTTTAAAAGACAATCCCTCAAGAAAACTGAGAAATACATTTTTAATGGAGCCACCTGTGCCTTCAGGCCTTGAGAACTTTAACAAGGATCAGTCCATGAAAAGAGTTGCTATAAGCCTGTATGATAAATTAAACATAAATTTTAAATTATTCATTGAGTCTTCCTAAGAGATTGAGATGCTGTAGGGATAATGAAAATGCAATTTAATAAGCAATCCGTAGTGATTTTAAAAGGAGGTAAAAAAAGAAGGGTCCATCAAAATTTCACCTTTGCTGAAGAATGAGCTAAAAAGATAAGTTTAAATTAGTAGTACTAATTAATGTGAACTTGCAATGCAAGATGGTACTTCATTTTTAATTTTATTCTATTACTTTATTTTTAAATAAAATATATTTGTCATATAACATTGTATAAGGTTAAGGTCTACACCATGTTGATTTGATACATTTACATATTGCAGTATGATCGACACACTTGACATTAGCTAATGCCTCTATTATCTTACATAGTTATTTCTTTGTGGTGGGAAAAATTAAGATCTAGTTTCTTAGCAAGTTTGATGGTAATAATACAATATTATTGTTTATGATCACTATACTGTGCATTATATCTCTAGGACTTATTTATCTACTAACTGCAAGTTGTACCATTAGTATCTTTCCTGTTCCCCTACTTCCAGCCCCTCACAATCCCCACTTACTACTTTATTTTGTATTTGAATGCCATTTTATTGGTTTATAGTATCGCCAATTTAATCACAGAATAGAGCTTGGGGAGAAAATAAACAGTAAGAATAAAAATGATGGATACTCTTTATGAGTTACTTTGATTGGACTTTTTCACAAGTTATCCCCAGGTCATATAGGAGGTAACTGAGCATAGAGAGATTAAATAACTTGCCCATGGTCGCAGAGCTAAGATCTGATCATTGCCTTTTGTGAGGCTAACTAACGCCATTATTCCTCCACTATGCTGTTCTAGTCTAACCGTATTGCCTCATGAAGATGGATCAGTGAAGAGAAGTAGCTAAGAGCTCTGGAGTCAGAGTTGAGGTTCAAATACCAGCTCTTCCTTTTACAAGCTGTGGCATCTTAGATAATTAATCTAACTTCTCTGTGCTTCAGTTTCTTCTCATTGATAGTCCCCTTAATGGTTCTTCCTTAATAGTTTCTTCTTATTAATAGAAATACTTATGTGAGAATTAAGTGGGAAATGTATAAAAATCAATTAGCCCAACGCCGGCTCTGCAGGAAAAGTTCAATATGTGGTAATCGTTATTGCTGGTATTGTTGCTGTTACTGAAAGTAAAGAAAAGAAAAAGAGAATGGTGTGGTTGTGTTAGATGACAAACAGCCCTAAGCAGTGCCATATGTTCTTGCTGGGTTGGATTACTCTTTCAAGTCATCAAACCTGAGTGATCCAGTTGGTTTCACTCATGGCCTGCTGTCCAAAGTATCCAGCTTAGTGGTGCTCCCCATCCTGTACCACCTGTTGATGACATAGGAGACCCCTCAGCTTCCTTTGGGTCCTGTCATGGCAGGTTCATGGTCAAGTTGGTTTCTTTTCCTTCCTGTATGTCCTCCTTGAGCTAACCTCAACAGGGGAAATCTCTGACAGGTTTCTCCATTTTTGAAACATCTCTTCCTCACTTCAGATGCTAGGATCTTTTCTCTTCAAAGAAAACCTGATTTAACTTTTCTAGCTAAATCACAAAACAACGGTCTTACCCTTGTGGTTTTTGAAATTCCTTTCTGAAGATGGGAGGATAGCGTGATGGGTTGAATTGTGTCCTTCCAAAATGCATATTTTGAAGCCCTGACCCCTGGCACCTCAGGACGTCCCTGTATTTAGGTATCAGCCTTTAAGTAGATAATTAAGTTAAATTGAGGTCATATGAGTGGGCCCTAATGCAATGTGACCGGTGTCCTTCTAAGAAGAGAAGATTAGGACATTTGACCATGTGAGGACAGTGAAAAGGCAGTCATCCAAAAGGAGAGAGGCCTCAGAAGAAAACAAACCTGCCAAGACCTTGATCTAGCCTCCAGAACAGTAGGACGTTTCTGTTGTTTAAGCCTCTCAGTCTGTGGTGTTTGGTAATGGCACCCCTAGCTAGCTGCTGCAGGTAAAATTGTCTTCAAATGGTCTCGAAGCAAGAGATACTGTGTCTCAAGGCACTCTCTAGTGAAGCCTGGGTCAGAGGAAGAGCCCTCAGTGCCAGACCCCTCAAGGTCCCAGGTTTTTGAGGGCCAGTGGATGGACAAAAGCTCTGGGTACTTTGAAGGCACCCTCTGGAACAGGTCTTCCATCTTAAATATCTTTCTCCACGGATCAGAAATCGTATCATTAGAAATTTATAGGGGAGTATTGAAGCCTTTTTTTTTTAAGTGTTGGCAACCTTTAAAAGAAAAAGATAAGCAATTCAGCTGGGAAAATCAAGTTTATTTGGGAAGAGCAGAGGAATCTCAACTTGGGATAAGTACATGATGGTGAACCGCAGGCGAGTCCAGAGAACCCTGGAGGAAATGGGGGAGTTCGGAGGTGTTGTTCTGAACAAAAGTTAATTGGAAGAAAATCAGAGTTTGAAGTGGTTGTAGCTTCTCTTGAGCTGTAGCAAGGGAAGCTTGATGTTGCTGGGCGGAGACCCTCCCTTCTTCATGCTAGATGTGCAAGCTGTGTTGAGCAGTGCATGTGAGAGCCCTCCCTCCATGGCTTTCCTACTCCAATTCTGAGTGAGGTTTCCTTAGCACATTTCCCCAGTGTTCAACATCTCACGGTAACATGAGACCGTACTAGGTCATGGAGATGCTGTTGGTAGACCGTGAGTGTGGGATGTGGGTTTTGAGAGAGTCCAGGAAAGCGGGAGTGAAGGAGAGGATGGATAGGTACAGATCATCAGATCCTTTCCCTCCCGGATCTGCCCAACATCAGCCTGGAAAGAGTCTCTGACTGGTTTGCAGGAAGAAGGGTGGAGTGTTGGTGCCTCCTTCCCAGAATGGGAGCCTCTCTGGGCTTTGGGGGCACAGGGCTGTGGTGATTGCTTCATGGTTCAGTGGTTGAGATGGCTATTCTTTGAGGCCCTTCTTTTGGCCTTTTAGATGCTGCAACATTCTGATCAGAAATTTCTGCTTTAAGCATAAGGGATGTGGTGCAATTGGGGAAGTAAGTGTGGAGAACAATAAAAACAGAACACCCTGGCCAGAGTTCCGTAAACCAGAAACCATTCCTGCCTCCTGCCCGCCACCGAAGTGTTTAACTTTTCCTGTTTTTCTTACTTCTGACTCTAGTGTGGTGTAGTTTACAACTTTGGTATTTTTATTTGTCATCATTTTGTTTTAAACATGAACACAAAGGAGTCTTCAACGGCAGTAGAAAAACTGTGTAGTAGAAAAACTGTGTAGCTTGTAGAAATGCTTTTGTGTTTGAAGTCAGAGGCAGTCTGTCCTCCAGTAAGATTTCTGCTCCTGCCTAATCTCTCTCCTTCCTTTCCTGGGCTCCTTCCCCCAAAACCGCACCCTATGCCCACGCCCTCAAGATGTGAGGAGTTTTAGGGAACAGGATTTACTCTTTTCTCAGTGAGAATGTTGAAGAATGAAAAGGAGCCTTTAAGACTCCCCAAAGTGAGTTTCTAAGAATATAATTTCTGAGCAGTGGGGGAGATTTTGTGAGGCAGAAGACCCTCCTAAAGTTTCCAGTAGGTTAGTCTCTATAATCAATGAGGGTTCTGTGTGTGAATGAAATAGAGAATGCTGGGAGGGAGACTCATGGTAATAGCATATGGATGAATGGAACTAGCGGTAGCCTTCTAGAAACATAAGAAACCTGTATCCCAATTTATTCTGGGTCAAATAAAATATTACATATTATAGGAAAGAAATTATCTAGGTAATTATTTTTATACCATTTCACTTAAAGTTTCATTTGATTAGAATGATAATTCTTTCTTTCTTTCTTTCTTTCTTTCTTCTTCTTCTTCTTCTTCTTCTTCTTCTTCTTCTTCTTCTTTCTAGGCATGGGGATAGAATATATGTCAATGTATGGCCCCTCGATGGGGAGTGATCACATAGAAGGCTGTGAAAAATGCCCATTTCAGCCTCAGTGTCTGTACTCATGGGTGGAAGAGAAATAGCCATTAATGATGTAGAAGAAAACAAATACCTTGACTAAATTGCATGTCGTTTCTTCTGATGTTGCAATTCTCTTTAAATACATAGCCTCAACACTTCCCCAAAGAAATTGAATGTATATCTGTGAGGGATAATTAAGACTGTGAGGGATAATTAAGACTGTGAATCAAACGCAAAAATAACATTTCAGAAGAAAATCTTTTTAGAATCTGCACCATATTCTTTTTAGTCTCTGGCCCAAATGACAAAGATGAACTTTGTAAATGCATTTATGTGGGCCTATGTATTGGCCGTCAACTTGTTGGGAGAAGCCACCTAAACTGGGCACAGTAAAAGAACTGCAGATAATACCCTCATACAGGAGTATAAAAGAGAGTCTATGGCTCTGGCCAAGTAAAGATCATTGTATATTTTTATTTGGATAGTTTCCTTTGTAGCACATTTTAGACACTATAATAAGGTAGGTCAATATGGAGTAGATTGTATTTTCTCTATAGAAACAATATTAGAATTGAACTTTGAAACAAACGAGTCATTGATATGGTCAGTAGTAAGTTATAAGGGCACCTGGGTGGCTCAGTTGGTTTAGCTACTGCCTTCGGGTCAGGTCATGATCTTGGGGTCCTGGGATCAAGCCCCACGTTGGGCTCTCTGCTCAGTGGGGAGCCTGTTTCTCCCTCTTCTACTCTCCCTGCTTGTGCTCTCTCTCTCTGTCAAATAAATAAAATCTTTTAAAAAAAGTATGTTATAAAAGCAAACACATAGTATTCAAATAAGTACATGTATTTTATCCTAATAAAATAGATGTGAGTGTAGCATATGTATTGGTTACAGAAGAAGATATGATATAAAGATATAACTTTATAGTATCAAAAATTTATTTGGCAACTAGAATTAAACATTTTATTAAGGACTGAATTAGTTATCTAGAAATTTAGAAAGTCCCTTTTGGATGCCTTGGATCTCTTGAAAAATAACTCTAAGCAATTTTCTGCAGAAGATGACTTCTCCCGCCTGCTTGTTACACTCTCCCTAGCATTACTCTTCAGTGATACTGAAAACATGCTTGTTGTCAGGAAGGTTGGCAATGTTTTGTCTACCAAATGTTTTTATTTTAAAGGTATATTACAAAACTAATACATATTCATAGTAGGCAGTTTAAGCAAATAAGCAGAAAAAAGAGAAGTAACGCCTCATAATTTTGCATGTTAGAGATAATCACCGTTTCCTAACATGTATGTTCACAGTCTTATAGCAACCAGTCTTTTCATCTTAAAAAAATCTTATTGAATATTCATAGCATCATTTAAAATGGATGTATATTCTTTCATTCTATATACCTTGCTTTATTTAAACAACTCTCATTTCTGGGCATTTCCCTTGTTTTTATTGGTTTTGACATTATGTTTATAGAGCCCACAGCAGTGGTTTCATGGTATGTTGGCTTCATTCAGGCAAAGGGGAAAAGCTTGAGTCTGGTTTACAGATGGTTCTGCTATCACCCATTGGACGGGGACTACTGAGGTACCAGTAGAGACATCTGCTCTGGAGGTTGGAGGAGGGAAATCCTCCCAATGGGCAGCATTTTGAACAATCTACCTTGTGTTCCATTTTGCCTGGAAGGAGAGAAGACTTGAACACAGATGGCAAGGAGGTTTGGGAAGAGTCCAGTAGTAGGTGATTCTCTCGCACTGGGCTCTAGGATATGTCTTGTAAGAGTACTAGTCAAAGGAGGTGACTCTCCACAAAAGGGTGTGCATGGTGAGCTGTTAGGTTGATGTCCCTCAGCCTCCTCCTCAGCTATGCTGGTGCTTGTCCAGTGTTTTGTGAACAAAGTAGGAGTCAGGGCTGGAGGCTGTCTGTGCATTCAATGACAAAATTTTCCCTTACAAAGACTGGCTGGGCTACTAGCCGAGTTTTCTAAGCAATGCCCAATCCTGGACATTTCATATGGTAACATATGCCAAGTGAGGTGTGGAGGGATGAGCTACTTGTTTGGACCTCTTCTGACCCAGCAGCACTAATTGTGGAGTACTGAACTACCAGGATCTGTATCACTTTTTGGAAACAACAGCAGGACTCAGTGAAATGTGGTAAATTGTCTTTTTGGAGAAGTTACCTGTTGCTCTGATTGATTCTACTCCAGAGAACCATGCACAAAGCACCTAGAGCACTTTGAAGAATCCATGGGAGGGGGCGAGTGTTCCCAATATCATTCTCTAGGTCTTCTGCACTAAGTGCACCTTGATTAGTAGACTAAGAGATGAGCTCACCATCATCTCCTCTGGGTTTTTATTTACTTTTGTCCAGGTGGTTGTTCCCAGACAGGGAGCAACCATGTGCTGCTACAGAGCATGGGTGACTAATTGTAGAGATGTCTTAGGCTATGCATAGGCTTTTCCTCAAAGAATAGGCTTGGAAAGCAGTTAATTAGTTGATTTCTGTGGAAGGCTTTGTTCTTTTCTAATATGCCATATACAATGCTGGTTTCATTGCCCAGTAACAACTACTTAATCCAGGAGATGGTTAAATATTCTGTGGCTTAAAATTATTTTTTGTAGTAATATATATAAAACCAAAAAATTATTTTTTAACAAATTTTAAGTGTACAGTTTTATGGCATTAAGTCTGTGGTTTTTGCTTCTAAACTTGAGCCCACCTTTATTTTCCACGGAAGCTCTATTTTTTCTAATGCCATGACTGTATTTCCTCCAGGTCAAGATGCCATTAATTGTAAAACAAACTACTATATTAATAGCAACGTTTTATTTAAAAGGCTATTCTTGGCAAATTTCCTTGGATATCATTTATAAACCACATTCCTATTTTAGAGGTATTAATATGTAGAAAATGTGCGTCATAGAAATGAGGAAATATGTAGCTTCTCTGTATCCTGTGGCAGTGGCAGGAATTAAAATGTTCCTTTTTTTTTTTTAAGATTTTATTTATTTTTTAAAGTAGTCTCCATGCCCAGTGTGGGGATCAAACCCACAACCCTGAGATCAAGATCATATGCTCTACTGACTGAGCCAGCCAGTCCCCCATGGAATTGAGTTTCTGAGGTGAAAGTCACTTTCTGTGTGGTGTCCATGATGAGAATTCATAAACCCATACCTTATTGGGCAGTCACAAAAGCTCATGAAACTACCTGTGCAGGAGACTTCTGAAATAAAATGTGTATATTTAGGAGAATAACAGGGTGTCATGACAATTTCAGAAAAAATTTTTGTTGAGGACTAAACAACTCCTGCCACAGGAAAGGTTTTAATATTTTTGAGCATCTACTATCTGCTGAGAACTTTATATACATTATCACTTTAACCTCAGTACAATCTTGAGAGGGAGGGTTGATCCACATTTTACAGAGTGTTTAAGTAATTGCCTAGATCTGATGCTTGGCAAGTAGCGGAGCTAGGGTATAAAGCTTGGTCTGTATGACTCCAATGTCTGTGTTCCTCTCCATCAAACCAGTTACTCACTATGCTTTAGCCACACCATAATGTGATAGAAACAACTGATTTCCTAGTCTCCTAGCCTTGCTGTTTTAGTATGATTTCCTTCTCCTTAAACCCTCATGGTGGCCTTTGCCTATAGAATCATGTGTTGTCTATGCATGTACTACATTGTGATGGGTTTCTGTTTTTACCCAATATTTAAAACTTTGTCATTTAATAGTTTACATACTTATGTTCTTTCTCTGTATTAGCCCTGACTGTCATAGCTCCCATAGCAATTCATGGATCACTGATGTTCAGTTACTACCTATCGATTTGATTTTAATGAGTTAGGGAGACATTTTCTGATAGAGTTGATCTGAATTAGTCAAGATCATTTTAAAGCATTAGGTACTGTTCATGGGACTTGGCAATTCTTATACCCACTGTGTCAGAAATTGAGGGAGACTGATGAAGGAATAGAGTTTTTAATTTAAGAATAGATTATTAAGGATTTCTATAAAATATTTTTACTACTTTAAATCTTTACTGTTAAAATCCCTTTAGATTTCCATCATAGTCTCATTATGTGTATGTTTTGTCCTCAATCAGAAAAACTTCCCTTACCATACAACCTTATCATTTATACCTCTGAGCTTCACCTTTTTGAATATTTCAGAAGACTAAAACTGAAAATTTTTCATGCAGAAATATCCATCAACCTCAAAAGGGGGCAGGAAAACAAAAGCTAATTTCATGCGGAAGGTTCTCTTTTCTGTTGGCCGTAGTAGTGGTTTCCTGCCCGAGTCCCGTCCCCTGAGAGGGTGACACTGGACAGCAGCCTCAAGAGCCTGTGAGAATTGTCTCAATGAACGACAAAAGATATAAACAAACTTTCTTTCAGCTCATGGTAGTACTTATTTTGCGTTGGAAAATATGTGTAATTCAAACTACTATAATTCCATTTTTATGCCAAATGTAATCCTGGAGGAGGCTATTGCTGGCATGAGGTCTGGAGTTTGTACTGCCTCAAAGCTAGTAGCTTGTTTTTCCATCTGGACTAGGCACAGAGTTTGCAAGCTTTTTTTCTGAGTTACTCATTCTCTGGTAAATTCCAGTCCTGGGCTACTGTAGGACATATGCAAGGCCTTGCCCCAAGAGTTGGAAATGTAATATGGCCCTTGTTTAAAAGTGTTTTGCTACTGGAAGTACAACTAGTTCTAGTGAGGTTTGTGTTGGCCACCTCAGGCTTGTGGGTTCAGTTCAAATTTTTTATTTAGTTCTACAGGTTTTATGGCTTGGCTACCTGAGAGACTGGCCCTCACACTGTTCCTTCCTCTCAGCTGGGAATATCTCCTGGAGCACTTGGCTAAAGAATTCCAGATTTTACTTTGGAATAGTCATAATGATGGCTCAAGTGTTCTCAGAGGGTTCATATTTGGAACTTCCCTATCTGGTCTGACATGGCTCCAGTTGTTGGCTTTTCCTGATGGGGTGGTATTGCCGGACTTGGTCTTAAAAATGCACTGAGTATTTGTTGTATTGAATTGATTTATATAGGTCTTAAGTTTGGAGACGTATAGAAAACTAATACGTTTTCTGTTGATGCCACAACAAATCCCCTAAATGTAAAACAAAGTAAATTTATTTTCCTGCATTCTGGAATTCAGAAGTCCAAAGGAAGTCTTGAAAGGCTAACATCTGGGTGTCAACAGGACTGGTTCTTTCTGGAGATTACAGGAGAGAGTCTGTTCCTTACCTCTTCTACTTCCAGGCTACCCCCGCAGTCTTTGAATGCATCACTCTGATCTCTGTTTTCATGGTCACACTGCCTTCTCCTCTACTGTAGTCTACTTCTTCCCTCTTACAAAGACTCTGTGATTGGATGTAGGGCCACCCAGATAATCCAGAATAGTCTCCCTATCTCAAGATCTTAATCACATCTGGTAAATTGATTTTGCCATGTAAGGTAATATTCATAGGTTCGGGGATGCAGTTATGAACATCTTGGGGGATCATTATTCAGCCTACCACAGAACCTGATGCACCTGAATTTGAATCCTGGCTCTAACATTGTTTTATACTTTCTAAGCCTTAGATTACTCATATCTAAATGTTGACAATAATGTTATCTGTCACTAGGCTGATCTAAGATTTTGATGAATAAAGTATGTAAAGCATCAAGGACCCCACAGGAGTTCAGTTAATGTTAGTTTTTTTCCTTGCCTTCTCATATAATACCTGAGAGGTTAAAGATTTCAGTTTGAAGGCAAGTGAGCCTTTGAACTTTATAAATATTGCATTACAAATGCAAAATATGAAAAACATTTCTGTTGAAGTGATTATCACACGAACAAAATACTGGTTAGTATCCAGTTAGGGATCAGTCAGTATGAAACTGTAATGTAATACAACAAAGAATGCATTATTGTGTTTAGAGATACAAGTATTATAATATGAATAGAATTAGAGGCTTTCCAAATTAAATAAGATATTGAGAATTATCTGCTTTCATTATCTACTCTGATTTATTCCAACAGATCAAATCACTGGGGGTTCGAGGGAAAGGAAGTGAGAGAGGAAGGCATATCATTCTTCAAGTACCAGTATGGTTTTTATTTAAACATGGAATACATTAAAGCAATGACAATTCACAAATTAAAAAAATATTAGTTGAGCTTCTCTGATGTATCAGATAGTGCCCAATATGTTGATAATGGAAGGATAAACTGCCATGGTTCTTACCTTTAAAGGGTTTATAATCTGATGGAGAGACAGATAATAAGCAGATAATTACCAGAAATTAGGATAAGAATGATAATGGACACACGGGGAAGAAGTACTTAAGTCTGCAGGGAGAATTGGATAAGATTGTGTGGAGAAGAGGTGGTTATTCTTGAGCCAACTTTTGAGGGAGAGAAAGTCATTTTCCAGGTGAATATGGAGATAGGGTAATCCAGGCAGAGAAATCTGTATCTGCAAATGTGTGAAGGACCACAGTATATGCTCACAGAACCATGACTAGCTTAATATGGTGGGAGCAGACAGACATAGAAATTTATCTTGAGGGACGCCTGGGTGGCTCAGTGGGTTAAAGCCTCTGCCTTCAGCTCAGGTCATGATATCAGGGTTCTGGGATCTAGCCCCACATTGGGCTATCTGCTCATCAGGGAGCCTACTTCCAAAGAGTTTATGATCAAAATGTGCAAACTGTAGAAATTTGAAGAGTTTGCAGTTAAATACAAGTGGGTATTTCTTGTGCTGAACTTTATGAAAGTTGAGGGCCATAAAAATTGGAGTTAAAACAGTACTTAAATCCCATTTATTTTATTATCTAATGGCAGTAGCACTGATGGGCTCTTTGCCAAAGATTTGCACTCCCCTTCCATAGGAGTAGTTACTGGGCAGTGGCTTCTTGGCAGTGGCCAATGACTGCATTTACCAATTCCCCTTATACTTCAGTGGCGGTATATGACTAGCTCTCACTTTTGGAATCTGGCACACATAACTTGTTGCCTGAGGTGGTCAAGAGGTGGTCTTTCTTCTCTCATTTCTGGCTGGATTAAACAAACAAACAAACAAACAAACCTCCATGTTTCTGAGGATAGTGGAGGCACAAGATAGAGGGAAGCTGGGTCCTTGAATCACCACATGCAGGAAGGCTACCAGTCAACTAGAAACATTCTCATTGATTAGTGCAAGAGTGAGACATAATATTATATTGTTTAAAGCTACTAAAATTTGGTATTTATTTCAGCAGCTTGTGCTACCTGAGTTATCACATAATGAGGATTCCACTATGCATAATACATACCATGTTTCCTGGGACGTGTCTTCATTATACCATGAAGTGCCAGTGCTTTTATTCACATGTCTAATTATTAGAAATATCTCCTCTTTAACAAGCCAAAATATGATTAAATCCTGTCAGTTTTAGCCATTGATCTCGGAAGCAAGGCCAGGTAAGAAAATGTGTGTTTGTGGTATGGAGGGGCTTCCTCACTATGGCGTTGTAGAGAGAAGAAGGAAGTGTTTGAGGCCAGCTCAATCTGGTTGAGATGTTAGCTGGAAAGGAACTTAAGAAAGCATCATGCTGAAGATAATGTGGTCAGAGGCAGAGATGGTCTTGGAAGAGGTTATTTAGAGTTCTAGGTGAGCCTGCAAAGACCAAGAAGACTCTTGTGTGATAAAGATCATGAGGACTGAGAGTTCAACATAAATCCAATAATAAGCATGAGAGGCTAGATGTCTTTCCATGAGTGGTGGTGGGAAGCTTGTTCCCTAGAGGAACCAGAGCAGATGAGACGTGAATAAGAGGAGATAATTTACCCCTTTCTTTGTGTCCTTCATGAGTTTTATCTTCTCCAACCTAAACCAACTTCTCTTTTTCTTGTTTTTCTTAGTTCATAGACTTCATAGAATTATTTTCACTTTCCTCTGGATTCATTTTAAATTTTGTAGAATTAAATACAGTAATTCATGTATGGCCAGTTTATTACAGAGCTTGCTGAGATGATGATTCTAATATCTGAAGGTTATACATAGAGTGTTAAGAGGTTGGGATTTGAAATAAAATGGATTGAGTTTGATTTCTTAGTTTGACTTACAAATCTACAAAATAGATTGAGTTTGATTTCCCAGTTTGATTTTGGGTATAAACTTTCAGTTATAAGATGAATAAATTCCGAGGCTATAATGTGCAGTATGGTGACTATAGGTAATACTGTATTGTATATTTGAGAATTGGTAAGAGAGTAGATCTTAAACATTCTCACTCACACACACACAAACACACACACACATACACACAAATATGTGAGGTGATGGATATGCTAACTAACCTTGTGCTAATTATTATGCAATTATGTATATAAAATCACGTTATATACCCTAAACTTAAACACTGTTATATGTCAAATATATTTCAATAAAGCTAGAAAAAAAAAGTCGCTCAAATTTCCATTCAGAGTAAACTACTATTAATATATTGGTGTTTTCTCCTTCCTTCCCTTTTTTCTTCCTCCCTCCTTTCTTCCCTTCTTTCTTTTCTTCCTTCCTTTTTCTTCCCTCTATCCCTCCTTTCCTTCCTTCCATCCCTCCATGCTTTCTTTCCTTAATAGAAGAATGCTACCCATACTCTTTCATAGCTTCCTTTTTACATCATCAATTATTAATGTATTTCTATGTTATTAAATAACCTTCTAAAAATAAATGGAACATTATTTTTCAACATCATTTTCGATAGTTGTGTACAACTTTGTTGTATAAATGTAACCTAATTTAATTTGCAATTCTCTATTTTGGGGCCCGAATCAGAAATATCATTGTTTTGACTAGTGTGGCATTTACCATGTACTTATCGGTGAAGTCAGAGGAACATTTTGATAGGATTTTTGTTTGCTCTGATCCATCTTATTTTCTGCATTTTCGACATCATTGTTTTGTTTTTCAGTTGAGATAACTACTTCCTTGTCTTTGCTCTGAAGCATATACTTTAGTGAACTCAGTGGGTATTACAAACTGACTAAATTTAGTTTTAAAAAATCTAACGTGGCCCACAAGTATTATTTTCTTTCATAAAGGCTTTCATATTTTTATTATTTTAGCTCTGAAGCATATACTTTAGTGAACTCAGTGGTTATTACAAACTGACTAAATTTAGTTTTAAAAAATCTAACGTGGCCCACAAGTATTATTTTCTTTCATAAAGGCTTTCATATTTTTATTATTTTAGCTCAATAGCATTTGTAAGTGACAAGTTCTAGTCATGAAATGGGTCATTGGATAGAAGTCATCAGACGGTTTTATATTGAACTCCAAAGCCCTAAAAATCTTTTTGTCTCTAGAGGCAGCATATACGCAAATACTCTAGGAATACCTAAGCAAATCAGTTAGCAATTGTGATATGATGGAGTCATCCATTGATTCTCAATGTAAATTGTTTAAGGGAAAGAAACTAACATTTATTGGGAACCAGATACTGTACCTACATTTATATCATTAAACCCAAACTACAGTTTTGTTAAGGTTACATATCAGCACTGTGATATTCAGAAGATATTGAAGCTAAGGGATAAACCAATTTGCCTAAAGTCGCATAGCTGGTACAAGGTAGAGCTGAGATTCAAATGCAGGTCTGCCAGGCCCCAAAATATTTAGGCCACTCAGGATGATTTCTACCCTACTAATAGTTCACTAATCAATTGAACTTTTGGTTCAAGAATATACCTTAAATGCCAAGATTAAGTAACAAATGAACGTACTCTTAGAAAATCTGTATCTATATCCTCTGAGTGTTAAGGTAACCAACGTTGGAATACAGTTGCTTTGTGGTTCCTTCCTATATACCAGGATTAATGATGGTCAATAAGGCTCAGGAATCTGACTGCTTCAATAATTCTTCTTATGGAGTGTCCAAATTTCTGATAAAAATAAATTAATATTTGCTAGCCATAGATTTATAGTCCTAGAAACACTGGCCTGAACAGGTCACCTAATAATCCTACTGTTAATTTTTAACACACATGCCACACTAATGGAGAAAAAATAGACCATACCAGAATTCATTGCAAGACATAGTTCTTAGATGAGACAGTAATGAGGCAATGTCTGGTTCTTATTAAAGGTCATAAATAAATGATTCATAACTTAAACAAAAGTATAGACTGTCATAAACATCATTACTAACCAATGCTTTGTCAGTGGAACATGCTTTGAGAAACATATCTTTCTTCATATCTTACTTTGCTTTAGTTGTCACTTGACTCTTTCCTGACAGTTTGCAATCCAACTAATTTTAAAAATCTAGAGAAAAAGATACATTACTCACACTGGGAAGAGTCACACCAGGAAGGGACCAATGTATTGTTTTTTGTTTTTTTTTTTTAAATAGATATATGGTTTTGTCTCAAGAGAAGTTTCAATTTCATGCTCAGGATTAAAAGTAGTAAAGTGTCAGCAAACATCAGTGTCTGGAAAAACTATGTAAGATTTCAAATCTAAACCTTGTGAACATTACTCCTTTCTTCATTATTTGACTTAATCTATTTTCCTTTCATAGAAAAACTAGCTTTTATTTTGAAATATGACATAATAAGAAATTGTTGCAAAGGAAAACAATAGAAAACACATATTTTTGATGTTGTTTATAGGCATGAGTGTAATGCGTTTATTATTTTTAGCTAAGCTTTTTGTCTTGTTTGGAAAAATAAACTTCTCTGTGCCACAGTGAATTGCCTGCTAGTATTTTATGGAGCCATATAGGTGGATGCTCAGTTATTTTTGGGGGGGTGGCATAGATGAAGGATAACAATCTCATGCAAAAGATGTATACAGGGTAGCATAAAATGAAACTTATCTATAAGTAAGGGGGCAGCCTGACATTGTGGAAAGAATCTTTGATGCAGAGTCAGGGGATCAGGGTAAATGAGAGGTGGTTGTGTTGGATTCATTCTGGAATATTCTGTGACAGGAAGTGGACTCAGGAGAGGAAGCAAGAGGAAATTCATTAGAAGGGAAAAATGAAGGGGGAGAAATCAGAGTGGGAGATAAACCATGAGAGACTATGGACTCTGGAAAATAAATGGAGAGTTTTAGAAAGAAGGGGATGGGGGATGGGTGAGCCTAGCGATGGGTATTAAGGAGAGCACAGATTGCATGGAGCACTAGGTGTTATATGCAAACAATGAATCATGGAACACTACATCAAAAACTAATGATGTCAGTGCTGTATGGTGACTAACATAACACAATAAAAAAATAAAAATAAACTTTTTAAAAAAGAGGAAATTCAGTAGCTTCAAGCAAGATGGTGGAGGTAAAATAGATAAGCCTGTGTGATGCTTTCTCTTGGGGAAAGACTACCACCTGGAGAGAAGTGAGTATGTGACTGAACCTCAGGCTGTGGCCTTGGAACCCTCTCTGGTTTTGGTGGGGACTACACTTGGTTAAGTGCAACCCAATTTCTGCCTGGAATCATCCTTGCTTTTCTCTTTAAAGCCTGTGAAGCCTAGTCGGGGGTCTATACTCTGCTGGTGGTAGCAACCGGAACCCAGGCCTCAGGTGAGATCACCTTGGAAATAAATGCAGGTAGAGTAAAGGAGAGAATTTTAGACCACTTCAAAGTTCAGATGGTTAGAAAAAGAGGAGCTTTAAAGTGAAAAAAGAAAAAAAGATAAAAGGGGCAGTGAGGTAGGAAGAAAACTAGGAGAGTAGATGACACTAAGGCCAAGAGAGGAAAGTGTTTCAGAAAGTAGAGAGTGGTCAATAATGCCAAATGTTGCTACCTGGTTCAGTAGGAAGAGGGCACAAATGTTTCCATTGGATTAGGCAACTTAGTTTATTTGAGACTGGATAAGAAAATGGAAGAATCAGAAGCTTGATTGGAGTGGCTGAGATGAGGACACAGATGAGGTTGAAAGGATGGACATGGAACTGTGGGATCCAGACTAGAGGGAGACAGATGGATGAGTGATAGGTCTGAGAGTTCAGAGAGTGGTTGTCTAGAAAGGGAAACAGGTGTGAGAGGTTAGTCTTGATGGCCTCTTACAAGGAAAGAAAGTTGGGGTATAGTTATTCTTCTGAGGTTTTTGCTATAAAGAGAGGAAAGAAATGGGTTGAAAACTATAGGCTACTTTGGGTCGGGGGGGGGGGGATGATTTTTAAGATCAAATAAACTAGATCAGATGAGACCATTTCAGAAGAGTGGGAGAAATAGATGATGTAGGAGAGAGGGAGCACAACTGCAAGGTAATAAGAGGACATGGATCAGGACATCCCAGTGGAGCAGGTGGGCCTTTTTAGAAGAAGGGACACAACTCCTTAGTAACTGTGGGAAAGTCAATAGAATGAATAGGTACAGAAGACAGTAAATCTATAGAAAGATAACGGCACTCCCTTTAAACTGCTTCTAATTTCTCAGGAAAGTGTAAGGTAAGGTCAAGGGCTAAGGTGAGATAGGGATGTTTGAGGGGAGAGCAGAAAGTGTGGGATGGTCATCTATGAGATTGAGACAGCAGATGTTCTGGGTACATGTAAGTAGTTGTAAGAAAGTGTCAGATTTGTGACTCTGAGTTATGAATTTATTGTGGAACTAGTTAGGAGTATTAAATGGTTTTATCCAACTTCACTTGCTAGAATATGGCTAGAATTGAGTTTGATCCTGTTTGGAGATTTTCCAGATAAGTAGGAAGGAGGGAGGGAGAGAGAAAGAAAGTAATTAAAGGAGTTTGCACATGAGTGATTTTCTGGACATAGAAGGTAGTGAGGACATGAAGGGTGATAGACTGAGAAAAAAGTCATCAGGAGGTTAACTTATGTGATCTATAAACAGGTGGATGTAAGTGAATTGTAGTCTGTTGGTATGGGCTTCAAATGAGCTGCATATTTTAAAGAAGAGAAGGCAAATAAAAGCTTTGAAAGTCACACTGGAAGCTCGGGGACAATAACCAGGCTCTCAGGTTCATGAGCTAGAAAGAAAACAGCAACCTTTGCTTGTGTCCTTAGGAAGAAGAAGATTTCAATTAGAGAAAAGGGGTGAAGGAATCATTTGGATAAGGTGAGGACTGGAAGTTGTGTATGGCCCAGTAAGGAAGAAAGTGGAGGAGAATGAAAAGGACGGATATAGGATTATGGGATTCAGACTGGAGGAAGACAGATGGATGAATCATAGGGGGTTAATGGATGAATGGATGAGAGTGGTGGAGTAGCAGGGGATATAAGGCATGATAGCCTTGATGGCCTGTACATGAAAGGTCCGGCAGTTCAGATCTCTATCTTGTACAACAACTAGAGAGCCCAGAGACCTGGACTCTCTTTGTGTTCTTCTTGCCACTGACTAGCTACATTTGTCTGACTCTCTCTTTCCTCACATATAAAGTGATTCACTTCCAGTGCTCATGTGCTGTTTTGGTTCTCTAAAATCCCTTGCCAGCCTGTTGAAATCCTAGCCATTCTTTAGCAATCTTCTCAGAAGCCATCTCTTAGGCTTTTCTTATTTCATCACCCATCCCAAGCAAGGGTGACTTTTCTCTTCTCAGTATCACTGTAGCATTGAATCACTCTGGCGGCCGTTATCAGTCTCCCAAGTGATACAGTTATTTGTGTTTATCTCTCTTCCTTCTCAAAAAAATCCATGAGAACAGAAATGTGAAACTCAAGTAAATTCCTGGTAAGTGACTTTTGAGTGAACCAGGAAAGCATACTTCTGGAGGACAAAGTAGTAATGAAAGAATAGATGAAAAGTGAAAGAAAAAGAAAGAAGAAAAAGTGAAAAACACCTTGCATTGTATTTCAAATTTGCATAGAATATTTAGATAAGTGGAAAATGTGATTTTTGTCAGGTCTAAGCGTTGTTTGTATGGCTCCTGGTACAAACTTGAAGCAGTTACAGATGTAATAAAGGTATTAGTAGAGGCTTGATTGTTCCGAGGAAATAGCTTTATGGGGTTTAAGAAATCCTGCCGTCTTAAATGGAAAATAGCAGAGGAAGAAAGAAAGATGTGAAAATGAATATATCTGAAAGAATATTGAAAACATAAGGAGTGGTGTGTGAACAATCAATCTTGTAACACTGAAAAATTAAAATAAACATATTTGGGGAGAAAAAAAAGGAAAACATAAGGAAAGCATGGGGTGCCTAGGTGGCTCAGTTGGTTAAGTGTCCGCCTTTGGCTCAGGTCATGATCTTAGGGTCCTGGGATCGAGCCCTGCGTTAGGTTCTCTGCTCGGCGTAAAGCCTGCTTCTCTTTCTCCCTCTGCTTGCCCCTCTGCTTACTTGTACTCTCTCTCTCTCTCTGTCAAATAAATAAATAAATAAATAAATAAATAAATAAATAAATAAATTCTTTTAAAAAAGAAAATATAAGGAAAGCAAACTGAAAGAAATAATGTAATTTCTAGTTTTTAAAAAATGCAAACATAGAATTTGTCCTAACTACTCAAGAGGTGAAGAATTTCTCTAGGTTAATGGCTGATTAAAAACGTATCTGTTGGAAAGTGTATTCATTATTGGACTGTGGAAATTGCATGCCCTGATTTGGAATGTGATGTGGCTTTGTCTGAAGTGGAGTATTTTAGTGGTTGCATATTTTGAATCAACCATTGAATGACATGATCTGACAAGAAAGAATGTGCTTGTTGCAATCAATGGGACAGAATATTGGAACAATGTTGGAAAATTCCCAAGTTTATGTGTGTAACAATACCAACACTACCACCATTGATAGCAAATACAGTAACAGAGACTTTCTGAGCCCTTACTCTGTGTCAGTCTCCAATCTACAGCTTTATATGTCATATCAGTTAGTGTTCAATCAGAGACACAGAACAAGCAGGAGATATATATCAAGGGGTTGATTGCAAGGAATTGGCATATGCGATTGTGGGGGTCCGTAGGCTAGGTTGTTAAGGACAAACTAGAGCTCTTGGCCATGAACTGAAGCTCTCTTCTTAAGTTCTTTCAACTGACTAAATCAGGCCCATCCAGATTACTGAGAATAATCTCTCTAAAAATCAGTTTGATTATGGACTTTAATTATATCTATAAGATGCTTTCAAAGCAGCACTTAATGTTTGCTTGAATAGCTAAGGACTAGAACCTAGACAAGTTGACTGATAAAACATGTATTATCTTGGGGCACCTGGGTGGTGTGCAGTCAGTTGAATGTCCCACTCTTGGTTTTCGCTCAGGCTATGGTCTCAGGGTTGTGAGATTGACCCCAGTTTTGGGCTCTGCACTCAGTGTGGAATTTGCTTAGAACTCTCTCTCACTCTACCTCAGCCCCTCCCCTGCTTTTCTCTCTCAAATAAATAAAAATAAATCTTTAGAAAAAAAAGAGGACAAAACAAAACAAAAACATATATTAATCTCATTTAACCCTCAAAACAATCCTTGTGAAGCAATTCACACAAATGATAAATGTGGAGCAGGGGTTTAAACAGAGGTAGTCTGATGCTGGACCCAGGGATTATGTACCATGTTGCAGTGCATTCTAGGAGAGAAATGAAAACCATGCATAATTTCTCCTCTGAAACATCTTCTGGGGCAGACCTCTTATATTTCCTAGAGAAAAATTAGTCCTTTACAACCAGGATTTATGACTTCTATCAGACTGTCACATGGAAGATATTATCTGGCACCCATGTTATAATGATAAAAAAACCCAAAAAAACCCTTAAAGTCATTAGGTCCCTGGAAAATTGCATACTCTTACTTTCATTCAAAGGGAATAAGAAAACAAAGCAGTTTGTTTTTTGTTGTTCTATTCACCCCTTCCCTCACCACTCCATGCATTTTTTTAAGACCACAAATGGGAAAAATGATATTGAGACAAGTGTTAAGCTTAAGTTAAAACTTAGGTGATGACTACATTAATAAAAGATAAGAATCATGATCCTTTCAATAAATGCAGAAAATACATTTGACAAATACAATATCCATTAATAATAAAAAACTTCAACAAAATAGGGTTAGAGGGAATATATTTCAACACAATAAAGGCCATATTAAAAAAAAACCCACAACTGATATCATTCTCGATGGGGAATACTGAGAACTTTTCCTCTATGACCAGGAACAAGACAGGGATGTCCACTCTAACCACTGTTATTTAACATAGTACTAGAAGTCCTAGCCACAGCAATGAGACAACAAAAAGAAATAAAATGCTTTCAAATCAGCAAGGAAGAAGTCAAACTTTCACTATTTATAGATGACCTCATACTCTATGTAGAAAATCTGAAAGACTCCACCAAAAAACTGCTAGAACTGATACATAACTTCAGTAGTCACAGGATACAAAATCAATATCCAGAAAGTTGTTGTATTTCTATACACCAATAATAAAGCAGCAGATAGAGAAATCAAGGAATTGATCCCATTTACAGTTACACCAAAAACAATGGGAGACCTGAGAATAAACCCAACCAAACAGGTAAAAGATCTGTACTCTGAAAACTATACAACACTGATGAAAGAAACTGAAGATAATACAAAGAAATGGAAGGATATTCCATGCTCATGGATTGGAAGAACAAATATTGTTAAAATGTGTATATTACCCAAAGTAATCTACATATTTAATGCAATCCCTATCAAAATACCAATAGTATTTTTCACAGAGCTAGGACAAATAGTCCTAAAATTTGTGTAGAACCACAAATGACTCTGAATAGCCAAAGCAGTCTTGAAAAAGAAAAGCAAAACTGAAGGCATCACAATTCTGAACTTCAAGTTATATTACAAAGCTATAGTGATTAAGAGAATATGGCACTGGCACAGAAATAGACATATAAATCAATAGAATAGAAAACTCAGAAGTGAACCCACAACTGTATAGTCAATCTTTGACAAAGCAGCAAAGAAAATCCAATGGGAAGAAAAAGGCAGCCTCTTCAACAAATGGTTTTGGGAAAACTGGACAGCTACATGCAAAAGAATGAAACTGGACTGCTTTCTTTCACCATTCACAAAAATAAATTCAAAATACATTGAAGACCTAAATGTGAGGCAGGAAACCATTAAAATCATAGAGGAGAACATAACTTCTTTGACATTGGCTGTAGCGACTTCTTACTAGATATGCCTCCAGAGGCAATGGAAACAAAAGCAAAAATAAGCCTCTGGGACAACATCAAAACAAAAAGCTTCTTCATCGTGAGGAAACAATCAACAAAACTAAAAGGCAACCTACGGAATGGAAGAAGATATTTAAAAATGACATATCTGCTAAAGAGTTAATATCCACAATACATAAATAACTTATAAAACTCAACACCCAAAAAACAAATAATTCAGTAAAAAAATGGGCAGAAGACATAAATCGACATTTCTCCAAAGAAGACCTGTAGATGACCAACAGACACAGGAAAAGAAGCTTAACATCACTCATCATCAGGGAAATTCAAATCAAAACTACACTATGATTCAGCAATTCTACTACTAGGTATTTACCCCCAAAATACAAAAACACTAATTCAAAGGGATGCATGCACTCCTATGTTTATAGCAACATTATCAACAATAGTCAAGTTATAGGAAGAGCCCAAATGTTCATCAGCAATGAATGGATAAAGAAGAGGTGGTATAGGGGCACCTGGGTGGCTCAGTGGGTTAAAGCCTCTGCCTTCAGCTCAGGTCATGATCTCAGGGACCTGGGATCAAGACCCCCATCTGGCTCTCTGCTCAGCAGGGAGCCTGCTTCCCCCTCTCTCTCTCTGCCCGCCTCTCTGCCTACTTGTGATGTCTCTCTCTGTCAATAAAATAAATAAAATCTTTTTAAAAAAGAGGTGATACACACACACACACACACACACACACATACTGGAATATTACTCAGCTATAAAAGAGAATGAAATCTTGCCATTTGCAACAACATGGATGGAGCTATAGAGTATTATGCTAAGCAAAATAAGAGAAAAACAGATACTTTATGATTTCACTCATATGTAGAATTTAAGAAACAAAACAAATGAACATGGGGGAAAAAGGCAAACAAAGAAATAGACTCTTAACTATAGAGAACAAACACAGGGTTACCAGAGAGGTGGCGGGTAGGGGGATGGGTGAAATAGGTGATGTGGATGAAGGAGTGTACTTGTTGTGATGAGCACTGGGTGTTGTATCTAAGTTTTGAATCACTAAATTCTCCACCTGAAACTAATATTACACTGTATGTTAATAACTGGAATTTAAATAAAGACTTGCAAAAAAACCTTAGGTGATGACTATAGAGAGTTTATTTTAATCTAAATCCTTTTGAGCTGTAAAAGGGTAGAGTAGACCGTCTGGTGCAAACTGTAGAATGAGACAGATATACAGAGTTGTAAAAGAAAGGGCATTCAGTGACTAGAACTGGATGGGGACAGGGAAGGGTGTGGAGGGATGTGTTGCTGGGGGTCCTGATGGGAGGCTAAGGTCTGACAAAAGCCATAAGTAGGTAAAATAGTGTTATCTCCTAGCGCAGTGTTCTGCTGAGCCTGGGTCCTGCCATCCCTGGGCTCCCTTGGTGACCACACTGTTTCTCGCTTCTAGATCCCCTGCCAATTGTATTTTACCTCAGTAAGGTGCATTCCCCATCAGGATCTTAGGTGCCTTGATGAACAAGGGCAACAAAAACACATGCTCTTCACTCTTGTTCCATGACAGATTCTGTACCCCTTTGATGACAAGCTTTCTTAAACAGAGCTGTTCAGAAAAGGGAAGATCCTTAGGAGTAAGCTGGATATTGGCCCCTAAAGATAGCAGATCTCATCTCTGGAACCTGTGAATGCTACCATATATGGAAAAAGGGTCTTTGCACATGTGATAAAGTAAAAAATCATTTCCTTGAAATGGGAGATTATGCTGGATTTTCTGGGTGGGCCCTAAAGCCAATTAGAGACAAATGAGACATGTTCTTTGTCTCAAATCTAGGTTTGATAAATGGCTTGACCACATCCATTACTCTGGGTGAACTCACAGCATGAATTCTAACTTAAGCAGGAAGGGAACCACTGGTTTCTTGTACATTGAGAGTGGCCTTACCATACAAGATGTCTTGCGTTAAAGAATATTAACTTCGAGTACAAGGAAACAGCCTGAGTGCCTATTAATAGGAACTGGTTAAATATATTATAAATTCATAAAATGGAATATTTCACATCCATTAAAAATTCAGTACTATACTTATATGGAATGATCCGCAAGACATATTTTTAAGTGAGAAATGGAAGATGGAGAATGGTACATACAGAATACTACCATTTGTGTTTTTAATTAAAAAATTTTACTTTTCGGTTTGAAATAATTTATACTTACAAACAGTTGCAAAATGATACAAAAAAGTCCTGTTTGCCTTCACTCAGTTCCACCAAAAGTTAATACTTTACATAACTAGAGTATAATGATCAAAACTAGGAAATTAACATTGAGGCAATTCTAATTAATCTACACACTGTCTTCAAATTCTTTTTCAATTGTCCCACTAATGTCCTTGAGCATACTTTAATCTGGGGAAGCTCCTCCAACTCATTAGCCTTTGCCTTTTGTGACCTTGACACTTTTGAAGAGTATTCACACCAGATATTTTGTAGAATGTCCCTCAACTGGGTCTTTCTAATGTTTCTTATGGTTAGATTCAGATTATAATTTTTTTGGCAAAAATATCACAGAAGTAGTGTTGTGCACTTCACAGTGCACATCACGAGATGCATGATGTTGATATGTCTCATTGCTGGAGATGTCAGCTAGATCACGTGGTTAAGGTGATGTCTGGGTTCTCCATGGTCCTTATTATCTTTTCCTTTGATAATAAGTATCTTGTGGGGAGTTAATTTGAGACTATATAAATATCTTGTTGACATCATGCTTTCTTGACTACTAATTCAAACATCTATTGATGATTTTTGCCTGAATTGTTGTTAGTGTGGTGTTTTAATTTGTGTTTTAAAAAGTGATATAGACACCTATGATGTCACCGCGTAGAATATCCTGGGATGGTTTATTAGAAACTGGAAAAACTGATTAGCTCTGGGGAAATCAGGGAAGAAGGCAGCTGGACAGCCAAGTCAGGGAGATGTTTCACCATGTAAACTTTTAAGCAGTATGAATTTACCTGGTTCATGTCTTATGATTTAGTGAAGGACCATGGTGGGGTGAAATCTGTTGACTTAAAAAATAAAATAATCTTTTCAAATGACACAAGGAAAAAAGTTTTCCTAAAAGAAATTTATAATGAAAAAACATTAGGAGAGGAGAGAGGCTAACTCATACTGAACAAAAAGGATTTTGCTGTTTCTTTAAATACACATCAGGGACTACTTTATTATATTATCTGAAAGCACAACTACTTGCATTTGTGATCCAGAACTGTAGCTAACTGGTTCATTTTATCTTTAAAATATAGTAAGTATTAAATTTTTACTTGTAATTTGTGATAACTTTTCAAACAAGGTCTGCATTTTATGTGTCTTTTGGCATAAACATTAAATTCTTTTTTTTAATAGTTTTTTAAAGATTTTATTTATTTATTTGAGAGAGAGCAAGAGAGAGGATGAGAGGGGAGAAGGTCAGAGGAAGAAGCAGACTCCCCATGGAGCCGGGAGCCTGATGTGAGACTCGATCCCGGGACTCCGGGATCATGACCTGAGCCGAAGGCAGTCGCTTAACCAACTGACCCACCCAGGCGCCCATAAATGTTAAATTCTAAAGAAACCTCAGGTCAGCAAGAGAGTATAGAACTCTTTTTTTTTTGTTTGTTT